>CM034401.1:4685837-5297712 GCA_019925095.2 Dendrolimus kikuchii
TCTACTACTACCAAAGACCTAGTTCGAAACCCACGGACGTGAGATAACAATAAATTAATACAATTACATAAGTACCCTTAAAACGGTCTCGTTTCGTGGAATAAAGTTGTTTGAAGCATCTGGCGTCTCGTGGACAGTTGTAATGGTAATACGATTCAACGATTATGGCAGCACCCGATGTTTCTGAACTAAGGCTGTACGGAATAATAAGAAGCCCAATGACTGTGCTCACGAAATTTGATTCGATATTAATATGGAGAAATTTTAATGCTAAGTAAAGGATTTAACCTAATCTTCGACGATCCACTTACGTTTGTTAGATCTTTAGTTTTAGCGTACTGTTTTGATAATGAAGACGCTACTATAAAATTGTTCATATCTGTCCGTCTGTCTGTTTATTTTTCTTTTTATGTCACAATCGTTTTATACTTATTGTTATACTAGAATATGCCCGTGACTTCGTTCAAACTGGATTTGAAATTCCATTGGAATTCCTGGGACACAAAATTCCACGGCATTTGAAAGAGGATGTAAGCCATCGTTGTAGTGAAAACTGTGTCGGAAGAAACTAATTTCTATGCATCTGAATAACTTTAAACTGCTCCCAGGAAAATTCTCGCGCGATTTCCGGGATAAAATATAGCGCAGAGTTTACGTCTAAGAATTAGCTGTCGATCAGCAAAAACCGCATCGCAGTAGTTTTTACGTGAATCCGGAGCAAATAGACAAACAGACAAGAAATCCAAAAAAGATGCATCGTGTTCACCATAGCGTATTACAGTTGTTGTTTATTAATACCTTAAATTTACAGACACAGCATGTTTAGAATTTTTTTCTTAGTTTTTACAAGCTTTTATTTAACTTGCAATTGATGTACCTATGTATGTATGTATATATATATGTAAGTTCTGATGGAATTTTGCAAGTTAAATTTGACCAACTTCCCGATTTTCGATTGAGCTGAAATTTTGCACATATATATCACGTGACAATGCAATAATATGGTACCATGGATCTGATCTGATGATGGAGTCCAAGGTGGCCGAACATAGGAACTCCTGTACTAAATAAGATAGACCTAATAATAAAACTACGTTTTAACGGTTTTAAGCGCGGTAATTTTATTTGATTTTGGTTTTTCCGACGTTTCGGCCACTTTTCAGTGGCCGTGATCACGGAAGACAAAGATGTCAAGTGTCAACAAGTATTGTTAAAGTTTTATTTAGCCTACCGCCAACTTATTAATTTTAATTATTTAATTTTTAATTTTGTTTATGGTTATTATTTAATCTATGGGAGCCTAATCTAATTTACTACCGCTTCGCAACATGTTATGGCTTGAAGAGAAGAAGCGGCGCAAGAAACTCTTCAGCAAACATGCCTAGCTCTAATAATTTTATATAATATTAAAATGGGTGGAAGGAAAAATAAAAGTAATTATCAGTCAAGTTGGTTTGTGTTCCGTTGTACGCAGAAAGAGCTCACAGTGTCTTGAGGTCTGGCAGCTGGTTTTTGCTGGGTTTGGGTCTTAATAGTTTTGATAATTGGATCCCAAACAGGTGGTACTTGCCAACCATCTTCTCTATTGAAATTTGGGTGTTTTTTGATTTCAATAGCCTCACGCATCATTCTAGGTATGAAACGATTCTCTTTCGCGAGGATTTGTGGGTTATCGAATCTGATGTAGTGGTTGGGTTTATCCACTACATCAGAAACGTCGGAAAAACCAAAATCAAATAAAATTACCGCGCTTAAAACCGTTAAAACGTAGTTTTATTATGTATACAAGTCGCGAAAACTTAAGAAAATATTATAGAACTCTGCTGCTAAATGATATCCAGGATCTCAAAAGCATGTATTTAAAAACCGTTTTAAAAAGTTTTTTTTATTAAATTAGGCCCAGTCTTCAACTTACTTAGTCAGGGCCATTGAATTTATTTTTTTCTATCTTCGTATATATTTTACATCCTCATTATATTTTGCTTATTTCTAAATTTTTCTATTTATGCTTATTCATTCAAGTACTATATATATTCCTCTTTATCTATAACTATAATATCATAACAGACGAGCGTGCATGACAAGAGTTATGAATGTCAAAGAAGCAAGTGAGGTGTGTAAGAATAAGCCTGAATGGCGCTCTGTTGTTCGTGCCTACCCCACAAGGGAACTGGCGTGAAGTTATGTATGTATGTGTATGTATGTATAATATCATATTTAAATCTGTTATTGCTTTTTACCTCTTTGTTTCTCATCTTGTTTTATTTCTTTCAATTGCCTCTTTGGCGATTTTCAGGTAAAACCGTGCCATGAACGGTCTGTTCTCCTTGTTTCTCATAATCTCCTCGCGACCGGTGTGAGTGTGGGATTCGCCAGATCGGGGGTGGCACTAGCGTGCCCGGTCAGAACCGGTGCCACGCTATTGCCACGCCCCAGTTAGGGATACCCACTAAAACCCCTGGGTGTTCCGTCCTGCGCCTTATGCCAGGGCTACGTGAATGCGGGATTCCCAACTCCGCGTGCCCTGGCAGGCGTGGGCCCCCCTCACTGGGCCTCTTCCTATGCCGGAGGACGTATCCCCCGGCTACTGCTGAGTCTATTCCATGCGTGGGGCGGTCTGTAACGCGCCCCACGGGAAGAGAGATGAGCGCGCGCGGAACACTCGCGCTCTCATCTCGACGGCATGTGCGGGTGAGTGAGAACCCCTATACCCCTAGGGGCCCCACCCGCGCCGCCCGCTTACGGCGGCCGAAGGTCACTGTCTGACCTCCGGCGTCGGCGCGTCCTCCTTTGGCGGGAGCGGAGCAGGGAATTACGCTCACGCTCCCGTTCCGCCTCCTCCTTCGCGAACATGACTTGCTCGCAGAAGGAGGAGACGGCGTCCCATCCGGTGGAGCTCCCGACCATGGTGCGTACCACGGCCGGGAGCGAGGTGTCAAGTCCGGTATGGGCGACGAGCTCCCGGCGCTGCTCCGTCCAGGCTGGACATTCCTGGAGAGTGTGCAGCGCCGTGTCCTCGTCGCCCGTGTCACAGTGATGGCACCCTGACGTGGCCTCGCGGCCGAGGCGACACAGGTACCTTCCGAAGCAACCATGCCCCGTCAGGACCTGCGTCAGCCTGAACGTCAGGGTGCCGTGACTTCGTCTAATCCAATCGTGCAGGACGGGCCTCACCGCCTCAATGGTGGCGGGGCCCGCGCTGGGGCGTCGTAGGCGATCTTCCCAGACCCCCACGGCTACCTGGCGGAGCTCCGACCGGCACGCCTCGATCTCGCGAGGCGCGGGTCTGGTGCCCCTAGCCAGGGCCTCTTTGCGCCACACATACAGTGACGCCAGGACCCTGGCTTCCAGGTCCCATGGGGGGGATCCGGCCAGTAGCGAGGCCACTTCGAAGGACACCGTACGGTATCCTCTTATTGCCCTGACGGCCAATATGCGTTGCGCTTGACGCAACAGCGCCGCGTTTTTGGCCGTCAGGCGGTCTGACCACACAGGGGCCCCGTAAAGGGCCATCGAACGTACGATGCCTTCGAAGAGTTTCCGGCACGTGGCGTTGGGCCCCCCGACGTTGGGGAGCAGGCGCGAGAGCGCACCGGCTGCCCCCTTGAGTCTGGGGAGCAGCTGCCGAAAGTGTGCCGAAAAATCCCATCGGCTATCGAGGACCAATCCCAAGTATTTCATGGTTCCACCGATGCCGATGCGGATGCCTCCTACTATGATGCAACTGTCCGGAGGTGGACGATTACGAGGACCGTGAAACATCACGGCCTCGGTCTTCTGTAATGCCACCTCCAGACCGAGACGCCGGATCCTGCCCACTATCGTCGACACCCCAGCCGTGCCTAGAAGGCACGCCTGCCGATGGGTCCTCCCGCGCGCGGCGATCAGCGTGTCGTCTTCCAGATCACTCCTGGCTCAGCAGTATCTTGCACATTCAAACGACAAGTTTTGAACTGTCTCATCCGCACCTGTGTTACATGGACAGGCCGGGGAGTCTTTTAATTTAAACCTATGTAAATATTCAGCGGACCTGCCGTGTCCAGTCTTCACTTTACGTTGATCGAGGAGAGGTCCATGTCTTGCACTATTTTGTTTGCTGTCCATACTGTGTGCTGTGGAACAATTTGCTTACACCGGCGGTAGATCCTCTCTTATACCTATTATCCCAGTATTTGTTGGCTAGCTCAGTCAAATTAAAAACAAAAACCTGTTATTAGCCCTACATTTTATTTGAGTATTTTTTTGTTGTTTAAAAATTTTAATACATACATACATAACTTCACGCCAGTTCCCTTGCGGGGTAGGCACGAACTACAGAGCGCCATTTAGGCCCATTCTTACACACCTCACTTGCTTCTTTGACATTCATAACTCTTGTCATGCACACTCGTCTGTTCTTAAGGCTCCTGACATCACCCTCCGCTAGTACACGATCAATTTGATCATGGAAGGTGTGTCGTGGCCTTCCACGACTTCTGCATCCATCCACTTTTGCATTAAAAATTTTAATCAATTCATAAATATTATATCTCGTTAACTAGGTCTAAGCGATGATATTCAACAGCACTATCCATTCTGTGTGGGGTTGCATAATAGTGTAGTAAAACCGCGTAATTAATAAAGTCTAGGGACGGTAATTATACACATGTATAACTGCCATTATACTACCAGCATACCATAATATGTAATTCAAGGTTTAAATTTCTTCCGTGTACAATAGATAGACAGACAACACTTTATTGTACACCAAAGTATAGATAAACAGAAATAGAAAAATACTAGACATAGTAGTACAACGTGCGGCTTTATTACTAAAAAGCGATCTGTTCCAGGCAACTCTTGGCCGGAATTAATAGATTTTTAATACTAAAAGTGGTGCAGTTTATAAATAATGATAAATGATAAGTATACACAAGATAAATAGTAGTGTAGGCGGGGAAGTAGAATCGCAATTTTCTTAACTATTTTATATTAGTAATATAGTAGCTCCCAAATATGAATTTGGGACAATTATATCCTTGACACTACATAACTCTCCTAAAAATCCAATATCTACTTGCAGGAACGTAAAAAGAATACTAATTCCTGCGGCCAGGTGGCCTGTCGTAAGAGGCGACAATAAAACCAACAACCAGGTGATAGGGCATTTACCAGACTGGACGGCTACCACCCCTGATCTAAAGTATGCCGCCATACCAACGTTGAGTTGTGTTCCGGTATCGATGGCCAGATTCCAGTTTCTCCTTCGAAGCCAGCAGCACAGTGGCAGCACCTCTGGTCTTGCTAATGTCCATAGGCGATGGTTACCATTTTCAATCACAGTTGGGCCGTCAGCCTTTCTGCTGTGCTTCAGCAATAAAAAAAAATGGCAGTTATAGAGACTGCCGATAGAAGTGAAAACTTAGAACTTTTAGTATTAAAATTTGAAATTTCTAAATGTTTGAATTCAAACACTATTTCAACAATGTACAGTTATAAATTAGTATATTATATTAGTATATTAGTAGTTATTATAGTTTCTATCCGTGCAGGAACAGAGAAAGAATACAATTTCCTGCGGCCGGGCGGCCTGTCGTAAGAGGCGACAAAACAACCCACAGCCAGGTGGTAGGGCATTTGCCCGACTGGATGGCTACCACCCCTGGTTTAAAGTATGTCGCCATAACAACCTTGATTTGTGTTCCGGCATTAGTGACCAGGTTCCAGTTTCCCTTAAGAGAGCAGCAGCGCATTTGTAGCGCATCAAGTGGGCCGTCTGCCTGTCTGCTGATCTCCTGCAATAAAAAAATACACATTGAACTTTTCACTAAATCCATTCAATTTCACTTATAAGATATACAGCACTAATGTTGCACAATACGTCAGCTGTATAGCTACAGATACACTGCTATAAGCATATCGGTGATGCGAACGCACAAGATTCCACCTAACCAAAAAGCGTCTAACGCGCACAGCATACTGCCGCTGCGCACGCGCCAATCATGAGCATGTCGGTGACGTAAACCCATGAGATTCTCCTCTACCAAAAAGTGTCCAACGCGGCCAAAGTTTTCACTTCAAAAACTGTTATTTATGAACCGACACCTCTCGGCCATGTTACCTATAAGGAGAAGCCTTGAAAATGAGCATCCAGACTCTTCAGAACAATAACCGCAAATAATAGACAACGACTTGTCAAAGTTGTAAGTCGTATCACGCCGATGTAATCATATTACTCGTGTACATAACATGCATATTTATTAAGCACTCTCACAGCAATCTTGTAAGCTTGTCATGCAGGGCAACATTATTACATCGTTACCTGAAAATCTGTAGTGTGAAATTATACAGGTTGAAATTTTGCCGCATGCAAGGCTTGGGAAGCTCGCAAGTGAGAGATGAAAATGAACTAGTTCACATTGTAGCTCTCGCTTAATAACTCGCGCTCGAGAGTAAAACAAGAGCTGAACTCATTATAGTAAGCGTCTAGCTTATTGATAGTTTTTGACACCACACGTACATTGTAAATAGATATTTATGCTTATTAAAATAAAACTGAGATAAAACTTGAATACATTTATTTAATGATATTGTTTACTTTTTTTAAGCGTTTATTTTACTTTTGACGTTTGCACGTCTATCAAGTTACATATTATTGACAGTAAAGCCCACATGAAACAAATGACATAATTGTAGTACTTTATTGTTGTGGGAGAACGTAATAGTGATATCCTGTGAGTCATGTAACGCACAAACTGTTAACACATTGACAGTATACGTAAATAAATCGATTTGAAAACAAAAAAGGTCCTACAATATTACATTTTTTTCTTTATTACAAAAATGTCATATTTAATACTATATGTAAAATATGTTCATTGAAATGTGGGTATATATATTACACGATATTGTATTGTCAACAAAAATAAATGGATAAGATAAATTGAATAAAACTGATTTATAAATGAAGTTTATTATTATAATAAATCGAATCGGTAACGTATTAGGACATTACTAATTGATCCATCATCGAGCTGTCAACAGTATAATGTATGCTTGAAAAGGGTATAATTTTTGGGCGCAGAAAAATAATAATGTTAACTAAAATTTCACAGTTCGTGTTACAAGTCCAAAGAGCTAGAGCGACGTGTGTCATTCAAATCTTATTGTATCTGCCGTGTATCATTTTATTACTCTCTGTTAAGCTAAGGAACTAATTGAGTTACAATGCTCTTCTAACCGAAAGAGTTATATCTCTATTTTTTTTACAGTGAACTGTCTCGCACATAACTACTAGAGGCTCGGGCTTGCTTCCATGCGACAGGGTTTTGCTTGAAAGTTTAATGTTACGTCCCCGCCCGAGCCGTTTCCTAGGAAATCCCATCTAAGCCCTGATTTCGGTTTTATGCCGCTTTTAAACTTGTTCACCGGTTTAATTTGAATCATTAATACAGGGAGTGCGCACGTTGTTTGTTATAATAAAACTTTATTTTTTAAATGTGTTATTTTGTGAATGCTTTGTTTGTTTACGTAACACCTCTTACACGCGGATTTGTGTGCATTTATTTTTTGATTTCTGAATGAAATTAAAAAAGAACTGTAACACTGTAATACATGTAACTCTTTTAGTTCCACCAGAAGTCTTAATATTGATTTTCATGCAAATATTGATTTAAGGTTGTTTTTGAACGCAAAAGCGCGTAATAATATGTTGTTAGCCAGAGATAGAATCTATTTATTTATTTCTTGGATAGATTTCAGTAGGATTCGTAAAGCCGTTTAGTTATGAAAACGTAATGAATAAATTTCGCATGTAAAAAAAAAATAATTAACCTATATGTATCACCTTCAAAAAGTGTTCTGCAGTGGAACTCATTTTGAATAAAAATTTTAGAATTTGAATTTGAATTTATATATTAATATAGGCAAGTAGTGTGTCATAATTCCTTTGATTATAACGTAAGCTGTATAACTTTAACTTGTATGAATGTTACACAGAAATATGATTTAGCTTTAAACATAAATTATTTGATTTTTTTAATGTATAAATCCTTCTTCAAATCAAAATTATTTTTGTGAAGCCAGTACTTTAAAAAGCTAGGCCGCGATTATTGGATGGTATAGAAAAAATAAAAATTTAAATAAAATAAAGCATGTTGCCGTTTACTTGATATTTTAGCTATATTATTTCCAACTTGAAAACAACAGGTATATGACCGTGCTATTGCTATAGTTCTTGAGGTTATACTTGATGTTGGTGTTGGAGACGTGAGCAGGGTGACAAGGATTCTGGATTATTGGAAGTACCGGACTACTGAAGGGCCAGATTAGTGAGTCTACTGTATTTTCAAAAGTGTGATATGCACGAGTGACATCGTGAACTTTATGTAACTTAACTAGTAAATTGCAACAGCTAGCTAACATAAAGTACAGTATAACATTATTATACCACTATCTGTATGTCATAAGCTTTTCTGTTCATACTTTGAAATATTACACGGCTGTAATACATGACGCAATTTCATACTGTATGTCTTTAGAGCCATTCACTCCGGTATGCGTGACATGACGATTGTAATAACATGATTAATGATAACATATTCTGAATCTAATTTATCTTCGCTATATCATGATAATAACAATTTCCAGACGACATATACCTGTCTACATATATAAGTATCTAGTATATATTAGACTCTAAGAAAACCTAGCGTGGAAATTAGAATCTCCTTTGGGAAACCCCTTGTATTAAGTATGCTTCGTGTTCTTAATAATATTTTTATTACCTTGTACATTTTATGTGCCAATAAATGTAATTTTGTCTCGTACATACATCCCTATTATCACGCCAGTTTCCCATGGGGGTAGGGAAAGTCGATGAATCTCCACTAGCGACGATCCTGACAAACAACTTTCGCTTCATTTACTTTCATAATCTTTTCGTACATGCAGGTTCATTTTATTTCATTTAAAAATATTTGCCACGACACACCTTCCATGATCAAATTGACCGTGTACTAGCAGAAGGTGATGTCAGGAGCCTTAAGAACAGACGAGCGTGCATGACAAGAGTTATGAATGTCAAAGAAGCAAGTGAGGTGTGTAAGAATAAACCTAAATGGCGCTCTGTTGTTCGTGCCTACCCCGCAAGGGAACTGGCGCGAAGTTATGTATGTATGTATGTAAAAATATTTGCGTTCTGGACGCATACACCACTTGGGCAGTTTATGTTGTCAAAATTATCATGTACTGATGCTAGTAAAAAATCGTCAACAACCTGTTGTACATTGAGACTACGGATGTGGGAAACCCGCTAATTCACCCACCAAACCGATGTGCGTGTATGAGAAATTGATGTAAGTAGCTGAAGTAAAATATGTAAGTGCAGATCGTAGCGGGTACAAATGCATCAGACTAACAATAAGACTGCTTCTGTGGCCAAATGGTTTAAGCTTCTGCTCGCCACCTCACTGGAAGAGGTTTCAATTCCTGAGATGGAAAAATCATAAAAAAAAGCTTTCCGTTAAATAATCGAGATAATAGTACATACATAAATACATACATAACTTTACGCCAGTTCCCTTGCGGGGTAGGTACGAACAACAGAGCGCCATTCAGGCTTATTCTTACACACCTCACCTGCTTCTTTGACATTCATAACTCTTGTCATGCACGCTCGTCTGTTCTTAATGCTCCTAACATCACCTTCTGCTAGTACACGATCAATTTGATCATGGAAGGTGTGTCGTGGCCTTCCACGACTTCTACATCCATCCACTTTTGCATAATAGTAAATATTATTATGTTCTGGGTCTCTAGGTTTGGCCCTAGATTTATCCGTTATTACCCATAACACATGCGTAGCTTACCTTGAGAATATACATAAATATATTATCGTGTTAAGATAGATTAATTCTTCAAAAGTCATAAAATAAATTTGAGATATACAATTTTTAGGTAAACGCGTTGCTGGGGAGTTTCTTGCCGCTTCTTCTCTTTAACAGCAATAACACTTTGCGAATGATGTACATAGACTAGGAAGTAAAATTAAATTTTAACCTATATGTATGACCTTCAAAAACTGTTCTCCAGTGGAACTTATTTTGAATAAAAACTTTTGAATTTGAATTTGATATATTAATAAAAAACAGTAAGAAATTTTTGTCTACCACAATAAAA
This sequence comes from Dendrolimus kikuchii, assembly GCA_019925095.2. Lineage (NCBI taxonomy): Eukaryota > Metazoa > Arthropoda > Insecta > Lepidoptera > Lasiocampidae > Dendrolimus > Dendrolimus kikuchii. The sequence goes on from CM034401.1 coordinate 4,695,996, forward strand.
ATCGGGTGTAATAATGTATTATGTTTGTCACGTATCTCCATATTTCTCATTTTAAGTATACTCCTTGCTCTTTCTACGTCATTTACATTTTTATCACATGTAAATATTGACATTTCTACTACATGTAGATGATGTAAATAGAATGTTGTATATAATCTCTTTGTTTTTATACAACAGTCTACTATAAAAACACGAAGGGAACGTAGTGAGGAACTCCTTTGCTGCAAACTTTAGGGGAATCCATCTAAAACTTCGCTAGTATCAGACGTTCCGTGACTCTAAAAGCTACTACGACACACGGCTAAAGCACAAAACTTGTGTTGTACGACGCTAACCCGGCAAAGCTGGAATCTAAATTGCCAAAGAATTTAATGTACATTTACTTGACATTATGGCAGTTCATTTCGTGCTTAAAGCGATGCTAGTCTGAATGAATTAATGAAAACTCTTTATTGATCACCATAGACTTAAACCTAGACAATTAATATTGATATATATGCATTAAGGAGATTAAAAAAAAATACAAGTTTTGGTGGTGTAGTAAACTAATATAATGACAATCATGTTCATTGAAATGTCACTGTCAAGAGTGATATGTTGTCAATGTCACTCTCGCGGAGCGTCGTATCTGAGGAAGCAAGGTAGGCCGTAAAAAACAAGATATATAACCTCTTCTGGAGAATGGTCGCTAACGCACTAAATGTTCGATGAACTGCGATTCATTGCCTTAATCAAAGTGAATTATAACGTTAATCAGTATTAATGTCTAGAGAGATGATTGTTATTTAAGCAATAGAAACATTATAAAGTTATTGAAGATCACAAAATACCCACATATTGCTACCATGCCATGATGAATTCTGATGAATAAAGCCTTCCTGAGCTTATACGGCTATGACGAACTTATATATAAATAAATAAACTACTATACACTTATATATGATATAATATATAATTTGATATATTATGATGGTATTATAAATCACATATATCTACATATAAACATTAAATAATTCCATTGAATGCAACAGTTTTTATTTATTAGTCAGTGATCATGTAGACATTAATTTGGCATATCTGGTTGGTAAGGGAAGGGAATTCCACAGGCGAACAGCCTGTAAAGCAAATGAATTTCCTACGAAGGAAGAAGTGTGTGCAAATATTGTTAGCAAAAGATTTTCATTTGAGCGCAAATTACAGGAACGTGATTGATAGAGAAAAGTAAAAGGTTCTTGTTTGCTAGTATTCGAAGGTTATAAAGTTTTATGAAAATGACTAGGGTTTTCTCCACTAAGAGACCCTAGTCATGGTCATAGGATTAACTCAGTTAATTATGAGAGTCAGAGCCGTCTTAACCACATTGGGCGCTAGGGTACGAAAATCCGCTTGCGCCTCCCTCACCAGTAATAAAAGAATGGAATAGAATAAGTATTCTTTATTGTACACAATGTTACAAAGTACATTCATACATACAATCGTAATAATAAGTACTACGTGCGGTTTAATTGCTGTCGATCTTTGGATGGACAGAAACTCAATATGGATGGGGGGATAGGTATGCAATAGATATAATATATTAATTATTTATATAAATGTAAAGGCAAATAATGATTTTAACCGAAATTTATATTTAAACATAAAAATTGGCATTTAATTTGTACTACCCGTGCGCAGAAGGTTCGCCTATAGCCTCGTGATGTCACGCGTCGATGGTAGGGTTGACAAAAAAAGGCTACATAAATAGTTGTTGCAATATATGTATTATTGTTTTTTTATATTTTTTTTTTATTACATGAATTCAGCAGACAGGCAGACGGCCCACTTGATGGAAAGCGGTTACCGTCGCCTATGGACATTTGCAACACCAAAGGTGCTATAAATGCGCCGTTGCTCTCTTAAGGGAGACTGGAACCTGGTCCTTAATGCCGAAACACAACTCAAGGTTGTTATGGCAGCATACTCTAGACCAGGGGTGGTAGTTATCCAGTCGGGAAAATACCCTACCACCTGGCTGTGGGTTGTTTAGTCGCCTCTTACGACAGGTCGCCCGTCCGCAGAAAATTGTATTCTTTCTCCGTTCCTTAGCGCGTAGAAGGTTTGCCGATGACTATTTAGTATTATTGTGTTGCATTACTATGTGGTCATCGGCAACCCTTCTGCGCGCGGCTTATATATTTGTTTGTTAGAAGTCGCGTAAAATAAGTCAGTATGAGTCACCCAATACAGCCTGAGGTCAGCAATAATTTTCATATAATAAAATATTTAACTTTTTTAAATAATAACAAAGCAAACATATAAACATTTCATATAGTCTGTGGGTTCTATATTTAGTCAGTGATACAAGTCCTTTGGGTCATAAATGCTGCGATAGTAAAATAACATCAATAAACCTTGATTTACTGGGTGTGGGGGTCATCAGTGCATTATCTGTAACGCAAAGGCCCAATACGGAAACGTAGGGTTGTGTATGAAAGAATAAACTCGCAAGCGTTTGTAATTTTTTTTAATTGATTTGGAACTCTTAGATTGAGTTAACAGTAATTTATTGTTTCTACTAACCTCTAAACTAGTTTGGACTATATAATAGAGGCTAGTGTCCTCTCCCTTAATGTAAACACAATCTATATATTAATACGTGAAGCAAAAACTTTGTACCCCTTTTTACGAAAATTGCATGAACGGAGGAGTATGAAATTTCGCACACTAATAGTTTATATAGTGAAGGAGTGCAGAATGCTAATATATTTTTTAAATTATGCATAAAAAATACATTAAATCAATAAAAAAAAACATTACACACACTACCATGTATTTGACACACAGACGCATATATACTCTTTTGTTTATTTTTCAAGTCAAATTAACAGTGTAGCCTTGGCGAAATCTGTGATTATAGAAGTATAGTCTTTGACATTAATTATTATGGTCGAATTTCGACCACAGGCGACCACAAGTAACGTAAAATACATCTCATATTAAATTGTAACGTAAAATTTATTTAAGTTAATAAATAAAATTTATTTTTTTATAATATTATGAAATTCTAAACTAGCCGTCCCTGTACATTGAAGCTATGAAAAAAAAACAACTGGATTAGACTATATAAACGTCGGAGAACACGGTGCAATTTTTTTTGGATTTCTTGTCTGTTTGTTGAGGATTCACGTAAAAACTACTAAGCCGATTTCGATGCGGTTGTCGATGATCGATAGAAAATATTGTATAATAAATTGTGTGATATTTTTTATTTACTAATCCCGCAGGAATTTTCCCGGTAGCGGTTTGTAGTTGTTCGGGTGCATAAATATTGGTTTATTCCGACACAATTTTCACTAAAACGATAGGTTTCACACTTTTTCAAATGCCGCGGAACTTTGTGACCCGGGAATCACGCGGGAATTTCAAGTCAAGCGTGGATGAATACATAAACATGTAACCATATACATAAGTTCTAAAAACTTCAACGGACAAGTGAAAAAACGAATCGTAACAAAATTTTAACATGAAGTCTTACGGGCAGATTGTTAATGTACTTGTCCAATTTGAAAACCTGCCCGTAAAACTTCAAGTCAAAACTTTGTTGCGATTCGTTTTGCTATTTATCCGTTGTCATTCATTTTTCCACTTGTCCGTTGAAGTTTCACTTCTACTATGTGTCTCAGCACACACTTCGATTTTTTGCAGGTTTACTGCAAATTATGACTTGGTTAGATTAGGTACATTTTAATGAATGCATTTTTTATTTAAACATATTTTATTTTATTAAACAAAAAAAAAAACTGAATTCGATCCGGAACCAAAAAACGCATCCATAGTATACTCTAAAATTATGCCGCCTCTCACCACGTCTAGTCTAAATTTATGCCGCTTCTCCACGCGGCCGTAACGCTTTTTCGTGACAGAAAAATCCTAAGATCCCCCCGTTTATATAGAAGTTTCACTTCAAAAACTGTATGTATGTGTTTATGAGTGCTTGTGAGAGGGTGTGTGTGTGATCATGTGTGTGTATGCCTGTGCGTATGAAGTTTTATGGAAATCTTGCAATATGCCTACATATGTCTACATATCTTGTTATATTTCACCAAAATGTTTATATCATCAAATTTATTGTAACACGTGTCATGTACTAAATTACTTTAATTTGGTTAGATCGTAGACAGCACCTTATTGTTCACTAAAATAAAAATACATAACAAGACAATAGTAACGTGATAAAACAAAAGGCTGGCCTTATTGTTAAAAGCGATCTCTTACACGCAACCTGACTCAAGGGAAGTTCTTAAATTATCGGTAACATTATTATACAACAAAGAAAACAAATATATTAAAATTAAATATGGCACAGGATTTAGTTTTTGTGAAATCAGTGGGCAAGACAGACAACCTGCATGGCGAAGGAGTTGGAATAAAATGTTGATGAGCGTGCCATTAACTGGAGATTATTAGTGAAGCGCAAATTAAGGGTGTGACGTATAAAGGAATTTGAAACATTCCTTAAGGTAAGGAATGTTTCAAAGGTAAAAACAGTATACGATATAGTAAATTGAGAAGATGAGCATTCCGTCGAAGTGATATAGGCAACAACTTGAGCTTTTTGCAGTATTCTAATTCGGATCGTATTCGTTGGAGAACGGTTATGAAAATTCAAAAGATTAGTATGGTAACTTGGATAAAACAATAATATCATTTATTTTATTCGCTCTACGGTAAAATTTAATACACATACATATAACATGTACAGAAAATGTGATTTTTTTAAATATTCTAAGTATTAGAGACAACCCTGTGCGTGCGATATTAAAATTTAAACAGAAAAGTGTGAGTGAACTGCGGGGAGTACTCTCATGATAGCCAATCAGATCCCTAATTTAAAGCCATGTTAATCGGATAGTGCACATGCACTTCGGGGACAGACTCAAATATTAAAAATTCCATATCGCTTCATCGAGCTAACCAATCAGCATATGTAATTCAATTAACGACCCTAAAATGTCGTTTTAAGGTTTAGAATTACGAGCTTGCGCATTTTTGTCTGTGCTTGTCGTTATTTTCCTAATGTTTTGAAATTCGGATAAGATAACGTTTGTCAGGTTAGAAAGGTTGTTTATTCAGAAAGCAATCGAATGCGCACGATGTCGTAGCTAACAACTTTCAAATTTACTTTTTTCATACAAAAGTATCTGCAGTATACAAATTAGATGTTAACAAGGATGCAGCTGTATGATAAAGTTTGTAAACTCTCATTCATGTTATAAGACTTAAAAGAGATTCAACCAGATGCCCTATCAGGGCCGTCTTAAGTATATTGAACGCCGAGAGCTAAAAATTAACCTGTGCCCCTTTGTCAACAAAGATATAAATGTCATCCATTTATATTTTAACCAAATTCATCTGGTAGCTATTATTGTAGTTTGAGTTTTTGTGCTTTTTTAATCTCTGTCTAATGTCCTCCAACTTCAGTGTTTTCAAAATGATTATTTTTCCTTGAGTCCGGTGTAATAAATATTTGCTTATCCACTTTCGAAACCAGCAGATTATGCAATGTATATGTTTAATGTGATCCGCTTTGGCTCCTAGATACTTACGCCCAGGTGCCGTGCACCTATTGTACCCTCAGGTAGAGACGGCTCTGCGCTTTATTTCCCAACGCCTTAACAACAATAGAAGAAAATCTCGTTGTCAAGTTTACTATGAGCTCAGCTTTCTTATTCTTTCTATGGTTACAATTTTATATTCTGTTCAAACTTTTGCTTGCACCTTTCAATTATCTATACTAATTAGAATTAATTAGAAAGCTACGCTAACAGGGAGTATCATAGGTTATATAACATGACACTACCACGGGAGCGGGACAGAGCGCGGGTGAAACCGCGCCGGGCCGCTAGTATAATATATAATAATAGCCCATAAATACCCCACTGCTGGGCTCGGGCCTCCCACTATAGGGGAACGAACGGTATACCCGCCATGCTTGTCCAAGGCGGCTTGGCAGGTTTGACATATCCATTATCTCGATGTGCAGTTTATCTCGTGGTAATTGTAACAATAAGCACATTAGGTTAGAATACTGCCTAAGTGGTGCTTGCGTTCCCGCCAGGACCGAACACGCGCCTCCTGACTTTCCGACACGTGCGCTAGCCATTACCCTACCACGAATTATGAAGGTATAAAATTATCAAAAGTATTACTCAGCAACTGTTAGCTGTCTTAAGCAATATTTTGTAGTGTCATTAATTAGTTCATTCATTCATTCCCTCTTCCCTATACAACCTTCTCTATCCCATTCCTCTATTCCATCCCTTCTATCCCATTCCTCCTGTATAAAATATCTATGTAGGTAGTTAATAAAAATCAGTTGCAATCTGACAAACAATGGTTTCATTTCATGGTGGCAGCGGTGCGCATTTTTAATTAGTATTCTGTTCAAAATAGTAATATTCGAATAATAAATAACGTGTTTAGTCGTGTGTCGTCGATTTTAACGTAAAAATAATATGGAACACGCAAGGCCTCCTGCGGAGTTGGTGCTTGAAGGCGGACCGGCTAACCGGGCGGATGCGTGGCGCAAATGGCATAAGCAGTTCATGGTGTTCATTAAGGCATCTGGAATTCATAAAGAAGACAAAGACGTGCAGGCAAGCTTGCTGGTCAACCTTATAGGAGCCGATGGATATGACGTATATTCAACTTTTAAGTTCACCACAGCTGAAAATCAAGACAATATCGACTTGCTTATACAAAAATTTAATAGTTATTTCTGTGTCAAACAGAATACGACGATGGCAAGATTTCGTTTTTTCACTCGAAATCAAGAATCAGCAGAAACTATAGACAACTATGTAACGGCCTTGAGGTTACTCAGCCAACATTGTGAATTTGAACACTTGGAAGAAGGGCTTATACGTGACCGCATTGTTTGTGGAATCACAGATAGCAACGTACGGGATAGATTGCTACGAGCGGAAGATCTTACTCTGGAAAAGGCGGTAAAAATATGCCAAGCTAAAGAGGTGTCCAACGAAGAAAGTCGTCAGATTGAATGCACTAAAGTGGAATGTACGTCGAGCGGGTCGATCGATGCTGTATACGGTACGGCGAGGCGCGGCGGGTACGGCGGGCAACGCGGCGACCATGGGCGCGGGCGCGGGCGCTCGCTCGGCGCGGCTGGCGCGCCCGGCGCCGGCGGGGGTGGCGGTGCCCTGTGGCGCGCGCGTACCGAGTCTAGCGGCGACAACAAGCGATTGGATAGCGGTATAAAGTCAAATCGTGTGCGTGACAATGTTTCGCGGGTTTTTTGTGATGGATGTGGTGATTTTCACTATAATAATTTTAACCGGTGTCCGGCTCGTACTGCAAAATGTTTTTTTTGTAATGTTAGAGGTCATTTTAAGAAAGTGTGTCCGAATAAAATCGAGCGGCGCGTGTACGAGTTATGTGAGGATGAAAACAGTGAAGGAGAATTATTCTATGTTTCATCTTTAGAGAACAGTAAACAAGGTTGTAGCAGTAAGTGGTTTGAAATGTTAGTATCGTGTAAAAACGGGGCCAGTGAGTTATTTAAGCTGGATACGGGATCTGATTTAAATGTGATATCTTTTCAGTCATTTATAAAAACAGGTTATTCCGTTAATGACATTAAGCAGTCTAACATACGCGCTCAATCTTTTTGTGGAAATTATGTTCCAATAATGGGAAAATGTGATATGTTTTGGTCAAGTAAAAATAAACAGTTTTTAATTGAATTTGTTATTGCTACAACTAATTGTCAAAGTGTTTTAAGTAAAGATACTTGTGAAAAGCTGAATTTTGTAAAACGTATATACACATTGATTGATATGAATAATTATAAAGATTTATTTACTGGAATAGGTAAATTACCGGGGAAATATAGAATAATAATTGATAAGAATGCATGTCCTTCGATATGTCCTGTTAGAAAGATTCCATTAGGGGTACGGGAAAAATTAAAAAATGAGTTAGATCGCATGGAAAATATGCAAATTATTAGGAAAGTCGAACATCCTACACAATGGGTTAATGCAATAGTTTTACCTGCCAAAAAAGACGGTAGCTTTAGAATTTGCTTAGATCCACGTCCGCTGAATCGTGTTATAAAACGAGCTCATTACCCTTTACCTACATTAACAGAAATATCTACTAAGCTGCACAATGCTACATATTTCAGTAAACTGGATGCTAGATCTGGATTCTGGATGGTGGAGTTAGATGACGAAAGTGCCGATTTGTGTACTTTTGGAACACCGTTTGGAAGATACCAATTTTTACGTCTTCCATATGGTATAAGTTGTGCAAGCGAAATTTTTCATGCAAAAATTCGACAATTGCTTGAAGGTCTGGACGGCGTAGACTCCTTTGTCGATGACATTATAGTTTGGGGCGAGTCAAAGTCTCAACATGATGAACGATTAACAAAACTACTAGAAAAAGCCCGCGCAGTAGGTATCAAGTTTAATAGAGATAAATGTGAGTTTTGTGTTGAGCAAATCACATATCTAGGTCATACTTTTAATAAACATGGCATGCAAGTGGACAAAGAAAAACTAAGAGCCATTAAAGAAATGCCCAATCCTAAGGATAAGCTATCCTTGGAAAGATTTTTGGGAATGGTAAACTACCTTTCCAAATTTATCCCTAATTTTTCTGAGCTTTCATCGCCGCTTAGATGTTTACTCAAAAAAGGTTCTGAGTGGACATGGGATAAAACCCATGAATCCGCTGTGGAAAGACTCAAGGAGGCTCTATGCAATGCCCCAGTATTAGCAATATATTCTTCCAATCAACCGGTAGTTGTTACAGTAGATGCGAGTGCTAAAGCTCTTGGTGCGGCATTATTACAAGCAGGTCGCCCTGTTGAGTTTGCTTCACTTACACTTTCAGAGACACAAATTAGATATGCACAAATCGAGAAGGAGTTGCTTGCAATTGTCTTTGCTATGGAACGATTCCATCAATATGTATATGGCAGGCCGGACGTGGTGGTCGAAACCGACCACAAACCGTTGGAAGCATTGTTTAAAAAGGCTCTAGACTCAGTTCCTGCTCGTTTGCAAAGAATGATGCTAAGAATACAGTGTTACAGTTTTAGTGTCATTTATAAACCAGGAAAATATATGTATATAGCAGATTCGTTGTCTAGAGCTCCACTTCCAGATTTAATGCATGATAAAGTTGTAGAAGAAGTTGAACAACAATCCTGTTTTCTTATAGACAATGTACAATTCAGCGATAATAAATTACATAAAGTAAAAGAAGCAACTTCTAAAGATAGTGAATGTAATATACTAATAAAATATATTTTAAACGGATGGCCAAAATACAAAAAAGATGTTAATCAAAAAGTACAATGTCATTGGGAATATAGATATGGCTTTGAATATGTTGATGGGATTTTGTTTAAAGATAATTTAGTCTTTATTCCAAAAGAATTAAGGGGAGAGATGCTTGTAAAAATACATGAGGGTCACCTAGGAATTGACCGATGTAAGAGACGTGCAAGAGATGTCATGTTTTGGAAAGGAATGTCGCGTCAAGTTGAAAATACAGTTCGATCTTGCAACATTTGTGCAAAATATGCTGACAGACCTTCACGAGAACCAATGTTATGCCATTCGGTTCCTGATTTACCTTGGAGAAAGGTGGGTTCTGATATTTTCACTTTAAGGCAAAAGAACTTTTTGTTGCTTGTAGACTATTTTTCAAATTTTATTGAAGTTAGTCCTTTAAAAAGTATCAGCACAAAAGCAGTGGTAACCGCCATGAAAGATCAATTTGCCAGACATGGAATTCCTGCAGAATTAATAACGGACAATGGACCTGCATTTTTCTCGAAGGAATTTCGAGATTTCGCAAGGAAATGGTCTTTCAAACACATTACAAGTTCTCCAATGTATGCACAATCTAATGGTCTTAGTGAAAGGGCAGTAAGGACTGTTAAAAATATCTTAAAGAAATCTTTAGATAGCGGAACAGACTTTTATCTTGGACTATTAAGCTTTAGGGCAACTCCTCGAGATGGTATCGGTTCTCCTTCCCAATTACTCATGGGTAGAAGACTAAATACCAGTCTTCCAATACACGAAAATAAATTGCGACCTGAACGCAATAACAGTACTGATTATAACAAAATAATAAATAATCACATTCAAAGCAAAAAATATTATGACAAACATGCACATGAATTGCCTAAACTATATAGAGGAGATCGCGTGGTAGTGGCAGACGGCCAACTCAGGCGTCATATGTATGTGGAAGCACCTTCGCAACATCCACGCTCATATTTTCTTACTGACGAGTCAGGCAAGCGCTACCGCCGTAATAGGCGACACATTATAAAGCGAATATTACCTCCTTCTTCACATGCCAGGAAGAATGATGGTGATAACAATAGTCCAGATCGTGTAAGTCTTTATAGTGATGCTGAAGAGGACTACACGGAGAAAGGAGCAGAGTCTGGTATGGATGCAAGTAGCTCTGATGACAATGCACCAGATTATAGTAGCAATAAAGCAAAAACCAGAAAAGCTGCTCTCCAGGCTCGCGATAAACTTAAGGGTTATTTCAGTTCTAATTAGTATGAAATATACTTACTTAAGTACGTGATAATAGTTAAAATACTGTAAACTAGCTAGTTAGTGTACTCTTATAGATAATATAATTATTTTTATTACATATCGTCAACTTTTCAGTTATTATATTTTATTTTCATATATAGTTATAACTTTAAAAAAATATGTATGTGTATATATGTATGCATATGTTTAATTATTATTCTTTGCTTTATTAGGTATGAAACAAGTTTTATAAGGTGATTGGTAATAGTATTTTAAGTTCAATTTAATTTTGGTTTGTGTTTAATACTTTCTTTTGTTTAACTTTTATTTAATGGATTTCTTCCTTTCGATGGGAAAGATGTAGTGTCATTTATTGGTATAAAATATCTATGTAGGTAGTTAATAAAAATCAGTTGCAATCTGACAAACAATGGTATTGGTATTCTATAAATGTGTCTGGATTTATGTATGTATTAAATTTATAAATTACTCCATTTTTACATTATGTATATTTTAATTATAAAATCCTGTCTTTTTTCTGCTCCACCTACATTATCAGATTAGTTACGAATTTCTCTTAAGCTAGGTTGGAAGAGATCGCCTTTAGCGATAAGGCCGCCTGTTGTTTTGCCAAGAAGTATTGTAATTATGCATTTATTTTTGTATTTATTTATTTTGGTGAGCAATAAAGTATTATCAGCCTGTTATGTTAATTGTGTTTCGTGCAATGAGTGAGATTGATGAGAGTGAGATTCTGATGGCTCCCTTTACCCTCCTCCTATCCCATCTTTCCTATCACTACCCCATATTCCAATACCTCCCCTCTTTTGCATTTCTCCTGTCTAACCCCTCTATCCCGTCACTTTTATCTCCACCACTTATCCCATTCTAAAGGTTGATATTGCGTTGGCTTCATCCCTAGTGTTGTAAACGTCAATAGGTGGCGGTAACAGTGAACAATATTAAGTCTGCTTCGCAAAAAAATTGCTTTCATGGAAAATTTTGCTTGATGCAGGTCCGTTGAGTAGTTTTTGAGATATGAGATACCTACTTCTTTTATGATTACGTAGCTTTCGCTTGCGAAGGGACTTTTTCACCCACACAGAACCTTTAATTATGTGTGCACTGATGCGCAAAACGCATATAACGATTTTTTAAAATAAATGAGAAATTAGTCCTCGTCATTTTAGTTAATTGAAATGACATCTATCGAAATATCATACTCAGTAAACATTTGTTTTCATCAACCATCCCGCAATGCCTGAAGACGAAAGTGCGTTCTCCCCGTCCTGACCTACGGGGCTGAGAAATGCACACTGACGACAGGACTGGTCCACAAATTCCAAGTCCAAGTTGGATGTATCTCTTACGGATAGAATTAGAAATGAGGATATCCGTAAGAAAACCAAGGTATTCGATATAGCTCGCAAAATTAGCAGATTTTAGTGGCAGTGGGCCGGTTACGCCCGTCGCAGGACCAAAGGCTGATGGACCAGACGAGTCCTGGAGTGGAGATCGCACCTCAGTAAATGTAGTGTCGGACACCCTCCAGCCCGATGGACAGACGACCTGCGCAAAGTCACCGGTAGGCGCTGGATCAGGAAGGCGAAGGACCGGGATGAGTGGCGCCGACTTGGGGAGGCCTACGACCATCAGTGGATTGTCATTGGCTGACGACGAAACATTATTAATTTTAATAAAGAAAATAAAAAAGGAATTGAACGATGGTCTGATGACTATTTCCTAACTTCCCTGAGGTATAATTATTAACATATTAAATTGCTTACACTATATTAATAGCAATCACGACAAGTGCTCATACAATCTGAACTCCGTGAGAACGAAGTTATTAAATGAAGCTAAGAAAAAACAAAGACCATTGTAAATGCAGATTCGAATCGCGAATAAAATCTTTAGTACATATTCATTTTCTTAAGTCCATTTATAGAGTTAATTGGTTTGTACCATCTCGGTAAGCTTCGGAGCACATCGGAAGGAGTAGTCATAAAATTTAAATTGCAGTCGGTATTTAAATTAAAAGCACTTTTATAGATTTCTTGCTTTATGAACACTTAAACCATAGTGCATATTTATTTAGATAGCAGATCCGATGTTTTTCAAAGCTTTGTTATTATTAGCTGGATATCAGAGCGAGAGGGGCTATGTATTTATTTTTTCCTTGTGTACATACGGAGTAGGAAAACAGCTAAACGTGTGTAGGTGGTACGCGGAAGGTAGGATTCCGTAGAGTTATATAAAGTTATTCAAAGATTATTTGTAAACCTTCTCTGATTTGTATAATAGAAAGAAAATTAATTATCTAACATACACTTACACGCCATTTGGTAAGAATATGTGTACGTTTTAAATTACAATATAACATTTTTACAACCCATGTTCTTATGCAAATAAACGAAATTTGTCTTTTTTTATTTTTTAGTGTTTGCGAATAAAAGACAATTTTTAAGGTATTGCACCGCAAAATACACAGAAATGTTAAAAGAGAAGAAAGTTTGTTCTACGGTATTTCTAGACGTGGCGCAAGCATTGGATAAGGTTTGGCATGAAGAACTTAATTTTAATTTACAAAAAATGCTACCCAAGCAGTATTCAGATTTTTTTAGCATCGTATATCTCAAATAAAATGTTCAGGGTCCGACAATAAGATTGTTTTTCAGTCCTTAAAGTAATTAAAGCTGGAGTACCACAAGGTAATATATTAGGCCCGGGCCTGTACCTAATATACATGAGTGATATTCCAAAAGTATAAAATAACACCATAGCTACTTTTGTGGATGACACAGCCATCATGGCTACAGAAGTTACTTACGGAGAAGCCGTGGAAAAAGTTCAAAAAGCAGTTAATACTGTCTATAACTGAACAAAAAATGGCGTATTAAGCTAAATGAAGCCAAGTCGATCCACATTGACTTCACTAACAAAATGTCTAATTATCATTCGGTATAGATAAACAACACCGTTGTACCATATGAAAATACCGCAAAGTACCTAGGTATGACACTGGTCGTTAAACTGCGCTGGAAGGCTCACGTCAAAAAGAAACGCGAAAAACTGGAAGCGCGTTACAGAAATATGTACCAGCTACTTGAAAAATATTCAAAGTTGTTAGTACCTAACAAATTGCTCTTCTATAAACAAGTCCTGATGCCAGTGTGGACCTATAGCGTACAGTTGTGGGGCTGTACCAAACCAAGCAGCATATAAATAATACAACGCTTTCAAAACAAAGCACTGAAAGGCATTATAAACGCGCCATGGTACGTTTGGTCAAGCGACCTCCGTCGGGATCTGAAAATGGAGTTTGTCACCAGCATTATTAGAAAATACGCGGAAGCCCACGAGCATCGGATTCATCGTCATGTAAATTGCGAAGCGATCCAGCTCCTAGACAACAAGGATATAATGAAAATGCTCAAAAAGACAAAACCGTTTAAACTAGTGCAATAAACAAAACTAAAGTGTAGTATATTGTGCTAGCTTCATAAAGAACACATGAACAAAGTTTCTTCTCCTTAATAGAGACAACAAGATGCTAGATTAGATTAATGTGGTAATTTTAGACACAACATTGATGAAAAAAAATGTTGACTTTGAGGATGACTCACTTCCCTCAGTCAATAGTGTATTAAAATAAAGCCATGAGAGCTTTCATTAATAAATACATAGCATATTTAACGAACTAGTATGAACTGAAATTTATTAATACCATCTATCTTATAACTATGTAAACTACAAGACGAATTAGTTATTTTTGTATAATGACGTATAAAAGCTGGATAGGGTTAAAATTTTCCCATGTCATGCAATTTTTGATTGAATAGCAAGTAATCTAGTAAATACTAATAAATACAGTTCAATTAATCGTCACTATTTGTTAGAATTTTTATTAGCGTTTTTCCAAAAACACACTCCAACTGTTACAGATATCAAATTGCTTATATACCTACTATTATATATGTATAATTGTGTACATATTTACAGGACAATTAAAGTATTAAAAGTTTTGATATTTTTATTTTGTAACTATTTGTCTTTAATGATGGATGATTTTATAAAATTGCTGACAACCTGACAGACGTCCCCTCCCTGTTTTAATTTCAAGAGTTGGGAATAATCTATCATATCTCTCAAGTTGTATAATAAGATTTATATTTTAAAAAAATCATTACAATTAAGGTTAGTGGTTTTGGAGATTAGCGCGGACGAATACCTTTATACGGAATTTTTTATCTGAATCAAAATATAGATTGATAACACTTTAATATACACCATTACAGAAAACTTACGAACTAGTATTATTCTAATTGTGTACAAAGGGCGGTGGCGATCTGGCCGATTGCCAGATTTCAAGGGTGCAAGGGTAAGAGGGAATGGAGATAAATGGACTCACCCGTAATAATATGAGCTGAGTAACCGGAGCGTCTGCGATACAGGAGCAGCAGTGCGTGTTCTCTTGTTATATATCTCCCGCTTCACAACTAGATTCACTTGCCACTTATCACCAAGCTCTTGGAACCCGATTAGTATTGCAATTGGGTGGATATCTCAAATGCGCGCGCGATGCGTGAATGTCTTTACGACGGATCGATTCAGACTGATCGTTGAGACGCGGAAGTGCGGGGTAAATTACTTTTTCGGGGAATCATCGTTCGTTACGCGGTGGCGTGAACATCCTGGGGCCCGGGGAAAAGGTGACGGCTCCCATTTATAGTGCTGACTAAGTGCTGTTGTCGTCGGGGGGAAGACGAGCAATCTTTGTGACTGGTCTCGTTAAGCTGCCATCCTTGGTGCTGAGTTCTACGACTCGGACGACGTCATCCTTTCCGGGCAGAATCTTCTTTATTCTTCCCATCTTCCACTGGAGTCTGGGAAGATTATCCTCCTTTATGAGTACCAGCTCACCAATCTTGGGTCGACTGGTTTCCGTAGTCCATTTAGATCGGGATTGGAGAGTGTGCAGGTAGGATTTCGACCACAAGGTCCAAAATCGCTGAGCCAACGCTTGCACTAAGCGAAAACGTCGTAGGGTTGATGGAGGAGAGGATTCATGGGAATGTTCGGGTAATGCGGTAAGTGGGCGACCTATAAGGAAATGACCAGCGGTTAGGACTTCGAAGTCTGTAGGGTCTGAAGACAGAGGGCAGAGTGGTCGAGAGTTGAGAACGGCCTCAATACGGGCTAAGAGTGTAGAAAATTCTTCAAAGGTCAGATGCTGCTCACCTAATACGCGATAGAGTAATTGCTTAGTAGATTTCACGGCTGCCTCGTGCAGACCGCCAAAAGAAGGAGCTGAGGGCGGATTGAGCAACCATGTGATCTGCTGTGTGGCTAGCTTGTGCGTAATTCTATCATCATTGGCCTTTAAGAAGTTTTGTACTTCTATGAGCTGATTTCTTGCGCCGACATAGTTTGTACCGCAATCAGAGCGAATTAGGGTAGGGATTCCGCGCCGACTAACGAACCTTTGCAGTGCCGCAAAAAAGGCGTCCGTAGAAAGTTCCGAGACAGCCTCTAAGTGCACTGCCTTGGTGGCGAGACAAACGAAAACACAAAAGTAGCCTTTGAGAAGTTTGGCATTGCGTAGAGTACTTGATTTAATTAGGAATGGTCCGGCAAAATCCGTGGACACTTGACTAAACACCGGTTGTGGGCTGACTCGATCAGCCGGTAGGTCGGCCATAAAAGGGGGATTCGGCTGAGCTCGATGCCTAAAACAGCGTACACATTTAAAGACACGGTGACGAATGACTCGCCTTCCAGATAAAATCCAGTATTGTTGACGGAGTAGTGCGTGTAGTGTATCTGCGCCCGGGTGGCAGTGTATAGTGTGGAAATGATCTATAATTAGGTCCACAAGGGGGCTTGAACTGGGTAAGATGAGGGGATGTTGTGTGTCATATCTAAGGGCTGAGTTGGACAAGCGCCCTCCTACTCTAAGAAGACCATCCTTGAGAAAGGGCGAGAGGCGTTGTATTCGCACTGTACATAATTTGTTAGTTTGCAGTCGGTGGATGTCTTCAGCGAACATATTTTGTTGGACTGAGCGTACCCAGTGTAAGAGCGCTTTCTTACGTTCGTCTACGGTAATGGGACCAACGATGCGAGAGTGAGAAGATACCAAGCAATTGTGTGCAAAACGTTTAATACATGCGGTTACGCCTACAAGTGTGTCTAAGGAGCTGAATCTCGTGAGTAAATCCGTGTCTAGATCAGGAACCGCGATGTGAGCTACCATTTTTCTTGGTTTTAGACCAGGCAGTACGTGATGACCCAAAGCAGGGGGCATCGTGGGCCAGGTATCAGGTGGGGCCTTGAGCCAAGTAGGCGACCACCATAGGTCATAGGCTAAGAGTTCCTGTGCTGATATTCCCCTGCTAGCACAGTCGGCAGGGTTAAGAGCTGAGGGTACATGTCTCCAAGTAGGGTTACATGGATTGGCTGCAATGGCAGAGACTCG
Source organism: Dendrolimus kikuchii (assembly GCA_019925095.2). Taxonomy (NCBI): domain Eukaryota; kingdom Metazoa; phylum Arthropoda; class Insecta; order Lepidoptera; family Lasiocampidae; genus Dendrolimus; species Dendrolimus kikuchii. Next base: position 4,713,045 of record CM034401.1, read on the forward strand.
ATTGGCCTCAAAGACCTGTAGGGATTGAGAAGGAGTTTTAAGCCAGGCGAGTACGATAGTACTGTCTGACCAACAAAAGTGTTGCTGAATGGTAATGTGGGCAGAAAGTTGAACAGAGACGCGAGAAATGAGCAGCGAAGTGAGGTGTGCAGCTGAAAGTTCCAGCTTTGGTATAGTCTGTCGGGTTTTAATGGGGGCTACCTTGGATTTAGAAACAAGTAGTCTGACGTGTACCTGACCCGTGATATTCGTTTCATGAAGATAGACTGCGGCTGCATATCCGGATTCGGATGCATCGGCAAAACCGTGTAGGGTGTAGGTGGAATCTTTGCTGGTGCAAATTGTTCTGGGGAGTCGAAGAGCAGAGAGTAGAGGTAAGTCTTCAAAAATGTGCTGAAATTGAAATGTGACATCATTGGGAGCCGATTCATCCCAGTCTAACTTTAGAGTCCATAGGTGCTGAATGCAGCTGTATAATAGATCGATTGGCGAGGAAGGGGCGCAACTGCAGAGGTTGTCATCTGGATGTCTGTTAAAGACCACTTTGTGAGTACGAAAATTTAGAATGATTGACAGAACCATTAGAGCTCTTTGCCATCAAAAACCGTACCATGATGCGGGACGTAAAAATGGAGATTGGTATGTGGATAGAACGAAAGTTCTCCTCACACTCGTCAGAGGTTGAGTTGTCCTTTGATTGCACTTCTTACTTCCCAGAATCTCTCCAGAGCGGAGTGTATTTCTTTATTTGAGTGTTGGGGTTGTAAACAGTCAATATTTACTAGTGCTGAATTAACTTGAGGCTCAGGCTTTGTGTAGTTTGGATTGATAGGACCTAAAAGAGCGAAATTGAAGATCGTGCCGAAGGCTATTGGCCTGCCGGGGCCCAAAAAAATTTTGTTACCATCCAAAATTTGGCCCAAGACATCAGAACCCAAAATCAAGTCAATAGCGGCTGGAAAACGATAAGACGAGTCTGCTAGGGGAAGCTGTGTCGAGTCGAGGAGTGGAACAACGTCAGGTAACATTGTTAATGGTAAAAGACCTGTCAAATCTGGTAGAATGTATGCCTTTGCGCTAATTACTGGGACTTCGGTGTGAATAGGGCGGAATGTGATGGTAGTTGAAGAACTAGAGTTTTGAGTCTGTTGATTACCGACTCCTGTAATTTTTAGTTCTGTGTGCTCGACAGGCAAACGTAATTTTTGTGTCATAGTTTTAGTTAACAAGGTTAGCATGGAACCGCTGTCTAATAATGCTCTTGCCTTATGAAATACTCCAGCGTTGTCTGCTAGTTCTAGGGACACAGTGGGTAATAAAACTGGTGGATCGTGTACTGTAATGTGCTGAGTATGTGCTGAAATATGACTGTCATTTTGGTTAGCTTTATCAGAGGAAGTAACAGGGCTGCCGGGCAAGTGATTATTATGATAAACTTTATTATCATAGTGCTGAGTATGAAACTGGGATTTATTTTGTTTACGTGATGTAGTGGATGGTGTATATTGTAGCGATGGTATGGGTGGGTGTAGTGTAGTATTGTGTAAGTGAGTAGCAGGTAGTCATTGTTGTGAATTAATAGGTGAATTACGACGAGAAGAGTTTCTTGATTCCGTGGTTGGGCGGGTGTGTTCTTGTCCTCTTAGTTGTGGGGGCAAGAGGTGAGAATTGTCATATGTGGGTGATTCAAAGCCACTGCGATGTAAGGTGGTATGGTGTTTCTCGCTATCACATTCTCTACACCGTCCTGTGGATCTGCACTCGTCAGAGTAATGGGGTCCTAGACACTTACGGCACCGTTCATGAGCTTGGATAAAATCCCAGCGCCCTTGCGTAGGCTGTCTTAGGTATTCACCGCAGTTCAGCAACCTGTGTCCTCTAACGTGACACCAAGGGCAGTAATAATTATTGGTCGGTGCTGGTGGGTGGGCGGAATCTTGTGCTATGGGCTCGAAATATTGTGTAGACTGTGGGTATCCTTGAGCGTACTGTACAGGGTACGCTTGACTTTGTAGAGGATATGCAGGGCGCGTTAAAGGTGGGCGGACGGAAGTAGTGGGCTGAAAACGAACGTGCCGAATTTCTGGTCTGGGTGCAGAAGCGCGTGGTTGGTACCGTGCTGAGGGAGAAGCACGTTCAGTTTGTCTGTATGTCGGGCTGAGGGGAGGGGGGGGTGGGTTATATGTCTCAGTTTCTGTGCAACGTGCATGGTCTTCTAAGAATGTGATTACATCCTTTAAGGTGGGCAGAGTGTCTGAAGACCCATGCGTTCGTTCAAATAATGTGCGAAGCTCGCCCTTTAACTTCCGCACTACTATTGACACTAGGACGTAGTCTGAGTCATGTAGTGGTAAGTTTAGGTTTTTAAGCGCCGATTGGGTTGAAATAAGAGGGGCTAAAAATAACTGTCTGATTTGTGAGCGGGTGGTGATGTGGGGTAACTCTAGTATCATATCTATAAACCTATCAATGAGAACTCGGCGATTTTCGTAGCGATTGGCAAGTGTTGTCATCGCTACATCGTAGTTCTCATCGGTAACCTTGAGGTGTGATACCATACTGAGAGCTTCTCCGGAGAGGCAAGAAAATAAATAGTGTAATTTAACTGCACCTGACAAATTACCGGCAGTGTCCGTAAGGCTTTTGAAAATAGTTATGAAAGATGGCCAATCCTCAAGCTTGGAAGAAAATTTGGGTAGATCTATTTTGGGCAGAACAGTAGACGTGGAGAATGTGGGCGAGCTTGGTTTGATGCTTGAGCTGATGGTGATGTTTGCCACCAAAATTTTTTCATATGCTTCTATAGCCGAGGTGTAGTAGTCAAAGTACCATTTTTCCACTTTGTCGTCAAGGTCTTTAGAGTCCAAGATCTCATAATATACTGTATCCAACTTGCCCTTTATATCGTCCAATTTTGTAAAGCGCCCTATGAAATCGTTTACACTATACTTTTTGTCTCCTTTTAATATAAGGTTAGCTATCTCTAATAGGAAAGTTATGTACTTATGGGTTTGCATAAAGATGGCAGATTGCGATTTGGTAGGCATGACGATGAGAAGTGCACAATAAGAAAAGGAAAGGCAAACGAGAAAAAAAAAAATTTTTTTTACTAATGCTAATAAAGAACACGCAAGAAAGCAGCCAGAGAAACGTAAGAAATACGAAATAAATAAAAATGATTAGGAAAAAAAATATATATCAAACTGTCGTGTGCGCTGAGTCTTAATAAACACGAAGCTATATATAAGCTATAAAAGTTGCACGGCAAGCTAACCACACCGAGTGAAACGAATATAATATTCAATATTATTATATCGATCCGATATCACGTTTAGTGCAAGTATTCGAGAATAGGTGTGCTGAATAAAGTACAGAATACGTACTCGAGGTTATATTAACCTACCTACGTACCAAAAAATAGTTATCGTGTAGCAATTTGCGTAATTATCTGAGGAATGTGGAATGGGTATTCAAATATATAAGGGCAGAAGTAATATGTTTATAAGAAAACAAAAAAGAAAAAACAAGGGCAGAAAACGGGTAAATGGGCAGATTGATAATGATTGTTTATTTAACTTTTTAGGTATGTGAAAATTTACAATTTGGTTTGAATTAACCATAAAATGGCAAAATACGGTTGTTGCAGACTGTATAAATAGGTCGCCAGTTGGAATATTCGGTTCGAAAGACCATATTATCTGGCCGATTGCCAGATTTCAAGGGTGCAAGGGTAAGAGGGAATGGAGATAAATGGACTCACCCGTAATAATATGAGCTGAGTAACCGGAGCGTCTGCGATACAGGAGCAGCAGTGCGTGTTCTCTTGTTATATATCTCCCGCTTCACAACTAGATTCACTTGCCACTTATCACCAAGCTCTTGGAACCCGATTAGTATTGCAATTGGGTGGATATCTCAAATGCGCGCGCGATGCGTGAATGTCTTTACGACGGATCGATTCAGACTGATCGTTGAGACGCGGAAGTGCGGGGTAAATTACTTTTTCGGGGAATCATCGTTCGTTACGCGGTGGCGTGAACAGGCGGTCTTATCGTAAAAAAGCGATCTCATCCAGACAACCCATGGCAAGAATATTGCTGATTAGGAGTAGCGATGTTGGTATTGCGACGGCTAGCGACAGTTGCAATTCAGTAAAAATTATAATGTGTGGATATTCGTGGCACTGTTGTTAGTCGCCCCACGTCACCTTCCGAGCGAATCATACGAAGTAAATTAAAGACAGTATAGGACTTAACTATTTCATTTCATTTTCATTATTTCATATTTTATCGCCATCTGCCCGACACGCCTAAGTCGAGTACATGTACCATCACAGTAGTAACCCACTTATAACCACAGTTAAAACCAACAATTATTGTACGAAATATGAAACAAAATTTGTATATTCAGAAAATAAGGTTCTAGTGTAACTTATCAGAATCAATTCGCTTTAACATGATGATGATGATTATTCCGACCGTTTTCGGCCATGGCGACCACTTTGACCCCTAGTCGGATAATTGTAGCTGGTGCGTCCGAAGATGGCTTATGTAGCCTATCTTGGCGGCGAAACTCCGTGCACACTGAGGGCACGTGAGTACGCCGTTGTCATAATTGTATATAATGGTAGCAGGTGGGCGAGCCTTTAACTGGTCGCGTTTAGTATCAAGGTCAGCTATACGCCAGGTGGTAGGGCATTTGCCCGACTGGATGACTACCACCCCTGGTCTAAAATATTTCGCCATAACAACCTTGAGTTGTGTTCCGGCATTAGTGACCAGGTTCCAGTTTCCCTTAAGAGAGCAGCAGCGCATTTGTAGCAACTTTGCTGTTGCAAATGTCCATAGGCGATGGTAACCGCTTTCCATCAAGTGGGCCGTCTGCCTGTCTGCCGATCTTCCTGCAATAAATAAAAAAAAAAATACGCTGAACCTCGAACTCGCTCGCGTACTTGGCTGTTCACCATCCTGCGTCATTCTGGCCGCTGTGCTGCCAAACTTTCGCACCGAGATGGCTCTATATTGCATCTTTTCATGTGTCGCTTTTGGACATCCTTGCACCGGAGAAGGGGACCGCCCTGATTCCTCTTTCCCTCCTCCAGTTCAGAAAAGAAGATGCGCTTGGCCACTCTTTCCTCCGCCATACGAGATACGTGACCGCACCACCGAAGTTGTCGACGCATTAAGTAGGCTTCAATGCCACCAACATTGGGTCGCCGAAAAACTTCGGTAGATCGCACTCTATCGGACCATCTGATATTCGCTTTAACAATACTATTGTTGAAGCGTAAACCCGCAACTGGTATTCAATTGGAATTTACCGAGATTGGTATGTGGATGACCTGCGTCTTTTATACCACTCAGCTTTAATACTCGAGCCACACTTAAGTTAATGTCTAACGATCGTTTTCGCAATAAATAAGGGGTCAAAATATAGCATTAAAGTAAGCATAAAATTTAATGACGCTATGTAGCCACCATTTAGTGTTAAGCGATAATTCTCGTAATCTGAGTGTTTCAAAATATATTATATCTTAATTTTATGTATATTCATATTGATTTATTCGACGCTTAATATATGTTTAGATAAAATATAATTATACATAAAGTTATAGCGTGTCACGTAATTTATCAAATATTATAATGAATTATTATGTCTAATTAAATACAAAATACATTAAAAAATTATTACAAAATAATTTTATTCTTATAACTTCATAGTTTGTCACTTATAATGTATTATTGTGAATGACTTTTTTATAATATAAACAGATAATTATAAATAATCTAATACAATAAAAGAAAACTTAACTTATTTATATTGTATTCTACCCATAGTCCCTCAAGACTATAAGTAGAATACTGAGCCTAGATCACCGTCTTCTGTAGGTAAGTTGCCCAGAAGGCTGGCTACGTTTACTCACTGGATCGCCATACTGATTTCTTTGTCACTTAGATACACACATACGATCTTATTCATAGAGAGTTAGAGTAAGTTTGAAGATTTCTTTAAGAACCATAAAGAAACGTTCAACTCTAACGCTATATGAATGAAACCGATAGTCTTGAATAGAATATGCTTTTTTTGTCTAGATACTTGTGAGTTATGTGGTCAAAGTACTTCAGTATTCGTTGACGTCAAACTGCTAATGACTTCTGGTGATTTCCAATCTCAGTCCTGATTAGATTTGTTTATGTCTGTTCTAAACGTATCTGTAATTATAATCCTGAATAACCTTCTTTATAATATCATATCATACATACGTACATACATAACATCACGCCAGTTCCCTTGCGGGGTAGGCACGAACAACAGAGCGCCATTCAGGCTTATTCTTACACACCTCACTTGCTTCTTTGATATTCATAGCTCTTGTCATGCACGCTCGTCTGTTCTTAAGGCTCCTGACATCACCTTCTGCTAGTACACGATCAATATGATCATGGAAGGTATGGCGTGGCCTTCCACTACTTCTGCATCCATCCACTTTTGCATTTTATATCTGTTTAGTCATTCTTTCATCATGCATTCTTTCCACATGCCCGAATCACCGGAGCATTCCTTTCCTTACCTTCACCCCGACATTCTCTTTTTGACCAACTCTCTTTCTTACTTCGATATTACGAACCGGTATTAATACTATATCAATTTGTTCCAATTAGCATATAGTTTCGATTGTAATCTGAACCTATGTATCAAGTAGTTTTTATAATGTAATATTAGTGCGGGATTTATGTAACACAATACGTAGAACTTTAAGGACTGATTTATTTAACTTCTGAACAAAGAATGCCGTTCCAAAGTACAATTAATTAGTATGATTCTCGCACAATAATTAGCTACTCTAGGGCGCTAGTATGACTATGCTTGCGACTAAAGTCGAAGTGAGAATAATCTTTTTTCGCTACACCCGCTCGCTTTACACATCTGAGCGACAACGAAACGACCCGAGTAGTAATCACAACTACTCGCAATATTGCAAAAATAAGTGGCATTACTTAGAACAAATCTTATTAATGTTTGTGATATATTTTGAGAGTTAATAAATAAATCTTGAGCACTTCCAGAATGCAGTTTGCTTAACATTCGATTGCGATAATCAATCGCATTTAATGTGACGATCCTCAAAGCATAAGTATAAACCATGTGTGTATTTTGTCTACATGCCGTTCGGTTGTTTGACTAGGCATCCCTAAAATGGCTCGCGCTTATCGCCATCGGGCAGCCACTAGCCAGCTCACACGCGCCGTCTACCTCATCCCCTTATTTGCGATATAAATCATAGGAAACTCATATTTCCTTTTGGCGAAATACACGAACTGCCACTGATTTCCTTCGAGCTAGACGTTGTTGATTGGTTAATAGTGAACCTGTCAATACAGGATGGAATTTCGGTAGCCGGTTTTCTCGCCTGAAAGTATTGATTTTTCAGTAGAGATAAGCAGTTGGATTGTTTGCAACACTTTTTGATTATAAACTGATAAATAACGTTTTGGTAAGTCTCAATTATGAAAATCAACAAAAATAATCTCACTTTAGACATAGACAACACTTTATTGTTCACTAAAATAAAATTACAAAAATGCACAGCAAGACAATATAGTATTACTTGGTAAAACAAAAGGCGGCCTTATCGCTAAAAGCGATCTCTTCCAGGCAACCTGACTAAAAGGAAATTCTTAAATTATCTGTAATTATTATGCAACAAAGAAAAGAAAAAAAAAATACATGGACAGCAGATTACAGTCTAAAGTATTGTAAAATAGCACATAAATTATTGCGTAAGACTGACATAATGATTTCTGAGTGAATTTTAAATATGTCAAAATATTTAGCTCACTTTACAATTGTCTTTCTTTTATAGGTATTTGCAAGCAAAATTTCAAAATGTTTGGGCTAATTGAGGATGCGCAACGCTTAATATTGGAATGCTGTTCGGTACGAAAATGAACAAAGAAAAATTCAGTGTGTTGTCAGAGCCTAGTTCGAAAATAGTTAAAATAGTGACGGCCTCTGTGGTTGAGTATGCTAAAGCCTTTCCTGGCCTACTTCACTACAGTTCAGAAGCTCCTATTCTCGAACAGGAGCTTCTCAACTGGAGACTAAATAGGACTCGTCCTGGCATGGTAAATTTCATAAACGAATTTTGGATTGATCCCAAAGTGGCCCGTTGTATACCCATAAAACAAGCGTAGTTAGCTTGGGGATATGCAGTGTGTGTGTTTGTCTGCCGAATATTTTTTTTAAATATTATTACTAACCAAATAACCTAGCTAGATTTAATTTATTGATGACTAATAACACTGACACATCCGTGTGGACAAAAATCACAGAAAAATTAAAGAGAAAAAAAGACGATAAAATTGAAAATACCTTATTTTACTACTATTATTAGTAATAGAAGTAAAAGTTATATGAGGAATTAATAATCTTGAGAATAGGGGCGGATTTGACGGTCCCGGCGTTGGTGAAGGTCATCAGGAGCGCCGACACGTGGGACGTAGCCGCCTCCTTTTGCGAGACCGTAATGTCCGAGAAGGAGGCTGCGGCGATGGGGCGCCGTACGTGTCGATCTCAGGCCACCATAGGCTAAGGAGTTGCGAGTGACCGATGGGGAACCGGATCCCCCGCACATTACGCCCGAATACTAGAGACGCGCACGTATGCACGCACGCAGGGATGAGCACCGAGGTAACCCAAGAGACTGTACTTCTCAAAGCTCTTATTTCAACTGCGTTTATCATACTTTCATGCTCCTTCTGCCATACCCAACTTTCGCTCCCATATAATCGTGTTGGCACCAACATACCTTGAAAAATAGCTAAGACTGCCCTTTACAGATACTTTCTGGCTGTTGATAAAAGAGTTTACCGCACCATGCACTTTATTACATACATACATACATAACATCACGCCAGTTCCCTTGCGGGGTAGGCACGAACAACAGAGCGCCATTTAGGCTTATTCTTACACACCTCACTTACTTCTTTGACATTCATAACTCTTGTCATGCACGCTCGTCTGTTCTTAAGGCTCCTGACATCACCTTCTGCTAGTACACGATCATTTTGATCATGGAAGGTGTGTCGTGGCCTTCCACGACTTCTGCATCCATCCACTTTTGTATTGTATATCTGTTTCACTTTATTACTTGCAATTATTCTCCTTTAGTGCCGCCTGCACGTGTGGGTGTGGTATTCTTGTATGGTATCGATACCTCAAACGAAGTGAAAGCTGGCGAACTACCCACTAAACCTACCTGCGTCTCGAGGAAGATACACTTTGTTAGGACGACACGGGATCTAGGACAGAGTTACTGGCATCTTAACATCCTAGTGTGCAAGAATAATACAAACCCAAGGAAGCAGGGTTGTACCATTACATACAATAGAAGTAAAGGTCCATTGTTACCCTCGTATACAGCGGCCCTCTGCTACACTTTCATGCATTCTTGCTTGACTTGCTCTAACTTTTGATTATCTATCTGTATATTACAAACTAGTGGTTCCGGTAGACGTTATCCTGCCCTTAAAAAATAAAAATGTAGAACCCGATTCCAGCGCCACCTACCGGGTCTATTTGTGAATGTAAACCATCCCCGGACCCATTCGAACGCAAATTTTTTTACACCTTGGGTTACATTATTGAAGTTTTAGTAGGGATCCCTAATTTATTCTAGTAATAAAAACAGCCTATATTAATCTAGGACAATGTAGCATTCTAATGTTAAGAGAATTTTTGAAATCGGTCTTATAGTTTTTGCGTATATTCATTACAAACATACAAAAATACAAATCTTTCCTCTTTGTAATGTTAGTATAGGTTGGCTAAAGATAATACAATAAAAACAAAGGATTATAGCTATAAGTACGCACACGAACGGCTGCTCTCTAACAGTTGGATTTGCAAAGTGTCATCTATACTAAACGATAGGAGCACCGTGGCAAATTGAAAATCAATGAACCGCGGAATTCGATTTGATATTGAAAGCCATCTCTCACGTAACCGAGTCGCGAGGCGGAGCTGACTTGCTCCATACAAAGCCATACATACAAAGGAAATTCAAGGCAAGATTTCACTTTGCTATATTTAGGATCTTTCAGAGTATCACATAGGTTTATCTCGGCGAGATATTTTTGTATATGTACAGTCGCGAAATGAAAATGTACGTCACCTTAAAGTCGACTTTTGCTTCCACGAGTAGAAGAAACAATACTGCCAACATTTTAATAAATGTTACGTTTAAAAAATACAAAAATCTGGAAAAAGAAAATTGCAATGTTGACAACGACAGACGCTGAGATTACCTATAAGAAACAAAGTGGATATAATCACTACGCTTAAGACAAATATTAAAACAAATAAAAAGGTTTTACATGTCTAAACAATCTTCATAGACAAGATAGAAAAACAACTTTGATCTAAGTAATATTAAACTTTATTGTCAAATTAACATAATCTTTTGTGGAACAGTCTGTTTTGTGACATAGTTTAAAATGGTAACATGTGCTCGCGCAACGTTAAATAAATCAATTTGAAAACTGGCGCACATTTTCAGACCACGACTGTATTTATGCATATACAAATAGTTTATGCAAAACGTAGTTATGTTTTACATACAAGAATATATACAGAAAAAAATATATAACACTTCTCTTTTCATTTACCGTAGTCAAACAAAAATTTAAGCAATGTAACCCAAATCATAGGAACCAATAATTTAACACCACATTCATCAAATTCGGATTAACTTTGCTTTAAAAAAGCTTGAGGTCTTTAAAAGGATTAAGCTGGTCTTAACTTTAGGACACACATTTCTCATTAGAAAAAGGAGTAGGTAGTATCTATTCAGATAAATAAAATTGAAGTGTGTGTTTGTAATGTCAAAATAACAGATTTTTACTAAATACTTAAGAAGGTATATACAGTACTTATATCAAAAAATCAATTTTAAAATTTTTGTTTGTCTGGATGTTCTGGCTAATCTCTGAAACAGTTGGACCGATTTTGACGGGACTCTCACTGGCAGATAGCTGATGTTATAAGGGGTAACTTAGACTACTTTTTTATATATTTATGGGCTCCGCGAAAATAACTCCACGCGGACAAAATCGCGGGCACAACTAGTTTACTATATAATACTCCTCCTATCTTTGGGTTGGAGCACCTCAGCACCACCTATTCCCACTTGACGGCTGGATTGTCGACGATCCCAAACTCACATAAGTTGTGGTAGTGTAATGACTAGCGCACGCGTCCCAAACTCAAAGGGCGCGGGTTCGATCCTGGTCGGAACGCTTGCACCACTTAGTCAGTTTTCTGATTTCATGTGCATATACAATTACCACGTGCTAACAACGCTGCAAGGAATCAGCGTGATGCAACCTCCACATCGAGATAGCCGATGTGTCAAACCTGCCAAGCCGCCTTGGATAAACGTGGCGGGTATACTGTCCATTCCCCCTATAATAACAGGTCCGAGCCCAGTAGTGGGACATTTATGGGCTGATATTATACAAGCTTACATAAAATATGATCCGAATATAAAGTTTCCTAGAATAAAAATAATCTATATATATAATAAAATTGTAGTCGAATTTCTGTACAATGAAAAAAAATGCTAAAAACCGACTCAGGGGATGTAAGAAGTGAAATAGAACTAATTTAGATTTTTTCAATTTTTTTGTTTCTCTGTTTGTCTGTGTGTCTGTTTGTCTGTCTGTTTGTACCGGCTAATCTCCGAAACGACTGGACCGATTTAAATGAAATTTTGTATGGTGGTAGCTTATATCCCTGGTCAACATATAGGATACTTTTGATCCCGAAAAATTATAGAGTTCCCGTGGGATAGTTAAAAAACCGCACCACGCGGACGAATCTTGAATAAATTTTTTATTTTGCATACCTATTCTATTATATTCTGTTCTATTCTTGAATAAAAATTAATTTAAGTAAAATTTTTCAATTTGAATTTTCTCCACCGTCAGCACGTGAAAATTGCAACAGCAAAACGGATTATTGCTAATTAAATTGATAACAAAATTGTTTATTTTATTTTGGGTTAAAAGAGAGCTCTCTGCTATTCTCAAAGGAAATTAGTTTCGAACTGGTATTTAACATGAAACTGTTATACCTAAACCGTTAGCCATAAAGTGGCATAAAATCCACCGTAACTATATAATTAAAGGTAGTTTGTTGAGTCTGTATGTTTACAATGGTATAACACGCAGAATGAACCGTTACATAAAAATGGGTGGTAATCATGGAAAAAGGCTATAGAAGTGATAATTACCCAGTAAAAAATGTAATGCTTAAAATTAAAAAAAAAAAAGGAATTTGAACTACATCTGTTTATTTTTTATTTTTGAGCTATATGTTATTTGTGGTAAAATGGTTTCGGGCGTTTGTCACTACAACAAATGTAAAAAATTTTCGAAATAATAGAACATGTTGTTTACTTTTGTTTTTTTTATCATATTCCACCCCCTATTAAAAGCTTGCAAAATATACACGGGTTTAGAGCAAAATTAAAAAAAATTATATATGATCATCAAGTGAGTCAGGCGGATCTTGTACATGATACTAGTGCATATAATGATGTTGGTTTTATGTGCAGGATCTGCCTGATCTACTTTAATTTTTCAGTCTGTTTTTGCCTGTTTAACCATGATTATTCTCAGATTAGATATTTCCTATTTGCAGCATATTTCACACAAACCAACAGACTGACAGACAAAATATAAAATTGATATTGTTATAGTTTTTAAGCTTTATGTTCCTTATTCCATCATTATGTTCTTCTTTATAAATTCGCTTCGTAGCATTAATTTTTATATTTGTTGGCAATATATATATATATATATATATATATATATATATATATATATATATATATATATATATATATATATATATATATATATATATATATATATATATATATATATATATATTTGTTTTGATTTGTCTATCCGTAAGTAACTCGAACGGCCCTAACGGAAGACCAGCGCTGGTTGAGCCAACCAGCATCATGCTGAGTTAGGACCGATTCAGAACTTCATTTCTATTGTATTGTCTTATTTATAAGTACGTTTCTGTGTGTATGTAGTTCTGAATAAATGTTTTTCTTTCTTTCTTTCTTTCTATCATCGTGTAGAATGAAACTATTTATTCGTATAAAACATGTTTTAGACATTTTTTCATTCAAGTAGTTTGGGAACTGTTTTTTTAATACTTTGGCAGGGCGTTCCGTTAATATCTCACAACGCCCAAAATGCTCAGTTAGCCGATCCACAAGTCAACCGCGGTCGTTGTGGTCGTGGCGAACGCGTCACTAATGACGCCATCATTTTCGATCACACAACGCTCACAACGACCCATGTCAAGTGGTGGGTCGAATAGCCGTTCCACTTGGGTTTACGATTGTAACGCCGGCAAGCAAGTGGAACGGGTCAAATCGCGGTCGTGAACGTGGTCGTTGTGAGTGTCTAATGACACGTAGCCTGGGAATAAGTTGTTGCTGTCACCTATAGACATTTGCAACAACAAAGACGTTATCAATGTGTAGCTGGCCTCGAAAGGGAATCTGGAGCTTGGCCACTGATGCCGGAACATAACTAAAGCTTGTTATGGCTACCTACTCTAAACCAGGGGTGGTGGTCATCCGAACGTGTAAATGTCTTATCACCCGACTGTGGGTTGTTTTGTCACTTCTTACGAAAACGACAGTCCCTCTTTCCGCAGGAATTAGTAATCTTTCTTCTTTCCTACATGGATAAAAGTAGTAAATATGACTTGGAACCGGTTTAAAATTAACTGTTTATATTATATTTCCCGTTATTTGCGCTCTAGTAATAATGAATTTGAACGAATTTAATTTAATAAATTAAGTCAGTTGGAAGATATAGACTTAGACTTACTTACTAATAGTGTAGCATTGTTTAGCGCAAAGTTGGTCAAGTTTTATTCAAACTCGGATTTATCAGCTTAAGTGCCTTATATCTGCACATTGTTTTTATTATTGTTTCTTTGTATAATTTTCATTCTTTTTTGTCTCTTTTATTTTTACTGTTATCTGTGGAGGCTTATTAATAGCTTCTCGAAATCTATCTTATTTTTAGTTATTGTTAATGATAGCTGTATAATATAATAATCTCCCCTTAATGACACCTGTATACACTTCTTTCTTCGTTAATAACTCTTTCATGGTACAGGCTGTCCGTTTATGGAACTCACTGCCACTCAACATCAGACAAGCTAAATCCACATTGTCTTTTAAACTGATGGTTACTAAATATCTTTGGTCCTCGCAAGTCTAAAACATGCTGCTGATTCTCTAAACAGTATCCGTGCAGGAACGGAGAAAGAATACAATTTCCTGCGGCCGGGCGGCCGGTCGTAAGAGGCGAGAAAACAACCCACAGCCACTTGGTAAGGCATTTGCCCGACTGGATGACTACCAGCCTTGGTCTAAAGTTTTCGCCATAACAACCTGGAGTTGTGTTCCGGCATTAGTGACCAGGTTCCAGTTCCCTTAAGAGAGCAGCAGCGCATTTGTAGCACCTTTGGTGTTGCAAATGTACAGTCAGCGTCTTATAGAAAGAAGCGGCCAAGATGGTCAAATAGATAAGAACATCGAAAGTGATCATTAGTACCAATACAACCAAGGTAGTCTAATAGTTCGCATCAGCTTTCTTATCCAAAATCATAGGCACACCAAGAACGCCAAATACATGAGTGCATTCAAGTTATCCCTATTATGTTAACAGACACCTCGCCAAATGTATCTAAGCAGACAAGGTTGCCAAAACAAAGTAACAGTCTAGAAAAATGCACTGTATTCTAAATGTGATTAGAGTCAAATCGAGATGATTTCATACTTCCAGTGTGTTCCAGTTCCTTTAAGAGACCAGCAGCGCATTTGTAGCACCTTTGGTGTTGCAAATGTACATAGGCGATAGTAACCGCTTTCCATCCAGTAGGCCGTCTGCCTGTCTGCTGAACTCCTGTAATAAAAAAAAATGATATGTCTTATTTTTGTATAGTATATAAAGTATATTATTATTTATTTTTTTACTTATTCTTGGAATGTTTCTTATTATTTACTGTCTTCACTCCCACTGTTGTTTTAATATCTTCCTTAGTTTAGGGGGTTGCCTGGAAGATATTAGCGATAAGGCCGCCCAGTGTTCAATATTTACTGTACTTAGTTTTAAGAACATATTTTTAATTAATTAATTCATTGTTTTTGATCGGTTATAATCGGTTTTACTCAACTAACTCATTTGGAGTGTAAACCTTAGTAGTGTTATAAAACCTCTATTAACCGGATTATTTCGCTACTAAGTGAACGATTCACCGTTGTTTTTTTTTATAAGTTTTAAAATAACTATGCCGAACGTAGCTTACGTAAGTACATAATATACGCGAAAGTAATATAAGCCTGCCATCGTATAACGGACATGGCAAATATTTGTATAGGAGCGCAATATTTTGTAGCGGACGTCCATTTTCGACCACGACTGCCTTTTATCAAATGATACCGATTCTTAGAAAATCGAAGAGTTAGAAATGGTTATTTAGAACTGTGTTTCTCAACAATGTATGGTAGACCCCCAAGGTGGTTGCAATGATTTGCTTGGTGGTCAGGTAAGAGTAAAGACTCCTGCTGTTTACACAATAAAAACAAATTTTTGATAGTGCTGAAAGCAAACTTATTCGATTGGCAATTCTCCTTGTTGGCGGGCAATTTTCCAACGCACATCATTGGTTTGTTTAAACTAGTGCTACACCATTCACGTTTGACTAGCATTCAGCGCTCATTGCTCATTCATAAATAGGTATAATATTTTAAAGAAAACCTGGTTATGGCGAATGACGCGCGTGGATGGACGTGAACAATCACCCTGATATAAGAAGAGATGATACAAGTACAGCAAACTAATCTAAACTATAAAAAAATAATGACAATAAAATTACACATAAAAATTGGTCCCAAACTACTGTTGGGAACGTGTGTCAGTAATAATAAATATTGTTCTAAGATTATTTTGTTCGTATGTTTCTATGTTCTTCTTTGCTAATGTTATTGATGTCACCTCACGCCCATGTTCAATAAAGATCTTAATATTGTTACGAGTTAGCAGGACTGGAATTAAAATGCCGTTGGAATTATTATAGAGTTTATTAGAACTATACAAACACGTATAACACAGGTACGAATATAACCGAACACAACAAATCCAAACGTATTGCAGAAGGTCGTAATTCAATAAAACGCGCAAAGTCCGTCACTATTAGATTCCCGAATGTACACACGTCATGTCCGTATCGTAATCGTCGCTCAATTGATACCTCTCTTTATCAGGCCATCGTTTTATACTTCACAGATGCAAAAGAATCCGCAACACCTGGCTAATAATGGTAATAAGCGAATACAATAGGACAATAGACTAGTCTCCACAATAATTAGAAACGTATGCCAATAAATAAGTGAACAAAAGAAGACGATCATAAAAGGATAACAATGAGTTCAAATGCTGACCGGTAGTAAAATGTGCTTCTACAGATCTGTACGTGGAATTTGTCTTTGTCGGCGCCTAGGTTGTAACAATATTGTTGCAATGTGAATAAGCCGCGGAAGAGAGTTCATTCCATAGCTTGTACTTCCTCACTGCTAAGAAAATCCTTCTTCACGTTGCTGAGAAAGAACTGAATATCGATAAATTGGTATAAGTATGTATTTTTTAAAATAATAATTATTATAAAATATATTGTTTAAAATAAAATTGCTGACAATCTTAACAATTTGATTAGGTACCATTTAACTTAACATACAGAATAAATGAGTATTTTATAATTACAGCTTATTAGAGCTTATTATGTATATGTAAGAACTTTCTTTGAAAAATTATATGACAGATAGTGAAAACATGATGAAAACCGCTTAAAAATCCGTTTCGTAGTTTAGGAGGAGTTATTTTTATCTTTTTATTTTTTTTTATTGCAGGAGATCAGCAGACAGGCAGACGGCCCACTTGATGGAAAGCGGTTACCATCGCCTATGGACATTTGCAACGCCAAAGTTGCTACAAATGCGCTGCTACTCTCTTAAGGGAGACTGGAACCTGGTCACTAATGCCGGAACACAACTCAAGGTTGTTATAGCGACATACTTTAGACCAGGGGTGGTAGCCATCCAGTCGGGCAAATGCCCTACCACCTGGCAGTTAGCGGGTATATAGACAAACAGACGCAGAAAGCGACTTTGTTTTATATTACTCATAGAAGATTCTGCACTTTGGATCTTTGTTATTTGCCTTCATGGTAGGAGAATGTTTTCAAAACCGTTGCTCTTGCGCGCCGTTGGATTTGGAAAAGACTCCTAGTTGAGGTTTTCCCAAAGCGCTACGAGATGGTGTTTTTCAAAAAGGGTGTCATAAAATTCTTTAGACACCGGCAGCGCCTTGGTAATACCTCTGATGTCCCTTTCTGTCAGATGGGTAGTCAGCCTGTCTACCGTACTTCTACAATAAAAATGTAGCTGGTTGCCACATTTATTTTATTTATAAAAGGGTAACGATAATTAAAAACTTTGAGAAACACTACCTGGTACTGCCTTGTTACGTACTTCAAGAATTTTTCATGGATTTATCCACTCAATACGAGGTTTGATGAAAAGTTGTACATATATTGATGCCTACATTTCTGAGGTAAAAGTATACGAATTTTCCATTGTAGACTCTGGTCTGGGTATCTGGAATATGCCCTAGGGTTGTCCGTTATAATTCACTAGCTTCTGCCCGCAACTTCGTCTGCGTAGAAGGTGAAAATACTTTTGAATCTTAATGCCTGTCCGCCGGCCTTGCACATCATAAATGCCCGCGCGGCACTTGATAATTATTTTGCTGCGACGTTATTTTAAAACAGCGATATCTCCTAAGATATTAATTGAAATCGAATGATGTAAATGGCAATTTTGTTCAAAATTAAATACTTATGATAAATAACGTATTTATTTGGATAAGGATTAATATCATGTCTATATAAAACCCCTTCGCAAATAATGCGTTATTTTAGAACAAATTTAGTTAGCTTAAAAATATTATAGTGAGTCAACCTTAAAAGATAGATGATATATGCTGCCGAGGACTTTTTTTTTGAACTTTTAAAGAGGATCAATTCTGTCACAGATGATTTTTGCGAAACATTAACCGTTTACGCAGCGCACGCAGCGGAAGCTTTCAAAAGGAAAAAAACCCCGATTTTGAAACATTATTTATTGGTGATCCGCTGCTATTGATCTTAGCGTGATGATATATAGCCTATAGCCTTCCTCAATAAATGGGCTATCTAACATTGAAAGAATTTTTCAAATCAGACCATTAGTTCCTGAGATTAGCGCGTTCAAGCAAGCAAACAAACAAACTCTTCAGCTTTATATATTAAGTATAGATTACACAAGCGTAACGTATGTAGCTTGGGAATATATAAGTCTGCTAACGTATTTTTAAATATTACTAAGAATAAGAAAACAAAAAAGGTGAGAGGACAAAAATGAAGATAAATTTATTGTAATATTTCGACGTGGTAGAGTCATGTTGAAATTGAAAAATATCTTGTTTACTGTTCTCAGGGTCGACTCGATCAGTGTCATTCCACGTTCTCGAAGAAATATGGGCTTAAAATACTCTTGAGCTAATCCCGTTTGGTACGGTGAGTAGACGCTCCGATGGCTCTGCTTCCCTCCATCCCATGTTCCTATCCCACCTCCCTATTTTGTCCCCCCAACCCATCCGTTCTATACCATTTCTCATGTCTGATCCTTCAATACTAAAATTCGTTGTACCACGAGTTGGATGCCGTTTGCATAATCGTAAAACATTCGCTCTACCAGCATGTCGCACTGTGTACTGTCAACACTCACCGCTCTACCGTCTTTGTACTGCCTACAATAATATCTGACACGAGCTCGGTGTTTTTAATGCATCAAGCACATCAAGAAGTTTCACACTCTTCGTTAGTTATTTATTATAACTTCATTATGTATTTCTTTCTTTTGTTTTTTCTTAAATTATTATATATTTACACTATGTCTATTTATTATGCATGCTGTTTTCGCATCAAGAAGGCCATTCAGCACCAACATTCTCTGTGTTCCAGATTTGTTTAAATCAAACTATAAAAAAACTTCACCTTTATCACGACCTCCTATCCCATTCCGCTAGTCTCGTCCACTTAATCCCAATCTAAAAGCTGGAAACGCGTGGGCTCCGCCATCGATATTCCAAGCGTTTATGTGCGACGGTAACTAAATTCTCTTTGGTGGGTTATCTGCATGCTTGCCAGCTTTACAATACATACTTACATACATAACTTCACGCCAGTTCCCTTGCGGGGTAGGCACGAACAACAGAGCGCCATTTAGGCTTATTCTTACACACCCCACTTGCTTCTTTGACATTCATAACTCTTGTCATGCACGCTCGTCTGTTCTTAAGGCTCCTGGCTTTACAATAATAAAACTAACACTTGACATCTTTGTCTTCCGTAATCACGGCCACTGAAAAGTGGCCGAAACGTCGTAAAAACCAAAATCAAATAAAATTACCGCGCTTAAAACCGTTAAAACGTAGTTTTATTATGTATACAAGTCGCGAAAACTTAAGAAAATATTAATTAATAAAACTAATTGGGTTTCTTTGGGACTGGTTGGAACCACTGTGTCGAAGACCATCGGAGATGAATGGAGGCCATCAGAGATCATCGGAGGCCATAGAAGAAATTGTATAGTAATAAGGGCAATCACAAAGCCTTCTAATCTTATAACGGGGTATATTACACTGATGGATACTATTTTATTTTAGATCTTATTTCACTGTATTAAAGTTCGAAATAGTATAATAAAATTCAGCGGTCAGCATTTTTCGTTTTATCCGCCGAGTATCTTGCGATAAGGAACTTCATTCCATAAATATTGCGGTAGTATTTAACATAGAAAATAATGTATTCCATCATCTTTTAATTCTAAAATATCTATGTAATATGCATACGGCTATATTGTTTTGTTTGGTTCGCCGCGTTGATCCTATGAGAAATGCGATTGGAAGCAGCGGTCTAGCGAACCCAATTATTATCAAACCCAAAGCTACTTAATTTACATTTTTACTACCTTACCTTTTAGTAGGAAATCTCCTTTATGTACTGTTATTAAGGTTGGTTAATCAAAAGGCAAAACTATTTATACATTTACATTTTCGTTCATCTGTTTGTCTGTCTATGAATGGACAGTTCCCATGTTATTTTAGGGTGGGAGTAAACAAAAATTTTCTACTATGAACCTTCATAATCTAGGAACGATATATCAGCATGCACAATTGAAATGGAAATTCATTAAATCAATATTCATTTGTGTTCAGAAAAAAAAACAAAACTGACTTGAAAACCTGGAATGTCGGGGACACAACAGTTTGTCTAGTAAACTTTTTAGCTACTCTCCATGTTGCGTGCGCACTGTTGGGCAATAGTAAAATACCAAATTTTAGCACTAGTTACATTTCCTGTATTTTTTTTAAATATTTTTGTATTTTACATCATTTTATGAAAAAAAAACCGGCATTCCAGGGGGAAGTAACTTACAAGAAAATCATACTAATACATAATATTTTCTACAACACCTTAAAGTTGGTGCGAAGTAAAATATAAAAATATATTTTGCAAATTTGTGGTTGTTTTTGTTTTACTTGACACCGACTTCAATATGTTGTAGAAAAAAAATATTTTTTGCTTTTGTTCTTAAGGCCGGTTTCTTTTTATTACAAAAAAAATGTGCGTGAGCTTTTCACGTGCAGTAGACATAAAACAAAGTATGACAAGGGGTGGGAGGGATTCTAAATTTTGTGACGTCACATTTCATATATTATATCGGTACAATATATTTAAGCTTTAAAACACAAAATTTAAAGTATTAACGAAAAACTTCAAAACACTTCCAACTCGACCTGTATGAGTATAATGTTTAAATGATTAAATGTCTATCTCATTCTCTTGCAAGCTTAGTCCTATGGATGTATGTGTTTATTTTTTAGTGTCGCATTTTCGTATCATCGAGTTTCAAATCACAAAGATTCTAAAGAAGTTTCACTTCAAAAATATTTTTGACATATATGTAACGTAGGTATGTGGTATCCAATTACAATGAAATCTATGTTTTTTTATAATGAATAGGTTTGCGTTTGACATTTTTATCCGTGCAGGAACGGAGAAAGAATACAATTTCCTGCGGCCGGGCGGCCTGTCGTAAGAGGCGACTAAACAACCCACAGCCAGGTGGTAGGGCGTTTGCCCGACTGGACGGCTAGACTGGACCGCCCCTGGTCTAGAGCATGCCGCCATAACAACTTTGAGTTGTGTTCCGGCATTAGTGACCAGATTCCGGACTCCCTTAAGAGAGCAGCAGCGCATTTGGCACGTTTGGTGTTGCAAATTTCCATAGGCGATAGTAACTGCTTTCCATTCAGTGGGCCGTCTGCCTGTCTGCCGAACTCCAATAAAAAAAAAAGACTCCACTCCACTCACACCTAATGTCGGATGACGATGCGAGCATGCTTACCTAAATGATATTATTGCAGTAGTTTAGCAGACAGGCATACGGCCCACTTGATGGAAAGCGGTTACCTTCGCCTATGGACATTTACAACACCGAAGGTGCTACAAATGCGCTGCTGCTCTCTAAAGGGAGACTGGAACCTGGTCACTAATACCGGAACACAACTCAAGGTTGTTATGGCGACATGCTCTAGACCAGGGGTGGTAGCCATCCAGTCGGGCAAATACCCTACCACCTGGCTGTATGTATGTATGTAATTATTCACACAAGACTTGAAGCTGTCCGGATTGTACTTTCGGGAAAGACGGACTCTGTCGTGTGAAACTATCGGAAGTGCCGAATACAGCAGTGGGACATTATTGTTAATACACGTATTGATTTATTAATCATTGTTACCGGTCAGTACTTGTTGCCAAAAGCAAGCTTATGTATGTCACAGGCAATTGATTAAAGCCATTTAATGGGTAGCCAGATTAACGGGCAGTGCCATTCATTATGGTAATCCATTCATTGGATGTCCCCCTTTTAACTATTTAGGTGATTGGATATTTGCCCTTATTATAAAAATGACCAAATCAATCCACACAGAATATAGGGTTTTGTAAAATCATCTATACTAACATTACGAAGAGGACAGATTTGTATTTTTGTATGTTTCTAACGAATAAACTCCAAAACTACTGGAACGATTTCAAAAAAATTTCACCATTCGAATGTTTTTTTTTTTTGAGGCGGGGGAAATGCATTTTGCACACTACCGGCTCCTAGACCAAAGCGATGAGAGGTGAGACCACGAATGGGCACCAGAATTAAATCGCCGGCCCTCGTCCCAATATGTGGGTTTTGTTTGAAGAAAAGCAAAACAAACTTCCTTAGAACAGTCTTACATCGTTTATTCAAACAGGTATTACATCATCGTCGATAACATGCATCAAGGTTTCAAAATGAACGTCGTCGATTTCAACTTTTGCCATAAAAGATCCCTTCGTGTAAATTTCGTACTCGGCTATTCCTGATAATTTGAGAGTATCTTTAATATTATAATCATTATTCTCGAGAAAATTTTGTTTGTAATAACTCTCACAAATTAAATTCGCATCGCTTCCAGTATCAATAAAGGTTTTAACTGTAACTCCGTTAATTTTCGCTTCTTTATATGGCTTAACAACATCTGTACTAACTTTCTCATCTTGAATTTTCAGTGTCTTATTTGTAGAACTTTGGCATTCTTTTGACTTATGTCCATATCCATTACATTTGAAGCATTTTATACCTTTAGTACAAGCTGGTGATTGGTGATCAGTTTCACCACAATTGTAGCACCTTTTAATGGTATGATTTTTACGTCCGGTTGTCATCTGAATAGGTCTTTGTTGCATCTTGTGTTGTTTAATCTGTGCATATACTTCAAGTTTCTTTCTAAATTGTTTGATATCAGTGGCTCCGTAAAGAATGGCCTTATTTATTTCAGAATCACGAATTCCATCAATAACATATTCAATAAGTGCCTCATCTTCTAAATTTCCATGCAACGCCAGTTCTTTCATATGTAAAAAATACTGTTGATATGTCTCATCCGGTTTCATTTTGCGTGATGCTAATTTCTTGTGAATGCTAGCACTATTCAATTTCGAACCAAATTCTTCTAATAAAGATTCTTTTAATGTATCCCATGACGTAATAGAGCCTAGCGATCGTAAAAATAATTTAGCTGTACCTGAAAGCAGTCTCTTCGCGTAAATAAGTTTTTCAAGATTATTCCATTCCATTAAATTTGCAGTGTCATTAAAATCGGTCAGCCAATTCGTAATAGGGTAGGTATCATCGCCTGTGAACGGTGTCATTGATTTTTCCAAGTCGCTAAATGAAATTCGTACTCTGTAACCAGCTTCTGAACAATTACTATCTGAGTCTTCGATATCTTTATTTTTCTTCGGTGGCATCTTGTATGATTGGTTGTAAGTCTTTCAGTCGTAAAAAATAACCAATTCATAAAACGTCTTCATAAAAGAAAAATAATAGTCATTATTCCAAATTCTGGGAAATTTTATGCGCTGGTATCATTATGCAAATTAGTGTCGGTAAAACAGCACACAATGACTCGTCTTAAATTTTAATTTCGAGGTTGTTTCGTAATCATCAGATCAAAACTCACGTTAAAACAATGCTTCGCAGGATTCTTGCATGATCCTGTTATGATCCTGGCACGAGCCCCCATAAAGTTGTGGGTTTTGTTTGAAGAAAAGCAAAACAAACTTCCTTAGAACAGTCTTACATCGTTTATTCATAGACTACCTCTTCTCACTATCTTTTGACACTGACATTTACAATATCAGGTTTATAAATTTTAAAAAGATAATGTGTGGCCTGGCTACCGAGTTGGAATGCGTCTTCGAATCCCACATATATATATATATATATGCCTATATAGAAATACACGATAGATATAGTGAAAAGTGTGTTTAATTGGCTTTCTGATTAGCATGTTTCTTTGTTAGTAATGAATAAAATAGAAAGACAGTAGTTGCTCTATTGTTTGCATACCTTAGAACTAATTGAATTAGTGTCACACAGTTCCGTGCAAATTACTCGGGCAGTTTAAATTAACTTGTCGGTGCTGGGGGCGACTGTGGCCCTAAAGTTCTCTAATTTTGTGAGCGCAACATCAAACTGTACTCCCTCATATAACCCTGTTGGGTCCCACGTGAATTTTCTACACTAATTAGTTTCCACGGTGTTTATTTTACTTAAGTTTGCGTATACAACAATGATTTATGGCCGAGACGAGTGTCGTAACGGGATTTTGTTGTTTGCCAACCCTTTTATGCTGAATTAGCCTACGTGTAGAGTTGTGAGTTTGTCGCGCAAACGGTTTTGCCAGGCTCTATTTACTTTGTGGCAAATATGTTATGTAAGTTCGCTAGGTTTCGGTAGAAGGGGTAGTCCAAAAACTGCTGACTTTCCATCCTGAGCAATGATAATATAAAGCCCGATAATATAGAGCCTGAGACAGATAAATAAGAAGAAAAGAATTTTTAGCTACACCTGTTGCTGGGGAGTTTCGTGCCGCTTTTTCTCCATAAATAGCAGAATACGTTACAAAGCGGTGTACATATAATATAATAGGAAGAAAACTAAAATTGTATTTTTATTTATTTATTTCATTCAAGTACAATGTCATAACAGTCTTCCTACTAAAGCGACAATTTAAGCACCTTATACTAAGCCTATTGTGGTAATAATACACTTCCATTCACTTTCTTTGATTTTCCCCAGAGGATACGTGAGAATATAAATCTGTGGTCACTTCACAAATCTAATATACTACCGGTCTCGGCAGACGTATGAAAAAATAAAAACCTGGGACCCAATTCCAGCGCCACCTACCGGGTCTAATTGTGAATCTAATCCACATCGGGACCCACTCAAACACACATAACATTTCATTAAAATTGTTGAACGCGATTCCAGCGCCACCTATTTTGTTCAGATTGATGGGTTACATTATTGACGTTTTAGTAGGGATCCCTAATTTTTATTTCGCCTATATTAATCAGGGATAATGTAGCATTCTAATGGTGAAAAAAAATTGAAATCGTTCTAGTAGTTTTGAAGTTTATTCGTTAGAAACATACAAAAATACAAATCTGTCCTCTTCATAATTATTGGAAATTTTTTAAATAAAGACTTATGAATTGTGATGAATGATGATGATGCGAATGAAATGATGAATAATAGTGAAGGAGTGACCCTACCGGTTGGAGGAGCGAGATGGAATGCTCCTCCGTCTCAAAGGAAGATCTTCCAGCGAGGCTAATGGTGTTCCTCGCAGTCCTAGGCCCATCTGTTATAGTTGAAATTTTGTATATATTCTTTGTATGTTTCGGGAAACGTTTGTGACATCAATTATTGCACAGCGCCATCTATTGGCTTGTAAGTGTTCCACTACATGTCGGACTGTGCCAGATTTAGAATTACTGGCTCCCCTCTCTTATCGCCAGTTAATTTGAGTATACAAGGATTAAAAAAAATAAAAATAAAAAAGTTATCGCCAGAAACTACCAAACACGCACACACTGCCGAACTAATGCAATGTTTTACAACGTGGCCTATTGTCGTTTGAAATACCAGGAAGGAGTAAAAGAGACGAAATAGGGGGACAGGGTAGGGAGTTGAGATAAGACGTATAAAATAGAGATAATGAAATATGCAGCATAAGCTAGTAGATCATTTCAATTAAACCTAAAAATATATACCTTCAAGTTTTTCTTTTAGCAAATTCTCTTTGTTTTCTACAATTTCACTTTCGATATATCAAGCTATTATTATAATTATAACTATATAAGAAACATATTATTATATGTTTCTTAACTAAAATATATATAATATGAATATCTGATTATTATTATTTAATAAGAACAGACGAGCTTGCATGACAAGAGTTATGAATGTCAAAGAGGCAAGTGAGGTGTGTAAGAATAAGCCTAAATGGCACTCTGTTGTTCGTGCCTACCCCGCAAGGGAACTGGCGTGAAGTTATGTATGTATGTATGTATTATTTTTTAGATATTAATATATCTTTATATATATAATTCTTCTGTACGTGTGTTGACAGTGAACTCCTCCTAAACGGCTGGACCGATTTGAATGAATTTTTTTGTGTGTGTTCAAGTGGATTAGAGGATGGTTTAAATTCACAATTGGACCCGGTAGGTGGCGCTGCAATCGGGTTATAAATTTTATTTCTTCAGAACAGAACAACGTCTGCCGGGACAGCTAGTTATATATAATATATACTATATAGGGGACACTACAGCAGGCATTTTGTTAATAAATAAATTACATTTATATCAGAGCTTATCATGAACTCATTATAGCGGTCTTGATTTTGTACAAAAACATTGTAAAGCGTAAAGTATCCAGTAATTGGCAAAAATCATATTAAACAGAGTTTATTGTCTATGTTATGAATATTGTAACCTGTTGCATATGAAACAAATAAATAAACTTAGACAATCACAGATAAGTTTTTACCAACTTCAGGCGCCTTTTCACATCTGCCGCCCTCGGGCGCGGTTGCGGGCCAACAGCGTCTTTCTTTAACACTACTATGGTCTGACAATAAAGAATGTAGATTCCTGATTCCGAAATTGAGACTCCAATATCAACCGAGATTTAAGTCCAGAATAATGATGTTCTTTAATCAGTCGTGTTAAGATGCTAAGTGGCTTCGTACCTTCTTAGCTGGTTTGAAAATCACGTTCCAAAGTTGAAACAAAATGACGCGAGAAAACATGCACATTGCACATCGAGATTATCGATATGTGAAACCCGTTAATCTGATTTAGAGCGTAGTGGGTAAAGTATGGTTCTAACATAAAGAGACCTAAGCCCATTAGTGGGATGCTTAGGATCTGACATTATTACATCGTAGGCACCATGTGACCTTTTAAATCAATAACGCGTAAGTGCTTTATTCACGGGACATTAAAAAAGACAAATATACACAAGAAGTTAAATAAAAGCGTATTAAAACACCCACTGATCTCCACAAAGCCGGTATTCCTTTTACATTATTTTTTAATGGAATCTGGTTGAATTTCCTTTAAGGCTTACATATACGACACACCTAAGTGGCCTACTCTTAACACTTTTTTTTAATACATATATAACGTTCATCAATATTATTATTTATTAAAAGTATATAATAGTACATTATGGTACTAGTGTGTAACATTGGTGATTACCGCCGAGGCGCCATTGAGACTCGAGCCGTAGGCGAGGGTCTTAAGAGAGCCGAGGACGGTAATCATCAATACACACGTGTATCATACGACGTTTTTCAACACACTTGTGAATAAAATAACAACAAAAACTCATTTTATTTAGTAGATAAAAAAAAATTATATATGAGTGAAAGTTTTATTTATTAAACACGTACGAGTTAAAATTATCTATTTAAATAAGAAGTTGCATGAAATGAGCAAGCAATAGGAACATTAATTTATTTGTTCTATAGAACACGATCTTTTTTTTTTTGAATAAAAACTTTTTTAAGAACAAAGCAACTCAACCAATAAAATTTTAAAAAAAATCTATAACTCACTAGTGAGTTATAATGTTTTTTACTCACAGTTTGATTATGGGTGTCATTCTGTGCCTAATTGCGGTGACCATAGAGCCACTTTATGAGCAAGTGTGTTGAAAAGTATATTATTAGTTGGCGTTGACGCTCTATGTGTGTTCTACCGTCTGTATAACGGGAAGTGCTCTGATGAGCTGTTTGAGTTGGTGCCTATGTTGCCATTCTATCATCGCAGCATTCGCCGGTGGTTGGGAGTTCATTCTCACTTTATAGACACTTGGAAGTCCTCCACTGCACTCGGCGCACGCTCTTTCATGTTATGTCATGAATGAACTCTCTAGCAGTTTTCCCAGAGCGCTACAATATGGGGCTCTTCAAAAAGGGCGTAAACAGATACTTAAAATCGTCATAAAAGTAGTTTATATTCGTAAGAACATAAATAATTTGATTATAAAAAAAAATTGAATACAGAAAAATTGTGTTGAAATTAATTCTTCTTAATAATTTTTTTATATATTAAATTACACATCAAGGTATCATGTGTCGTAAATATAAAATTATGTAATAAATAACTTTTAAATGTTAATTTTGTAAGATAAAATTTTTCGTCTGTAGTAAGCCGGCAATGATTTAAGTGTACTGCACTGCTTAGGGATTGACGATGAGGTAGTGTCGGACTCGCACTAATACTAAAACCACTCTGGTATTCTTTCTATTATCCTAAAATGAATATAATTTTCAATGTAGAAATAGAAAGTATAAGTATGTGCTATTGTTACAATTTCAAACTAAAACTAACTCAAAAAATATAATCAAATACTAAAAATAAACTAACATATGTATAAATATAGATTAAAGACTATGTAACAAATCGCTGCCAGACGGGAGCGTGCCTCAGAAGGCCGGCTGTATTGCCGCGCTTTATGGCGATACTTTTTCGTTGGGCGAAATATACGCCAGCCTTCTGATCACGGGTGGCATCAAATAGTTTCTTGCAAATTTCTTTAAAGAAAGTCTTTGCTGATGGACCCGACGGACCTATTATGTCTCAACTCCAAACGGCACAAATATGTAAGCTCTTCTTAAGGTTCCTTAATTGTGCCGTTTGAGAGCTTCGGCTTATGAAACAGCGTTGCCAGCCTCTACTCAGTCGACACATGTCGCGTCCCAAACAAGCGGCCATACCATCTTGCAAGGAATAAGTAACATACCATCCGGCCTCTTGCCATCGCCGCATACTAAGCCATTCGGTTCTAATACGGCCGGTACGCCGACACTGACAAGAGCCCGGTGAATGAGACTGGCATGGCGAGATCTTCGGCCAACACTGTATAAACATGATAATCCGTGGTGTCCATACGAGTCTACCATAGTCCAACACTGGCAGCGATGAGGTACACAATATGGAGTCCCTAAGCGAAAGCTCACATTTATCCGAAAAGTGGCATTATCTAAGAATGTTATTATATTACATATGTATTTAATAATTAATTATATCATATAATATTATTATTATTAATATAATGTATGTCTTCGTAGACCACGGGCCATAAAAATGCCCCGGCCTTTTGGAGGGCTTGCGTGGGGCCATGAGAACGCCAACGCGTAGAGGCCCTTTGACAAATTTAATGTAAATGTGGCGTGACACTGACCGGCGATTATCCCTGTCTACACCATATAATAATGCACCCAAGGACAAGCCCCGGCCAGTGTAGGACTATTGTGGGAAATGAAGACAAAAAATACCGGGCTATTGGGGTGAACTGCTAGTGGTACTAGAGGTCTGGGAATATGGGGACTATGGCGTCTGCCCGTCGCAATTTTCAGAGAACATGGAAAAATGGGCAGACAGTGACTCACCACTCCCTGTATGAGCCCCAAAAAAATTCCATAGAAGGCAGGGGCAACATGGGTGTGAGTGGCTAAGGGGTGTAAAGAGGTGGGCTGCAGGTTCACCGAAGCTACTTCTGATGTGATGCCATTTATCACTTCCACCCCTGGAGCTTGAGTCTTAGCTCTAGCGATCTCCACTCCGTGCCGGCTGGCTAAGGCAAGCACGGAGGTGGGGGCCTTGTCTTGGCCCCCGGAGTCAGGTACGAGGTATCGCTACTCACCTAAGGCTTCGCCACAAAGCCCCCCTGCAGGTTTATTAATATTATATGATATAATTAATTATTAAAGATAATGCTATTGTTTAAATACATGTAAAAAACCTGTAGCGTCTTTGGATTATACTAACGTGAAACCCTTTCGTT
Source organism: Dendrolimus kikuchii (assembly GCA_019925095.2). Taxonomy (NCBI): domain Eukaryota; kingdom Metazoa; phylum Arthropoda; class Insecta; order Lepidoptera; family Lasiocampidae; genus Dendrolimus; species Dendrolimus kikuchii. The sequence continues at coordinate 4,742,992 of CM034401.1, forward strand.
ACACAACTATACTTTATTTATTGTTCGTAGTCTGCAGCGGGCTTAACAAAACACCGCTTTTACCGTGTATAGAAAAAAATCTTTTATATAATTTTCAATTCTCTTGCGTTCCATTAATTCAATGAAAGAATTTCCGATCCTGTTTAATTGAATTTTTTCGCTTTGACAGATATTGATCGCCATGATTTTTAATGCTCCTCTGTTTTTAGCATTCAACAAACACCCTATTTAGAGGCTCCCATAATAAATCACTGGAAGTGAAGGCGGCTTTTTAAACCTTTGAAACCCCATAAATCATATAATAAATGAGCCGTCTATCAACTATTCATAAAAAACATTTTATGCAAAGTGGTATAAGCTTGAAGCATCTATCAAAGTATGAGAATTATGTTGGTTTAGCTGAATTAGTACTGAGTTGGGCCACTAAAGTACATACATACATAACTTCTCGCCAGTTTCCTTGCGGGGTAGGCATGAACAATTCTTACACACCTCACTTGCTTCTTTGACATTCATAACTCTTGTCATGCACGCTCGTCTGTTCTTAAGGCTCCTGACATCACCTTCTGCTAGTACACGATCAATTTGATCATGGAAGGTGTGTCGTGGCCTTCCACGATTTCTGCATCCATCCACTTTTGCATTGTATATCTGTTTACTCATTCTTTCATCATACATTCTTTCTACACTAAAGTACTAGACCAAAAACGTCTCACTCAGCTGAGATGACAATGTTGACATGGATGTGTGGTATTATAAGAATTGATAAGTTGAGAAATGAGTACATACATAAGGTGCGGGCGCGATGCGATGGCCGGGAGAAGGCGCAGGGACGTTGAAGAAGAAGCAAGGAAGGACTTACCTCGCCACCAGTCCGCCTCCACACTGCACTCGTCCCCCGGGGTTCACACACTCACTAGAATTAAGGTTTAATGTGTATTAAATTCAGTTGCAAGAGTTTATTTTCTATTTAATGTATTCCAACCAACGTTACGTGTATTTATTGCGGTATGCAGTGACACTCCCTGAATATCTTGTATTGCGCATTCTTCATTTAAAGTTTTATTGTTTTCTTGATGGCGAGGATGGGGAGGAAGAATTTACAAGGTGTTCCTCGGCGCAACCATAAAAGTTACACCGGTGACGGAAAACTTGAGAGGAAGAAGACTAAGTTGTTATCGGCATGTAATGAAGAGGGATGTAAGTCACTTGAGAATAAGATTGTTGATGATGATTTTTGACGTGACAGAGGACATATGCAGAGGATATATATATAGAGGAGTATGGAGGAAAAAATATATTGTGTGGACGCCAAATAATTAGGTATGTGATTAAAAAGAGAGCTGAATTATCATTAGTGCCTTTGTAAAATAACAGTAGGACTCACAATTCTTTTAACTCTTAATTTTAAGACACAGATAATGAACAAGTAATTACTGTCTCGCTTTTTAGCGTTTTATTATTTAAGACACTATTTCAGACTAAATTGTTTAAAAATTATATGCGTATATAATAAGGCCGGTTTTCCATAAGGGTACTCCGAGATGATGGTTCTTCACTTGCTACAATCTTAGGACATACCATATCTTCATCAACTTTCATTGATCTTTTCACACATGCATGTTTATTTGAGGTGATTTTTATCTGAACTGTCTTCAAAATATCTGTGATTTCATCAAGGTAAGTAGACGCAATCAACTCCACTATCCATACTTCTATACTATAGCCATAGGTAGGTTTTATCAGTGTTCTTTCATCTATTTTCTGTACATGCATGTTAATACATCTTCTTTCAATCCACAAAGTTCTTTTATCACATTGTTACTTATCATATGGCTTAACTTAATCTTACATACATCGGTAAAGCTCATTAGTCTACAAGTGGACGGCGAGTGAACGACTAGGTGACAACTCCCTGCTTGAAGTGATTTACGTATAAACCACGTAACATTTATTTTTATCTTAAAATTTGCATGATTCAACCAAACTGATCCTTACAAACATAAACTCGAATCATTCAATATCATCGAATATCGTCGTGTTCTTTCAGTTCTTTTTTCTGTGCCTTTCAATCAAATTAATTCAATTTGGTTGATCTGTCTACAATTAAGATAACTTGAGGCGTGGTATATGTTTAAAAATGTAAAGGATGATTTCCACCAAACGGGTCCCATCGCATCGGATCAGAAAGGATACGAACGGATGCGGCGATAGGCGATCGTGTCCGGCAGGATGTCGACGCATACGATCGGCTCCGTACCGTCGCTTGCGAACATATCCGTTTCTGCGCCTAGTCCTAGCCTAGATAGTTTTATTCCTACCGTGTTGACGTGTACTAATTTTTTTAAATGGTTGATGTTGACGTAGTATTGTTGGGTATTGCATTAGAAGAAGAAAATAATGGCGCATAGAAAAAGAATAAAAAGAGCTCGCGACGACAACCGAAACAATCCGATCGGAGGCGACGACGGGCGAACAGAGCCGAGCGCGCGTCGCAGCGTACTTACGACTACGATCGCGTGTCGCGGAAGACGCCTGTGGTTAAGCTGCTGTGCGCGGTTTGGTAATATAGACTTTAAATACTGTGTATACGATTTAATATCGTTTAAAGATTGTAAAATCCGTTCCGAAATTGGTGGAAATCATCCCTATCAGTTTGAAAGGTTAATTCTGTTGTTATAATTGTAACTTTGTTTTTAGTTTCATTTACGAGTTGCCATGTTTAAGGCGAAGTTGTTATAAACTGTATAATAATACGTAAATATGTTGAGGAAAACATGTTTATTTTACATAAATTAATGATGTAACCTGAAGCTTGTTAAAATATTGGAATTTTAATGTTTATCTAACAAAATTTGTTAAATTGACTAATTTTAGTTGTATCTTAAAAATTACTCAAGAAATTTTCTTGAAATAATCTTAAGCTTTGAAATTGTTTTAAGGTTTACCAATAAAAGAATTTTTTTTATCCAAAAATGTTTAATTATTAATTATTGCGTTAGCTATCCAGGGATAGAAGAGCTGGAAACTGAAACTACCTATTACACTGTTTGGTCACTACAATTTGTCTGACTAATGAAAATAACTTTGTAATAGTTACCTTAATAACATATTTAAAAATCAGACATGTAAAAATAAGTAAAGTTCGTTTATTTTTTGTGGAGCTTTAAAGCGTCTGACAAAAGTTTTGATCCATGGAAAATGTCCGACACTTATGATACTATTTTAGATTAACATTCTACAAAACATATATAAAAATCAGCCATATAAATTTAAGAAACTCTTATTTTTAGTTACCTTTCTTATCTCATACCTGCCCAGATCTCACAAGGCGAGCTCCACAAGCACGCAGATACTCAAAGAACATGAGACGCTACTGAGAACCTAAGGTTTTATTATTTAGGCACTTTTAATATTAGTGCCCTCGCTACGTTTGTTCGCCAAACCATCTCGTGCCTAAATGAGTGAGTTTTATCCCTTGTGTAACAATCTACTATTTTCATATGACCATATGACTGGTCTATATGTTGGGCAACCCATTAGCATTATCATTCAACGAGATAATGCGGCCAGTCTTTTCAGGAGATTCCAACTTTACAGCGGTGAGGCATTAGATCTTCTAGTTTAATTTTACATGTAATAAATAACGTTTAATTTTAGTATGTATAATATTATAATTAATATTTATTAAAGTAATACACGTAATGGTTGCGCCGACGAACACCTCCTTGTAAATTCTTCCTCCCCATCCTCGCCATCAAGAAAACAATAAACTTTTAAACGAAGAATGCGCAGAACAAGAAAACATTAAAAAGTGTTGTCACGGCTGTCACCGCAAAATAAAATATATATAAATAATAATTGTTGGAACACAAACAAATAAAAATAAACTGTTATAACCACATTTAATTAACAAAACATAATCCTAGTGAGTGTGTGAACCCCCGGGGGACGAGTGCAGTGTGGCGGCGGACTGGTGGCGAGGTAAGTCCTTCCTTGCTTCTTCCTCCACGTCCCTTTGCCTTCTCCCGGCCATCGCATCGCGCCCGCACGTAAGAAAAAATCTCAATTTAACAAAATCTACTTTAACGCGTTTGAAGCCGTGGTTAAGAGCTATTACGTAAATTGTAAAGATACACCCCTGTTTAAAAGTAAGCAAACAGTTTCATACAGCCTCAAGCTTCGTAAAGTGAACTCATTCGGACATTTGGCATACCGAATAGGTAACAAATTTATAAACTTAACTAATTAGGCGAGCGCTCTGAGTTTCGTATTTGCTCCAAGCGTTGTAAACTTCTTCTAAACTTCCTAATTTCCAACAGCCGTAATTATTGTTTATCAGAAACATTTACGGGGTAAGATGAGGCTTTTGCTCAAGAGTGCTAATTAAAAATTTTAAATTATAACCATTGACCTGCTCGCCTTTACTGATCGTTGGGGTGCGCCGACACATCCTTTTCAAAGGTAAACTTTGCTCTCTCTTTTATCAACTTTAATGACAACTTGTTATTCTTGTATAAAATTTAAATATCTTTGATTCTATATTTTATTTTATTTTTGGCAACGTTAATCTGTACAGTGATATTTTTCTGAAATAAATGCATTTTTCAAAATATTAAAAAACGAGGAAGTAATCATTTCGTCGTGTAATTAAATACATTTTTGAAGTGAAACTTCTTTAAAATCGTTTTGATTTGATAATAGATGAAACGAAAAGTAACACTAAAAAGAGAAAAAAAATCAACCTTATTAAATTCTAAATAAAACACATTTCTCTTTATCCGATAGTATTCATTTTCAATTTAAATAAGACTTAAAAGATTTCAAGTGAATTTTAGCTCTATCTGTATATACTTAAGACAGATATTCTTTTATGCGTAGATCAAAGGTAGCAGTGCATTGAATTTTGAACTTTATGGTAGTGATTTAAAGTGTAATTTAGAATGAGTCTTTTAATTATAATATGTTGACGGATGTAGATTAAATAGGAATTATACCTATATTAATAAAAGTTAGAGAAGAATTATCTGTGAATATATTCTTTGAAGTTTTACTTCTACTGCGTGTGAACTACACACACCCACACACACACACACACACACACACACACACATATACAATTTGCTTTTATGTACATTCAGCCATAACATTTATTTTCTAAATAGATTTTGTTTTTTTTTGTGCTGGCATCACATATAAATGTCTTCTCTATTGGACCTTGGACTCCGAAGATACAGCAAAAAAATGTTTTTAAACCGATTTCAATAATTATTTTCCCGTTGGATTCCGTATAAGTCTAAGGTAGTTTGTTACATATTTCATTGGTATTGAACCGGGTTCCAATGATATAGCAGAAAATTCTTCAATATCAGATAGAAAATGTGTAGCCCTTAAGGTATCTCAGCCATAACTTTTTTTGTTTGTTGTTTATCAACCGATTTAAATTATTCTTTTAGTATGGTTTGAGTATAGATTCAAGATGGTCCTTTATACATTTCATTGGTATCGAATCTTTGATTTCGAAGATATACCTGGCAATACTTTTTGATTAATCATAAACAGTTTTTCCTGAAACATATGCATTTTCGATCTCACGAAAAACGGACTGAACTAATTTGTACTCTCAAAATATGAAAGGATTTAACGCCTTATTTCACTAGAGAAGTAGTCGATTATTTAATTAATCAGTTTTTCTTTACTTTCCTCATATTCGAAATCAAAATCAGAGTGTTAACCTCGAATGAAAGGTCTATTTAGGCACTCGAACTATTGGTGATATGATATACGAACAAAACATCTCATAACTAAATAGGTCGCATTCACCTCTCGTGTAACAATTTACTATACTTTATATGTATGTGGGGAACAATAAAGAGTTTTCTCACCGTCATACACTGTCGATTCCTATCACCCATTCCATAGACCGGTTTGTTTGGAAACGATCGCTCTAAAGCTATAATATAAGACTGCCCTTTGTTTCTACGTTTAAATGAAATTGCTGTAAAATATTTCCTTTATACGTGTGTGGTGAACAATAAAGATTTTTCTACCTATTGCTAAGTCCGTAAAAACATTCACGCATCGCGCGCGCATTTGAGATATCCACCCAATTGCAATACTAACCGGGTTCCAAGAGCTTGGTGATAAGTGGCAAGTGAATCTAGTTGTGAAGCGGGAGATATATAACAAGAGAACACGCACTGCTGCTCCTGTATCGCAGACGCTCCGGTTACTCAGCTCATATTATTACGGGTGAGTCCATTTATCTCCATTCCCTCTTACCCTTGCACCCTTGAAATCTGGCAATCGGCCAGATCATATGGTCCTTCGAGCCGGATATTTCTGCCCTTGTTTTTTCTTTTTTGTTTTCTTATAAACATATTACTTCTGCCCTTATATATTTGAATACCCATTCCACATTCCTCAGATAATTACGCAAATTGCTACACGATAACTATTTTTTGGTACGTAGGTAGGTTAATATAACCTCGAGTACGTATTCTGTACTTTATTCAGCACACCTATTCTCGAATACTTGCACTAAACGTGATATCGGATCGATATAATAATATTGAATATTATATTCGTTTCACTCGGTGTGGTTAGCTTGCCGTGCAACTTTTATAGCTTATATATAGCTTCGTGTTTATTAAGACTCAGCGCACACGACAGTTTGATATATATTTTTTTTCCTAATCATTTTTATTTATTTCGTATTTCTTACGTTTCTCTGGCTGCTTTCTTGCGTGTTCTTTATTAGCATTAGTAAAAAAAAAAAAAAAAGAAAAAAAAAAAAATTTTTTTTTTTTTTTTTCGTTTGCTTTTCCTTTTCTTATTGTGCACTTCTCATCGTCATGCCTACCAAATCGCAATCTGCCATCTTTATGCAAACCCATAAGTACATAACTTTCCTATTAGAGATAGCTAACCTTATATTAAAAGGAGACAAAAAGTATAGTGTAAACGATTTCATAGGGCGCTTTACAAAATTGGACGATATAAAGGGCAAGTTGGATACAGTATATTATGAGATCTTGGACTCTAAAGACCTTGACGACAAAGTGGAAAAATGGTACTTTGACTACTACACCTCGGCTATAGAAGCATATGAAAAAATTTTGGTGGCAAACATCACCATCAGCTCAAGCATCAAACCAAGCTCGCCCACATTCTCCACGTCTACTGTTCTGCCCAAAATAGATCTACCCAAATTTTCTTCCAAGCTTGAGGATTGGCCATCTTTCATAACTATTTTCAAAAGCCTTACGGACACTGCCGGTAATTTGTCAGGTGCAGTTAAATTACACTATTTATTTTCTTGCCTCTCCGGAGAAGCTCTCAGTATGGTATCACACCTCAAGGTTACCGATGAGAACTACGATGTAGCGATGACAACACTTGCCAATCGCTACGAAAATCGCCGAGTTCTCATTGATAGGTTTATAGATATGATACTAGAGTTACCCCACATCACCACCCGCTCACAAATCAGACAGTTATTTTTAGCCCCTCTTATTTCAACCCAATCGGCGCTTAAAAACCTAAACTTACCACTACATGACTCAGACTACGTCCTAGTGTCAATAGTAGTGCGGAAGTTAAAGGGCGAGCTTCGCACATTATTTGAACGAACGCATGGGTCTTCAGACACTCTGCCCACCTTAAAGGATGTAATCACATTCTTAGAAGACCATGCACGTTGCACAGAAACTGAGACATATAACCCACCCCCCCCTCCCCTCAGCCCGACATACAGACAAACTGAACGTGCTTCTCCCTCAGCACGGTACCAACCACGCGCTTCTGCACCCAGACCAGAAATTCGGCACGTTCGTTTTCAGCCCACTACTTCCGTCCGCCCACCTTTAACGCGCCCTGCATATCCTCTACAAAGTCAAGCGTACCCTGTACAGTACGCTCAAGGATACCCACAGTCTACACAATATTTCGAGCCCATAGCACAAGATTCCGCCCACCCACCAGCACCGACCAATAATTATTACTGCCCTTGGTGTCACGTTAGAGGACACAGGTTGCTGAACTGCGGTGAATACCTAAGACAGCCTACGCAAGGGCGCTGGGATTTTATCCAAGCTCATGAACGGTGCCGTAAGTGTCTAGGACCCCATTACTCTGACGAGTGCAGATCCACAGGACGGTGTAGAGAATGTGATAGCGAGAAACACCATACCACCTTACATCGCAGTGGCTTTGAATCACCCACATATGACAATTCTCACCTCTTGCCCCCACAACTAAGAGGACAAGAACACACCCGCCCAACCACGGAATCAAGAAACTCTTCTCGTCGTAATTCACCTATTAATTCACAACAATGACTACCTGCTACTCACTTACACAATACTACACTACACCCACCCATACCATCGCTACAATATACACCATCCACTACATCACGTAAACAAAATAAATCCCAGTTTCATACTCAGCACTATGATAATAAAGTTTATCATAATAATCACTTGCCCGGCAGCCCTGTTACTTCCTCTGATAAAGCTAACCAAAATGACAGTCATATTTCAGCACATACTCAGCACATTACAGTACACGATCCACCAGTTTTATTACCCACTGTGTCCCTAGAACTAGCAGACAACGCTGGAGAATTTCATAAGGCAAGAGCATTATTAGACAGCGGTTCCATGCTAACCTTGTTAACTAAAACTATGACACAAAAATTACGTTTGCCTGTCGAGCACACAGAACTAAAAATTACAGGAGTCGGTAATCAGCAGACTCAAAACTCTAGTTCTTCAACTACCATCACATTCCGCCCTATTCACACCGAAGTCCCAGTAATTAGCGCAAAGGCATACATTCTACCAGATTTGACAGGTCTTTTACCATTAACAATGTTACCTGACGTTGTTCCACTCCTCGACTCGACACAGCTTCCCCTAGCAGACTCGTCTTATCGTTTTCCAGCCGCTATTGACTTGATTATGGGTTCTGATGTCTTGGGCCAAATTTTGGATGGTAACAAAATTTTTTTGGGCCCCGGCAGGCCAATAGCCTTCGGCACGATCTTCAATTTCGCTCTTTTAGGTCCTATCAATCCAAACTACACAAAGCCTGAGCCTCAAGTTAATTCAGCACTAGTAAATATTGACTGTTTACAACCCCAACACTCAAATAAAGAAATACACTCCGCTCTGGAGAGATTCTGGGAAGTCGAAGAAGTGCAATCAAAGGACAACTCAACCTCTGACGAGTGTGAGGAGAACTTTCGTTCTACCACCACACGTGATCCCACAGGGCGATACATAGTATCCCTTCCCTTTCTTACAAAGGCACCTAAGCTCGGTGCAACCCACGCTATTGCACTACGACGATTCCTTAATTTGGAGCGCAAACTCCAAAGAGATCCTACCCTCCGCTCAAAATATATCGACTTCATGAAGGAATACATTGACATGGGCCACATGGCTCTTTGTCACCCCAGCACATTCAAAGGAAAAGACCATTTTTACGTCCCGCATCATGGCATCTTCAAAGCCAACTCTGAAAAACTTCGCACGGTTTTTGATGGCAGCTGTAAGAGCTCTAATGGTGTCAGTCTTAATGACTGTCTGCACACTGGCCCACCGCTCCAACGTGATATTACTGACATCATTCTAAATTTTCGTACTCACAAAGTGGTCTTTAGTACAGACATCCAGATGATGTTTAGAAATATACTAGTTCACCCAGACCACAGACGGTTCCAACTCATTCTATGGCGCTCTTCTCCAGATCAACCTCTGCTCACTTACGCCCTGTCCACTGTCACGTATGGCCTACGACCCAGCCCCTTCCTCGCCAATCGATCTATTATACAGCTGGTCACTGATGAAGGTCACCGTTTTCCCCAGGCTGCACAGGTTCTTACGCACTCCATATTCGTGGATGACATTCTGACTGGGCATGATTCAGTTGACAAGGCAATAGCTCTGCAGACTGAACTCATTGAGTTACTAGCCCTAGGGGGATTTCATTTGCGAAAGTGGACCTCAAACTCTCGTCAGCTTTTAGAACGCTTCCCGGATGATCAATGTGACATACCCAAGGATTTTGATGTTGTACCCGACTCCAATGCAATCAAGGTACTTGGTATGCAATGGATACCCCAAACGGACGAATTTACATATCACATTTCGGTACCTACACTGGAAAAATTTACCAAAAGGTCAATACTCAGTACCATCGCTCGTTTATACGATCCTAGTGGATGGATCAGCCCAGTTATTTTCCGCGCAAAACTGCTCATTCAGCACCTATGGACTCTAAAGTTAGACTGGGATGAATCGGCTCCCAATGATGTCACATTTCAATTTCAGCACATTTTTGAAGACTTACCTCTACTCTCTGCTCTTCGACTCCCCAGAACAATTTGCACCAGCAAAGATTCCACCTACACCCTACACGGTTTTGCCGATGCATCCGAATCCGGATATGCAGCCGCAGTCTATCTTCATGAAACGAATATCACGGGTCAGGTACACGTCAGACTACTTGTTTCTAAATCCAAGGTAGCCCCCATTAAAACCCGACAGACTATACCAAAGCTGGAACTTTCAGCTGCACACCTCACTTCGCTGCTCATTTCTCGCGTCTCTGTTCAACTTTCTGCCCACATTACCATTCAGCAACACTTTTGTTGGTCAGACAGTACTATCGTACTCGCCTGGCTTAAAACTCCTTCTCAATCCCTACAGGTCTTTGAGGCCAATCGAGTCTCTGCCATTGCAGCCAATCCATGTAACCCTACTTGGAGACATGTACCCTCAGCTCTTAACCCTGCCGACTGTGCTAGCAGGGGAATATCAGCACAGGAACTCTTAGCCTATGACCTATGGTGGTCGCCTACTTGGCTCAAGGCCCCACCTGATACCTGGCCCACGATGCCCCCTGCTTTGGGTCATCACGTACTGCCTGGTCTAAAACCCAGAAAAATGGTAGCTCACATCGCGGTTCCTGATCTAGACACGGATTTACTCACGAGATTCAGCTCCTTAGACACACTTGTAGGCGTAACCGCATGTATTAAACGTTTTGCACACAATTGCTTGGTATCTTCTCACTCTCGCATCGTTGGTCCCATTACCGTAGACGAACGTAAGAAAGCGCTCTTACACTGGGTACGCTCAGTCCAACAAAATATGTTCGCTGAAGACATCCACCGACTGCAAACTAACAAATTATGTACAGTGCGAATACAACGCCTCTCGCCCTTTCTCAAGGATGGTCTTCTTAGAGTAGGAGGGCGCTTGTCCAACTCAGCCCTTAGATATGACACACAACATCCCCTCATCTTACCCAGTTCAAGCCCCCTTGTGGACCTAATTATAGATCATTTCCACACTATACACTGCCACCCGGGCGCAGATACACTACACGCACTACTCCGTCAACAATACTGGATTTTATCTGGAAGGCGAGTCATTCGTCACCGTGTCTTTAAATGTGTACGCTGTTTTAGGCATCGAGCTCAGCCGAATCCCCCTTTTATGGCCGACCTACCGGCTGATCGAGTCAGCCCACAACCGGTGTTTAGTCAAGTGTCCACGGATTTTGCCGGACCATTCCTAATTAAATCAAGTACTCTACGCAATGCCAAACTTCTCAAAGGCTACTTTTGTGTTTTCGTTTGTCTCGCCACCAAGGCAGTGCACTTAGAGGCTGTCTCGGAACTTTCTACGGACGCCTTTTTTGCGGCATTGCAAAGGTTCGTTAGTCGGCGCGGAATCCCTACCCTAATTCGCTCTGATTGCGGTACAAACTATGTCGGCGCAAGAAATCAGCTCATAGAAGTACAAAACTTCTTAAAGGCCAATGATGATAGAATTACGCACAAGCTAGCCACACAGCAGATCACATGGTTGCTCAATCCGCCCTCAGCTCCTTCTTTTGGCGGTCTGCACGAGGCAGCCGTGAAATCTACTAAGCAATTACTCTATCGCGTATTAGGTGAGCAGCATCTGACCTTTGAAGAATTTTCTACACTCTTAGCCCGTATTGAGGCCGTTCTCAACTCTCGACCACTCTGCCCTCTGTCTTCAGACCCTACAGACTTCGAAGTCCTAACCGCTGGTCATTTCCTTATAGGTCGCCCACTTACCGCATTACCCGAACATTCCCATGAATCCTCTCCTCCATCAACCCTACGACGTTTTCGCTTAGTGCAAGCGTTGGCTCAGCGATTTTGGACCTTGTGGTCGAAATCCTACCTGCACACTCTCCAATCCCGATCTAAATGGACTACGGAAACCAGTCGACCCAAGATTGGTGAGCTGGTACTCATAAAGGAGGATAATCTTCCCAGACTCCAGTGGAAGATGGGAAGAATAAAGAAGATTCTGCCCGGAAAGGATGACGTCGTCCGAGTCGTAGAACTCAGCACCAAGGATGGCAGCTTAACGAGACCAGTCACAAAGATTGCTCGTCTTCCCCTCGACGACAACAGCACTTAGTCAGCACTATAAATGGGAGCCGTCACCTTTTCCCCGGGCCCCAGGATGTTCACGCCACCGCGTAACGAACGATGATTCCCCGAAAAAGTAATTTACCCCGCACTTCCGCGTCTCAACGATCAGTCTGAATCGATCCGTCGTAAAAACATTCACGCATCGCGCGCGCATTTGAGATATCCACCCAATTGCAATACTAACCGGGTTCCAAGAGCTTGGTGATAAGTGGCAAGGCAATCGGCCAGATCAAGCGTATTTTTGTGTTTGGCTTGCTTAATATAATACGTGATCAACGGCATAAAGGGCCGGTGAATTGACATGGGTTGCAAAGGTTTTTAGCCCCCAGTCGTCCCAAGTTTTTGTAGTCGTGGAATGGAATTGAATTTAATTATTCCCGTCCAAAATAGTCTCCTAAATAAAATAAAGGTTGCTAATGGACTCGGCAATTAGGATACTGAAATGTATGGAAGGGAAATAAGAAAGTAAAATGTATACTGAGTTGATTTTTGTTGCAATGCGTCAGAAAAACTTATTGGTTAAAGTTTTTAAGGTTTTGTAGTCATTTTGGTGAATACGAAACCGCTATTCGTTATTCGAGCGTCAAAACCCAGTTACGTTCGGATTGTTCGCTTCGAAGCTTGGGTTTTGTTTTCCTACTTTTTCTTCTCAACTTCAAGCGATCTTCAACATACCTTATTTTGAGATCATCCACAGCCCATTTATGGGCTGCAGCCTATTTTTTATTAATTAAAAAATGCAATAAAATTTAATAAGATTTTTTCGTAAAATACTACTTAGTTAATAACACTAACAAAATAATGAGACATATTTAAATGCGTTAGAAACTTATAATTACTTTTTTAGTGTGACGTCCATATATGTGGTTTATGATAATATGTTAGTGATTTGTAGAAAGCAAAATTTATCCTCGTTTGATTAATGTCTGTTCTTCTGTTATGTTTTGAAGTATTGAAAAATGTAACAATACATTTTAATAATATTACATGATTATTATGTTATTCATACAAAGTAATAAAACTAAAAGTCAAAAATAAATAAACTAGACTAAACTATAAATAAAGCTATACTTACAAAATAACATAAATCTATAAATAAAAAATTGACTCCAAATCTCTGTCGGCGGGGAGCGTGCCCAAAATGCTGGCCGCATTTCCGCGTTGGACGCTAATTCGTTACCCTAGGTGCAAGCCAGCCTTTTGGTCACGCGAGACCTCAATTAAACGCGTTGAGAAGTCTCGATAGAGGTGATGAGCTCCAGGCCCCCACGGCCCCAGGGTCTCGACCCCGAAAGCCACAAATACGTACCCACTACCAATGGACACATATTTGCGACATTACAGGGCCTCCTGGTGTGCAGAAGCAGCCCCGGCTGTCACAGCTGTGTCTGGAAGATGGGACGCCGCCAAAGTATCGACACAAGTAGCGTCCCATACTAGGGGGCATCCCATCTTCCATGGCACCAACGACATTCCGTCTAGTCTCTTACCATCATCGCGGCGCAGCCCATTATACATGATTATTTGACTATGCTTTATTTTGTATTAGCTGTTGTCCGCGACTTCAAATAGATTACGCGTTGGTGTAGATTAAAAATCGTAATACGAAGTCAAGAAATGTTAAAAGCTAGCCCCTTTTTCACGACCTTTTGAGTAGAATTTCCAACAACACCGATGCACGTGTACATTTACTTCTAACCAAATGCAGGTGTATAAGGCTTCGTGCATCTTACTTTGAAAATGATGAATTATCTTACAAACTTTCATTCCCGTTTTCATCCCCTTAGGGGTTGAATTTTTCAAAATTCTTTTATAGTACATACATACATACATAACTTCACGCCAGTTCCCTTGCGGGGTAGGCACGAACAACAGAGTGCCATTTAGGCATTCTTTTATAGTACTCACTCACAATATGGGAAAAACCTGCATGCAAATTTTCACGGTCCTTAGCCCGTACAATTTGGACTGTGCATTAATGTGTCAGTCAGACAGTGAGGTCAAATAATTATATATTTATAGATAGATAATTTATTACAGGTAAATTAGCTTTGAGACATTTTTTGCGTTTGTAGTAGTATACGGTCAGCACACAAATCGATAAACTAATACTTTTCATCTATTTTTATAGGTAGATACTTATTATGAAACTAATAATATTATAAGATATTAAAATAATAAATAATAATATTAAACACAATTTTTAATACTAACTTATTGGTCCCTGTTCTAAAGAATGGCATTTGCATTCTGATAGAACCTTTCTGGTGGAAGTCAATGATATTATGGTTGATTTAGCAACTAATTGAGCGGGAGTAATAATACTGCTCAGAATGCTATTACACTTATTTCCGAAGTATTTGTACAAATCATACAAAACTTCTTTGGTTTGGGAAAAACTTACCACAACCATGTTTCAACATCGGAACCATTTTTAATTAACAAATCTATTATCAAATAACAACAATTAGCAATAATTAATAGTACTGAACAACAAATAACGAGAATGATCCACAAATAAAATATTTTAATTAATTTATTAATTATCAAGCTAAAACCAAATAGTCAGACTTCACAACAATTAGCAATGTAATTAGTTATAATTTATTTGACTTTCATCGTTTCTTCTTCAAAATGTAACGAACCTCTTTTTGCTGATTGTACAAGGAATTTGAAATTCCAACGTAAAAACTTCTCGCAGCTAATTTACCTACGTGAAGTGTCAATGTCAAGTATTAGATTTGGATTTGCACCACTAGATTGTAGAGCCACAGTCGTACACGTTGCTTTTATACATATACCTACTTGTCATAATGGAGATAAACACAGGATACATTTGACCCCGGAAAACGGGATAGTTTCCGCGGGAAGCGGGCCGGAAGTTTGTGCGAGTGAAGCCACATGTCAGGACCTATCTAATAATATTTCTTTCCTTCAAGTAGTTATGTTCGTTCATGCATTTAGAAGGGCTTGGCGAAATATTAAGTGGAAGCCTTGGACTTCAGAGCAGAGCGATGAGACTTTCTGGCAATGGTCCGTGAAGCGCTATGCTTCCACTTTTATAATACGTACCGTGAGAAGCGTAACTATTTATTGTCGTCTGTTTTTCCTGAAACATACAATTTAGATGTCTTAAGTCTCGCGTGAATAGGTATCTTCTAGGTAAGCACCTGTTGGAAGGTGGTTATTTGCATGGACATGTGCAACACCAAACGTCTAGAACAGAGGCAGTAGGCATCCGACGGCATACACCATACCACCTGGCTATGTGTGGGTTGTTTTTACGCCTCTTACGACAGGCCGCCGGATCGTAGAAATTATTATTCTTTCTCCAATCCTGCACGGATATACTTCAGAGAGGTGCTATAACACTGCACGACGTCACTATCGATTAGAGCAAAACATGTTGCCTTTTTAACGGACTTCAAAAAAAGAAGGAGGTCCTCAATTCGTCGGAATCTTTTTTTTGTTTTTTTTTTATGTATATTCACCGATTACTCCGAGATTTATGTTCCGATTTACGTGATTCTTTTTTTGTTCGACGCGGAATAGGTGCCATTTGGTCCCCTAAAAAATTGACATAGTTTGGCCCAATAAGTAGTATTCATTTTACGAACATTTTTTTGTTCTCGTTTCTTGGGACCTATATTTTTTAAGGAGCATGGCACCTTTCGTAGGTCAACCCATACATAGCTAGACACTAAAAAGTAACAAAACAAAAAAAAAAACTTCGTTTAAAAACACCGACTTCAAAAACTAAAAAGATGTTTTAGATAATATATATTAATAATAATAGCTTTAGAAATAAGTTATTTTATACTTTTTAGTTTTTTGAAGTCGGTTTTTTTAAACAAAGTTTTTTTTTGGATTCATACAATCCGTAGGTCTTTAAGTCATGAGTCAATATGAATTTACTAGGCAAATTGTATGCTTCGTCCTATAAAAATATAGCAGACCTTTTTGACGATAGGTTTTAAGGCTAGCTAGATCGATGTGATACCACGCTCTCACAGAATATCGGCGTGAAATTATTAGTATTGAGCTAATCGTGTTTCTTTCGGAAATTAACAGTTCCAATGCCCACTTCTCATCACATCCTTCGATTACAATCCCATATCACGTAAATTAGACCCCATTCCTCTTGTCTAATCCATCTATCTCATCCCCTATTCCCACACCTTCATCATTCTAAAGACTAGCAACGCATTGACTTCGCCCTTAGTATTGCTACCGACTAAAGGCGACGGTAACCACTTTCCATGAGCTGGGCCACGATAAAGGTGTATTTCCTAAATTTGTCCTTTAACCTCATTTCTGATGTAATGTATATCCAACAAGTTCAAGAAATTCTTTACACACAGCTGAATAAACTATTCAGCAGATTCTACCTCGATATCAATGAAGCCTCAGAAGGCCGAGTCACGTACGACACGCATCAATTTATCAACTATCAGTCCATGGGCGGTTGCTATGACGATACCTGAAGTATTACACCTTGTTTATATACCGTCTTTATTCATAATAGTTATACCTAGGTTATAGGCTCGTTAAAGTAGGTTTAACAAGTTTTTCTATAATCGCATTCTGAGTGAGATTATGAATATTGTTTTTCACTTTTTTTAAGGAGCTAAATTTATTTGGTTTCTTAGTCGATCAATTAGTTAAATATCATGAAATTCAGAATGAGTTAAATGGATGGGTAATGCTGTGATTGTAGAACGTGTTACGAGTTGTTTTTTAATGGCCGATTAGTATTCCTTAGTATTCTTCTTCCATGATATATCACATACAGAACTACTTTATTAGCAACAATCAACCTTTGCCAAATTTTCTCATAATAATAATATTAAATTGTCAAGTCTGATTATTTCGCGATTTTATTTATTGCATGAATTCAGCAGATGGCAAACGGCCCATCTGATGGAAAGCGGTTACCGTCGCCTATGGACAATTGTTATAACAAAGGTGCTACGAATGTGCTGCCACTCTCTAAAGCAAGACTGGAACCTGATCGCTAATGCCGGAACACTACTTGAAGTTGTTGTGGTGTCATATTCTAGACCAGGGATGGTAGCCATTCAAATGGACAAATACCCTACCAGCTGACTATAGGTTGTTATGTAGCCTCTTACCATCTAGCCGCAGGAAATTGTATTCTTTTACCATACCTGCATGGATAAAGTATACAAAAAAAAATGATTACCATACTTTGCCAGATTTTGACGTAGTAGAGCGATGCTGGAATCATTATCTTGTTTACAGCACATAGGGCCGGCTCGATCGGTGTAATATCGCGCTTTCACAGAATATTCGCGTGAAACGTAAGCCTTGAACTAATCATGTTTCGTGCGAGGAGTGAGACTTTCGATGGCCCACTTCTCCCTCTCCATATTCCAGCTATATCTCATTCTTTCTATGCCAATTATCGTGTCTGATCCAACTATCTCATCCCCCTTTTTCTTCGAGGTGACATTCCACCGCTCGGGGAGATAGCAGCAGGGTAATGCTGGACTCCCAATAGCACGCTCAGACCTACCAACTAAACCATCCCTGTGTTCCATCTCATCAACGTATATCAGGACTTTGGGAATCAGAGATAAATCTGACGGTCCTGATGACACTGGCTCAGAGCCCCTCGTTCGTAAAGGAGCATCCAACCCCTTTTTTTTGGCCAGAGGAAATCCGTTTGAGGACTAAGCCGCGACAGGCACAGAAGCCTGGGGGGATGTTCGCGACCCGTGTGAGTGTAGGATTCGCCAGATCGGGGGTGGCACTAGCGTGCCCGATCAGAACCGGTGCCACGCTATTGCCACTCCGCAGTTAGGGATACCCACTAAAACCCCTAGGTGTTCCGTCCTGCGCCTTATGCCAGGGCTACGTGAATGCGGTATTCCCAACTGCTCGTGCCCTGGCAGGCGTGGGCCCCCCTCACTGGGCCTCTTCCTATGCCAGGGGACGTATCCCCCGGCTACTACTAAGGCTAGTCCATGCGTGGGGCGGTTTGTACCGCGCCACACGGGAAGAGAGATGAGCGCGCGCGGAACACTCGCGCTCTCATCTCGATGGCATATGCGGGTGAGTGAGAACCCCTATACCCCTAGGGGCCCCACCCGCGCCGCCCACTTACGGCGGCCGAAGGTCACTGTCTGACCTCCGGCGTCGACGCGTCCTCCTTTGACGGGGGCGGAGCAGGGAATTACGCTCACGCTCCCGTTTCGCCTCCTCCTTCGCGAACATGACTTGCTCGCAGAAGGAGGAGACGGCGTCCCATCCGGTGGAGCTTCCGACCATGGTGCGTACCACGGCCCGGAGCGAGGCGTCTAATCCGGTATGGGCGACGAGCTCCCGGCGCTGCTCCGTCCAGGCTGGACATTCCTGGAGAGTTTGCAGCGCCGTGTCCTCGTCGCCCGTGTCACAATGATGGCACCCTGACGTGGCCTCGCGGCCGAGGCGACACAGGTACCTTCCGAAGCAACCATGCCCCGTCAGGACCTGTGTCAGCCTGAACGTCAGGGTGCCGTGACTTCGTCTAATCCAATTGTGCAGGACGGGCCTCACCGCCTCAATGGTGGCGGGGCCCGCGCTGGGGCGTCGTAGGCGATCTTCCCAGACCCCCAAGCATCAACCTCTATCGTAACTATAATATTGGACGCACGTGCGTAAACACAACGCAACTTTACCTCCAACAATTAAACAAGAATATTAACTATATCATCCCATTCATTTTATCCTATCCTAAAGGCTCGCAAAGAGTTGACTTTCCATGACCTTGCCATCATCGCAATAGAGAGCTATTGTTCTGCCATCTAAATCTCTCCACGCGTTCCTTTTAGCAACTAACTTTTCATCGAAACTCAAGTTAGGTTAAGCAGAAGTATCGAAGACAGAAAAATAGTAAAATCATGCATACAACATTCACCATCTTTAGACGTGCCTGTTGCTAGTTTATTTATGTTATACAAACCTAACGTCTCCCGTAAGTCGGTACTCCTGTCAGCATTTATTATTCACATTCAAACATACGTCACGTCTCCAAGTTATTCATGCATGGCAGGTTTCACGATTCAGTCAGCTTCTACACATCCTAAATGTCGTAAAAGGAAACTTAAAGTTTATTTGTAAATGCAGCAAAACGTCCTTGAGATGCTTTTAGAACAAAGAAAACTTTTTTTTTATTGTTTAACAAGGACTTTATAAAACTTCTTTATTTAGGCTTGGATTTTTGGCCAGAATATATTGAAAAAATATCATTGACGAAAGGTATAAAACGGTCTAACCATCTCTTCCTCACTCCCCTCGGTTTGATGTGAATAGGATGACAAGGCAAACCCTGACGCAAACAACGAAGAGGGGGTCGCAGGTGCCGCTTTGCCCATGTCTTTCCGTTAACCTTTTTTATTTATTGCTGAATTACAGCAGACAGGCTGACGACCAAACTGTGATGGAAAGTGGTTACCGTCGCCTGTGGACATTAGCAATGCCAGAGGTACTGCCAATGTGCTGTCAGCCTTGAAGGAGGAACTGGAACCTGGCCACTGATGCCGGAACACAACTCAAGATTGTTATGGCGGCATACTCTAGACTAGAGGTGGTAGCCATCCAGTCGGGCAAATGCCCTACCACCTGGCTGTGGGTTGTTTTGTCGTCTCTTACGACAAGCCGCCCGGCCGCAGGACTTAGTATTCTTTATCCGTTCCTGCACGGAGATGTGAACCTACTGGGACTGGGGAGGGTCGGGGGACCCTCTCAGCGTACCACACTCAATGCTGTGGTGCGTCGTGATCCCAGAGACACCTCTTCTTATTGGCTTGCACTGAGCAACATATCATGATATTTTAAAAGTTGGTGATAAGACGTCATTTTAACACCTGTTTTTTTTTTTACTTTTTTTAAATTTATTTACCTATATTAAAAATTTACATCATAAATACGAATAAGGCACCACTTAAACCTATGAGGTTTGCGTGTGATGCAACACACCCTCGCAATTTCAAATTTTAGGAAAACATAAATAAATAAAATAAAATAAAAACTTGTACATCCATATTCATATGTAACTAGTCACATCGTATGTGCAGATAACAAGCGAAGTCACGAGCGTTAATACAAATAGGCTGTCACTGCAATTTTTCTAAGTAATATATATATATATAGGTATAGGTATATAACAATATTAGAATTTATTATAACACTATCCGCTCCGCTATCTATAACATTATACAATTCTAAACATGCAGTGTATGTACATTGAAGCTATTAAAAAAGAACAACTGGAAAGGACTACATGAACGCTGGAGAACAGAATGCATTTTTTTTAGATTAGAACAGACAAACAAGTTTCCAGGTGGTAGGGCATTTGCCCGACTGGATGGCTACCACACCAAGTCTAAAGTATGTCGCCATAACAACCTTCAGTTGTGTTCCGGCATTAGTGACCAGGTTCCAGTATCCCTTAAGAGAACAGCAGCGCATTTGTAGCACCTTTGGTCTTGCAAATGTCCTTAGGCGATGGTAACCGCTTTCCATCAAGGGGCCCGTCTGCCTGTCCGCTGAACTCCTGCAATAAAAAAAAAGAAAAAAAAAAGGTAAGAACTGTTTGTCTGTTTCGTAAAATTCAAATTCAAAAGTAAAAATTACTAGTCCGATTTCGATGCGGTTTTCGCTGTTCGATAGACAATTTTATGTAATAATGTGTGATTTGTTTATCCCGGGAATCCCACGGGAATTTTCCTGGGAGCTACATATAGTTTTTCAGGTTCACACAAATCAGATTATTCCGACACAGTTTTCACTAAAACGATAGCTTACATTATTTTTTTAAATGCTACGGTACTTTGTAGTCCGCAAATCCCGCGGGAATTTCAAGTCAAACGTGGACGAAGCGGGCATATCCTGGTAATAAAATACAATAGCTGGTTTATTTTAGACATATTTATGCAACGAAACAGGCCATATTACGGAGATTTCCCCGGTGAGCCGTAAATAGTGGCTTTTAGGGGCCCATTACTTAGAGACGTGTACTTATCATATACTTACCTATGTTTCAATAAATGAAATTTACCCTAAACATGTTAAGGAATAAAAAGCTCTTTGTTTCTAACTATATTAAATTTCAAACAGGGTTTGGTGCGGCGGCGCTGGGTTTAGGGGGAAGCGAACTGTGTCAGTTTTGCGGGAAAAGAAGTGTGGGACAATTTGGACGGGAATTTGAGAACGAGCACGCACTTACCTGGTTAATGGGAATGAAATACGGCTGCTCCTCTGCCCTTAGTCCACTTCAATTCACTTTATTTATTAATTACGTTATAGTTTTTTAATATAATATGTGTCGCCGCACGATTAACTAAGGATGATACACACTGATGCAATCGGACATGAATCCAATACGCACGCGCCGGTGTGTACGCGCAATATTAACCTTTTACTATGAAAACGCTCATTGTCTACGGCCAACCGACAATATTCGAAATTCACAAACAGAGCGACAAGGAAAAATTGTACGCGCAAGAAAATTTAATGTAAAGTTACAAAATATTAAATTATACGCATTTAACAAGCAAAGGGTGCTTCATTGAAGACTTCCTACGCTACAATATGTTTTAATATATCTTGCAATTGCGATGCGGAGCGGATCATTTATAAGTTACATATATTTATATTTAATTAGGGTTGCGGGCGCGATATATTTTATGTTATTTCATATATATGTTTAATTTATTTTATTTTATGATGTCATGAGATGATTGACGTGACGTGCGAAAGGGGACGGCGCCGTCATATTTGAAGTGAGAATTTAAATATGTCGAAGAAAAGTATGAATAGGTCGAAAGGAGGTTTACATGGCGGTACCAGGGTTGGTAGGTAAGTTACACTATAGTAGCATTAAATCATTTAAAAGCGTGAATCGTGTAATAGATAAAACCATAACAAATAACAGAGAAACAGAATGTACAGTCGCGGTATGAAAAGGTTCGTCACCTTAAAATCGACTTTTGCTTGCACGAGTACAAGAAATAGTAACATTTTAATAAATTTTATGTTTTGTTACGTATATAAATTTAGAAACACGAAAAAAGGAAATTGCAATATTGAGAATGACTGACACTGAGATTAACAATAGTTTTAATCATCAGAAACAAAGAAGATATAATCAGTACGCTTATCATAAATATTAAAACAAATAAAAAGGTTTTACATCGTTAAACAATATTTTTGGACAGAAAATTAAACAACTTTGATCTAAGTCATTTTAAAATTTATCGTGGAATAGTCTGTTCTGTGACTTAGTTTGAAAAGGTAACATGTGCTCGCGGAATGTTAAATGAATCAATTTCAAAACTGGCGAACATATTCCTGCTGCAACTGTACATTAGAAATTATGTTGTAATAAATGTATTAAAATATTAAATACACCTATGACACAGACAATGAGAAAATAGTATAAGGGCCAATTTTCATGTACTCATGCAGAAATTTTAAAATAAACTAACGTAAGCTAGACATAAACAAAAACCTCAGTAAATTTCTATGGCTGATTGACGTCAAACAAGCTATTTCTTGTAGCAGTTCAAAAAGGCAACTATGTCTAAACAGTTGAAATTTTCAACACAAAACCAAACAATCGTATTAAGTCAGTCAATGTCTTACAAATTTAGTTCATTTCTAAACAATACTATAAATACTTTTAAACTCTTCTTTAAATATTAATTAATTTAGCGGACTGTAAATAATTAAATAATAAAAAAACTGCAAGTGTGCAATATATGAAGATTTTAATGGAGAGAAAAAATATACTGATTTAAAACAACAAAAGAACATCAATGTTCTAAATTCAAACATTCAGTATATTTGGGTTGCGGTCCGGTAGCTCACAAAGCCCAAAATGCTTCCGCATGGAGACCACGATCTTTATGGTCGTGGCGAAAACGTCACTAATGAAGTCATCATTTTCGATCACATAGCGCTCACAACGACCCATGTGAAAAGGTCGGTCGAAGTGGGCGTTGATCACAGAGCATTAATCCCTTCTATCTCTTGACATTAAAAAAGGCGCGATTTTCAAATCAACCAATGATATTTGTGGATTTCATCGTTTATGACATCAACGCCCCATAATCTGTTCCACTTATGTTTATGTAACGTCCGCAACGTCGTCGTGACGTGACGGTCGTGAACGTGGTCCTTGTGAGTTTCTTCTGGAACATAGCCTTGGGTGGCCAGTACTATTCCGCGCCAAATAAATAAACTTTATTTGTTGGAGATTCCAACACATACCTACCTAAATTGTTTTAAAAATGAAACTGTATTATAGAATATCACTCTTCA
Source organism: Dendrolimus kikuchii (assembly GCA_019925095.2). Lineage (NCBI taxonomy): Eukaryota > Metazoa > Arthropoda > Insecta > Lepidoptera > Lasiocampidae > Dendrolimus > Dendrolimus kikuchii. The sequence goes on from CM034401.1 coordinate 4,766,801, forward strand.
AACTACCGCCAAAAATTCTAATATAACATCATAAGACAATGCTTATTACAAGCTTTTATTTAACTTGCAATGGATGTACCTATGTAAGTATGTATGTAAGTTCGGGTGGCATCATGCAAGTTAAATTTGACCAACTTCCCGGTTTCCGATTGAGCTGAAATTTTGCATGAATATGTATATCGAGTGACAATGCAATAGTAGGGTACTATGGAGCTGATATGATGATGAAGTCGAAAGGTGGCCATAGGAACTCCTGTACTAAACAAGATAAACTCGTCGTATTTGGGCTCGTTTTATACTTGCCTTGGCTAGCACTCTGCTGCTACATGATATCCAGGATCTCAAAATCTTGTATTCAAAAACCTTTTTAAAAAAACTTCTTTCTTGATGTCACATTACGTCATTATTCCAAAAGTCGTAATTTATTTTAATAGAACCCAAAACACATTCAAACTCAACATATTGTTACCCGTACAATTTGCGAAGTAATTTAACCGAAGCGTATTACAGTTAAACATGAATCTAATTTTTCACGACACAAACGTGTATTGCGTGTATACAATTTCAAGGTATACACCGATATTCGTTGGGAAATTTCATAAATGCCTATGTTTACGTCTCGCATTCACGTTTCTATTCGTGAGAGGAAAATTTTAACTTAACGACGGCAATAAAGGCCTCGCCGGTGCTCGTTTTCACCTCCCCCGTTATATTTTCACCTGAGAACGGAACCAGAAAGTGCGGCGAATGTATCTACTTTTGTCGACACCATTTTTATCCAGCAGCGCAGGGTTAAAAACCTATTTTACTCTTGCAAACTTACTCTAGTGAGTGGGGACTTTATTCTGCTTTTGCTGGCTTTGGTACGGTTGAATACTTTCTTTGTTCCTTTCAATTCTTTTTTGTTTATTATAAAATATGAATCGGTGAATGGTACGAAAGTTTTTCTTTAGGTTTCTGCTTAGACCATTAATAGAAAGATGGAGTCTCGAATTTTCAAAGTGATCCGGTATAGGAAGCCGATCGCGAAAACTTAGTATTAAATAGTCTAATTATTACGGATAAGGTTGAATTGTTTTATTTTTTAGTTAGACGTGTTGCTGGGGAGTTTCTTGTCGCTTCGTCTCCTTTGAACAGCGACAACACATTGCAAAGCGGTGGACATAGAATAGGAAGTAGATTTAATATATCCATTGTATTCACGGGCATATCCTAGGTATGCCCGTGAATTCGTCCACGGGTGACATGAAATTGCGCGTGATTCCCAGGACACAAAGTACCTGAGCATTTTAAGAAGAACTTAAGCTAGCGTTTTATTGAAAACTGTGTCGGAATAAGCTAATTTTTATGCACCCGCTCACGACAAAATTCCTGTGGGATTCCCGGGATAGAAACTATCGTCCCCTTAATACGTAAAATTTGCCATCGGTGAGTGAGAAAATCACATTGGAATACGATTTTTTTCAATCTGGCCATTTTAAATCATTCTCTGAATAATTCCCATTAGATTCCCAGGACAAAAAGAAGCGTAGATTTTAGGTCTAAGAATTTCCGTCGATCAACAAAAACCGCACCGTAATTGGCGCAGTAGTTTTTACGTGAATCCTGAACAAACAGACGAACAGACAAGAAATCTAAATAAAAAGTACATCGTGTTCTCCATCGTCTATATACAGTATTCAAGTTAACTGTTTTACATACATACATAACTTCACGCCAGTTCCCTTGCGGGGTAGGCACGTACAACAGAGCGCCATTCAGGCTTATTCTTACACACCTCACTTGCTTCTTTGACATTCATAGCTCTTGTCATGCACGCTCGTCTGTTCTTAAGGCTCCTGACATCACCTTCTGCTAGTACACTTAATTTTTTTAATAGCTTCAATATACAGACACGGCATTTTCAGAATTTCATAATCCCTTTTATATATATAGACATAGGTATCATCTCTGAAAAAATGTGATTTTACACAAAAAACCAAAAGAGTCTCGGTCGCCCAGATATTAGGTATTAATATTCTGAAAGTTAGGAGATGAGCTTTAGTACCAACTTACCTATAATAATACTTCTGAACTTCATAATTAAATGTCGAAACTATTTTTGGTGATGAGTGAACAAATTTACCTCATTTGAACTTCCAACATATGACTGGCAAGCTCGTTGAAAGTTAAATGAATCCACCACCAACTTTGGTAAAATATAACTAACTTCCCAGTAGATATTTCGCTGTTTCAGAATTCGAGCTCCCGGTGCTTGTTGATTTTTATTCATTCATTCACTGAATTCTGAAATATACATGGCGATGTAATTTTTCACTGCTTTTAAACTATTTATAGATATAATAAATATACATGACGATTTGGGTCACCTTCATCTTTGTTTATAAATCCAGCTTTCACACAGGTTACATTGCACTATATTTTTATCTAAGCGCGCTTCAGCGACTCGGTTGCTTTTTTTAATTGCATGAGTTCAACATTCTGTCAAATGACCCCCTCCTAATGGAAAATAACGGATAGATACTTATATATATATAACGGAGGAGGAACCTCCGTAGCATTTTTAAAAAGTGTGACGTCAGTATTGCTGATGTCACGACTGTTGGCTTCTTGGTGATGACTCATATTTGGGTCCTCGAAAGAATTCACGAGTACTTGGTATCGTATATTCCCAGAGCGTTACGACTTCCCAGAGAGGTCCGTCCTGTTCGGCGGCTCGAGCAATAATCATCGAGTTTTTTTTTTACTTGTCCTTATGTTGTTGGTCCGAAGACCCCACAACTTTACCGGGGCTTTCTAACATCTTGCTCGAGGTAGTTCCCTAGGGGGCCTTAACTCGGCTGCCGACTAGAGGGCGACACAATGTACTAATTGAGAACAGGCGACGGGTAATATAAACCCCGAGGGGAAGGATTCCGGCGGACCGGGATCGGCGGTTCGCGGCGGCCTACGCTATCTTACTGCCGTTTCGCAACGTGTTATGGCTAGGAGAGAAGAACAGGTGCAAGAAACTTCCCAGCAACACGCCTTTTTTTTTTTTTAACCAGGGGAAATCCGATTGAGCACTAAGCCGCGACAAGGGCAGAACCTTGGGGGGATAATTCGCGACCTAGTGTGGGATTCGCCAGATCGGGGGTGGCACTAGCATGCCCAGTCAGAACTGGTGCCATGCTATTGCTACTCCCGGTTAGGGATACCCACTAAAACCCCTGGGTGTTCCGTCCTTCGCCTTATGCCAGGGCTACGGGTATATGACCTGGCCTCTCCGCAGCCCTGGCAGGCGTGGGCCCTGCGAGGCCTCTTCCACTGCCGGGGGACTACTTTACCCCCGGCATTTTCAGTCTCTCTAGGCGTGGGGCGGTCTGTAACTCGCCCCACAGAAGGAGAGGTGAGCGCGCGCGGAACACGCCACGCCCCCATCTCGACGGCATGTGCAGGTGAGTGAGAACCTCTATACCCCAAGAGGCCCCACCCGCGCCGCCCGCTTACGGAGGCCGAAGGTCCTGGCTAGCCCTCCGGCGCCGACGCGTCCTCCTTTGGCGGGAGCGAAGCAATAATGTGCGCTCACGCTCCCGTTCCGCCTCCTCCTTCGCAAGCATAACGCGCTCGCAGAAGGAGGAGACGGCGTCCCATCCCAGCAACACGCCTAGTCTATCCTGTGGGGGGGGGGGGTGCTATGTCTCCTAGCGTCCCTCGCAGGGACGTGGAGAGATCTTGATTGGCGGCGCCTGAGACGCCGCCGTCTGTGTCTGTCTGTCCGTGTCCGCCATCCTGCTGTCCTAACCGCGGGCGGGCTGATCCGGGCCAGCCGTTTTGAGATAACGTCGACCCTGTCCGTGAGGATGTTACGCGGTCGTCACACGAGAGCCTTTCGCCGAGGTTTATAATCGGACGCGGACACGACGAGCGGATTTCGATGGTGCGGCGCGAGATGGAAATACTTACGCGAGAGCGACGGAATGTAGTTTTTGATGGAGGGAAGCTCCATATCGCGGTGGAGGTCGACGTTACGCATATATAGGGAAACACCGACGGCACGATTTCTGCACGAATTGCAGTTTCTTTAAAAGTGCAGGCTTGGCATGCCCGAATACCACACTCACGTATGTTATGATTTGGCGGATGCATGTTTTATATAGAGTAAGCTTGTCTTTGAGGGACATTTTGCTTCGTTTATCTATCATGAGTGCTAGACGACCCATCAAAAACCGCGCTCTATTTCGGACTATAGTGATATGTTCGCCGAAGCGCAAGCTCTGATCTAGGGTGACACCCAGGTATTTGGTGTACTTTGTCCAGGGGATTTGTTGGTCGTAGAGCGAGATGGTTTAGAGAAGATATTTTCTACTGTAGTTTCTCACTTCATATGTGGCTTAAGTTGTCTAAGCCATTTACAAAAATCCTGTTTACAATGTACAAAAATGATTTTTTTAACGAAAAACAATGTACAGACAGAGGCAGCAAGCGACTTTAATACTATGTAAAGAAGATGAAACTTGTTCTTCAGTTATGTTTTTTTTATTTTGTGATTTCACAAGCTTTTTATGTATTTCGATTTAGTTGAAGAAATAGTATGTATTTAATGTTAGGCGTGTCTGACGAATGTAAGGTGAGCGACATGTATGATTTATACGAATAAATAATGTGTTAAAATGTAATTAGTTTTAATGGAAATGAAAAAGTTCCGTTAATCGCCAACACTTAATATTAATGTAATAGGCTTTAGGTGAATTATTTTTATTTATTACTAGCTGACCCGGCAAACGTTGTTCTGCCATAAAAAAAACACCATAGGAGGCTGACAAATACTTTATGACCTATTTATTCTACTACCTACCAAATATACAAAAAAAAACTTTAAGTTACAACCTAAGGCGCCGACAAAGACAAATTCCACGTACAGATTTGTAGAAGTACATTTATTACCCATCGGCATTTGAACTAATTATAATTTTTTTGTAATGGTCTTTTGTTTACTTATTGAGTGGCATACGTTTGTAGAGAACATCCCATTGTTTTATTGTACTCGTTTATAGCCGCTTGCGGCCGAAGCATTAGCCAGGTGTTACGGATTGAGTCGACTACGATACGGGTACATTTGTATCTGTGAGGTATAAAACGACGGCCTGCTGCAGAAAGAAGGCAGTCGAGCGAGAACCACGATCAAGGCGAAACGTGTGTACATTCGGGAATCTATTAGTGACGGACTTTGCGCGTTTAATTGAATTACGACCTTCTGCATTACGTTTGGATTTGTTGTGTTCGGTTATATTTGTACCTGTGTAATACGAGTTTGTATATTTCTAATAAACTCTATAATAATTCTAACGGTATTTTAATTCGAGTCCCGCAACTCGTAACAATATTTAATAATGTTTATTCATCCGTTTGTACTATTAACGCTCTTTACTATTTTTATACAAAATTAGCTGTGACTGCGATTTCATCCGCGTGGAATTATTTTTCGCGGAACCGTGAAAAAAGTAGCCTAAGTTACTCCTTATAATATCAGCTATCTGCCAGCGAAACTCCAGTCAAAATCGGTCCAACCGTTTCAGAGATTAGCCGGAATATCCAGACATCCATCATAAAGTTGTGTTCTATAAATGGCTAATATCCGAAAAGTTTCTAATACGATTTGTGTCCATAAAGGTTTCAGGCCGATGGACGGTTTCGACAAGTAGAAAAGTGCCAACATTAATCTGATCCCGGCAGCAAATAGCACTCGCCTGCGGTGGCCGTGTGTAATGCACCGTATGGGGGGTACTTCAAGCAGAAACAGCCAGGAGGGAACTGTTATGTTCCATTATTGACCGGCGGGGCTATTTTCAGTAATGTCAATGACGTCTAAGCCTTATTTAGTCGGAAATACACCCACAATATTTCCTTGTGTTGGATTTATTTCAAGATAAATATGATATTATCTTTGTCCTTAATCTGATAATCCACTTCCAGGTTTATTCATCGTGTAGCGTGGGTATTAAGCGGATAATGGTATAAACAAGCTTTGTTATTGATTTAAAATAAATATATTTGTCAAAGAAGCAAGTGAGGTGTGTAAGAATAAGCCTAAATGGCGCTCTGTTGTTCGTGCCTACCCCGCAAGGGAACTGGCGTGAAGTTATGTATGTATGTATGTATATTTGATACCAGGTTAGGTGTGGTTAGGAGTATAGATGAAGGTGATACCGCACACCAGAGGCGCGATGCTGCTATTTCAATATGTTAGCGTTGTGAAGATGCTCAAAGTATAATTCCACTGCGATAGTGTCAGAAATTCGTAATCTACTAAATTCACAATATTTTATCTATATCGTCCCGGCAGAAATGGCGTTAGCCGAAATGAATATTGAAAAGCTACCAATAATTTTAAACATTTTTCCGCTAGTTTTTGCGTATAAATATTGATAAAGATAGAGTAGCGTGCCACGGGCATGTCATTGAAATTAATAGAATACCTAAATCAGGCAAATTCTGAATCTGAATTCAGGAGAATGATTTTCAGATAACTCTACTATATAAGACGTGCGCAGAAGGTTTGCCGATGACAACCCCTCCCGCCTCCCATAAACGCGACCCGCGGTCGTCTAGTTATTAGTACTACTTAGACAAGCCCCAGTCCCAGTTTTAGGAAGCGTGAGGGGCGACCATCGACAAACCTGATATTTACACATTTGCAAGTCGTGGTAGCGTAATGGCTAGCGTACGCATCCCGAGCTCAAAGGGCGCGGTTTCGAATCCTGTCCGGAACGCATGCACCACTTAAGCAGTTTTCTGACCTAATGTGGATGCATATTGTTACAATTACCACTTGCTAATAAAGGTGAAAAAAAACATTGTGATGAAACCTGCTCATCGAGATAATCGATGTGTGAAACCTGCCCGGGACAAGCGTGGCGTGTATACTGTCCGTTCCTCTATAGAGGGAGGCCCGAGTCCAGCAGAGGAACGTTTGTGGGCTATTATTATATGATATTATACACATTTTTTTACCGATTTTTAAGCTAATATCTTACCACTTATTATTATTATGATTTTTCAAAATCTAACTTATAATACGTTACACAGCTATGTAATTAAAAGAAATTAACTGCTCAATTACATGAAGTGTGGTGACCATTCCTAATATATATTCTTTTAATGTTTTTACAATAGCATTGTATAGCGGCATACATCGAAAGAAAGAAAGAAAATTTTTTTGAAGAAATAGAGACGTACTTACATTGATTATATGTATAAAAAATAAAATATATTTTGGAAATTTGTACGCCGCAAAATATGCTTTTATTTTATTTATTTTTAAAGATACTAGAACTAGATACTAGGTAATAAATAGACCAGGATTGATAATTTTTGAAAAAAAATAATAATAATAGTAGGATGAACCTTATTGGAAAAGGAAGAGAATATAACAAAAATGAGAGAAAAAATAATTTACGGGCGATCTGATGTCGGGAAGTGGAAGGGGGTGAGTTTTTAAGGGTAAAAAACGGTTTATCTCGATTGCCGGCAAAATTACAAGTCCTATGGAGAAAAGTTAAATGACAAAGTTGCAGGTAATAGAAAGATCTACAACTTTTGTATTTACACTTTTTTCACATAACCTCAAAATTTATGTGAAAAATTCAAATAACCAAGTTTTTGGTTTTTTATTTTCAGTTTTTACAAAAAAAATCCAAAAAATTTGGTGAAAACTTATCTTTTTATGTTCCAAACACACTGTAATTTTTTTGATTTAAAATATTTATTTTTTTATTTTGACTTAATATCGAAAATACGTGCAGGAACGGAGAAAGAATACAATTTCCTGCGGCCGGGTGGCCTGTCGTAAGAGGCGACAAAACAACCCACAGCCAGGTGGTAGGGCATTTGCCCGACTGGATGGCTACCACCCCTGGTCTAAAGCATGTCGCCATAACAACCTTGAGTTGTGTTCCGGCATTAGTGACCAGGTTCCAGATTCCCTTAAGAGAGCAGCAGCGCATTTGTAGCATCTTTGGTGTTGCAAATGTCCCTGAGCCATGATAACCGCCTGCTTTTCATCAGTTGCGCCGTCTGCCTGTCTGCTGAACACAAGCAATAAAAAAAAACCACCCTAATTTTCAATTGAAAATTCTCGTGTCACAATATCAGCTTTTTTAAAAGTCGGTGGGCTTATTGTTCTTGAAATCTCCACTTTCTGATGGTGTAAAAAAATATACATTACTATGGTAAATGTTGTCAGAAAATGCAAAGAAATAACAGGTAGTAAGGCCCTACCCTCCTAGCCCCTTCCCCATTTATCTATGAAATATCTTTTGATGGGCTAAAATTTTCCGTCATACGTCTTATGATCGATTCCTATATCTTACTATTCATTCACTTGCCCTGCCATCGGTTGAATGTTGTCATTGGGGGCCATTCATAGTGTTACGACCGAAGTGCCGACAAAGACAAATTCACACCTGCAGCCCTGTAGAAACACATTTTATTACCTTTTCGGCATTTTACTTATTTTGTTTACTTTGTGTTTAAAATTTGTGATTAATAAAAAACAGCCCATTGTGTTTTGTACTCTTTTACGGCCTATTGTTGTATTGTGATCACTGCCAGGTGTCTCGTATTTAAAATTACAAACTGATTGTAAGAAATTCGGTCACGCGGTTGGGCATACATATTGCATCTGCGCAGTATAAAGCAATGGCCCAATGGAGAGATCGGTGGTCAAGCGATAACCACGACCGAAGCAAGACTTGTGTACATTCGATAATCTATTTAGTGACGGACTTTGCGCGTGTATTTGAATTACGATCTTCTGCATTACGTTTGGACTTATTGCGTTCGGTTATATTTGTACCTGTGTTATACGTGTTTGTATAGTTCTAATAAACTCTATAATAATTCCAACGGCATTTTAATTCGAGTTCTGCAACTCGTAACAATAGATTACGTCAAACGTTTGGTTGTCAACGAAATGTGACGTTGTGTGACAAGGGGTGGGAGGGGTATTTAATTTCGTGACGTCACATTTTAAAGTTTTGTATATTTAGGCCCACTTGCACAACGATCGTCTTTAAATCAAATTTAGTTAATCATATTAAACTGCCTAAATACGTTTTACACAAAACGTATTTAAGATGTCTTGCATGAGGCGGTCTCCCATGTTATTTAGTTAAATGTATTTATGCCGTCGGTAAAACAGCCAGATGTGTTCCGTTTCACGCAGCGATCCATATTATCGAACAAACACGAAATTTAGCTTCAATGTTAGTTATTTCTTGCGTAAAAAGGGATTTTAGTTGGCCAATGTCAACTTGCCATTTGAAATTTCGTTCGTTTGGTTAGGTTTACTTCGGAATTTTTGGCGGCAACCTGAAGAAAGATTTTTTGCTGTGTTGTTTTATTTTCGATTTTATGGGTATTTAGCATTGAGATAAATAATTAAAGCAAATAATATACGAGTGACAATATGTAATTGACTTTTTAATAACTTACAATTTCATAAAGAATAATAAATATTAATTTATGAAAACAGTTGTTGAAATGTTCTTTAATGCAGATATATGCTTTCCCATCTCTTGCTCAGGGTCCTTTTTATAATCAAAGAATTTTAGATAAAGATCACAGGTTTGTCTTCGCTGCTTCCATTATATAGGCGTTCTAGCTCATCACATGCTTCTTTAGCGCTTTTATATCGTACAACTTGTTCTAGAATATCATCCGTCATGTCATCAGAGTTAAAACGACACAGTCAATTTTTAGAAATTGTTGTAAATTTATTTTATATTTTGCTTTAGCATCTGCATCATCAGATGTTACAGGCTCGTCGAGCTTTTGAAGTTTTCCTTGCCAAATTTCTTCAGCGCCGGGTATTGCCCTATACACTGTCTCAATACGATACCACCAACGCTTATAGTTTTTACCATTTAGGTGTATTATTTGTACTTACTTATCAGAAGCCTCTGCGATCGCCTTATCCATGGTTAACGTCAGGTCGAGTATAATGCTAGAATATTGTATTTATTCTTTCCAAGTTAAAATATCTTTACCGCATCAAAAATCCTTAACTTTATTACTCTGCTACCATGTTAAAGTTTGTACGAATAATGGGTATTTAGAATTGAGAAAAATAATTAAAGCAAATAATGTACGAGTGACAATCTGTAATTGACTTTTTAATAAGTGACAATTTCATAAAGAATATTAAATATTAATAAAACTACGTTTTAACGTAGTTTTATTATGTATACAAGTCGCGAAAACTTAAGTAAATATTAATTTATGAAAAGAGGTTACTCAACATTTTTTGTTCTTAAATGCGTTTAAGGCAGTTAAATACCCATTTTTGTATAATTAACTTTGACAGTTCTTTAAACATATTTACCGGTAAATTTTGCGTTGTGCAAGACGCTAATCGTATTTAAAGGTGTTAAATGCGTTTAGTGTTTCTTAAATAAATTTAAGGAACGTCATGCAAGCGGCCCTTTAGCTTTAAAACACTAAATTTGAATTATTAACGAATAACTTCAACATATTTCCAACTTTATCTGTATTAACAGTGTTTAAATTATTAAAAAAATATTTTAATAGTAATAAAACTAATTACGGAATTGCTGTTTTAATAATAAAACTACGTTTTAACGGTTTTAAGCGCAGTAATTTATTTGATTTTTATTATTACAATGTTTCAGCCACTTTTCAGTAGCCGTGATCAGAAGACAAAGATGTCAAGTGTCAATGAGTATTGTTAAAGTTTTATTTAGTCTACCGCCAACTTGTTCATTTTAATTAGTTAGTTTTAATTTTGTTTATGGTTATTATTTACTCTATGGGAGCCTAATCTAATTTACCACGGCTTCGCAACATGTTGTGGCTTGAAGAGAAGAAGCGACGCAAGAAACTCTTCTGCAAACATGCCTAGCTCTAATAATTTTATATAATATTAAAATGTGTAGGAGGTAAAATATTATACATATTTTAATATTATATACAATTATTAGAGCTAGGCATGTTTACTGCTAATAAATATAGAAATTGCCATATTAAGGAAGTCCTTCTATCCATTAATATCACGTGGTTTCGAAGTTAGGAGATCCCTGTTAGAAAATCATGGAAAGTTGTATTCATTTTTTTTAATTTTAATGTTTTAATGACACTTTATTAATTTATAATTTTAGCCGAAAGAATTTTCATTCAAAACCTATGAATTTGTATAGGTTTCTTTTTTATTGCAATACAACAGTAGACATGCTGATGGTTACTATTGCCTGTGGACATTTGTAACACCAGGGTTAGCATCGAAAGAATATCATCACATGTTTATTAAAAATCTCATGTTAATATATTCTATCACAATGAACTCCATAGAAAGTAAGTTTAAAGAGGCAAAACATTTATAAGGGCCAGTGTAGAAGATACTTAACTTAGAGAAATCGGGCAGCTTATCTTAATCATAGTCCATGAACAGCCTTGTATGGCCTTTCCAGTAGTGTGTCCAGTGCTTAGTTTCCAACTGCGCTCGGCAGATAACGGTGGCCATTGGGCACGTTCCAATTTGACGTTATAAAGCCTAGTGAATTTTAATGTATGGTGTTGTATAGTGTATATCTGCCTTTATTTTATTTATAGCCATAGGTTTCCTCTCTGTTACTATAAGGTACTCGAGTCTCATTTTAGTGACGTTGATCAAATTCTGTCCAGTGAACGCTGCTTAGGCAGATACTGGATAAACATTCCTTATCTATGAAAATGGCAAAAGTCGAAAAGAAAGAGAAAACAGGTTTATTTTTAGAATGAATATACGCAAGTGAAACATGCACATTTAAAGTAATAAAGTAACAACAAAAAGAGCAAGACAAGCACAAAGTAACAGGAAAGGAACTGTGCCGGACAAGTGCCGGAGATATCGTGTTACGGAGAAGTTTTTAACAATTTTCGTGATTTTCTCTAATTCCTTAGAATCCACTCATCAGATTTTAACATGGCGACAATGGGACCAAGTCGGGAGTATAATGTTTCGATTAAAAGAAAATTTTTGAAAATTGGTTCACAATTGACGGAGAAATCGAGTAACAAACATATAAAAAAAACATACAGATAATCGAAAACCTCCGCCTTTTTGAAGTGGGTTAAATATAAAAAGACCCTGTGGAATAGATTGCAAATTTAAAGACTTTGTACATCGAGCCTAAACCGCCATTTTGTCGTAAGCGACATTTGGACCTAAATATATTTTTTCTTGCAAAAGACATTTAAAACTGTTATATTGTTTTAAGACTTTCAGTTTTTGATTCAGTAGGGTCTAATCTAAGTAAAACTGAAAATCTTAAAGCAAAATAATAGTTTAAAATATCTTTTGAAACAAAAAATATACTCAGTTCCAAATGTCGCTTACGATAAAATGGCGGTGAAGGCTCGACATAATAGTATACTATTTGGGAGTTTTGTTTTTTTTTAATAACAATGTAGGTAGTTGTCCGTTGTCAATGTCAAGCTCTGACACAGCTGCGGGTACAAATGTGCATTTTACTCTGTCTCACGGTTTAAGTCCCGCGGCAAAAAATGGAACTAATCACACAGATGAGCTCAGCCACGTTGTTATGTTATTTTTATCAAGTTTTTTAATGTATATTTTACTTTATACTATTATTTTATTTACTAATATTATTAAATCGGAATCTTTCTAATTTTTTTTTCTATGTAACATTCCGTTGCGCGACCGTAGCTCCACTTCTGCCGGACTCAAACCGTGAATCAGAGTCGTCTTATTGCCATAGTGCGGTTTCATCTGCGTGTGTTAGCGTTAAAGATTTACGGTCTTATACAAGTTGAGTTAGATTAAACCTGCTTCTTTAAGGTTCTTAAAGGAGCCCACAAACTGGCTGTAACTTAATATGAATTAATCCAATAACTGCGATCGCATGCGTCTTATTTAAAGCGTTAAATTAACGTCGCTAACGCATAGCGTTAGTGTATTTTACTTACCATATTATGTAACATAAGTTATTATCAATATTTAACGTCGTTAACAATGTCACATCTCAAAATAACGCATTAAACCCTTACACCATATCTGCATGCAATGGCCTAATTCTTTAACACTAACGCAGATGAAGCCCCAGCATCATAGAGCATAGTGTGCATCAATACCGTTAGTGTTTGAAGTGAGAATTCGTCAACATCCTTTTTCGAGCATTACACAGGTATCTATCTGGTGGAGTGACATTGTAGATTTGATAATTAAATCACTATATTGTGCGCTTGGAATATTGTCGTTTTTTTTATTGTATATTAAAGTTTGTGCGATCTTCGTGGTTTAATTCTCTTCGGCCAACTACTCTACATCTACATATTTACAAAGTAATGGAGCTTATGATCAAAATTGTAACCCCCAATCCTGTATCCGTGCAAGAACGGAGAAAGAATACAATTTCCTGCGGCCTGGCGGCCTGTCGTAAGAGGCGACTAAACAACCCACAGCCAGGTGGTAGGGTATTTGCTCGACTGGATGGCGACCACCCCTGGTCTAGAGTATGCCGCCATAACAACCTTGTGTTGTGTTCCGGCATTAGTGACAAGGTTCCAGTCTCCTTTAAGAGAACAGCAGCGCATTTGTAGCACCTTTGGTGTTGCAAATGTCCATAGGCGATGGTAACCGCTTTCCATCAAGTGGGCCGTCTGCCTGTCTGCTGAACTCCTGCAATAAAAATAAAAAAACCCGAGTCCTTATACGTAGGTATATTCTTGTGCATGTTTATTTTGGTAAATAATAAAGCTATCTATGAACATATCCGTGCAGGAACAATACAACTGAAACACAAAAAAACAATAAAACTGAATTATTCATCTCTATTTTATAAAGATGTGGGTAAATTCTTATTATGTTGTTTTGATAAAAACTGAAGACGTGCAATGGTTTCATGTCAATAATTTGGAGGTGATTTGGTGATTTTAAACTTAAAATTACGAGCAAACTGCGTTACGTTTGATGTCGTGAAGATTTTATCCGTGCAGGAACGGAGGAAGAATACAATTTCCAGCGGCCTGGCGGTCTGTCGTAAGAAGCAACAAAACAATCCACAGCCAGGTGGTATGGCATTTGCCCGTGTGGATGGCTACCACCCTGATCTAGAGTATGCCGCCATAACAACCTTGAATTGTGTTCCGGCATTTGTGGCCAAGTTCCAGTCTCCCTTAAGAGAGCAGCAGCGCATTTGTAGCATCTTTGGTGTTGCAAATGTCCCTGAGCGATGATAACCGCCTGCTTTCCATCAGTTGCGCCGTCTGCCTGTCTGCTGAACTCAAGCAATAAAAAAATATATGTGTGTGCAGTTCACACGCAGTAGAAGTGAAACAAAGTGTGACAAGGTGTCGGAGGGATTCTAAATTTTGTGACGCCACATTTCATGTATTAATCGTTATACATACATACATAACTTCACGCCAGTTCCCTTGCGGGGTAGGCACGAACAACAGAGGGCCATTTAGGCTTATTCTTACACACCTCACTTGCTTCTTTGACATTCATAACTCTTGTCATGCACACTCGTCTGTTCTTAAGGCTCCTGACATCACCTTCTGCTAGTACACGATCAATTTGATCATGGAAGGTGTGTCGTGGCCTTCCACGACTTCTGCATCCATCCACTTTTGCATTGTATATCTGTTTAGTCATTCTTTCATCATGCATTCTTTCCACATGCCCGAACCACCGGAGCATTCCTTTCCTTACCTTCACCCCGACACTCTCTTTCAGACCAACTCTCTTTCTTACTTCGGTATTACGAACGCGGTCCGCGAGCGTCACTCCGCAGATTTTGCGCAGTGCTCGCATCTCGACCGCGTTTACTCTACTTTCATGCTCTCTCTTCTATACCCAACTCTCGCTTCCATACGTGAGCGTAGGTACCAGCACCGCGTTGTGTATGGCAAGCTGGGCCTTTTGGCTGAGGTTCTTAGCGCCTAGAAGTTTACCTAACGCTCCAGTCACACTATTCCCCAAATTCACTCTTCTTTCTATATCAGCGGTGTACCTTACATCCCTGCTAAAACCACATCCAAGATATACAAACTCATTCACTTGCTCCAGCATAACATCGTCGACCATTAATTACTCTTGCATTCGTTCTGGTTTCTTCTCTTTCAAACAAAATCAATCGTTATAATATATATTTAAGCTGTAAAACACGACATTTGAAGTATTAACGAAAAACTGCTAAACTTCCAACTCTATCTGTCCAAACCTACATAAACCTTTTTTACCTTTTTCTCTTAATTTAAATATTGCTTTTTCTTTTTTGCCTTCCTGTCATTATGGTAGCTCAATTATAATGTTATTACATGCAATATTATCATTTTTAATTTAATTTAATATTAAATACATATCAGTTTTTATACACTGTACTGTGTTATATAATGTATTCTATCTCATTCTTGCATTTCTCGCAGGCTTAGCCCTATAGATAGAGATATATATGTTTATCGCTTTTTAGTGTCGCTTTTTCGTTTCATCGAGTTTCAAACTAAAACTAAACAAACTCTATCACAATGAAACAGTCTGTCGCTAAGAATCCCAACAAATTTCAGCCAATTGCTTGAAAATAAACATAACAAGAAATTTGTATAGAAATAAAAAAATACAATAAAATTTACAACCCGTTCGTCCTCGGTACAAGTGAAAGGGGAATAGGAACGCATTATTGGCATGTGCAAGCGGGCGGTTGTTTCATAAAATATTTCTGAACCGAATCACGGACAAAGTAAGCGATACGATTCTAGCGGGAACTCTATGAATAAAATTATCATTTTGCAAAATTGATTCTGGAACCCAGAAAAGTACTCGCGCTGTACAGCCTGCTTATGAGCGCCGAAGCGTTTCCATACAGTTATTTTATGTTTATCCAATTGATATAAGATTATTATTATTATTGATTATGTTGTTATTGAAATTCTTGAATATTTCTCTTTGATATATCAATAGAAAACTCAGGGTATGTAAGCTTTGGCGGGTGACGAACTCTAAATTATTTATAGAATTGCGATTTCAAAGCGCGTGATCTAATAATGGGTATGTAATTTCAGTGAAAGGTATTTTTTTTTCTATTTTCTGAAATATCTGTGAGTATTTCTGAGAATAAATCCCACAACTCCTCACTGCTTCCAACAGTAACTAATTTTTGTATTCTGTGTTCGTTATATGCCAAAATATATAAATAATTATATAAACATACTATTTTTACAAGTTTGTATTTAACTTGCAATGGACATATGTATGTATGTAAGTTCAGGTGGAATCTTGCAAGTTAAATTTGACCAACTTCCCGGTTTCCGATTGAGCTGAAATTTTGCACGCATATATATATCGCGTGACAATGAAATAATATGGTACCATGGATCACAAAAGTTTGTATTTAAAAACTTTTTAAAAAAAAAGCTTATTTATTATTCCAACGTTTCAGACACTTTTCAGTAGTACCGTTTTATGCATACAGGAACGGGGAAAGAATACAATTTCTTGCGGTCGTGTGGCCTGTCGTAAAAAGCGACAAAACTACCCACAGATAGGTGGTAGGGTATATACCCGTTTGAACGGCTACCACCCCTGGTCTAGATTTTGTCGCCATAACAACCTTGTGTTGTGTTTTAGCATTAGTGGCTAGGATCCAGCCTATATTTAGAGAGCGGCAGCACATTGGTAGCACCTTTGGTGGTACAAATGTCCATAGGCGATGGTAATCGCTTTCCAACAGATGGGCTGTCTGCTCGTCTGCTGAACTCATGCAGAAAAACATAGCTCATGGGTCACCTACTTACTATTGTAATACTTAAAACTTTTGTACATAAAAAGGTCCCGTGGAATGATAATTATGTGGAAGACGTAAATTAAAAAAATGAGACCTAACTAACCAGACTAACTGCATAATATGTATTATTTGTTGTGTATGTTTATGTATATATATATATATATATATATATATATATATATATATATGTGTGTGTGTGTGTGTGTGTGTGTGTGTGTGTGTGTGTGTGTATTTGTGTGTATATGTATATATGTTTTGTATGGTGTATATATATAAGTATATTATTGTACATTATATTATATATATTATCATTAGTATAGTCTTAAGCTGCACGCCAACAGTTTATCGTGATTAAGATCCTTGTCCATCCAAAGGTTTCCTGGAAGAGTTTGCTTTAAGCAATAAGGCCGCCCATTGTACTACTACCTAATATTAAGATATGTAAATGTTTTACTGTTTTAAGTTGGTGTACAATAAAGAGTATTGTTGTTGTTGTTGTTGAGACCACTAAAGTTAAGAAAGTAAGGTTATTGACAGTCTGGGCCTAGGAAAATTGACGTAAGAAAACTGACAGTAAAGTGTCTTAAAATAGAGTTGGTACCTGTAGACTGCTGCTTACTTATCACAATCAAATTGTCGGCGATCTAAGAAAAGGTCAAGTAAAAAGTGTTTTTAACCTTCGTGCATTTATAAAGAGAGTAATCTAAGTCCTCCTCCTCCTCCTTGAGTCGTATTCCTCATTGCTGAGGGTCGTGACCTTTCCGCAATACTTTTTCTTGTACTATTTTTCGCCATCAATCAGCGGCATGTTGTGCGTCCTAATACGTCGTTACCTAATACTTAGCGTAACGATATATTATGTACAATTGAAGAGTGAAACTCTTTACCATCGTCTGTTTTTCCTGAAACATACAATCTAGGTGTCTTCAAGTCTCGCGTGACCAGGTATCTTCTAGGTAAGCGTGCTCCGTCTTAGACTGAATTTTCACCTGACATCAAGTGCAATATTGGTCAAACTATATTTAATTTAAAAAACTGTCATTCCCATACATATTCTGTTCATTTATTGCTAATGCCCCTTGTCTATAGGGCCTGGTTGGACCAACGCATGGGATTGCGGCCTCGAGATCTTTTTTCTTCTATTTTGCCGGTGAGCATTATTTTTTCTAAATTGTCTCCTTGTTTTTTGACTATGTGTCTGATGTACTCAAGGACTCTACAGAGGCGGATAGATGATAGTCTTGATGTTATTTTTAATTTCTATATTAGAGATGCTTTGGTTCGGTGTGCAGTCCAAGGTATACGCAACATTATTTTTTAAGGACCACATCTCAAAAGTGCCAACACGACTTTTTTATTTTATTGCACAAGTTCAGCAGACATGCAGACGGCCCACGTAATGGAAAGCGGTTACCGTCGCCTATGGACATTTGTAACACCAAAAACGCTACTAATGTGCTGCCGCTCTTTAAAAAGGAGACTGGAACCTGTCGAATAATGCCGGAACACAATTCAAGGTTATTACGGCGGCATACCTTAGCCCATGGGTGGTAGCCATCGAGACCGGCAAAACGACTGCCGTCAGGGGCCAATTGCGCTATTTTTATCTCATCACAATCGCCGGATACCCTCTGCATCGTTAGTGTGCCTGATCTCAATATTCTGTTAATTCCCATTTATAAAGATACAAAATGGCCTGCCGGTGGCACGGATTGTGGATTTAGTAGGAAACGAATTTTATCGCAATGAAATCATACTTGAAATATTTTCGCAACGTTAAGATATTGAAATAGCAGTATTGGGCCCAGATGCTTTCAAAGTCCAAGTCTCAGCTACTTTGTAAAACTTAATCGCAGTGGAGGAAGCAAATAATGTATTAACAGTAACATAAAATCCGTTTTTTTTAAGGCGGGGGAAATGCATTTCGCACAATACCGGATCCTTTGCTAGGGATTAGACCATAATCAAATATGGAGGCTATCCCAAGGGGGCAATCAAAACACTAATCGACCGGCTTGTATGGAGATTCGACTACTCAATACTTCACTAAAACCACCCTCCTCCCATGTGCCCCGCGCTTATGGCAGGAAGAGCGTGAGACTTAGAACGTAGTTACGCCCACGCTGACAAAAGGAAATCCGTTGTCTCAGCCCCTTACAAAGATAGAAGGCATAATAATTTGTATTATTTAATTCTTATTTCTAATTTATATTTGCATGGACTTAAAATGAGTCCATTTTCATGAAGTGCAATATAAATGCTCCTGGAGAACCGGAAATAAAGAATGCTCTTAGGCTTGCCTACTATCTCTAAATATTCACGTACAATGCCCTCGGTAGTTGATTGGACTATGGGTACCTTTACCTGCTTAATTCACTAGACTGCGGGGGTCCTGTGTACGAGGGCAAGTGAACTAACTAACTAACTCCATTGGCTCAGCGACCCAAACTTAGTCTTGGTCTCCGAAACGAGAGCACGCCACTTTCCTTATCCTGCGCAGTGTCTTGCCAATTGTAGGCTTCTAGTGCGTTCAGGTCAGCTTCCACGCTATCTTTCCAACGATACTTGGGTCGCACAACCGGTCGCCGACCGACTGGTTGACCCAAGTATGCTTTCTTCACTCCCCGACCCTCCTCCATCCGTTCTACATGACCGAGCCAGCGGAGATGATGACATTTTATGTCCCCAATTATGTTGGGCTCGGTCATGAGGTCTTCTATTTCGGAGTTGGTTCGGGCACTCGGCTATGAGGTCTTCTATTTCAGAGTTGGTTCGGAAATTTACTAAACGAACATTCCATTATTAATATGGTGTGGTTCTGTGGGATTAGCCCTGGGTTGGACCGTTATATGTAATATTACGCATAACATGAGCGTAACTTGCTTAGCTGAATATATAATGTGTGTTTGTCTGCCGATTATTATTATTAGGTAAATGTATATGAAAATCCTACAAATTAATGCCCAATATTATTATGATTGTCGGTTAAAACAAGCAAATAAATATTCTTGTTCAGACTGCCATTAATGAATAATTCGTTTGGTAAACCATTAAATCAATCGAATCCGATTTAAGTTTTATATGATATTTTAAAATACCGTGTGGTTTTTTAATGTCTATTGATTTTCCTAGTAATTATCCTATCAGACATAACCCATCTCAAATATATATCCATTGATTAAAACCAGAGATTAATTAAATAATTCTTTTGCATAAAATATCGGTAGTGCATAGTAACACCTACTTTGATATACTATACTAGTTGTTGCCAGCGGCTTCCCTCGCGTAGATTAGACAGTCAAAATTTGAGTAGTCGAAAAAAAGATAAAAGCTAGCCGGTTTTTTCACTCGCTTAGAAGTGGAATTTCCAAACATGTCGTTACACGTATATTTCTATCCAGAATTTTATACTAATTTTTATCCCCATTTTCACCCCCTTAGGGGTTGAATTTTCAAAAATACTTTCTTAGTGTGCACTTACAGTATAGAAAGAATCCGCATACAAATTGCCATGGTCCTAGGCTTAATAGTTTGGAATGTGCGTTGATATGTCAGTCAATCAGTCAGTCAATCAGTAAGTCAGTCAGTGAGGCCAAACAAATATATGTATAGATATACCATTACAATTTACCGCCATTTGCCGAAACAACTGAATTGAGTCGAAATCTCTTCCTCTCTTCGAAATTCCTCGGGAGGTTGAAAAACTTCCTGCCCATAGCCACCAAAGTTAAGCTTGCAGAGTCCTCACTACTCCACTTTTTTGATTATGCTGATGCTAGCTATATTGATTTGACTCAAGAGCGCCTCCAAAAATTTTGTATAAGGTTCATATTTGGGTTACGCAAATATGATCACATCTCTGAATTTCATAAAAAACTCAAGTGTTTGCCAACTCTTTTTGGCCGGAATACTCATATTCTTTCACTCCTTTGCAGTGTGTTGTTTATCCCCACAACCCCGTATTATCTCAAAGAACGCTTTGAATTTATCTCTTCCTCTCACAATTTACGACATTCTATTAATATTAGACTTAATACTCTCAAACATGATCAATCCCTTTTCAATAATTCTTTTACTGTACATAGTCCATTAAAGAGTTACATTTAGGGTTACTTTTTTCAGAGGACGCAATTTTATTTTTTTGATGTGTAGGGGGGTTATTATAAGCTTAAGTTCAAGTTTGTAGGGTCGACAGCCTTGTCCCCCGGCCGCCATCTTGAAAAAAGGGGTACAAAGAGCTATATCTCGTAAACTAGCAATCCTACAGAAAAGTTTATAAAATATTATTTATAGCAAATTAAATTGTCTACAACTTTATTTTTATTACTTTTATCATAAAATGGAAAATAAAAAAGTTATAAATAAAAATAACCAAAAATTTTTGAACAAATTTTCTTTTGCGCGTCTTTTACTTTCGTACACTTTCGTCATTTTACAATAAAATGATATCAGAGCAATCTTAGAGGGCTTTTTAACTAATAATTTCCACAACAAATTTGTTTAATCATTAATTTATAAGGGTACTACAGCGCTCCGCAGTTGACCAGGTTCTTGAATACTCGTAAGAATATGATGAAAATGAACCATTATGCTTAGTTTTCTATTAATATTTTTTTATTCATATAATTTATCATTTTCTTAACATTGTTATGTTATTAATAATTTATTATCGATCTTTTTCCGTTTGGAAATTTCTACGCGTAATCTCCAAATGTTCCAGAGTGATTCGGATAATTTTTGCCATCGCCTTGTCACCATGGATAAAATGTGAGTCCACCACTTTGATCCTGAAACTAAGAGACAAAGCATGTCTTGGAAATGACCATCCTCTCCATCCAGTAAGAAATTTTGAGGTGCTCCTACCGCTGGAAAATTATCGCCTCAATGTTTTGTGATAGTGAAAGAATCCTTTTTATTGATTACATGCAAAAAGACCAGACGATTACTGGATCCTATTATGCAAATTTAATTACGAAAGTGCGTGAAGCGATTAAAGAAAATCGTCGTGGAAAACTGTCGTTGGGCGTGTTATTTCTTCACAATAACGCTCCTGCTCATCGATCGGAAGTTTCACTCAACGCAATCTGCTGTGCTGGCTTCAAACTCCTTGACCACCCACCATATTCTCCGGACTTAGCCCCAAATGATTTTCACTTATTCCCAAAATTAAAAGAGGAAATTCGTGGAACTAAATTTCACGACAATGACGCGGTTATGGCTGCCGTAGTAAAGTTTTTCGAGACTCGAGTAAAACAATTTTTTCACAAGGAATAAGGAATTTAGAAACGCGTTATTCTAAATGCATTGCATTGGAGGGAGTTATGTAGAAAAATAAAACATTTTTGTTGAAATTTTTGCATTTTTTAATATTGATTCCAAGAACTTTTTGATTCACCTCTTAGAGTTATATGACACTCTACAATTTCACGTATCCCGAACCAAAAGCACTTGGCAGCTTTTTACTTTTGCCTCTCCTCTTTTATTTCACCTTCAATCATATCATATTATGACTTTCCGTTCCATCCTCTTCTATTCTGATATATGTCCGTTATCACACCATAAATCATCATATCATTCTTAACACAATCCTTCTATCTCTTTTTGGTGTGCCTTACACTTGTATTTACCGATCTTCCAATTTCAGACTCTTTTTGTCACATGACTTTTCTTTGATATACTTTTCTATTTTGTAAAACATTTGTCACACAACAAATTAGATTAACAATCTTACCATAATTGAAGACAACATGTTAGCTGGATAAAAGTTAATCTAGACCATATAATATCACTGGCGATAACACGAAATTACGATCCACTACATTACATGGAAATACATTATTGCTTTTCCTTTCCATGTCATTTGGTACCCTTTCGATAGGACTTACGCAACTTTCGACTTACGAGTTAACCTAGACGTCGTGCAATACTGCATTTGAAAATAAAATTCAAATATTTATATACAAGCGTACAAATTTTGATCAGATTGATTACATGCTGCTCTTAGAAACTATGTATATGTTAACATCTTTGGTTATTGGAGACACTTTGAGCATTTTCATTTAAATAAGTTAGCTATAGGTCTCTTTAATAGCGGGTTTAGCGTTCTCTCTAGCGAAAGCTGCTGTTGTGAATAGTTAAGAAAGCACATAAAAATAGATAATTAATATATCAAAGGTTATGTTTCCAGGTGACATAATCTAATTAATTGAACCCCTAATACTAAATAAAGATTAAAAATAAGATGGTAATTGGGACAAATAATGGTGTCTCCGACAAATTGTGGATGGGAATAAAGGGAACTTGCTTGGTTGTTAGTGATGGTGATGACTTTTGATGCTTGGTGAGAGCTGATTTTTAACATTGCAATTAATATATTTGCTTGTCACGTGAACCGGCGTGTACGTACTTCGTCGCGGTATTTTTGACACTGACTGGGGCGGGATTCGGGCTGTAGGGATGTGACATTGTCCAGTAGTGTTGTGCGGATTAACGTCGCGCTGTTGGCGCGAACAAATAATAATTAGTTTTTTTAGATATTTTGCACATTTGTTTTTATTCACAGCAATCCTATCATAATTAATTTTCGCATATATTTATGTACTTTCGATGTTGGAAATGAGTATAGAATAAATTTAATCTCGGAAAGAGAAATACTTTTCGCGGTAAGCAGATTCAAGGTTGACGCGAAATAAACCGCGTGTAAAGAAAGATCTGTATGAATTGATTTTTTTTTTCATTTTGTGTATATATATGTGTAAAAAATTACAACAGGCATAAATAAAACCTTCTAGGACGTAAAAATATTACATATGAATAAAATATAGCCATACATTGTCAGAAGTTTTAATAAATATAATCTTGAAAACAATATTGAAAAAATTAAACAAAGGAGACAAAACATTGTATTTAACAAAAAGCAATGCATGTTCGACGTCTAGGGCACACTTAAACCGGAATTACCTGCATACATATTTTTCATAACATCACGTTATTGCATTGAATACAGTCCAGATTATATACGGACTCTTTATTTCATGTAACATTTGTGTGTTTTCGTAAATATAGTACACAGAACGTTTTCCTACTTATGATCATATCACTCATTACGTTTATCATTAAATTCATGACATTCCTGTCTGTTGCTTTTCACAGCTAGTCGCCTATTTTGTCGTGGTTAGGGGTACCAGATTCATAAATATAATTTCATAAAAAAAAATATATATATTTTTTATCGCTGGAGTACAGCAGACAGGCAGACGGCCCACCTGATGGAAAGTGGTCACCGTCGCCTATAGACGTTTGCAACACCAGAGGTGCCACTAACGCGCTGCCGGCCTCGAAGAAATTTATTATAACAACCTATATTATTTTTATTATTTTACGGTATTTTTTAAGGGGTCTGGATTAATGTATGTCTTAAAAGTAGTTTAAATATGTATACTTATATTGTTAATGCTTGTCTCATTTTCGGCGCCACCTACATCACCAAATTATTATAAAAAAAGCCTTTAACTCCGGACCTCCTCGTATTACGCTAAAATCTGAATACTTTTCCTAAAGGTGCTCTTTTACACGGGCAACTAAAATTGGTCAATCCCGGTCAATTCTCGTCAACTATGAAGTCATGCCGACATAAAGAAATTTAAGACGATGGCAATATGTAGCTAGCTTTTGCTGATATGCGGTCACACAATACCATTCAATATGGAGCAACTTAAAAGTAAATTAAATTTTAGTAGGTACATACATTAAATTAGGCAGCCCCCCACTCCCGCCGCCGGCCTGTTCCTCTCGCGGTTAACAAGACATAGTTATACGTACAAACGAGATAGATAGAAAATTTACAAGAAAAATCCAATCCGATTGGATATTCGGCAACGCGTATGACGACGTTGAGAAATGTGGGATATATGGAGCAATATACCCGTAACAATTTTCGCGTTTTATTGCAATTGCTCTACTTAATTGCTCCAGATTGATCCATTACTGTTGCCAAGCAATAATTGCTCAAAAAATTGCCCGTGTAAGAGCACCTTTAAAATATCTAGTTGTGGCAAGTTTACTTAGAAACGTAGTCTTTACAGTTTATACAATACTTATTATACTGATAATAAACCAATGTTAGTTATTTACCACAAAACAAGCTCAAAAGATTTCCAAACCTTTTGTTTTAACTACAATGAAAACGCTTCTATTATAAACAAGAGCCTTATCAAAGAACACTCGTTTGTTTTTCAAATTACTCTTCTTCAGTTTACAGGATGTTCTACTTAATTTTATTCATTGTACAAAACAATAGAATTCATTATATTCTAAGAGACGCTGAAGAGTCGCCTTCATCCATCTGATAACCAGATGAGATATATTTTTTTATCAATTTATATTGATTTGTAAGCACGCCTATATAGCTTACCACCAATCAATTAGTGTTCATGGATATTTTTTATGTATTCAAAACATGGCAACATTAGTCCATGAACGGTTTTTTACAGGGAAGCCTATACGGTTATTTTTGCAATTAAATAATCTTTCCTAAAATATCACTTTTTATTGGTTAACAGAACGGTGTAGTTGACTTTCCTATATTGACTTTCCTGTTGATACCTATTTGCTTGGTAGCCATGAACAGAAATAAGTAGGCAAGCCTATCAAGGCATATGTGAAAAACGATCAGTTCAAACTAAATTTGTTCAGCTATCAAAAGAGTGAATGTCTATGAAAAATAATTGATTAAAGATATTTTAATTAAAAATAGCCATTAACACTTCGACAGGTAAGCTACCGTAGGCGTGTTTATAAATTAATATAATTTCATAAAAAATATGTTTTGTCTGGTTATCAGATGGGGGTGAAGGTCGATCTTTAGCGTCTCCTCTACTACTATTGTGGTCGACTTATTAAAAGCTGCTATATGAACTACTAGCAAGAGGTGCTGAACGTAAGCCAGTTATTATGTCCCGAATCTTATCCAAATCTAAGCATAAAACCCTTGTTTCTCCAAACTAATTTAGGGACCCGGTACAGAGGATAACCGTGGCCGTTGGTTTTCTCAATAAATGACTAAATCAATGGGCAGTCTAGTTTATCAGTGATTCCTTTCAGGGCGCTGTTGCTACTTGCGCGCAATATGCCTATACTCAGATTTTAAATTACCTGGACTAAAATGACAACTGCGATTGATTTTTTTTTATTGCATGGCTGGAGCATAGTGTTGTAGTTTGGTTGATTCATAAGTGAGTTCTGTGAGTCATTGAATCCTATAGAAATTCTATAGGATTCAACTCATAGTGGTGAGTTGTTGAATTATGAATGCGCCATATTACAACACTATACTCCAAGCTTGTAATAAAAACGGTCAATCGCAGCTGTCATTTTAGTATACGTAATTAAAAATTAAAGTATAGTAGCGAAACTGTTCTTTTCGCCATAGAACATCAAAGTCATCTATGTGTGCTTCGGCGATAGACGAAGGTAAAGGAGATAACAGTACCCTGAGGGAGTTACTGTATTGAACCTTTAGTTAGAGCATTATAAACCCTTTGGTTGTATTTGAAACACAGAGAGGTAGAGTAAGCTTTAAACAACGATATATTAACCATCTCTGTACACCGAGCTAATTTGCGAGCCAATATGTTTGCCCGGATTGAATTAATAGCGGCGCAGAAAGTATCTAAAACATTTGAAATCTTAAACCGAATGGACTGAACTGCGATGATGGCATGAGACTAGATATATTATGTATATAAAGATACAATATACCTATCTATAGACAGAACAATCCTGTTGAGTCAGATTCCGACATTAATATGGATAAGGCTTCGTCCTCACCGCCAGGCACGCTTGAAGGTTTTAGCCACACTGATAGCAGCTGCATTGCTGTCATACCATTCACTGTACTCTCTGTCACTTTCCGTCTATGTTTACTTCATTGGCAACTTTTTGCCACATTTTTTGAATAAACTTTATTATGTAAGTCATGGGAGATTTCACAATGGCTCATTTTTGCATACAGGGGCTATTATCAATCCCTCCATTGCATCCCAGTGATCCAAGCAATTAACCGATGCGTCCGTTCGCGTAGCTAACCGCTAGGCTACTATCGAGATGCCAAGCGTCCCTCTTAGCGAGCTGTGTGGCCGCTCGCATTACATACGATGTGCTGGTTCACTAGGATAAGTCATCTAAGCGATCGCCTAACCTCTTGCTGCTAATCGTACTACTTGCTGTGAAGCCGAAGCCTTAAGACGTGTCTAAAACGCTTTACAAACTAATGTTGTAAATTTATTATTGCTCAAGTGAACTAATATGTCAAGAAATACGTCTCGCAATTAATATTTGACGTACTCAAGCAATATTCCAAAGCCTATCTTAAAATCAAGTCAGCCATATTAATTAAAACTAAACAAACTCAGAATATCATGAAATTGGAAATTCAAATTACTCAGTTCACAGAATTTGGTGTTTATATTAAGTTCGTTTTGTTTCATTTATTACAAATGACAGTTTTTTTCTATTATTACGAGTAAAAATTTTACAAACTTGTTTAATTATTACTTTAGAATACTTAATAAGTTTTCATTCTAAACTGCGATGCTGCTAGAAATTCCTTTTTAGTAAAATTCATAATCAAATTACTAAGAAAGCTTTTATTTTAAATGAATAATAAAGTTATTAACTTATGCACATTTTTTTTTTAATAACTAGCTGACCCTGTAAACTTCGTACCGCCTCAGAATCAATAAATAAAAAAGTTGAATGATAATTGCAGAATGTTTCAACTTCAGTAAAAAATGTGGTCAAAACTTAACCGGAACGAGCATCAAACGTTTGACATTCAAAACCAAAAAAATGAAAAAAAACTTCACTTTTAAATTTAATTTGATTACTGAACGACGGTACGAACATCAAATGTTTGACAGGTAGGAATAGTTTTTAAGGGAAAGCGAAATGGTTGTTTCTACTATATTCCAAGATTTTTTTCATATTTACTCACCTTTTAAACCTTAAAGCCAAATCAGTCCAGCCGTTCTCGAGTTTTAGCGAGACTAACGAACAGCAATTGATTTTTAAATGTATAGATTAACAATGTCAAATCTCATTAGATTGGATATATATGGGTGTGCCACAGGGCTCTATGTTATATCCATTATTGTATTTAATATATATTAAATTTGCATATTTTATTAAAGATATGTATGGGGTATTATTGTTTGTTAATAACACTTTATTTGGTCAACATCATTTTTTATCAAATAAAAATATTTATTTTATCCGATCAAAGTACCTTGAAAATGGTACAATCACTGTATTATGACAACCATATATGTTAAAGATGTTGCTTGTAAATTCCAAAGACCCAACAAGGGGTAGACCAAAGAAATACAAACTTGACATCGTAATAGACGATTGATATGCGATCACTATAAGGAATGTTAAACCTTGTGCGGAGAGGAGAAGAGAACGTTGGAAAGAGAACCTCGGACTCCGAATGCAGGCCGGGCTTTTATCAAGTCCAACCTCCTTTGTTTTGAATAGCTAATCTAGTCCTTTTGTTTCCATTTTCTACAATAATCCTGCTCTAAACGAGGGTAAAAATTGATTGTATCCTTATATTTTTATTGCAGGAGTACGGCAGACAAGCTGACAGTCCACTCGATAGAAAATGATTACTGTTGCCTATGGACATTTGCAACACCAAACATCTTACTAATATGCTGCCGCCCTCGAATGAATTTTACGACATCGTTTTTAAAAAACCTGATATATCGTAATGCTTTGGAAAAGAGCTCGGCTGAAAACATTCAAGATCCCCAAGCGCCCAATATAAAGAGTATTATTAGATTATTTAGTTAATTAAAGTATCAAGACCTGTAACAGATAAACAAACGACAAAATCCTGATCAAAGCATGTTTAAAACCAATTAGGTATTCAAAATAGCCGGCAGATTTCCAATCTACATCGCCCTCCCTTGGGACCCTCCGTCCCACGAACACATATTGCAACCCCCCGGCTGCAATATGCGTCCGAAACGTACTCGTATGCTGCAAATAGAGCATACTGCATCGCGATAAAAATTTGTATAGTGTTGCCATAAGTAAAATCCTTATTTGCAATATTATTATTGTAGTAATACTGCTTTTGTATCCTGTGGGATATATCATATTTTAGGAGATATAAAAATATACTATGTTCATTCTTATTATCGAAAATAGGAGTATGTCATATTCACACTAATTCATTATAATCACAAGACCATGAAAAATATACTAATTTAGTTAAAACCGTGTTGATACTAATTTTTTGGCACTCAAAGGCAGAAATTGTATATCCGAACCCGAGCGAGTTACGCTTGTTTAACAGGTCATATACAACGGACCACTCTGTAGCTTATACCAGCCTGCTGAGAAACTCAGACCATAGTAAATTTGAATGAAGTAAATAACGGAAACGGAACGTCGTGGTAGCGTAATGGCTAGCGCACGTGTCCCACAATCAAAAGGCGCGGGTTCGATCCTGGCCGAAACGCATGCTCCAGTTAGGCAGTTTTCTGACCTAATATGCATATTATTACAACTACCACGTGCTAACAACGGTCAGAGAAAACAAATGTGTCAAACCTGCCAAGCCGCATTGGACAAGCGTGTCGGATATACTGTCCATTCTCCTATAAGGGGAGGCCCGAGCCCAGCAGTGGGACATTTATGGGATGTTATTATAAATAACGGAAAATTAATTTATGAAATTTACCAATAGGTCTGTAAAGACTTACCCCACTGAATAACAGAGGCCGTCTATTACATAGTTTCCTTTATTGAAGTGAAACTTCTTTAGAATCATTGTGATTTGAAACTCGATGAAACGAAAAAGCGAAATTAAAAAGTGATGAATAAACACATAAATGTATAGAATCAAGCCTGCCAGAGAATGAGATACGATTTTTTCATTGTGCAGCACATATTAGAGAGCCAATAAAACCGATGATTAAACATAGGTCCAACTTGGACTGAAATAAAACTGACAAACAGTGAAAAATTGAAACTGATATTTAAGAAGTTTCATTTGAATTATAATATGTTGACGGATGTAGGCTAAATATAAATATATTTATAGAAGCTAGAGAAGAATTATATGTGAGTTTAATTTCTGAAGTTTCACTTCTACTGCGTGTGAACTGCACACAATTTTTGTTCACTTTATGTACACTGGTGGTGATCTGGGACGGTATAGGAACTCGTAGCGAATACCAAATATTGGAGAAGTTCCTTCATCACGCGATCCTATGCCACTACTGATGAAGACTTATAATATAATATTATAAAATTCTAAATATGCTGTGTCTCTCAATTGAAGCTATTTCAAAAAAACCAACTGAAATACTCTATATAAATGATAAAGAACACTATGCATTTTTTTTAGATTTCCTGTCTATTTATCTGTTTATTCGGAATTCACGTAAAAACTACTGTGCCGATTTTGATGCAAATTTTGCTGATCAACAGTACTTTTTATCCTGGGAATCCGGCGAGAATTTTTCTGGGAATGATTTCAAATGGGCAGATTAAAAAAAACTATTTTCAATGTGATTTTTTCACTGATCGACAGTAAATTTTTTTGTAATAAAATATGTGATATTTTTAATTCCAGGAATTTACCCGGGAGCGATTTGTAGCTGTTGGGGTGCATAAAAATTAGCTTATTCCAACACAGTTTTCACTAAAACGATAGCTAACATTCTTTTTAAAATGCTACGGTACTTTGTATCCCGGGAATCCCGCGATAATTTCAAGTCATTATTATTATACGTGCAGGAACCGAGAAAGAATACAATTTCCTGCGGCCGGGCGGCCCGTCGTAAGAAGCGACCAAACAACTCACTGCCAGGTGGTAGGGCATTTGCCCGACTGGATGGCTACCACCCCTGGTCTAGAGTATGTCGCCACAACAACCTTGAATTGTGTTCTGACATTAGTGACGGTTCCTGTCTCCCTTAAGAGAGCAGCAGCGCATTTGTAGCACCTTTGAAGTTGCAAATGTCCATAGGCGATGGTAACCGCTTTCCATCAAGTGGGCCTTCTGCCTGTCTGCTGAACTCCTGCAATAAAATAAAAAAAAGTCAAGCGTGGACGAAGTCGCGGGCATATCCTAGTACATTTATATGTACAAACACCATCACTCGCCTGAAGATTAGCATGCGTTTAATGGCTTAGGTATCTCACCTAGAGACGTGCTACGGCAATGTCACAGCGATTGGATCTTGGAATCATTCTTTTGCAGCCTGGTTTTACGTATGCTGGATCTGGATGGAGTCCTTTCACTCTGATAAGTTTACTACCTCTAAGCGTGCATCTGTGTCTTTCTGTGATCGTATCACAGAAATACACAGATCTTTCCCACTCGAGTTTGATTCCACACCTAAAAATGAGAGTAAAAACTAAAAAAAATATTTGAAAATATTCAGACCTGTTTGTAAACACTCGATTGTGACTTTGAAATGAGTAGTACTATTAACATAAAATAACGCTTTCATTATTAAAATAAATAAAATTGAATATATAATTTTTAGGGCATTTTAATTTTTAAGATAAAAACTAGCAACACTTCCATTCAGAACGTAAAACAACAGTGAAATATTGTGACTGCAGTATACGCATCAATAAAAATCAACAGTAAAAATACATTCGACTAGTTTTCAGTTAATTGTAACATTTCAAATATTGTCTGTAGGTGTATAAATATTACCAATTATTTTTAATTGGGAGCATGGCAGACAAAGTCGCTCAGACAGTTAATTCGATTTTTTTGTATCATATCGTGTTAATTGGTGTTGTAGAGAATTTTCAACGTATTTCAAATACAATATTGTTACGAGTTAGCGGGACTCGAATTTAAATGCCGTTAGAATTCTTATAGAGTTTATTAGAACTATAGAAACACGTATAACACAGGTACAAAATGTAACCGAACGCAAAAAATCCAAGCGTAATGTATAAGGTCGTAATTCAATAAAACGCACAAAGTCCGTCACTATTAGATTACTGAATGTACAAATGTCACGCCCGTATCGTAGTTGTAGCTCAACTGACCCCTCTCTCAATCAGGCTGTTGTTTTATACTTCACAAATGCAAATGTGCCCGCCCGGCAACGTCGACACAATTTCCTAGAATTAGCTTGTAATTGTAATCCGCAACATCTGGTTAATGATGCACCCTGCAAGCGGCCGTAAACGAGTACAATAGAACCATAGGCTGTTCTCCATAATAACTAGAAACGTATGCCAATAAATAAGAGAATAAAAGAAGACGATCACAAAAGGATTACAATTTGTTCAAATGCCGACAGGTAATAAAATGTGCTTTTACAGATCTGTACGTGGAATTTGTCTTTATCAGGGTCTAAGTTGTAACAATATTATAACACTAAATAATTGTCTACTACTTGAATGCTTGTTTTGGTTGATGTCGCCGTAGACTTTTTATAAGGCAGTTTACCTTAGTGTTAACACAGAAACCTTAACACTTTCAGTGGGTGTTTGGTAGGAGCCACCTTAGAGTGACTCCTTGGAACCTGGCAGCAGAGATCTCCAACTGCATGTGGTAGACGACTGGTGACCGCATCGATACCCTGTTTTGCCTTGACTGGTTTGCGATCCATACTTATCTTCACTCAACCAGTGCCGCTCAAAATTAAACATCAACAACTCGCGACACAGGTATTTACCACCTACGAGGGAAGTTACCATATTTTAGAAAGAACGGGTCCTCCATTGATTAGCTGGTCTAGACCGACCTCACACCTTGAGTTTTCTGAGCTAAAGCCAAAGTCCAAATTGTTGTAATAAAATACTGGGATATGTCTGTGTAAGAATTAATCGAAGCCTTATCTAACTAGGGATGGTTCTACAGAAGCCCTCCGTAGGTTGTCAAATCTCTGGTTTGGTTGACAGGCACCATAGCTTGCTACATGTTGGTTATTGGAATAAACTTGTTGTAAGGCTTTTATTTATTTACACATTTATTTATCTACCCTTGAATACAGTCAAATATCATATTAACTTTTATACATAACATCAATAACCTCTTATCTTCTCTTAAAATACAGCAATTATATATCTACAATGTATGAATTTTAAAAGATAGGTGTGACTAAAGTGTGTCTCGGCATGATTAAACAAGGAAGGTACACACCAGTCCAGCCGGGCATGAAACAGTACGCTCGCGCCAGTATGTACGCACATTATAATTTAATTTACTGTAACAAACACTCTTTGTCTACGGCCAACCGCCAGTATTCGAAATCAACTACGGAACGTAAAATGAACTATTGTACGCGCAACTAAAAACTGAAATATACGCAATATTTGAGTAAAAGGTGCTTCATTGAAGACTTCCTACGCTTCAAAGTGTTTACAAGTACCAGACAAAAGAGTTATGATTGGCAGTGATTGGAAGTCGATAACACCACACTCTCAGAGAATATCGACGTCAATCGTTTAGCCTTGAGCTAATCGTGTTCCTTGCGTTAAGTTTAAATTTAAAATTGGAACCTAGGCGGCGCTGGGATCGGGTTCCAGGATCCTCCTAATCATCTGGACCGATTTTGATTTTGTGTATGAGTGGCGCTCCGGATGGCTTAGATTCGCAATAGGAAACGGCAGGAGGTACTAGAATAAAAAAAAATCCAACTTCTTTTTACAACATCTTGAAATCGGTGCCAAATAAAACATGAAAGTTACTGTTATTTTGTTTTTATAAATAAACCTAATAATAATAAATTTGTTATTCTTCTTTTATATTTTTCTTGGTACCGACTTCAAGATGTTGTAGAGAGATTAGTGGATTCCAAGGAATTGAGAAATCCACGAAAATTGATAACAGACTTCCTCGTAACACGGTATCTTCGTCAATTCTAAATCGATTTTTAAACTTTTTTCTTTACTTGAAGTTCATAGTTCCGAGGTTGTGCCAGGGTCACCAAGTCAGGATTTGGTGAGTGGATTCCAGGAAACCCAAGACTATTAATTATGAAAGAACTCCGTACGCCTAAATTCTTCGAAAAAAGCTAGTATTCGCGTGCTAGTATTACACATTCTGCAGGCGCTTAATTTTTTGTAGGCATGTTACGTGACTTCTCCATCAATTATGAACCGATTTTCAATTTATTTTTTTTAACTCGCGAAGTCATCACCAAGTCAGGATCTGATTTGTGGATTGTAATGAAATCGAGAGCAACCCTTCTTGACGAGCATATACACCGAAGAGTGAGATGGCCAATAACTTATCTTTAGATATTTTCTCCTTTTTTATTTAGTTTTAGTTTTTATATTGCATAGTTTGTAGTTTATTTTTAAGTTTATAATTATTGTAACTTGATTGGAATAAAATTGTTTCCACATTTAATAAAAACTTATGAAACCTAAATATTTAGCTATGTCGACTCCGCCAGATCCAAGTAGAAGGGTTATGCCCAAGAAATGCTGGCTTGACGTTGTGAACGATGACATGCGTATTGCGTACCAATGGTCTCAATACAAGGGATGCCGAAGACCGCGCGAAGTGGAGAAGAAAAAGTAGGAAAGCGAATTGCTTAACGTTCGAATGATGATAGATAGATGAACACTTTATTATACACCAATACCAAATTATATGTATGTGGGATTCGAAGACGCATTCCGACTCGGTAGCCAGGCCACACATTATGTTTTTTAAATTTATAAACCTGATATTGTAACTGTCAGTGTCAAAATATAGTAAGAAGAGGTAGTCGATGAATAAACGATGTAAGACTGTTCTAAGGAAGTTTGTTTTGCTTTTCTTCAAACAAAACCCACAACTTTATGGGGGCTCGTCCGGGATCATACCAGGATCATGCAAGAATCCTGCAAAGCATTGTTTTAACGTGAGTTTTGATCTGATGATTACGAAACAACCTCGAAATTAAAATTGAAGACGAGTCATTGTGTGCTGTTTTACCGACACTAATTTGCATAATGATACCAGCGCATAAAATTTCCCAGAATTTGGAATAAAGACTATTATTTTTCTTTTATGAAGACGTTTCATGAATTGGTTATTTTTTACGACTGAAAGACTTACAACCAATCATACAAGATGCCACCGAAGAAAAATAAAGATATCGAAGACTCAGATAGTAATTGTTCAGAAGCTGGTTACAGAGTACGAATTTCATTTAGCGACTTGGAAAAATCAATGACACCGTTCACAGGCGATGATACCTACCCTATTACGAATTGGCTGACCGATTTTAATGACACTGCAAATTTAATGGAATGGAATAATCTTGAAAAACTTATTTACGCGAAGAGACTGCTTTCAGGTACAGCTAAATTATTTTTACGATCGCTAGGCTCTATTACGTCATGGGATACATTAAAAGAATCTTTATTAGAAGAATTTGGTTCGAAATTGAATAGTGCTAGCATTCACAAGAAATTAGCATCACGCAAAATGAAACCGGATGAGACATATCAACAGTATTTTTTACATATGAAAGAACTGGCGTTGCATGGAAATTTAGAAGATGAGGCACTTATTGAATATGTTATTGATGGAATTCGTGATTCTGAAATAAATAAGGCCATTCTTTACGGAGCCACTGATATCAAACAATTTAGAAAGAAACTTGAAGTATATGCACAGATTAAAGAACACAAGATGCAACAAAGACCTATTCAGATGACAACCGGACGTAAAAATCATACCATCAAAAGATGCTACAATTGTGGTGAAACTGATCACCAATCACCAGCTTGTACTAAAGGTATAAAATGCTTCAAATGTAATGGATATGGACATAAGTCAAAAGAATGCCAAAGTTCTACAAATAAGACACTGAAAATTCAAGATGAGAAAGTTAGTACAGATGTTGTTAAGCCATATAAAGAAGCGAAAATTAACGGAGTTACAGTTAAAACCTTTATTGATACTGGAAGCGATGCGAATTTAATTTGTGAGAGTTATTACAAACAAAATTTTCTCGAGAATAATGATTATAATATTAAAGATACTCTCAAATTATCAGGAATAGCCGAGTACGAAGTTTGCACGAAGGGATCTTTTATGGCAAAAGTTGAAATAGACAACGTTCATTTTGAAACCTTGATGCATGTTATCGACGATGATGTAATACCTGTTAATGTCATACTTGGAAACCCGATATTAAAAGACGTTGAAATTATTTTCTCTGCCGACGGGATCTCTGTAAAAAGAATATTACACCTTACACAAATTAATGACTACGAAGAAGAATTTGATGAGAAATATGATATCAAGAAGCTGAAATATAAAGACAAGATTAAACATTTATTGGATAATTACGATAACTTGAAGACTAGAAAGAAGGAATCAAATGTTAAATTGAAAATCATACTTACTGATGAAGATCCTATACACCAGACTCCACGAAGGCTGTCACCTCTAGAAAAGGACATAGTTAATAAACAGATACAAGGATGGTTAGATCAAGAAGTAATTAAACCTAGTAAATCGGAATATGCAAGCCCTATCGTGTTAGCGAAAAAGAAAAATGGAAGCTACAGATTATGTATAGATTTTAGAAAGCTAAATAAGAAGATTATAAAGGAAAGATATCCACTTCCACTCATCGAGGATCAAGTAGACAAATTGAAAGAAGCAATACTATTTACATCACTTGACTTGAAGAATGGTTTTTTACATGTTGATGTCTGCGAGGATAGTCAAAAATACACTTCATTTGTTACTCCACAAGGGCAATATGAATTTAAGAAAATGCCGTTTGGTTTATGCACCGCACCATCTGTATTCCAACGCTTTATCAATGATATCTTTCAAGATTTAATGTCAGAGGGCACTGTTCTTGCCTATTTAGATGATTTGATTATACCATCTAGGACAGAAGAAGAAGGATTTGTTAAACTAGAGAAAGTACTTCGAAAAGCTGAAGAGTTTGGCTTACAATTTAATTGGGCGAAATGTCATTTCTTACAGAACGAGATAAATTATTTAGGTTACATAATTCGTGATAATCAGATAAGACCTTCCAAGGAAAAGATACATGCTGTTGCAAAATTTAAAAAGCCTCATAATATCAAATCATTACGATCATTTTTAGGACTGACTGGCTATTTTAGAAAATTTGTTAAGAACTACTCAATAATAGCAAAGCCACTAACAGAATTATTGAAGACTAATGTTATGTTTAACTTTGATCTAAAGTGTGAGAGAGCTTTCGAAGAATTGAAACATATTTTATGTTCCTCACCAGTTTTACGAATTTACAACCCTAATTTTGAGACAGAGTTACATACAGACGCAAGTATAGACGGATATGGAGCTGTTTTATTGCAAAGGAATCCACACGACAATCAGCTACACCCTGTTCACTATATGAGCAAAAAGACTACTCCTGCTGAGAAGAAATACCATAGTTACTACTTAGAAATTTTAGCTATTGTAGAAGCTGTCAAGAAATTCAGAGTTTACTTACTTGGAGTCCGCTTTAAAATTGTGACTGACTGCTCAGCCCTAACTATGACGTTACAGAAAAAAGACTTACCTCCCAGAGTTGCTCGATGGGCACTCCTTCTTGAAGAATTTGACTATAAGATAGAACACCGATCTGGAACCCAAATGAGACACGTAGACGCTTTGAGCAGAAATCCTGTTAGTCTAATACTTACCGAAACTACAGCACGTCTGAAGAGAGCTCAAGATGATGACCTGAAGATAAAACTATTAAAGAAAATTTTAGAAAAAGAGTCATATGAAAATTTTATTCTGGAGAATGGAGTTTTATGTAAAGCTAAAGACGGAACTAAACTGATTGTTGTACCTAAAAAGATGCAGAATGAAATAATAAGAAAATGTCATGAAAAGGGTCATTTTGGAATTTTGAAAACTGAGGAATTAATTAATAGAGATTACTACATAGATAATTGTAAAGAAAAATTTGAAATTCAACGATTAGAACTTATAGAAAGGCGAGGCAAAATATTCAGAAAATTCAGGAAGAAAATAGGAAAGTTTATAATAAAAAGAGAACACAAGCTATACAGTACGAAATTGGAGATTTAGTTGCGATTAAGAGAACACAATTTGTACAAGGATATAAGTTAAACCCGAAATATTTAGGACCATATAAAATTATAGAGAAGAAGAAAAATGACAGATACGTTGTAAGGAAAATTGGCAATGGCGAAGGACCTATGAATACCACCAGTTCAGCAGATTTGATGAAACCCTGGTCCAATGGCGATGAAGATGAAGTATCACATTCATCTGGGTCAGATGAATAATGCAGGATAGCCGTGTGGGATTCGAAGACGCATTCCGACTCGGTAGCCAGGCCACACATTATGTTTTTTAAATTTATAAACCTGATATTGTAACTGTCAGTGTCAAAATATAGTAAGAAGAGGTAGTCGATGAAAAAACGATGTAAGACTGTTCTAAGGAAGTTTGTTTTGCTTTTCTTCAAACAAAACCCACATATGTAAATATCATATTCCAAAGACAGGTAGTATTTTTTACTCATAGTTTTAAATATCGGTAGCGATGATGAGCTATGAAACCTAAAAAACGTATAAAAGATAATTAACACGCAGAATAAGCAGCCGTGGAAAAACTGTAGACGTGATAATTATCATAAAATTACAAAACGAAAAGTCACTGACCGCGTTAGACGGGGCGGAGGGGTCAAAAAGAGGTCCCATTATATTACAAAAAGCGCTAGAAATGAAACACCCTATTATTGCCTTCGGGATTAAAAAAATCTAAATTATAAAATACTTACCCCAAATGACCTAAAATTAATTAAAGGCTTTATAAAACTCACGGCCCTCACAAGTGACCGGCCACAAAGAACTGTTTAAATTAACTTCGAAATTGCAAAATGCTAAAATAATTTACGTTCAAACGCATGTTAATTTATTAATATTTATTTTACGAAGTGCAAACACACATCAGATAACATTGAAGGGTTAATTGAAAATGTGAGTAATAATGGGTGTGTTGCGTTATTTTAAATTTAATTTATTTTCAGAAATGAATTGAGTGGGTGACAAATAAATTCTATAATAATGTTCATACAAAGACAACAAAAAGATCTAGCCCTAAATTACCTTGTTATTATCATATACTTTTCAAATGTCATTTTATTCTTTTTAAATTTATATTTCAAGAATATGCTGGGGCTTCATCTGCGTTAGCGTCAAAAGATTTTTTTTTTTTTTATTGCAGGAGATCAGCAGACAGGCAGACGGCCCACTTGATGGAAAGCGGTCACCATCGCCTATGAACATTTGCAACACCAAAGTTGCTACAAATGCGCTGCTGCTCTCTTAAGGGAGACTGGAACCTGGTCACTAATGCCGGAATACAACTCAAGGTTGTTATGGCGACATACTTTAGACCAGGGGTGGTAGCCATCCAGTCGGGCAAATGCCCTACCACCTGGCAAAGATTTATAAGCTATGGCCGAATGGGACGTATAAAAAGCGTTAATCCCATTAAAGAATTTATTCGAAACTATTAACATAGTGTACAGAAACAATTTTTTATCGCAAACAACTGCTGTAGTATATAGTATACTTTGTTGTAGTTGTTAGCGCCCATTTCCAGGCAACTCGTTTGTTATACAATTTAAAAAAGAAAATGATTTTAAAGTTTATACATTTGTAAAACAAAAAGTCGTGGTACCGTAATGGCTAGCACAGGCGTTTCAGAACTCAAAGGGCGCATGCACCACTTAGGCAGTTTTCTGATTTAATATGCATATTATTACAATTACCACGTGCTAACAACGGTGATGGAAAACATCGTGATGCAACCTGCACATCGAGATAACCGATGTGTCAAACCTGCCAAGCCGCCTTGGACAAGCGTGGCGGGTATACTGTCCGTAACCCCTATAATGGGAGGCCCGAGCCCAGCAGTGTGACATTTATGGGCTGATATTATATTTATTTATAATTATATACATTTGTAAAATTTTCGTGTTTATATTTGTAATAAATGTGGAAATGCATAGATGTGTGAATGGGTGTGTATGTATGTGTGTGATTAACGCCTAGCCATACTAGAAAAAAAGAAAAAAAATCATTTTATTCAAGACAAATAAAAGCAGATATAGTATAATATTGCTAACATATTTTTTTTAAGTTTTTTTTTATTGCAGGAGTTCAGCAGAGAGGCAGACGGCCCACTGGATGGAAAACGGTTACCATCGCCTATGGACATTTGCAACACCAAAGGTGCTACAAATGCGCTGCTGCTCTCTTAAGTGAGTCTGGAACCTGGTCACTAATGCCGGAACACAACTTAAAGTTGTTATGGCGGCATGCTCTAGACCAGGGGTGGTAGCCATCCAGTCGGGCAAATGCCCTACCACCTGGCTGTGGTTTGTTTAGTCGCCTCTTAGGACAGGCCGCCCGGCCGCACGAAATTGTATTTTTTCTCCGTTCCTGCACGGATAGTTAAAGTCCATCAGTATCAGTATAATGCTGGTCTGTTAAAATCAACGGTAATCTTCTGCTGAGCCCTATTAATCTATATACTGTTATCTGTCTATATTTATTGTCATTAACAATGTCGCATCTCAAATAACATAAACCCATTGCCATATACATATGCGTGAAACGGCTTAAATTTTTAACATTATCCCAGATGAAGCCCCACCAATAATGAATATGCTACGCTCGTACGAAATATAGGCTTTGGAGTTTTGTAGGATGATACAAAGTATCTCGGTTGATTTAACTGTCAACTAACCTATTGTATGACTCCAGGCAGGAAAATGGGCAGCCTGAGCATATATTGTTTGCAAATGATATGTTTACATACTTACGCTGCCTATTTCCGTCGCCACTCTCCTGCTTACTGCCATGGAAATCGTAAAGTGATGTATTATATACAATAGTCTTGTGTGGTTCATGAACGATGTACTAATACGAATCGGTTCCCTACACAATTATTAAACAAAAGTTTCATATTATCAAATGTTTATTAGCTCTATTAGTTCATTCGGTCAGTGCTCAACGAGCCAATCACCGTTCCGACATGTAGTTAATGCACGCTGAACTATTAGGAACAGTGATTCGATTGGTAATAAAGAAGATCGAAAAGCTCTACAGAGCAATAATCTTCTTTGCTCTGTACAGTTTCAATCACCAATTAGTACTAATAGCACTTAAGGTGAACTACCTCAGTGACCGAATTGTACAAGAATGAAGCGTGATCGGGTGATTCTGCCGCAGCCAACCCGCACGCGTTCTTTTTTTAAATATTATGTTTGTTGAGAATAATAATGAGCTAATCAGTTATTTGTAGACAGACATGAATGATCTAGCGCTAGTTTAAAAAACCTCGTTGCGGCTAATAATGCACGTTGGACATCACCTGCCAACAAGGAGAATTGTCCGTTTCACTTAGATGACCAAACAAACACAAGATTATACAAGGTATAAAAGCTTGCTTATTATACAGTGGGTTATTACGACTGTTGTCTATAAAAGACCACGAGAAATTACTAGCTGCGTTTTACGCCAGGATGGAGTCATGTGGGCGAGTTGCCAGCTGGCGGCGGGTAGGTGCAAAAAGTGCCTGTAAAATTTGCTATGCTTATATTACTAGGAAGAATTTTTTAATTTGACTAGTAGGTA
The DNA here is from genome assembly GCA_019925095.2 of Dendrolimus kikuchii. Taxonomy (NCBI): domain Eukaryota; kingdom Metazoa; phylum Arthropoda; class Insecta; order Lepidoptera; family Lasiocampidae; genus Dendrolimus; species Dendrolimus kikuchii. The sequence continues at coordinate 4,808,239 of CM034401.1, forward strand.
GGTACGATCTAGGATTTATTCGATGGTTTGTTTTAGGGTTCCGCAAAACTCTTTGACAAAAAAGAATCCTTATGTAATCGTAACACCCGTCCATCTCCGTCCGTCAACCATCATGTGATGAGACGTAGGCAGCCACCAATGTTCTTAGTACCACACGGCAGGACCAACTTGCTTAATAAGGCGCCGATGACACAGGCCTTGCGGACATTGAACAAGATATGTCAACAAATTGACATTTTTATCTATACTATGACTGCATTTACAAGAACTGCGTATTATATTATATGTTATGATAATTGAATATGTACAATATATAATGTATTATGTGTACCACGCCATCGTATTGGTGACAACTGTCATGATAGCGATGTTTGTCTTTGTATGACATACTTCAATGTTATAGTTATTTTCTTGGAAAATAATAACCAAAGTTACTTCCACATTTACGAGAATTATACATAACGTATTTCACATTAATATCTCTTCTATATAATTATAATCTGACGTATTCCACATTAACGTGCTCAGCGCTATGTGTTTCAATGTGGTTTAATAAAACATCTACAAGCTAAACGGGCCTATAATCAAACAAACTACTCATGATATCACTACTCAATAGGCCGGGTTGTTAGCAGAAGTGCAGGTTCTAAACTTCACAGACATATTTAAACTAGATACGCCATTGTATCGTAGTCATTATTTTCCTAGCACGGTTAATATTATGTACAAGTAAAGTTCTTAGTCTTTTTTCTTAGAAACTTAGTTTCTCATTACAGTTCTTTAAAGAAATAATCTGATTGAAGCAGGTATTTAATATCAAAGTTGTTAAAGTAAAAACGAAGTTATGTACAAACTTTTAAATAGGAATTCTACCGGATTAAGCAATAAAAGGCTGAATGAGCTAAGCCAACAGGTTGAAGTGGTACAAGTGGAGACAAGTTATCGACACCGCCGGTGTAGCTGATCCTAGTCTATCTTTACTACAGCTTCGCAGCGTGTTATAGCTGGTAGAGAAGAAACGGCGGAAGAAACTCTGTAGCAACACACATAGCTAATCTTGTGTGGCTATTTTTTGTGTCTTTAATGAGTGAGTGGTGTATTACAATTATGTGGGTGGGCCGGGGGCTTTCCGGCGTCTGTCTAGTCCGTGTCTGCTATGCCAGGCTGATATTCCGAGCTTCGGGGGCTTCATGATCGCGAGGAGTTGAGTAATTTCGTCTGGCTCCTCAATACGAATATTGCGAGGTCGACATGGCTCGTGGAAGCATTCTGTATAGGTCTATAATTGACCGTCTTCACCGCTAGAGGGTTCGGAGGGGGGGGGGGGGGTTTCGGCCAAAAGAATAGCGAGAGAGCCGATTACAATAACCAACTGTGCATCGCCTTTAATAATAGCCGTGAGTGGTAAATTACTACTGAATTACTTTGGTGTGTCTCAATCGGTTTTATCAGCTTACGAATACAAATAGGGATACCAACTTATAAAAACCAAACACAAAATAAAAATCAGTTACCTAAAAATATAATTATACTAAAATCGGAGCCCTGAAAGTAATGTATTAAAAAATAATATGTAAAGAAGCTCTCCTTCACATTTAAAGTCCCTATTGCCGCAAAAGGTCGACAGTGGGATGCAAACAAAACAACTTTTCGTTGGTATTTACTGATTAATAACTTAACAAAAAAAATCGTAAATCTTCACGACATCAAACGTAACGCAGTTTACTCGTAATTTTAAGTTTTAAAAAAATCTCCAAATCATTGACATGAAACCATTTCACGCCTTCAGGTTTTATCAAAACAGGATAATAAGAATTTACCCACATCTTTATAAAATAGAGATGAATAATTCAGTTTTATTATTATTTTTAAATAATAATTTAATTCACAAAAAATAATAATGCGTCTGAAAAACGACCGCATCTATGGAATTTCCGCTATCGCCCGAAAAATCAGTACCAGAAATTCCTCAAGGACGTCGGCGTTACCACAAGCCTTAATATATCACGCTTATAATGTTCTTCCCTAAGAGGCTCTATATATTATGTTCAATATCCCCTACATGCACAAAAGATAGGTTTTGTTCATACAGAAAAAAAGGTGATGCAAACGGGCTGTACTTAAAAATATTCAAACAGTACAGCTGTGCAATTTGAAACCATAGCAACCAACATTATTTTATTTATTTATTTAATTTGTTTGGGAAACATAGAATAATTAATATTATTAAATATAAAACACAAAATTAATACATTTATCCATCAAATTTCCACTAAAAATAACTTACATAATAAAAATAAAAACTGGCTCGAACGATTAAATACAAAAAAAATACAATTAAACGAAAATTACATAAAATGTCTATTTAAATTACATGAGGTCAATATTGAACAAACAAAAAAAAATATCACCACAATAATTAGTAATAAATTTACTAATACAAATAAAAAAGGAAAGTATAAAAAAAAATTTCTTAACCATTCTAAAAATTGTAAGTCATTCTAAATTACAACATTTTATTTTTTCAAATGAATGTTTGCACATTCATTGCATTGATGAAGCACTTACATTGTTAATCAATGATTCATTATCTTTTTTATCTTTGCCTATTATACTTGCCAAAACATAGCAAGTCATATCCAGTGAGCTAGTGTCCACGTTTGTAGGGATGGATCGCGTGCCCGCAGAGATTTATAGCTCAATCCAGCAATCAACGAAACGCTTAACTAGCTGACGATAAGGTGTTGCGAACGATCGCGTCCGTCTATCCGCCGATAACATCCCCCACTTCACTAACATTAACATGGATATTTGTTTTTGGGGTTTTACAAAACATGCTTTCATTAACTAATACTATATTTTCTAAAAGAATTATAATATAACTTGTATATATAATTATAATTAGTACCTATGCGATTTTGGTTATGATAATAATATTATGCTTGGTACTGATTTATATTTTTTAATTAAAATTTTACTAGACTATTAAAAGCTGAATGAATGAACTTGCTTTATTGTTGAAAATTTGTATAAATCAGGCCGAATTTGTAGTTTAGTTTTAATTTGTTTTACAATTTCCACTTGCTTCTCAGGTCAGTGAACATTGCGATATTAATTATTTTATTTTATTGTATGAGTTCAGCAGACAGGCAGACAGCCTACTTGATGAAAAGTGATTACCATCGCCTATGGATATTTGTAACACCAATGCTATAATGCTACCAATGTGCAGCCGCTCTCTAAAGGGAGACTGGATCCTGGCCACTAATGCTAGAACACACCTTCAGGTTGTTATGGCAGCATACTCTAAACTAGGGGTGGTAGCGATCTAAACTGGAAAATATCCTACCCCCTGGCTTTGGGTTGTTTTATCGCCTCTTACAATAGGCCGCCTGGTCGCATGAAATTTTATTATTTCTCCGTGCCTGCACTGATAAAATTAAGACATTTATAAAAAAAATATTTTGTGCTGGTGAATTATTTTATGTAGTTTGTATATTTAATCTCACTGGTTTTCCTTTAAGGCCGCCAGCATATTGGCAGCACCTCTGGTATTTTGCTAATGTCCATAGGCGACGGTAACCACTTTCCATCACAGTTGGGCCGTCAGCCTGTCTGCTGTGCTTCAGCAATAAAAAAATAGTTATTATAGCACAGAAGTTGTCATAATTTCAACTCTAATTTCTAGAAAACATAGGAGTACATAACAAATTTTGTGAGTCTGTTTAGGAACATAAACAAAATGTTAAGAAAAACTGAAGAACAAATAACTAATTATTAATTTAAACTAAAATAAATGGCTATTTGAAGAAAATCTTATTCGCAGAATATGAAAACTAATTAAGATGACTAAGTAAATACTCCACATTTATTATTTAAATGTCTGGTCTGGACGCTATTATTTCTTATTTAGGAGATCACTTTGATCGAAGTTAGTTGTAAGCTATAATTAGATTGTCAATCAAGAACTTGAAAATGTCTCCTTCATTTTGGAGATCTAATTTAATTCATTAACTAATTAATGGTAGCCGCTTCGTTCACGTGTGACTTGGACTTTTAACACAATAAACACAATATGTCTTTTGGAATACTACTATCGAAATTAAATAAATATTGTTAATAAGATTTGTTATACATTATGCCATACCACCTACTATTGCAATAATTGCGGGTAGTTGTGATTACTAATCGGATATAAGAGCGAGCGGGCGTAGCGACGAAATATCATTCTCAGTGGAACCTGGGTCAGATTTACATATCATAGTAGCACTCTAGGGTAGCTAATAGGTGCGCGAGAATCATAACTTAAAATTAATTGAAATTAAGCTCGGTGTTCTTCGTTCTGAATTCAAATAAAAACAGTTCAAATAAAAAATGCACGGAAACTAGCGCCATCAAGCGGTCCAGGAACATCAAAAAGTATAATTACTTTCTATTTAGTCCACTTGAATACACTTAAATAAATACATCGCGCTGACGAGATCTTAATAGATAGAGATCCCAGTCACCCCAGACTTACGTGATTTTAGGAAAGATAAAATTTTTAGGGTCGGTAGTTTGATATAAACTTAGAAAGGAATGAATACTCGCTAAGCTGAAAGCGGGGCCGTTTTTCAGGTAGTAGTTATCAAAGGTAGAAAATAACCACGGGAAGATGTTTGGCCACTCAGATTTGTGCCCATTGGAAAATATTATACTTGATAAAATATATAAAATTCAGCCTCCTAAAATGACGTAAGTTCCCATTTTTTTTAAAGTGTGTCAAAAGTTATGGCCCACAGGAAGTGTCTGGCAACTGTATATCTTCGTTTATAACAATATCATATATGGCATATGTAAAAACTAGCCTTGATACTTTGACGTAACTTAGCATGGTCATTTTCCACCTTTGATACCTGCTACCTGAAAAACGGTCCCGCTTTCAGCTTAGCGAGTATCCATTCCTTTCTAAGTTTATGTCAAACTACTGATACTGAAAGTTTCATCTTTCCTAAAATCACGCAAGTCTGGAGTGACTGGGATCTCAATCTATAAGAGCATAAATAAAACCACAAATTATTAATGCATATTTCAGATTTCTCTGTGTTATAACTCAACATAGCTTAGCTTAAAATACTTTTTATTGGGTAATTTGGCGATCGGTTTCTCGCGACTGCTTCTGTTTGAAGCTAGCATTGAGAACCGGTCGCTGAGAGTCCCACACACCCTCGGTGCATGCTTCTGCGCTGCATTTGGCTCTTCCCCCGAAGAGCCCGAGGACGGTGTCCAAAGACATTCCCCTGCGTTATCAAAGAAAAAGAATACTTTTTATACCGATAAATCACGTCATTTACGAGGTACAGGCGAATATATAGCGAAAAATATGGCGCTACAATCGCGTTTTTTTTTGTATCGCCGTTGCATTTCACTAAGAAATAAGTCATCGCATGGCAATGCGAAAGAAGTTTCGACTTGCTAGTTTTGGATAAACATGAATAGTCTCTAATATCCGCTCGTAGGAAGAGCATGTGTTGGAAGATGAGTGTAGGAAATAAACAAATTTAGTATCCACATATTCCGAAGATTACACAACAAACACTGTCTGTGACGCGCATACGTAAACTAATAAGGCGATGCATGCTCGACTCCCTTCGTACACAGAATCTTGTTTGCAAATACATATACAAATCATATAAGCCATCCTTACTATATCCACAATATCATAAATTCGAGTTCGAATCTTGCCCGGAAAAAATTCACCACTCAGTTTTCTGAACTAATGTGCGGATTGTTACAATATCGACTTGCTGACGGTAAAAGAAAACATTGTGATGAAACCTGCACACCAAGATAATCAGCTTGGAAAAGCGTGGCAGGTGTATTGTCCATTCCCCCTGTAAATTGCAGGTCTGAGCAACAGTAGTGGAACGTTTATGCGCTGTATTTATTATATACGTATACGCGAATGAGGTAAGTTATCTTTTTTTTTATTTTTTATTGCTGGAGTTCAGCAGACAGGCAGACGGCCCACTCTATGGAAAGCGGTCACCATCGCCTATGGACATTTGCAACACCAAAGGTGCTACAAATGCGCTGCTGCTCTCTTAAGGGAAACTGGAACCTGGTCACTAATGCCGGAACACAACTCAAGGTTGTTATGGCGACATACTTTAGACCAGGGGTGGTAGCCATCCAGTCGGGCAAATGCCCTGCCACCTGGCTGTGGGTTGTTTTGTCGCCTCTTACGACAGGCCGCCCGGCCGCAGGAAATTGTATTCTTTCTCCGTTCCTGCACGGATAAAAATCTTTTCAGAGTTATATTATAATGTACAAAAGTCGCTTTTCTTCACTTAATCAACTATCCGATATATTAGTGGTCTTCTTCCTCTTCGCCATTTGAGGGGGCAAGGAGGTTGGGGCCTCGATGAAACCTCTTTGCCCCAGCTTCTACTCGACGGGTAACAACCCGTCGGTGGTGGCATTTAGAGCCGTCGGAGCCTTCCCTCATAATGGTGATCTCTCAACGACTCTCGTTGGCCAGTCTGCGGCATCCGATGGCCATCGCGGGCTTTGCATTGGCTTCGTCTGCCGCTTAGTTGGCCATTCGTTGGCGTTTGGTGCCATCTCGGCCTTTGGGTGACCATCTGTGGCTTCTGATGGCCTATCCGACTTTACGACAACAACCGAGTCTCCACCGTACATTTAAACTATACTAGGTTTTCAAAACCAACTAGTTCTAGTCAAGTTCAGAACACAGATGTCAGTCAACGAGAAAGGTCATCAATAACGTTGAACTCATCACGAATATTAAGTAGGCTGTATATATTTATACGTTGAGTGGGCAACATAAGTAAAGAATGTTCTTAAGGCTGCCAGTGACTAATGGCAGTCATATCTCTTCTTGTTCCTTATTAACTGCAGTATATCCGTGTCAGACTAAATAGAACTGTTCAGTTTGTATTACCATTACTATAATAAATAACTTTTAGTACATTTGTATAGATTTAATTGTATTCTATTGAAGAAAACTTTACTTTCACTAAATTTAAACAATAATTAATACTAGTGGTCGCCCGTGCTCGAAGTTCGACCATAAATGTCAAAGACTTATAACTTCTATAATCACAGATTTCGCCAAGCCTACACTGTTACTTTGACTTGAATAATAAACAAAAGAGTATATATGCGTGTGTGTGTCAAATACATGGTAGTGTATGTAATGTTTTCTTTATTGATTTAATGTATTTTTAAGCATTTTTTTTTTAAATATTAACATTCGTCGCTTCTTCTCTATATAAACTATAAGTGTGCGAAATTTTATACTTCTCCGTCCGCACAATTTTCGTAAAAAGGTGTACAACATTTTTGCTTCACATATTAATATAATGATTCTATTGAAGAAAACTTTACTTTTACTAAATTTAAATAATAAATAATATTACTTCTAATTTTTATTCTAAAAAAAATGGTTTAGTAACTAATCGAATCATCTCTTTGGATCTATAATCCAACAACTCTTGTTTAGCAGGCAACAGAATGGTCATTCTTTCCGTGCGGTTGTATAAAGTTCGTTCTTTATTAAAAATATTTATTATAAATATTTAATATATATATTAAATATGTATGGTTTACGTGCGTGTTTGAGAGGGTCTCGGGATGATTTAGATTCAATACATATTACAAAGTCGGGGTAGTTACTTACCCTTTTATAACTAAAGAACGACTGGAGTGATCTTTATAATGATTGATATTTTCTTGAATGTGTCTCCAAATAGCAGAATAACTATCAATGTATCGAAAAACTTTACTGAAAAAAAATTATATGATAAATACTTTTTAAATAAATTCACGCTCAGCTCACGTCCCGCACGGTTATAGCTTATTTTTTCTGTGTTTTTAATTGGATCCCCGGATAGTTTAGATTCACTATTATAACCGACAGGTGATGTTGGAATTGAGTTCTAGAATCCCCCTAAGCCCCTGGACCGATTTTGATGAAATTTGTTTGAGTGGGTCTTCGGATGGTTTAGATTCACTATTGGATCCGGTGGCGCTGGAATCGGGTTCCAGGATTTTGATGAAATATTTCGTGCGTATTCGGGAAGATCCCAGGATGCTTTAGATTTACAAATGGATCCGGTAGATGGCGCTGGAATCGGGTTCAGGATTTTTCATCTTGCTAGAATATATATAAATATTCACAGTACATAGCGGTGACTGTAATCAAAATCGGTTTATATAGTATAATTTATTATATTGCGTTTATGTTTCATTTCTCTACAGAAGAGATCTCGAGACATTTGCTCTCAGCTGCTCGGGAGGCTGAACATTTTGACCGTAATCAAAGTAATGGACCAACCTTGTATCCGATCCGCACAAGAGCTTCTATTTAACTGACACTTAACAATGTTATTTTGTTTGTATCTTCTCTTGCTTAGAACTTAAGTACGGTGAAGCGTTAATTAATAGAGTATTATATAGGTAGTCGTGTCTCGAAGACATTGTTCTTTTAGCAAATTAATATATTCCTATAACTATCTACTCCATTAATATAAATAAACATGTTGGGGGTTTCGAGTCTGTACAATATATTTAAAAAAAAGTAAAGGAGTAGTTTAGCGTAACTTAAGAGGAGATCCAGAAGCAAGTTACGCGTGGTAAATTCGAAGGTGAGCACCGCAGCAGCAGGAGGTGATCTACGCAATATCGGCGAGGGTATTGTGAGTGAGACATCTCATCGTTGGGACAGTGCGTCGTTAGTTGTGCGTGCAGGGGCAACCCTGAGGAGAAGAATCACGTAAGGCTGTGTAAGTTAATAAAAGCATTCAGTTAAAACACTGGTGTTTCCTTCCAATCCGAACTGCGTACCCCCACTCGCACGTAACAATATAGTCTCTACCAGTTGGTTTTTTTTAATAGCTTTAACGTACAGACACGGCATGTTTAGAATTTTATAATATTATAGATATAACCAAATGACGGTGTTATGGTCGCGTTTGCGACGTGCCGCCGTTACAATTCATTAAAAAATATCGTTATGACAACGCGAACGAAGTTTCGCTAATCCGATAGTATATATTATATAGCTACAAGTAAGACAAATTTCGAGCACTGTGGCTCGCAAGTCAAATATAAACAGGCGACTTTGCCAAAATCGTTGATAATGAAGCGATAATGGCCGGGTTAGTTAATATGTTGGTCGGTGCGAATAAACAGATAAAACGGACTAGGCCTCAAATTTTTTGCATTTTGTACTTACCGTCTATTCCTAAGGTTTTTTGATGAAGAAATATGGGAACGTATCCATGCTATGTGACCCATTCAGGGAGGAGGGAGGTCTTCAAAATACCACTGTTGATCATAAGGGCAACGAGGGTAAGCTTAGGTTTTTGTCACGTAATCAATATCCTCTGGGGAAATCTCTTTGTCGAGCTTATACTCAAATATGGCGCGCAGCATCATGCGCTTTGTAAATTGCTTAAAAACAAATATGTGCCAAATTTAACTATTTTGTTTTTTTTTTTTATTGTAGGAAGGCTTACATTTTAATAAATATAAAATATAGAAACACTAATTTAAAAAAAAGATGCTGATAATAAGCCTCCGCCTATTGATAAAGAAAAAAACATAAAAAAACAAAAGACGTGTGCATACACGATATTGAGGGATATTAATGTAACAAAATTATTCTTTTTTAGCTGTTTATTTTATCAAAGAAACTTTGAGTCAAATTGCGCTTAACAGAATGTATAGGTGTACAGTACAGGTCTAGATTTAAGTCTACTACTATTTCATTAAAAGAATTTGAGCTTCTTATGATAAACGCGTTTTGTCTCTAGTTGCTATTTACGATAGGTGTGTGGAGTAATTCTCTCTGCCTCAGGCCAAGTTGATTAGTCGGTAATTAAACTTTAGAGATCAGATCTGGACAATTAATGTCACCTCTAGCCAACTTCACCAGGAAAGAAATATCACTTATATTACGTCTGGAATTTAGAGGTAAGAAATCATATTTTTTACAACGATCGTAGTAATTATTAGACGATCGTTGTGCGCGGTAATCTAGGTATCTTAAAAATTTCTTTTGATTTTGTTCTACTCTGTTTATATATGTGGTATATTTCGGATTCCAAACTTGAGATGCGTATTCAAGATTCTTCTTTTAATTCTATCTGTTTACAAAAAAGATTTAAAGCCATATTTATTCATCACTACGGTAAAACTAAAGGCGTAGGGTGCTATACTACTGATGACCACTGAGGGAGGGATACTTTTGAAAACAAAAAATGTAAACAAATGAGTCACGTAGTATGGGTACGATCCCTATACAGCCATATAAGTAAATAAAGCCATTATCTTTTAGTCATGTCCGCCTGTCTGTGTGTCGCATCATGTTTTTAGAAACAACGGGGTCTTCTTCTTCAGTCAATCAATTTGCACTGCTGGACGTAGGACACCCCAAGCCTGTGCTACATCACGCGGTCTCTCGCCTTCCTCATTCAGTTCCTAATGGCGACCTTAGGCAGGTCGTCCGTCCACTAGGCCGGAGGGCGGCCTACATCAAATACCCTACAAATACTATACTATACCTATTACTATATATACCTAAAGGCGAAAATTTGAATAGATGTTTGTGTCTCAATAACGCCAATAGTACTGAACAAATTTGAATGAAATTTGGTACAGAAATAGATTAAAGTCTGGGATAGCACATAGGCTACTTTTTACTCTGGAAAATTTAAATGTTCGCGTGGGATAACGTTATCTTATATAAAATCAATAAACATGAAAGTGGAAAATTTATTCATAAGTTTCCACTAAAAAACTTACTCAATAGACTACTATTATTTTAATATAGCTAATATCTCGGTTATGCAGGTGATCCCCGTACTCCGTTACAAACGAGGTGGTTGACGAGATAAGGGGAGCTCGCATAAGCACCGCCATTGTTGTTTCGAACAATAACCCAGCGCTATTCGTATTATCTGAAAGCACAGAATACGCAAATACAGAGAAGAATTTACATGTTGCATAAATACATCTCCCCGCGCTTTTATTACGATTCCGTATGCATTGTGCCATAATCGGAACAACTATAAAATCGTCATATCTTCGTTTGTTTTGAATATCCTTGGTATTTTTCTCATTAACTACCTACTGGGTTTGTATAATTGATTTTCTTTTATACAGCTGAAGTACTAAAAAAAATATCACATTAATATCACAATCTAATCTAAAATACTAATAAGTAATTTAAATATAACCTAAATTAATTAAGAGTATTTATACTAAGAAGGCGTCCATTAGTACTTTTCTTATTTTCTCTTGTAAGGCGAATACACTTTGCTCATGTGTTCTTTCTTAATAGCTCGCGCATTACACAACACTTTAGTTTTGTATATAGCACTAATTCAAAAGATTTTGCCCTTTAAAGCTTTCCCATTATATGTCTACAATTGAAATATTGCAGAAAAATGTATTATTTGAGTGACCATCATACACACAATTAATGATAATGAAAAATATGTAAATAGGATATTGACTGACAATTCAAAAAACTGTTATTTTATTTATGCTATTTTTATTTTATATTAATAACTTGTGTTCAAATATATTTATTCAAAATCGTAAAAAGTGTCTTCCCTTCAATCTTTTGAAATATAATTTCTGAAAACATTAAAAGAGGTTAATTTTTTTTTATATTTACTTTTGAGTTAATATCGGCGTTTGTTTCTTCTGAATACAACACATGTTCTGTAAAACAAGCACCGTCCGTGGAATCGAGCTAATGGACTCCACGGAATATCGGCCATAATTATTTTAATTTCACTAAGTAGACGGCTAAGTACTCCTTGATCCTTTCATATCTGAAAAGGGTTTACGAATTAAGAAGCCCTATCAGTCGTTTTAATTATAACACGCTTTAAGCTTTTGCTCACTAATTGAAGCAAAATAAATTAAATCGACAAAGTACCAGGAGGTACGGCATTTGCCCTTCTTCATGGCTATCACCTTTGATCTGGAATCTTTCTGTTTGTTCACCTTCTTCCAATGATTTAGGGTTAGCAATATATGTCCTTTCCTTTCATACTCCTCTATTCTAGCATAACTATCTGATCTTTTAGATTCAGTGGCATTAGTTTGTCACATGTCACACCGGTTACCTGTCTCCTCTTTAGCGATGCTAAATTTATTCTTCTCTTTATATCCTCCTCTATACCACAATTACTATCCCTGATCTGATGTATGCCGCCATATAAACTTTGGCTTGTGATGACCGGCATTCTATTAGAATCTTTGGCGTTGCTATAGATCTAGCAGTAAAAATAATAATACGTTTAGTACACGGGTTATAGTAAGGGTTCCATAATGGAGACGAATGGGAACAATTTTTATTATTTGACTACAAAGTAAGAACCTCAAAAAGGTCATTTAGTCAAAAATAGCTCCATTACTCATAAATTCATTAATGGACTTTTTCAAACAAATTCTCCTTTAAATTATGTTTCATGGTCTACCGCATAGATATTTTTTTAAATTCTCCACTATGTGAAAAAAGAAGAGGTACAATCTTAGTTTGGAGGAAAATAGCTTTATACCTATTGTCTTAAATAAAAAAGTTTCGAAGCTAACTTAATTTTCACTGATATGTCCATGATTTTAAGAATTAATAACTAAAACATAGTCTCAGTAAAATTGCAATTTAGCGAGTCTGCGTAATGAAGAGTCAAACCAAAAACGCTTGACATAAAGAAGAAAATTAGTTTATACATATCTAAATTAATTTTCTTCTCTATGTCAAGCGTTTTTGAATCAACTCTTCATTACGCAGTCTCGCTAAATTGCAATTTTATTAAGACACTATATTTACTTATTGTATTTTACTAAATTTAATTGACAGCTGAAAATTTACATCGAAGAAGATAATATATATATATATATATATACAACTTAATTTATTAAAGATAAAAACTACAAATAGTAAATAGGTCCCAAATCACCGTCAGTTGGGAACGTTCCCAAAACGCTGGCTGCATTGCCACGTTGTATGGCAACGCTTATGCTTTGCCCAAAATACAGGCCAGCGTTTTGGTTTCGTGAGACATCTATCAACCGTTTTGATAGGTCTCGATAAAGGCGATGGGCTTCTGGACCCCATGGCCCGAGAGTTTCGACACCAAAAGCCGCAAATATATATCCACTACCAACAGATGCATATTTGCGACGTTTTAGGTCCTCTTGTCGGGCGGCAGCTGCACCAGCTACCACAGCCGTATCCGGAAGATGGGACGCTGCCAAAGTGTCAACGCACGTTGCGTCCCAAACTAATGGTCGTCCCATCTTCCATGGCACCAAAGACATCCCGTCCGGTCTCTTGCCATCGTCGCGACACAGTCCATTTGGCTCTAAAATGGCTGGGGTCCCGGTGGTGACAAGAGCCCGGCGGATAATGTCATTTAGTGCAGCATGGCGTGGTATTCTGCCGGCGCTTCTGACGCATGACAAGCCATGGTGACCTGAACCACCGACTTTATCTCCGCATTGACAGTGATGAGGGACTACAGTCGGTGCCCCCAGTCGAATAGAGGCAGCAATCCTAAATGTAGTGTCATCTAGGAGTGTGCCTAAATTTGATGAGGGCAGCGCCTGAAGCCACAAGCCTGACTCCCATTTTGAGACTGCTAAGAGGCGGGCTCGCTCAGCTTCGTTGACACTAGTGGATAAGAGATTTTTATACACCAACTTGCTGAGCGGCCCGTCCCAAAGCTTCTGTGATTTGGGCTCTACTGGATAATTTTGACTCGGGCATGCTAGTGACCATGCGTTTCTAGCCTCAGCCAAGTATGGGACCTCAAAATCACTTAGTGACGGATTTATTAGTTTGCCAATGAGGTCCACAGTACTATAAACTGAGGACAGAAAAGCAGGTAAAGCTACATCTGAGATTTTGCGTATTCCCAAGCCGCCTAGCCTGATTGGCAGGGTAGCTTGGGTCCACGTGCGGTCTTCAAAATCAAATGGTAAATTTAAAATGGAAGTGAGCGATTGTCTAATGGTGGAATCCAAAACATTTAGAATATTTGAGTGCCTCCACAGGGGAGAGCACCGTAGGACGTACATAAAATTTGGAACAAATAAGCAATGCCGAATAATAAAATAAGCACTGTGTTTGCTTATTATTTTTAAGTTGTCTACTTTGTGTGTAAAATTTTGAATTTTGTCGTCAAAGAAAGAGTTAAAAGATTCTTCGAAGACAGGTGCCCCGAGGAGGGTCAAATTTTTTTTACTTACAATTTTTAAATTTGGGGCCAGATTTATAAGTTCAGAAATGAGGTAGTCACAATTTTCATTTATGAAAAGTTCACATTTTGAAAAATTTAGTTCCAGGTCTATTTTGCCGAATTCTTCAGTTAGCATGGTCATTAAGACTATGTTTATTAAGACTATGTTTTAGTTATTAATACACCTAATATATGAAATTGGGGCTTCCTATTTCACACATTGATTATCTTCATGCAGGTTTCATTATGATGTTTTCTTTCACAATTAACTAATGTTAATTGTAACAATATGCAAACTAAGACCTGTAGATAAGTGGCATTAGCGGTTACCATCGCCTACGTACATTTGCAACACCAAAGTTGCTACAAATGCGCTACTGCTCTTTTAGGGGAGACTGGAACCTGGACACTGATGCCGGAACACAACTCAAGGTTGTTACGGCGGCATACTGTAGACCAGGGGTGGTGGCCATCCAGACGGGCAAATGCCCTATTACCTGGCTGTTGTTCTGTCGCCTCATAAGACAGACCGCCCGGTCGCACGAAATTGTATTTTTTCTCCGTTCTTGCACGGATAAAAATGTATGGGAATGACATCCCGTTACGCTAAATATTAAGTCATTTCCATAATTTTACAGTCTTTTCGTTAAGCGCTAATGCTACTTGTCTGCTGGGTCATATCAGAAAATTGCTTACGTAGTATGACGCTATGGTTTCTATCCAGAATTCTAACCCACATTATTTGAAACGCGAGTGCATTACGGCATTATTAAAAGTATATCTTGCGATTCTGTTTGTAAATCCATATCCCGGGTTGTCTTGAAGAGATCACTTCAAAGCGATAAGGCCCCCATTGTTCCTGCATTCTGTTTAATGCGACTACTGTAAATTGTTGATTTAATATGTATGTGGTGAACAATAAAGCGTTTTCTATTCTGTTCTATATCTATATCTATTAAAGGTTTAATTACCATAACATAGACCTTAAGTACACAATTGAACATCAATCTTGTAACAACTCCAATATAATATTATTCTATAACCTCACTTTAACAAAGTTTTGGCTGGTTAGCTAATTAGTTCTCAACGTTCTTGATTGTTATTATGTTAGTTAGATTATTACGTAAGGGTTTCAAAGGATTTAACTTTAATAGCAATTAAGCCACTTAACTGGGTCACGGATTGCTTTAAGTTCTGCCGCACAATGATACGAGTGCTTGGAAAACTTTTGTGATTCGTTCAGTTGTACCATACAATGTCGGTGTACAATGAGAATCTTAATGTTAATTAAGTCATGTATCCTGAACTTTTTGACTTGTTTTGGAGTAATTCTTGCAAGAAGTGAATCTTTATAAAATTCTGATATAAAAGAAAAAATTACACTGTGGTTTCTTACATTAAACTATGAGGAAACCAAGTATTTATTGGTCACTCAATAGACACACGCACACACACGTACACATGCAAAAAATTTTATGAAATGCATTGCTCTATCTTGATAATACTGTTACGAGTTGCAGGACTCAAATTAAAATGCCGTTGGAATTATTATAGAGTTTATTAGAACTATACAAACACGTATAACACAGGTACAAATATAACTAGACACAATCAGTCCAAACGTAATGCGCGATTCAATAACACGCGCAAAGTCCGTCACTAAATAGATTATCGAATGTACACAAGTCTTGCCTTGATCGTGGTTCTCGCTCGACTGCTGATCTCCCCATTGGGCCATTGCTTTATACGGCTGCACCGATACAATATGGCTGCCCGCCCGCGTAGATCGAATTTCTTAGAATCAGTTCGACACACCTGTCTAATGACTGCCATGAAAGATTACAATACACAATGGGCTGTTTTTTTAATCACAAAATTTAAACACAAGGTAAACAAAAGAAGTCCAAATGCCGAAAGGTAATAAACTGCAGGTGTGAATTGGTCTTTGTCGATCGTAAGTATACTTTTAAGGGTAACAATTTCACGCTAATATTCTTTGAGAAAGTATCATCAGAAATTTGTAATCAAGACAATGATTACGGCATGGTTCTACCACAGCGAGTTTTACAGAGAGCCCTCTAACACCAATTTTCCATCTGATAGTTTTAGATTGTTAATAAAAGATGAAGTTACTACTCACCCTGTTAAGTTGCTAACTCGATAAAACGATCTAAATCACATGTTTGTGCGGTGTATTTCAATGCGTATCGTCTATTTTATCTTTCTTCCGATTACTAGGTTCAGTAGCCGGAGGAGAACGTCGCCACGCCCGAATGCACGCGATAGCGGCGAACGTAACAACTACCTACAACATACTTATAATTAGGCACTTACAGGTGTTCCACATTTCCGCGAAAACTACGTGAAAAACGGAAATATAGAATGGGTTCTCGTGTTCTTTAATTTGTCTCAGATGGAGCAGACGACTCTTGGAGTAGCGACCGCATCTCGGCAAACGTAGCGTAGGACGCTCTTCAGTTAGGTAAAGCAACCATCTGCGCAAGAACGCCGTTAGCCAACGATAGTATATTATAACACCGTAAGTCTTTTTTATTTGTTTACAAAAGGAAATTCGATTGAGGACCATTAGTCATGCGGGGAATTGCGGCCGGTGTGAGGGATTCGTCAGGTTGAGGTGGCACTAGCACCGCAAGCAAGAGTCCTATTGCCACACCATAGTCAGAGCTACCCACTAAAACCCCTCGGTATTCTATCCTTCGCCCTTATGCCAGGGCACGGGTACATGGCCTAGCCCATCCGTGGGCCCTGGCAGCCGGTGGGCCTCGTCCAATACCCGAAGTCTTCAAACTTTTGTTACCCCTTCCTCCTATGCTATTCCCATCTATTCCATATCCCATTCTTCCTGAATGATCCTCCCATCCCATCATTCCTTGATCCCATCCACTCTATCCCTATACTTGCGGTGTATGTGCGACTCAATGTTCATACCTATACCAAGCATAGTGATGTGCACACGCACATCACTCGGCATAGGGATGACATGAAACATCTAGAAGACAATCTTAGAAAATTGGGCAGATTGATGCATGTCATGGAACCGTTAATATACAATAAACTACCTAAAAGGAATACGGAGTCACCATCCGTCGATCCATTTAAAATACGGCTCAGGAAATGGTTAGTCGAGCAAATCTTCTATAGTCATGAAGAGTTTACCTATGATATGAAATGGACATATGACTTTGTTATGAATAAAAGATTTCTGATTCCCTTCGTAAAGGTTGGCAACACGTTGGCTTCACACCTGGTGTTGCAAACGTCTATAGGCGATGGTAACTAGATTCCAGTAAGTAAGTCGTCTCCCAATTTGCCAGATTCGCATTTAAAACATGTGTAGCAGAGGGTCATATATACGGCGGCGACGGCCTCTATGGCTGAGTGAGCTAAGCCTTTGTAGGCCTACCTCACTGGCAACGCAGAGGTTTCGGCTTCGATTCCTGACATGGTAAATTTCGAAACGAATTTTCTTCGTTATTTACTATGGTCTCGGTGTCGATGGGATCGACCCCAAAGTAGTCCGTCGTATATTACCCATAACACAAGCGTAACTTGCTTAATTTGGGAATATACAATATGTATGTTTGTCGGCCGATTATTATTGAAGTGAAACTTCTATATAGACTTGACTATATAGACGTGTCTTCCCACTTGTCCGTTGAAGTTTCACTTCTACTATGTGTCCCAGCCTACATTTCGATTTTATTATATAGGCATTAAAAATACTAATAACATCATAAAACCAATTTAGTTAAGACTTTTAATAAAGAAGACTTCAAACCTCTTGAGACCATAAAAGAGGTGATTGGTAAGGAAACAATAGCAATTCTGAAAGCAAACGGTTGCGGTCATGCCTTCAATAAATAACGACCAAAATAAGGATCCGTTCATTTCGTACAAATATTGTAACAATGGAATTCTAATAACTAGATTCGAAAGCACTCCAAGGCTTATTGCTGAGTTTGTTCATTCAAATTTATATTGTTCCAACGTTAAGAGTCCATCCTACGCACTGTTCATTTACGATATTGAGACTGATTGCAAAAATTTAAAGTAACAGCTATCTACGTGCAATGAAAAGGGATTTGTTATGTATTATAGTATTTTTTTATCAAATACTTTACTAAACATTACGATTTAGCCTATAGATACTAATAAATAATTAATTTTTACCTAATATGCCACAAAATAAATGATATCTAAGAATGTCTCCATTGGCACTTTATTTAGTATTCGCAACGCTTAGAATACCGCAAATTTGTCTCAAGAAATGGAAGGCGCGGTTCAGATATAATGACAGTTTTGACAGTTACCGGGACTTTCCATCTTCATCCAGTTTTTTTATTTGTTTTCATATTACTTCGAAGAGTACATTCATTTAGTCATTGTCTCTTAATTATGAAAAGATTTTAAAGGTATTAAGAATAGAATTACCGCATCACATTTAATTGATGTAAATAAATAAACTGTTTTAATATGACGGCCTCTGTGGTTGAGCGGGCTCAGCCTTTGCCGGCCTACCTCCCTGCAACACAGAGGCTCCGGGTTCGATTCCTGGTATAGTAAATTTCGGAAACGTATTTTCTCCGTTGTTTACTATAGTCTGGATGTCTGGGATCGGCCCCAGAGTCGTAGTACGTTGTATATTACACATAACACAAGCGTAACTTGTTTAATTTGAGGATATACAATATGTGTGTTTGTCTGCCTATTATTATTATAATATAAATTCTAACGTACATTACCCTGGCTCTTGTTTTCCCACTCTCGCTACACCCATTGATTTTCTGGAAGAAAACTCTTTTTAGGGTTATGCTCGCCTTTTTACATCGCCACTATTTTGTAGTTTTATATGTAATTATTTTGTGTACAATAAAGAATGAAAAATTATCATTGTCTACGTATCAGCGATGAAGTATTAAAATATACTTATATACGATACAAAACAATTATAAACGTATTTACTTACTCTTACACACCTTCCATGATCAAATTGATCGTGTACTAGCAGAAGGTGATGTCAGGAGCCTTAAGAACAGAGGAGCTTGCATGACAAGAGTTATGAATGTCAAAGAGGCAAGTGAGGTGTGTAAGAATAAGCCTAAATGGCACTCTGTTGTTCGTGCCTACCCCGCAAGGGAACTGGCGTGAAGTTATGTATGTATGTATGTATGTATGTACTTACTCTGAGGGACTTAATATTAACGATTGAAATGTCTTCGGTATAAATATTTATTATTAGACTTGTAGCTTTTATAGATTTAAAGAACTGGATTGATAAATATCTATAACTTAAGGATAGGGTGCGTTCTTAACTATAAATTAACATGCGAAATGGCGCGTAACTGGACAATTGTTTATTTGACGGCCGCAGAACATTAGTACTATTTTTTGAGATTTAATTAACATCTTACATTTTTATTATCATTTGTTTATTTTATTTTTTAATATTTGATGAATATTCGACATGTTTAAATATTTTCTTTTTGTGTGTTTTTATAGCATGGTTTTAATATCAAACTAAAACTAACTTAAATCATATAATTAAATACTAAAAATAAATTAAGTTATAAATATAAACTTAAAAATAAACTCCAAACTATACTATACACTATATAAAAACTAAAACTAAATAAAAAAGGGAAAAATGCCAGTCCCAAACCACTGTCATTTACCGGGAATCTTTGAGCAAAATAGACGCCAGCCTTCTGGTCGCGTGTGACGTCTACCACACGTTTGGCGACGTCACGGTATACCTTAAGAGCGTTAGGACCCCACGGACCCAGAGTTTCCACCCCAAATGCCGCAAATGTGTAACCATTTCCAATGGCGGCATATTTGGCCTCCTGTTCGGCTGCAGCAGAACCGGCGGTAGTGCACGTACTTGAAAGATGGGACGCCGCCAGAGTGTCAACGCAAGTAGCATCCCACACTAAGGGGCGGCTCATCTTCCAGGGAATCAGCGTCATCCCATTCGGTCTCTTGCCATCGTCGCGTCACAAGCCGTTTGGTTCCAAAATGGAAGGTACCCCGGCGGTGACAAGAGCCCGGCGGATGACATCGTTGAGTGCCGCGTATCGGGAAATTCTACCGGCGCTTCTACTGCAGGATAGATAGTCCGTGGTGTCCCAAACGTTCCACCCTATATGTTTAAATATAATTAAGTATTTAATATTTAACTTTGAATAAATATTAACAACAATATTATAAGTCAGGTAAGTAAAACAACGATCTAAAATCCGCCAAAGAATTTACAGTGTTAAGAACCATGGGAGAAATAGTTGAATACCTTAAACATTCCGAGTAAATTATAAGTCAACGAAGCTTTACGATAAAACTCTCGGAATAATTTAACGTTCAAATTAAATGAGAGAGAAAAGAAAAAGGTTTTCTTAATTAGATGCCGAGGTGTAGATAACTCGCTTCCCGCCAAATCGTCAGGTCATTGCGTGACCAGACCACAATTTATGACTTAATAGCGGAGTTCGCGTTAAATACGTCTTAGATAAGGCGCTTCTAAGTGATTGTTGGAGCTCACAACAATCGTAATTACTCCAAACTGCTATCTGTGCTCTAACTCACGCGATCTGTTTCAACACCCGATTTCAATTCGTGCTAATTGCTAAGGTCTATACGGTTATGGTTACCAATCGTTGTTCGTCAGATAATTGCTATTCACTTTAGGACGTTAGTCTCAATTAGTTTGCGCCTTATATTTCGATTCTTCGTCTACTTGTTCCAACCTCAAACTGTGGTCCTTGTGCAAATCTCCGATCCATTGGATCGAAGGGCGTTCTACACTGTAACAAACTGTTACGTGTTGTAATTCACGCGATATCTTTCGACACCTGATTTCAAATCGTGCTAATTGCCAAGGTCTATACGGTTATGGTTAACCGATCGTCGTTCGAAAGCTAATTGCTCTTCACTTTTGAACGTAGGTCTCAATTAGCTTGGGCCTTATATTTCCATTCACCAGCTACTTCTTCCAACCTCAAACTATGGTTCTTGTGTGCAAATTTTCGGTCCACCGGACTGGAGAGCATTCTACACTGTAACAAATTGCTACATGTAACTCACGCGATCTGTTTCAAAATTCGATTTCAAATCGTCCTAATTGCTTTCCAACGTCTATAATATAGTCTCTATACGGTTATATTTAACAATTGTCATCATCAGCTAATTGCTGTTCACTTTTGTACGTAGGGCTCACCTAATTTGAGCCATATATCCCGCTCTCCCGCCTTCTTTATCCATTCTCAACATGTCCTTGTGCGAGCCTTTAGCCCACCGTACTGGACATCCTACACTGCCAGAAATTGCTACCTGTACTATAAACTCGCGTGATTTGTTTCAACACCAGATTCCAAACTATGTTTATTGGAGAGGTCATGGTAAAAATCGCCGTCGTCGGCTAATTAATGTCCACTTTTGTACGTAGGGCTCACCTAGTTTGCGCCTTATATCCCAATCCACTTGCACCGCCTTCTTTATAAAGCGTCAACTGACATCCTTGCGCAATTCGTTGATCCACAGGACTGGAGGGCATTCAACACATCTACCTGTGCTGTAATTCTCGCAATTTCCTTCTACACTCGATTTCAAATGTGCTTATTGCTCTCCAAGATTTTTTTTTGTACGATTATGGTTAACAATTGTTATTGTTAGCGCATTGTTGTCCACTTTTGGATGTAAGCTTCCTTTACTTTACGCCGTATATCTTGGTCCACTGCATTCGTCAAACAGCCTCAACCAGCCACCTCTAATCATCGGTTGACTGGGCGGCCGTGATAACTGAAATTTTGATCAACTACATAATATTAACGAATTCGAGTGTATTTATAACTTTGCATTTCGTTCTGACGTTTAGATCTCCGTGCCAGTTCTGTTTGAAATTTCGTTGTTACAAATTAAAACTTGGCGGACGATGGTAAAACTTCTTTTCTACTTTGATAATTGCTTCAAAAGTTTCTCCTTGGAAGATCTTCAGGCTACACTTGAAATAAATGTTTAATGAAATATAATATTCCAAAAATCATTGAAGTATCATCTTGTGATAATGTTTAATGGAAATGAGATTGAAGTGTAACTGTTGGTTGTTGTACTAATTTCGAAAAATCTATAACATTATAAAATTCTAAACATGCCGTGTCTGTACATCGAAGCCATTAAAAAAAACCAACTGGAATAGATAATATAAACGATGGAGAACACGATGCATTCTTTTAGATTTCTTGATTGTTTGTTCGGGATTCACGTAAAAACTACTGGGCCAATTTCGATTCGATTTTCATTAATCGATAGCAAATTCTTAGACCTAAAATCTGCGCTACTTTTTATCCCGGGAATCCCGCGAGAATTTCAAGTCAAGCGTGGACGAAGTCGCGGAAAAATCTTAGTGCGATAATAATACTTAAACGGCAAACAACACATATATTTATACGATGCATAATTCGATTCAATATCGACTTCTCCTAACACACTGCGGCGCGATCGGCTTTCTTTAGCCAGCTTCACTCTTAGAGACGGAGACTTCGTTTTTCTATTAATCGTCTAAATTTTTTATATACAAATAAATTGATGGAGTTTTTGGCGGGAACTGAAAGGGGACGTTGTGCTGTGCAGTTTTATTTTCTAAAAATTTGTAAAATTACTCTAAAATGAACAATAGTTGTAGGATATTGATAGTTTTTGAGTAGTAATATTATGTGTTTTTGCGAGAAATGTGAACTATATAGCCAAATGTGGCCTTTCGATTTTTCACAAGAACTCCGTTGAATGACGTCGATTGTAGCCTACAATACCACGGCGCCTGGCTTAAAGACCTAGTTGCCAAGTCTTAAACATAATAAAATATAATAATAATAAATTAATGCATACGTGTCGGGGTGAAGGTAAGGAAAGGAATGCTCCGGTGGTTCGGGCATGTGGAAAGAATGCATGATGAAAGAATGACTAAACAGATATACAATGCAAAAGTGGATGGATGCAGAAGTCGTGGACGGCCACGACACACCTTCCATGATCAAATTGATCGTGTACTAGCGGAGGGTGATGTCAGGAGCCTTAAGAACAGACGAATGTGCATGACAAGAGTTATGAATGTCAAAGAAGCAAGTGAGATGTGTAAGAATGGGCCTAAATGGCGCTCTGTTGTTCGTGCCTACCCCGCAAGGGAACTGGCGTGAAGTTATGTATTTATGTATGTATGTAATGCATACAAATATTTTTGAAGGGTCGCTAAGCATTTCTAAACTAGCAATATACACTTCAAAGAAATTATTTTGACGAAACATAGAAACACATTTTATTTTATGTATTTATTAAATAAACAGTTACTTAATTGAAGTGAAAAGGATGTCTAACAGATGCAGGCAGATTTTTGTGACAGGCCTTAATAAGCTCTGGGCCTCGGTGCCACCCGCCATCGCCGGGAAACGTAACTTATTGTATCATCCCGGGAATAAAATACCCAATTTCGTTATCTGATCATAATTTAAACCTAGTCTTAATTAAAGTGTCCCAATAAATCTATAATATTATAAATTTGTAAAACAAAGACTACACTCTTTGCTTCTTACACTTTTTGTGTTTTGTTTGTCTGTTTGTACGGGATTCACGTAAAAACTACTGGGCCGACTTCGACGCGGTTTTCGCTGTTAGATGGTGTATTTCCGGACTTAAAATCTGCGGTGCTCTATATTCCGGGAGTTGTACGGGAGTTTTCTTGGAAGAGGTTTAAAGTGGCTAGGTCGAGAAAAATTAATGCCGATGAGAAATTTTCATTGATCTATAAACACTTTAGTGAAACAATTCTAGTTGTGTATGCATTTATTATTTATCCCGAGTTTTTACGGAAATTTCCGGGATTCATGTATTTTCATAATAAAAAATCGGTCACCCTGCTTAAAATAACCTTTGATTTTGTATTAAGCAAAATAACTGTAATCTTTGTTACCTGTCCAACGTGGACAAAGTCTCAGGGAAATCCTAGTTGTTATTATAATTTTAATCAAAATGGTTATTCTATCTATTACCATTGTTAAACACTTCTTTAAATATTCATTTCTTGTGGACTGTAATTATTTTAATTATAAAAGAAAACTACACTTGCGTAATATTAATTTATATTTTGTATATCGACTTTAATAGTAATGGGGGAAAAAACAAAAGAACATCTGTGTTCTAAATTCAAAATTTTAGTATATTTAGTGGCCAGTACTATGCTGCACAAAATAAATAAAAAAAAATTGTTGGAGGTTCCAATAAACATAATAAATTTGTTGGGGGCACCGAATTTAGAATTTTGCGTTTCTATCTTTTAGAGCATTACGTGAAAACTACTGAATAAATTTAAATATAACTCAACACAGAGCTCGCTTATATACCGGGACAACCTTTACGATAATTTTTGTCAATAGAGACAAAAAAATATTATTGGTCTTATAGTCTATAAGTTGTAAATATCTAATTATTTTAGGTCAGATTTAAATTACAAATTAGTCTTTGGTGCGGCGGTTAGTGGACTGTATAGGGGCCGTAAACGTCTTTGTGAAACGTGACCTAGGTTACCTGGACGGACAGCTGTGGTCTGATCTTCCTTAGTTTTATAATAGCGGCACTATCACATCACACGCGTGCGTTCAGAGTGGGATCGATTTACACTACAGTAGGTGCCAGCAAGCGGCAAGCGGCGTATGCGCGCGGGGTGAGGAAGGATTGGGGGGAGGATGACGTTTACCGCCAGATGGCGTTACCAGTCTTATTTCCTAGATTAGATTGTGTGGTACGTGTATGATGGTTACCCAGTTGGATAAGGTGGCGCACCACTAGGCGAGAGTCCAAGGCTCAATCGCCGCGGGAGCTTAAGCTGTGTGTTGTACTCTCTTTGTAATTATTGCTTAATTAATTTAACATTAAATTTAAGACTATATACAGAAATCGTAACTACTACTTGAAATTATGTAAAACCTAAAAATATTCGTAGATGCATCTTCAAAGGTTTTCCGTTTTCTGTATTGACAGATTTTGTCACGTACGTGGACTACTCAGTTATAATCTTGCTAATTATTCAGGAATAAATTATTCCATTTACATAACGTAACAGACTGTAATTTTAATTGTATATAATTTATGGAAAAAAGTAAGCTTCCTGTACCGCATATACCGAGCATACCAAAGCCCTATCGCTGCTGTACCTACCACCAAATCAAAAAGCCGCCTAAGATCAACGATCGACAAAGTGACAGTAACTTCAGTCAATAAAATTAATGAACAACATCCATTAGATGCCCGTTTCGAAGTATACATGTAAAATATTCAACATAATAATTTACGGTCATTTATAACAGGAAACAAATTTAGAACAAACTTCCAACGTAACAAGTCCAGCAATTAAAATTTGTTGGGAAGAAGAAAAATTATGCATTGGGTGGGAACAGTAGCCAGTGTCTCGCCGACGACTATTAATATTAATGAACTGTGACACGGCGTACAGCGCCCGGCTCGTGCCGCTTCATCCTCCTGCTTCTTTTGATTGTAAATTCAGATTTGATGAGAAACTTGTTGAATATTAATAATTTGTTGTGTATTTTGTACCACAGCTAAACGTTATGTCACCTGCTGTTTGCTAGTGCTACCTACATACATACATACATACATAACTTCACGCCAGTTCCCTTGCGGGGTAGGCACGAACAACAGAGCGCCATTTAGGCTTATTCTTACACACCTCACTTGCTTCTTTGACATTCATAACTCTTGTCATGCACGCTCGTCTGTTCTTAAGGCTCCTAACATCACCCTCTGCTAGTACACGATCAATTTGATCATGGAAAGTGTGTCGTGGCCTTCCACGACTTCTGCATCCATCCACTTTTGCATTGTTTATCTGTTTATTCATTCTTTCATCATGCATTCTTTCTTCTAGTACTACCTATACGTATTTAACCTTATATATAGATAGATAACAGTTTATTGCTCATCAAAATAAACAAATACAAAAACAAAATGCAATACTTCTTGGCAAAACAACAGGCGGCCTTATCGCTAAAAGCGATCTCTTCCAGGCAACCTAGCTTAAAAGAAATCTTAACTAGTCTGGCGATGTAGGTGGAGCAGAAAAAAAAGATAGGACTGTACAATTTAAATATACATACTAACACTAATTTATAAATTTAATACATACATAAATATACAGACATACATACATAGCTTCACGCCAGTGCCCTTGCGGGGTAGGCACGAACAACAGAGCGCCATTCAGGCTTATTCTTACACACCTCACTCGCTTCTTTGACATTCATAGCTCTTGTCATGCACGCTCGTCTGTTCATAAGGCTCCTGACATCACCTTCTGCTAGTATGCGATCAATTTGATCGTGGAAGGTGTGTCGTGGCCTTCCACGACTTCTGCATCCATCAACTTTTGCATTGTATATCTGTTTAGTCATTCTTTCATCATGCATTCTTTCCACCTGCCCGAACCACCGGAGCATTTCTTTCCTTACCTTCACCCTGACACTCTCTTTTAGACCAACTCTCTTCTCTACATAAATATAATAGTAATATATATATATATATATATATATACGTATATACAAAATAATCTAAATAACTATATTTGTTAACATTATATGTGGTTCGAGCATGTGGAAAGAATGCATGATGAAAGAATGACTAAACAGATATACAATGCAAAAGTGGATGGATGCAGAAGTCGTGGAAGGCCACGACACACCTTCCATGATCAAATTGATCGTGTACTAGCAAAGGGTGATGTCAGGAGCCTTAAGAACAGACGAGCGTGCATGACAAGAGTTATGAATGTCAAAGAAGCAAGTGAGGTGTGTAAGAATGGTCCTAAATGGCGCTCTGTTGTTCGTGCCTACCCCGCAAGGGAATTGGCGTGAAGTTATGTATGTATGTATGTATGTACAATGGATAAATAAGTAAATGTTTAAGAGACATATTTATTTAAGGAGTTAAGGACATATATTATTTTCTAAGGGATTTTCGAAATGCAGGTAATCTTTTGGCCTCTCTGACAGTAAGAGGCAACGCATTCCAGAGTTTGACAGCCTGCACTGTAAAAGAGTTATCATAAAGGATGAAGTGTGTGCAGGTGTCAGGAGTCTACGATATGTATCTAAGCGCAAATTATGAGAAATGGAGAAGCGAAGTAATTCAACAATGATATACACAAATCGACTAAATATAATCTGAAAAGGTTCTATATTTATAGACAAAGCGGACTATCGTGCTCACATTTTCAGGCCTAAGACTAAATCAGAACTATATACTAGTATACATACATACATACATACATAACTTCACGCCAGTTCCCTTGCGGGGTAGGCACGAACATTATATACTAGTATGATGATAAGAATTCCTTGCCTCTGCTCCTGTTTTTGTTATAACAATAATATGGGTAAATTTATTTTCAAACTGTCACTATGTATCATAACTTTTATGTATTTTACACGAGTCTCTGCGGTACGAATGAACACATGAAGTTGCTGTGCCACTGTCGAATATATCTATATTATAAAGTTCTAAACATGACTTGTCTGCATATTGAGGCTAATTAAAAAAAACAACTGGTATAGACTATATAAACGACGGAGAACACGATGCAATTTTTTTTTAGATTTCCTCTGTTTGTCGTTTTGTCTGTTTGTTCGGGATTCACTTAAAAACTACCAGGCCGATTTCGATGCGATTTTCGCTGATCGAGAGAACATTTTTAGACTTAAAATCTGCGCTACTTTTTATCCCGGAAATCCCGGGAGAACTTTTCTGGGGATGATTTGAAATGGCTAGATTGAAATTTTTTCGAATTCCAATGCGATTTTTTCACTGATCGGTAAGCAAATATTATGTAATAAAATGTGTGATACTTTTTATCCCGGGAGCGATTTGACGCAGGTGCATAAAAATTAGCTTATTCCGACACTTTTCACTAAAACGATAGCCAACATTATTGTCTAATGCTGCGGTACTTTGTGTTGTGTAACAAGACAAGCGTGGACGAAGCCACAGGCATATCCTAGTTTATATATACGAATGTAAGCACATTGAAAAATATATTTTTCAACACACTTGCTCATAAAGTGGCTCTATGGTCACCGCAATTAGGCACAGAATGACACCCATAATCAAACTGTGACAAAAAAAACATTATAACTCACTAGTCAGTTATAGATTTTTTTTTAAATTTTATTGGTTGAGTTGCTTTGTTCTTAAAAAAGTTTTTATTCAAAAAAAAAGATCGTGTTCTATAGAACAAATAAATTAATGTTCCTATTGCTTGCTCATTTCATGCAACTTCTTATTTAAATAGATAATTTTAACTCGTACGTGTTTAATAAATAAAACTTTCACTCATATATAACTTTTTTTATCTACTAAATAAAATGAGTTTTTGTTGTTATTTTATTCACAAGTGTGTTGAAAAACGTCGTATGATACACGTGTGTATTGATGATTACCGTCCTCGGCTCTCTTAAGACCCTCGCCTACGGCTCGATTCTCAATGGCGCCTCGGCGGTAATCACCAATGTTACACACTAGTACCATAATGTACTATAAAAAACCTACCACGCTTGTCCAAGGCGGATTGACGGCTTTTCCCACACGGATCATATTGATGTGCTGCTTTCTTTGTAGATGTATCTTACAGCGTCATCACGTACAGTGGAGAATCGATTATCCGGAGCTCAATTATAAGGAGGATTTGCCATTATCCGGATTGATAACCGCGATCAAATAAAATAGCTCAATCCATGCGTACACCGGCATGTCTCATGTACATAAGTAGGTCATTCATAATTACGAAATTATAACTCACTGCATATAGAATATAAAAGAAAGATAACTTACCTCGTCCGCGTACACGTGTTTATTCTAAATAAAATAAAACCAAAATTTATAAGATTTCTTTTAATTATATAGAAATAAAAAATGTGCATGACAAGAGTTATGAATGTCAAAGAAGCAAGTGAGGTGTGTAAGAATGGGCCTAAATGGCGCTCTGTTGTTCGTGCCTACCCCGCAAGGGAACTGGCGTGAAGTTATGTATGTATGTATGTATGTAAAAAATGTTATTTACTAGCTTCTGCCTGCGACTTCGTTCGCGTGGAATAGTTAAAAAAAGTAAGTTAAATAACACTCCTGATTTTAAAAACATTCTTCATTGGTGCTCTGTTTCTATAGGGCTTAGCGTCATGATATATTGCCTAATTGTTTTTTAATGTATAAATTGTTTTATTTTATGATGATACCGGCAGTATCAATACTTAATTAGGTGCATAAGTTATATAATAGGTTTTTTTAACTATCCCACGGGAACTCTTTAATTTTTCGGGATCAAAAGATATTCTATATATTGCCCAGGGATATAAGCTAGCACCATACAAAATCGGTCGAGTTGTTTCGGAGATTAGACCGTACAAACAGAAACAAAAAAATTAAAATATCTAAATTATTTCTATTTCGCTTCTTACATTTCCCTGACTCGGTTTTTAGCATTTTTTTCATTGTACAGAAATTCGACCTCTATAGTTTTATTATATGTATAGATTTTCTATTAATTATTATTTTATTTTTATTATTTATCTATAAATTATTTTGAATAAACACGCGTACCCGGACACGGTAAGTTATCTTTCTTTCTCATACATTCAATTACATTTTATTAATATTCTATAGCTATTGCTGTTGCTACACATATTAATGACGTATATATTAGTATATGCGGGCGCGATGCGATGGCCGGGAGAAGGCAAAGGGACTTGGAAAAAGAATGTGTATTGAATACTCTCGTTCATAAAATCCATAGCTGTGGTTGTCTGGAAGAGATTGCTCTAAAGTGATAAGGTGGCCCATTGCTCCTACATTTAATGTTTACTCTAAATTATTTATTTTATGTGTATGTGGTGAACAATAAAGTGTATTCTATTCTATTCTATTATCCGGATTGTCGATTCCACTAGTCCGGTTAATCGAAATTTAGTAGATAACTGAACACAAAGTAAAATAGACATCGGTAAGATACTCTTTGACACTACCTGCGATCGGAAGGCTGGCTCATATTTCGCCCAGCAAATGAGCGTTGGTCTACAACGTGGCAACGCAGCTATGCTTCTGGACACGCTCCCCACTAGTAATGATCTACTTCACATTGTTTTTCCTTAACATTTTCGTATATTACACTATTTAAAGATGTTTCAACGTCTTAAATAATTTAAGGCACATCTAAAGTTGGATATTACGGTAGAAAGTGTTTTATATCAATCGTCTTAGTACACAATATAACGAATTTTATAAAAAAAAAAAACTCTTAAGAAAAAACAGGGTATAGATATTTTAAACAAGGTATAGATAATTAGTTTGAGTAAATACTTAAACTAATTATAAAGGCAATAGATACATAAATGTGTATCTATGCCTTTTTCCTGCACCACCTACATCGCCTGATTCAAATTTGTTTTTGACGTAGGTTGCCTGGGAGAGATCGCTTTGAGCGATAAGGCCGCCTATTGTATTGCCTAGAAAATATTGTAAAATATATGGTCTGTTTTTGTAATTGTATATTTTCATGTGCAATAAAGTGTTAACTCTCTCTGTCTCTCTCTTTCTCTCTAGATATTAATGTAGATTATGTTTACCTATATTTAGATGATTTATGTTTGTTATTACTAATTAATTGTTAGGTTTTTAATTAACTTGAATTGAAACTTTTTAAGACTAAGTATAAAATAATAATTATTTAACAACTATCAACCTAGAAAATTAAGACTGAATTTATAGCCCCTAAGAATTACTAATTAAAACGTAGACGAAACAACTAACACTGTTTTAATTAAGAATTTCAAGTAAAATACAGCTAAAGAGAAAAACTCAAAGGAGAGAAAATTGCGACATGAGAGCGTCGTGCATGAGAAATTATGACTGCTAGGGTGTTCTGGCAAGCATTGAGATGCGTCTACAAGAGACAGGAAGGCTTAAGAGTGCGTACCAAATGCCAACTTCCGTGTTATTTCACTCGCAAAATCTTTACAGTACCTACTCAAGAAGAATTGAAAGAGGCGGTTTGGAACTTTTGAATAACGAGTGTTTGGTAAACTTTTTTTATGAGACCTACAATGTGTTTATAAACATGAATAGCAGAAAGCTTTTGTAGATATAATGTATAGAGCGCATTATTATTTCAATCATAAACTTTTGCTTTAATATTTTTAAAGACGTTATATATATTTTTTGTTGCTGTTGTTTGATGTTCTGCTCCATCTGGGCTAATGGTAGTTTTAGTTACCTTTTCACGCTGATGTAGGTTTAATGCATTATTTGATATGTGACATTGTTATTAACATAATTATATATATTATATATATGGTAGAGTATTTGCTCGACTGGATAGCGACCACCCCTGGTCTAGAGTATGCCGCCATAACAACCTTGTGTTGTGTTCCGGCATTAGTGACCAGGTTCCAGTCTCCTTTAAGAGAGCAGCAGCGCATTTGTAGCACCTTTGTTGTTGCAAATGTCCATAGGCGATGGTAACCGCTTTCCATCTAGTGGGCCGTCTGCCTGTCTGCTGAACTCCTGCAATAAATAAAAAATAAATAAAAAATAAAAATATTACAGTGTTAAGCTATGCACCTAAGTAAGCAGTGTATCCATGTAATTAAAAAAATATATATATTATAATTTTGTAGATCAATAAAAACTTTCAAGATATTGATTGATTACATAAAATATGTGTAACTACCGTTAAACCATAACTATACTATCCAGCCCAAATTAGACGTGTTCGTTTCTGTATTTAAGTTGTAAACAAATGAGACATAAAAATTAAACAAAAAGTTTTCATAAGTGACTTTTCAATTGCTTTATTGGTATTCTCCTCATTTATGGTGTGTATATATGCGTGTCGTGTATGTGTGTTTGTGTGTGTGTCTGTGTGTGTGTATGTGTCTTTTTTGTATACGTCCTATATTATATAGCGTTGATGTATTGTACACTACCTACTTTTACTTTGTAGATAGTGTAGTTGGATAAGCACTGATGTTTATTATTTACACAGGAGAATATTTTATACTTTATACAAAAATTTCTCGCTGAAAATACTCCATAATCTACGAAACACCATTAAACAAAAAAATAAGCAGAAAAGCAGTTAAGAGGTCACATATCAATCCACCTATCAATAAAGCTTGTTTAGCAATTAACTTCGTTTATTTTTCAATGTTGACAATGCCTCATTTCTATCATAATTGAAAGCCAGAAATAAACCGCCTACTTTCGCTATTAAATTACAAACGCTTATGTATCACACAGAGCTGTAGTAACTTGATTCAGCAGTTATTGTGTAAATGTAGACTTTAGTTCTGCAAATAAGTTATTCTGCATCTCGCAATGGAAGTCGTTGCTAGATGCTTGTTGGCAAATATCATTTTACGTTCCTTTATACCCACTCTTTTGTTCCCTTTGTTCTTTGTTGCCTTTGTGAACTAATTATTGTTCTGACTGTTCTAGTATTCTGAAACCTTGTAAACTATAAACTTGACAACAATTTCACGACAAGTACCCCTGGGCGGGTATTAATTATTGCTAAACTTTTGTGTTCGTTTCTAAAATCAAGAGTTCGGTCTTGTTAGAACAACAGTTTGTTAGTTATTAATACCTCTTTTAAGTTATGTAAGGTACAAACCAAATCAAAACTTAGTAGATTATATTAAAATTTTGCTGATTATGTCCTTATCACGACGAAATATTATAATAATATATTATTGGAGTAGGAGAGTAAAATATAGTCACCGTCTGCCCATTTTTCCATGTTCCCCGAACATTGCGACGGGCAGACGCCATAGTCCCCATATTCTCAAACCCTAGTACCATTAGCAGATCACTCCAATAGCCCGGGTACATTTTGTCCTCATTTCCCACAATAGTCCTACACTGGCCGGAGCTTGTCCTTGGGTGCATTTATTTTTATATGGTGTAGTAATAGAAAGATAATCGTCGCTCAGTGTCACGCCACATTTACATTAAATTTGTTAAGGGGCTACGTGTTAGCCTTCCCATTGCCCCACGCAAGCCCTCCAAATGTCCGGGCCATTTTTATGACCCGTGGTCTTCAAAGATATCCACTTTAATAATAAGAGCCCATAAACGTCCCACTGCTAGGCTCGGGCCTCCCACTATAGGGGAATGGACAGTATACCTGCCACGCTTGTCCAAGGCGGATTAGCAGATTTGACACATCGGTTATCACGATGTTTTCCTTCACCGTTGTTACTACGTGGTAGTCAAAGAATAATTCGCCAACACTTATATTTGACGTCTTTTGTCAGCATAGTTTTGCTCGGCTCCCAAATCGTTTATGTAAAAAACCACTCAAAAGGATAGTGTGGCGAGTGATGGTGGAACATTCTAGTTGGTTTAAGACTTTAAGAAATAGGTAGAAAACTCTGGAAGGAAAAGACAAGGACGGATACATTTTAGAAAGGAATGGACGGTGAACGAAATTTCGGGAAGGAAAAGACTGAGATAGATGTTTAGAAAGGGACAGATAGTAAATAAAATAATAACGAAAAGAAGATCGAAATTATGGGTTCCAGAAGATTCTTCCGGGTATATAAGCAGTGTAAGGCGCGCTTACCGGGCAGTTTAGAGTTGAGGTCAGTTCAAGACAGCGAAGCGACAAGTGCGATACGGAAGTGTTGGAAGAGAAGTTTAACAGAAGACAGTGACGAGTTTAGTGGTGGATTTAGTGAAATGTTTAGTGAAGGAGGAGTGTAGCGCAGTTTGAGAGAAGATCCAAACGCGAATTACACGCGGTAATTCGGAGGTGAGCACTGCAGCAGCAGGAGGTGGTCTACGCAATATCGGCGACGGTATTGTGATTGAGGCAACTTATCGTCAAGACAGTGCGTGTAGGAGCGATCCTACGGAGAGGAATCGCGTACGGCTGTGTAAGTCAAAAAAAGCGTTTAATTAAAAACTGGTGTTTTCTTCCAATCCCAAGTGCGTACACCCACCCGCTCGCACGTAACAATAGGAATAAAATACGATAGGAATATTGAAGCTTTTATTTACAAAATTACCAACATACAATATCACTTTGGGAATTTGCAGGTTTACTTGCATAACGCATGAACATTGCGGCCAACAGAACTAGAGTGGTCCAAATAATAAAAAATAATATTATTCTTTAAACGACTGTAATTATGAAAATACAGAACTGTTGTTAAGAAATACACAATGGTTCTTGAATGGCCTGCAAAGCCTATATAGTTCTGGCAAGAAAACTAAGAATTATCATTTAAATTAATTTTATATTTACATTTTCCACGCGATTTTAAACCTTATTATAAATGTATAATAAAAAGGCTACACTAGTTCTTTTGGCCTTTTTTTTATTATCTAACAATTATTTTGATAAATCGATTATTGAAACAATAGTTATAATTACAATTCCTGAATGTATTTATCTAAGAAATCCTCACTTAGTTATGGTATACGATAAATGTGGTGAAAAATACATTTTTATTGTAAAAATAGTTTATGACAAGCAGGTACATGGGATAGGTAAAAATAATCTCCAATTAAGAGCGTTTTTTTATTCCTGATAATGATTTAATATGTGTAAGGATGCAGATACAGCGATATATGGTTATTCATATCGATATATGAAATAGCGGCTTAAGGGCCAGAGATTCCCAAATAATGCGATGACCACCGCAATGGCTGCTGAAGCTTTATCGTAGGAGCTGTAGATTATACCAAAATTTAAATGATTTTTGATATTTATTAGGCAAAACTTTTAAAAATATTATAAGAGCAATTTAAAACATTAATGTTATTCAGAGAAACAGTGCCATTGGTAATTAGGCTAACCGCGTATTGGCTATGTAGAGTTATAATTGATTATTTGGTTGTCAACAGCACTTGTTCTTGCCTTATTTCATACGTTACTTGTCACTAAGATATCCATTTAATAATCAAGCGACTATCCTGTGCCACCTGTGCACCATAGAAAAAGAACGTTATATTTCATACTTACATTTGACAGTCTGATAAGCAAGCTTAATTGTCTGTAAAAACTCGTAAATTATTTAGTAATCGTGGAGATGCGGTCGCTAGTCGTGTACCGCAACTAAAGAACACAAACTATCTGTTAATGAAGTGACAGTAGCCAATGGATAGTGAGCATTGTTCTTTTAGCAAATGATTGTAAAATGACTCTTGCAATATGAGTAAAACATGACGTATATTCTGTTTATTTTACATAATATGCACTTTGATACACACAGCTTATCATGTTCTATATGTTGACATGGAAAATGAATCTCACTTCTAAGCCTATTGCATTTGTGATATTAACTACTACCTATAGAATAAATAATAGCATATTGAGATCAGAGAGTTTCTGTTTACGACAAATAATTTAAAAGCTTTCTTTGAAATTCAATACAATAATATTATGTCAGTAGTACAATTAAGATTTAATCTTGAATATTCTACGTTTTCCATTTCAAATCTCTTATAGTATAAGCATTACATGACGTATTACTGTGTTTTTATATTACCGAATCCATCCGTAGAACTCCACGATCATGCAACAGAATGCGGCAAATTACACCGATGAAGACGCAGATTTACGAAAATATAGTCGTTATGATAAAAATATGGATATATATATAAATTATTAGATGCGGTATCCTACTTCAAATATATATAAGTTCGATTATCGTATGCTTAAAATAATAATAAATTAGAAGTGCCCGTGTTCCTTATATTATAATATAAACCCTATTGTTTGACAATGAGGGATATAACAAATTTTTATATATAACCAAAATAGAACACAGACGCAGTTTTAGTTCTCAAGACGCCTTAACAAAACTAAAGTATTTGGCATAATCTATATAACTACAAAGCGTAATTTACAATTATTGTCACAGATGTGAGAAGAAAAAAAAGTAAAATCCAGAACATGTATTATTGTAATTAATGGATTATAAAGTTATATACTATACCAATGGCAATAGTTGGATAGTCTTATATCATCGTTGAAGATTTAAAGCAAGAAGCTGATATATATTAGCTTAAATTGCTTTAAAAACGGTGAAGATAACACAAATAGAGAAAATATAAAGAATACAATACGCTAGGCACTTTACAACTACAAAAGGCTAGGATTTTTTTTTAATAGAAGCAGAATTATTTTAGATGCTATATGGTTAACAGTAAAATAGATGCCTTTCAATTATTGTACCAATAAGGTTCTACAATAACCCCAAACTATTTTTTGTCCCCTTTTAACAACAATATTATTTGGAGCTAACGACTCAGTACAGACTGCAAAATTTACGATACCAGTATAAAGTTATGACGCGGATATTCCCTTGACCCTTAAAACATATTTAACAAAAAGATACATTCCGTTCTAAATTTGAAATTTTCAAGTTTATAGATTCATTTCTATGAGGAACACATCGTGACCCCCTGGGGTAATAACCCACAGGTTGGCCAACACTGTTCTAGACTAACTACACGAAGCGGCGCTGTAATTGTTTCTTTTTTAATCTAATGCACAGCTCGGCCTAGGTTCGGCCATAATTTATTACGAGGTAATAAAATACCTAGTTGTTCCTTGTACCACTATATACGTTTGCGTGTGCATCTACCATCGATGAATTTATAACTTAAGTGAATCAATCTTCAAGTAATAATCGGATTAGACTCAATAATGTAGTTTGTTGAGATATAATTAAGCAGGCAGGTACTCAACACGATGTGTGAACAACTGCTCATTGGAACAAACACTATTGCACAAATTATTGTTTATTAATTCTTTCTTAACAATCTTGAGAATACAAATACCTATCTCCTACAGAGTTGAACATAGGATACTTTTACCCCAGAAAATAGGATAATTCTCGCGTATATAATCGACGTTTACACAAACGAAACGTAACTGGTGCCGAAACGGGAAACAAGCTATATCCACTAATTGCCAATGATATTATATCGTTTAATTATTTTTCAGTCCTAATTAAGTTATAACAATTATGTACCCCTAATATTTACATAATGATGTAATAGATATGTATCAAACAGTAATCGAAAAAATAATATAACAATATATAAATAAATGCAAGTTATCTTATTGTTGTAGTCAAATAGAGCATCAAACAACTATTCCATTAAATTATATCACAGAAATGTTAATTAAATTATATGTTATAATGAAGCATTATATTAACTTAAAAAAACCTTAGTTTCGTTTTGCTCTTCTGAAATATTAATTATAATATATATAATATACATTATATAAGCAAGCAAAATTTACAATTTAAATTAGGAAATATATTTCAATACTTATATGTATATTATAATTAAATAATCGATTTTTATAATATAATTTATCACAATATTGAAACAGGAAACACAATCGATTAACAAATGTAAAATTTGAAAATTATTCATTTTATTTTGTATATCATCCTTAAAATATTTCGTTTAGATCAATTACTTATTGTTGCTTAAAATGGTTATCAATTAAATATGGTTATAAATATTTATATTGTATAGATTATATACAAAACATATACAAATTATTTCAATCAAACTATGATTTAAATATCAAAATAATAGCGGAAAAACGTAGAGAGAGAATTAAATAGAGAGAACATTAAATCCCATCCACAATAAAGATAGAGTTTACTACGGCTCACCAAAACCATTTTTATTATAAAAATATAACTCACCACGTTCACTTATACTTTAAGCACTGTTATTGAAGCTTTTAATTCACTGAAACTGTTAAAAACTGATATATATTGAGAAAATCGTGTTGATTTCAAATATTTAAAATCTTACCTGCTGACCAAGCCAAAATATATGTCTCTGTCCAACTAATGACAACTCACATAAATCCATCCTATTTCCACAATATTCTTCTTTACCTATACCTTCTCTTTTGTAATACTCTCTTTACGCTAAAAATCTTCATATTGTTCTGTCTAATAGTACGTTGAAAATTTAAAATTTTCAATTAAATTCATATAGGCCGTTAAAATTAAAAGTTAATAAACTAATTTAATCCAACTATTATACATAATAAATTTATTTTCGATTATTTAGGTAACAGTAGCCCATTACAATTCCTTAAATTTTTATCACCAGTTGCTGCAATGGAATTAAAGCATGTTTAAATTTATTTAATAAATATATTTTTAAACCAAGTCCTTTTAAGACACATCCATATCATATTTCATATTGTAATAAACCTCAAAATAATAACATCGCTATAAAAACCGCATTATACGTAAACAGCTACAGAATACATACATCCGAACTATTTTCACTTATGATATTGAAAGCGTGTTGGAAAAGGATGCGTATATGCGAAGGTTACATTCATTATACATAAGTTTGTCACTGGTTATTGATAAGTGGATCAGTAATTAAAAAAAAAAACAAAACCAGAACAAAATTATATAAGTCAGAAAATCTTAATTTATTTTTATGAATCGTCCGAAAAAAAAACGCTGATGTCTTTTGTTTCACTCACATTCACGTATCCTGTATTACCTTACATGAATAAAAGAAATGTTACTCAGCTTTTATTTTACACAGTTTCTATAGCTCTAGTTATAGTTGTGAGTTAAACCGATATTAGATGGTTCATTTCTGTTTTTAAATTTGGCTGATACAACCATAGTGATTCATATAAACCCAAATTTGAATCAATCAATGCCATTAAAATCAATCAAATACCGCTGTGTCTTTTCAGTCCTGTTCCCTTCCATCAAATTACTTCAATTTGGTCGGTCCATCTAATATCAGTATTATAAATAATAAATCTACGTTTTAATGGTTTTCAGCGCGATGAGTTAATTGATTTTTATTATTCCGACGTTTCGGCCACTTTTCAATAGCCGTGATCACCACCACCGCCGCGTGATCACGTGATCAACAGGCAGAAACGTCAGTGTAAGAAGAATCAAATAAATCACCGCGCTTAAAACCGTTGAAATATAATTTAATAATGTATACTAGTCGCCAAAACTTAAGAAAATATTATGTTAATCAGTATTATGAATTCAAAATTTTCACTTTCGAAAATGCCGTAGAGCAAAACACATATACCTTCAATCAACAATATGTTTTTTTTTTAGTGAGCTGTCATTCGCCTTATCTTTTTTTTACATTAACTGTGGGTTGTTCCTTTATATGTTACGCAATAAATATTTTCTTGTAATTAAAAAAAAATATCGTCGATTGAAGGTTGCAATTCTCGTTGAACATTTCATTTTAAATATGGCATGGACGCATTTTAATACAAATAATTTGCAATTAAATACTATTTAATATAAAAAATATATATTGGAAGACTAAAATAATTACAAGGTAACCCATAATTCCCATTACGCCTGGTTAAGGATGTTAACAAACATAGGTTATTTTATCATTCGTATAAAATTGATTTAGGATTTAAATTGTATTTACAAAGATATTCTTTCCTATCTACATATTATAATCATACCGTTACATAGATTTCCTTTCATTATTTATATATTTACATAAAATTCGATTTAGAACCGCAAGTACGCGTTTAATCTAATATATATGAATTTATAAAAGATGTAATTCATAAAAACTTCGTTAATGTTTGTTCGGTCCTTGGTAATGGATATTGGATATATCTATTTCGGGAAAGGTTTTGTAAAACAATACTTTCATTAAGTAATATTTGTTTAATATAACCCTTTTATTTCATTTCGTTTTTTAGACATTTGTAGGTAACCAGTAAAAAGGGTACTATTATAAATTTATCATGTTCGTTTTAAGTGAAACTGTACTATACCGTTCTATTTTTGTAGAACACCATCTCTAAAATATTCCGTTCTATCTTTAGAACGACTCGTAATCATACTTTGACTTGCTTCTGTCCTGGCGGTTGAATAACAACTAACCATGCGCAGATTTTTGCTGCACCTTATATAATTTTGCGCAAAGATGAACTACCCGCATAAACACTACAGAAATTATTTTTAATCATATTTGCTCATAATTTGAAAAATAAACTATAAATATATTACAAAAATCTCTAGCCTTAATAGGTTTCGAGATAATAGATTGTGACATACAGACAGAGTATGATCGTAATTGGTTTTTTTACCTTCATTTATCAGAATCCTAATAAATAATCCTGGTGGTAGGGTATTTGCTCGTCGGGATGGCTACTCTCCCTGGTCTAGAGTATACCACCGCTTGAGTTGCTTGTGCTGGCGTAATAAGCATCAGTGCCCAGGTTCCAGTCTCCCTCCGAG
Source organism: Dendrolimus kikuchii (assembly GCA_019925095.2). Lineage (NCBI taxonomy): Eukaryota > Metazoa > Arthropoda > Insecta > Lepidoptera > Lasiocampidae > Dendrolimus > Dendrolimus kikuchii. Next base: position 4,848,866 of record CM034401.1, read on the forward strand.
GCTGGCAGCACATCGGTTACATCTTTGTTGTCGCAAGTATTCATAGGCAACGGTAAGCACTTTCCATCAGGTGGGCAGACAGCTTGTCTGCTGTTCTTCAGAAAAAAATATGTAATGTAATTTCGTGAACTTTGAAGTCGTTTCTGGAGAATTAGATAACAAGAACATAGATTCTTTGATAAGTAGTCTACTAACCCTATTAAATAATAAAAAAAACTTTTATCAGACATTATTTTAATTATAGAATTAATTCGATATGCGGTAATCGCCTCCATTTAGAATATTGCATTACAAAACCTTTTCCATGCATAATAATATACCTATATATGAAATTAATTGTGTTTGAGTTGATGGTACGAGTATATTAATGAATTTGTGCAATCTATAGAACGAACTATGGAAGGCTTTTTTTTTATTGCAGGAGATCAGCAGCCAGGCAGACGGCCCACTTGATCGAAAGCGGTTACCATCGCCTATGGACATTTGCACCACCAAAGTTGCTACAAATGCGCTGCTGCTCTCTTAAAGGGGACTGGAACCTGGTCACTAATGCCGGAACACAACTCAAGGTTGTTATGGCGACATACTTTAGACCAGGGGTGGTAGCCGTCCAGTCGGGCAAATGCCCTACCACCTGGCAAGGCTAAATAACGATAATAATTATGAATAAAACTTTAGATCCAAATATACATTTAAGGGCCGATTTTTTAGTTATCTGTCGAATAAATTATACCTAATAATTATATCTGACTGAATTTAAAAGTGTAACAATTCAACTGCTTAATTCAGGCAATTGTCATTCTTAATTTTTTTTATGTTGTATTTTATCCTATAAATAACTTTAATCTGGTAATAGAAAAATAGGACCTAAAGTTTAATTTGGATATAAGTGAAGAGTAAATAACTGAAGTGAAATGCTAAAAACATGTTGAATAAAATATCGCATATAAATAAAACTTTTAACTTGATCGCATTTCTATTTATGACCCTTATTATGACTAAAGTCATTTCGAAATTTCATGATAGCTTTAATCAAATACGGCTAAGTTAAAATACAGTTAAATTCATTTTAATTAAGCAAGGGATATTCCTTGCCGATTACTAAGACCGTGTCCCCATTAGACGAACAGTGAGCGGCTAACTGTTTGCTTCCAGTTTGCCTCCCTATAATTATTAAATGGAGTGTCCATACACCGCGCACTGTACGCAGTTTGCGGCGTTTTGTTTGCCGCTTCATTCAGTAAGCGGCCGATTAGCAGCGAACGATGCGCGCGGTCGGAGGCGCAGTTCGCACACCACGCCGGAGCGCTGCGCAGCATTATAAACTAACCGTTTACCTTACCTCCCATGAGTTCGCAAGCGCTTCGCGGCTATTACGCTACAGTTGGTTGCTAACTCGACATTGAGTTAGCAACCGGTAGCCGCTCAGAGTCAGCCAGCAAACAGTCTGCCCCTGACTGGTCGTCTAATGAAGATACGGCCTAAGGCCCATATTCTTGTCCAGAATATGTATGTATGAAAAGATTAATGAAAGTTGACAAAGCGAAAAGTGTTTAACAGAATCGTAGCAGGTGGAGATTCATAGTCTCTGCCTACACCAACGGCAAACAGGCGTGACAATATGTATGTAGGTATGTGTTCTTGTCCAATATCATACGTAAGTTATCACTGACAATTAGCATCCGTTCGAATTAAAAAGTATCTTGTATTGGCCGCCGCATCACAGGGCCGCAATACTTTTTAATTTAGACTGGTTATATTATAAACGTTGGTTTACGCATGAGTTTAATGTCAGAATTTACTAGTAAAAACTTTAGTAAACGGCTATAGTAAATAAAAAATAGGTAAAATTTGTAGCATCTTAATTATAAAAGCAGTGGCCTAAATATTTTTTTAGTAAAATTACATTTATACTATTTATTAAAAGCAAACACAAATTTAAGTTCGTTCTATAGATAGCACACTCAAAAACTAGTCTCAAAGGGAAAATTGTTAGACCCTTTTCTTTACACTTTCCAATATCTGTTCTCTGAATGAAGTTTATTCATAGATAAGCAAAATGTATTATTTATAACATGACACCGTATTTTGTATTTATTTAACACTACAGGAATATGGTTGTGTATCGATAACTTTGGCAATTGACATCCTATTGTTAAAAAATTCTTACAATTAGTGTCCATCCGAGCTTACATTTTCCCCTCTTAAATTTAAGTAGATAATATTGTATAATTGAGTTAGTAATTTTAATTCCAATGAGAAATGTGTGCAATAGAATATTATATACACCAACCACAATGCATAGTCAATTCATGAACTCATAAAAAGTAGTAGCAGAATATATATGTTCCATGTTCCAACTTTTTTACAGCCACTGGTAAATCGCGGCATAAATTGTAATTAAAAAAAATATCAACAATTTTTTGATATCAGTTTATAGTTATAAATTACTGTTCACTAAATTATTATTTAATTTACATAAATTTGAACTTAATATTTACAATCAACAGTGACAAAAAATTTTAAATTTACTTGACCTTTCATATGTGACGTGTTAAATTAATTCACAGATTTCCTCATATTCCAAATGAAAAGCAGAGTGTTAACCTCGAACGAAAGGCGTATTTAGGCACTCGAAGCATTAGCACTCTCGCTACGCTCGTGCGCCAAGCGATCTCATGCCTAAATAAATCACTTTCACCTCTCGGGTAACCATCTACTATTTCGTATGTGTATTTATTGTAAACCGTGACATACGCACGCAGAACGGTTGTGAAATTAGCCTGAAATTTTACGCATGCGGCGCGATTCCGCGTGCGTGAGCAATTCCGCATAACACCAAAAAGACTTACGGTCGGACGGAATGTCGTTTCCTCCTTCTCCGAGCGCGTAATGCTCACTAAGGTGGAGGAGGAGCGGAAGCGTGAGCACCCGTCTTTGTTCCGCTCCCACCAAAGGAGGACGCGCCGGTGTCGGAGGGCGGCTTTCGACCTTCGGCCGCCGTGTGCTTCCCTGGGGAAGGGTTTTATTGCCATCGAGAGGAAGAGGGCGAATTTCAAATAGCCCCATGCCAGGATTAGAACACGATAACGCCGAGGCTATGCTTCTCCCTGACAGTGGATATGGCTATTAGGCCCCCGCTAGGGCACGTGGAGTTGGTAGAGGCCCGCTTTTCCTGTAGCCCTGGCATAAGGCAAAGGCAGGGATACCGAAGGGTTTTAGTCGGTATTACTGAACGTGGTGTCGCAGTAGCACTTGGTGCTTCCGGTGCTAGTGTCACCCCGACATAGCGAATCCTACACACCGGGCGTGACTCTCTACGCAGCTGGTGGTCCTCAATCGGATTTCCCCTTGTAAACAAAAAAAAGTTTGTAGTCCTCTTTAAGGTTCTTAAAGAAGCCTACAAACGTACCCTAACTCAATATGAATAAGACCTCTACAATTTATCTAAGTTTTAACAAGTAATATATTCATTAATTCATCCATATTCATTGTAAATATTTTATCGTTGTACTTGGCTTCAAGGTTTTTTTTTATTTGTTACCAGGCCATATAAATTTAAAATTATATAGTTAAAAGTATAAGGTGAACATTATTTGAATATGTAAATAACTGAACATTTAATTTATACTTATTTCCTGCGGCAAAGACAAGAATATACCGCTTTTAAGAAATAATAGGACACTTCCGCTCTCTTTTTCAGTTGAGTGGCTTTTTATTTAATAAATATAGAATACAATAGGGTATCCGACAGTTAAATCAATTATATACTTTTTATCATATTAAAAAACGCCAAAGCCGCTTAGATTTTTTATATGCTTAGCAAGTTATAACGTCATTTTTTACAGAGTTAAAAAGCGTAATAAGTTTTGTTTAAACATTAATTGAAATAATTTTTTTAATAATAATATTTTGAAGGTATGGTGATAATTTGGTATTGAAACGCCCGCTCTTCTGTATGAATATTATTTTCGTATTAAGGCTCAATTCACACTATGATGTCGTCCACGGTTCAATCTCACTCCGGTCTCGGTCCGTTGCCGGTCCGGTTAAATATTTTTGACAGGAAATAATCGGAGAATTCTCACTATTTTCACTATTGTATCGCTCTAGTTCAGATCCGATATCACGCCGGTATCGGTTCGTTGTAAAGAATATTTCACTGAAGCCAAATCGGACCTATAAAGCTTATACCGACAGTGTGAATACGCTTGTTTTCAACTCCTGACCGTGTACCGAGACCGGAGAGAGACTGAACCATGAAAGGCATCATAGTGTGAACCGGGCCTAATTGTGAAATGTTTCAATTAAGATTAAATTTGATATTTTTAATCGATATTGTCATTGAAATATTCAACTTAGAACCGATTTTTTAATCGTCACTTAAAAGTTATCAGTCGAATAAATTATAACCTGACTGAACTCAAAGGTGAAATTCCACTGTTTTATTCATGTAATTGACATTAAATCTTTCCATGTTATACCTTATATTATGAATAACGTTTATCTGGTTATTCAAAATCGGCTTGTAGGAAAGAAAAGAAAGAAAGAAAGAAAAACTTTATTTGAAGAAATAGCGACGTAATTACATACCTTATACATTATACACAGAGCATATTTTAAGAATTTGTACATCGCATTTCAGCAAACAAGGTTTGCACTCAGCATATTGCTGTGCCGGAATTATATCCGACACAACGCTGATTTTCATTGCAAACCTTCTTTCTGGCGTAAGATGACCTAATTTGTTAAAACAATAAATAATAAAACTAATTCTACTTATGAAATATTTAATTAGTAAAACAAATTAATAAATTTTAATAAAATAAAATAATCGCTAATCGCTTCAGTTAAATGTCTATGCACACCAGCTTTAGAGTAGGTAAAACGAGTTCGGTTGGACACTAACTACTATACAATCGTATATTAGACTTCTATCTTTGTATACTTCATAACCGCATCTTGTTTACGTCGTTCAGTATAAATGACAGAACGTACTCTGTTCAAATTTGTTATAACTATTTCATCATTGGGGTTTAAAGCGAGAGATTTGCGATACGATGCTGCGGCTTCCGTATACTTTCCATTCAGATGATATATGGCACCGAGGTTGGAATGGTATTCAGCATTCTGAAAAGAAACATACATTCATGGACCTGTAAACTCCTATAAATTTATATATATGCTGCATTTGCTCGCGACCTTGTCCACGTTAGACGGGTAATAAAGATTAAAGTTATTTTACTGAATATAAAAAATATAATTAACAGTATAGGCATACATCATGACTCTGAGTATTTTTATTAATAAAACTTAAGTCTAGCGTTTAACTCTGATTTGCTTGTTGTATATTTTCCTTATATTAAGCAAGCTATGTTTGCCTGTAAGAGGCAGTAATTTTTTTTTATTCGCCATCCTCCGCCACGATTCAGGGCAGAGCTCGTTTTCTATCTTTTATTTTTATTTCTTCTGTTTTCTTATATACAAAACGAGGGGTAAATATTAGAGACTGTACATTTAGCATAATAACATTAACATGTATATTTAATTAAGCATATCAATGTATCAGTTGTTGGCAAACTTAATAAATTTAAAAAAAAAGGTTATTTTCAGGAGGGTAATGGATTTTTATAGTATGAAAATACATGAATTCCGGAAATTCCCGTAAAAACTCGGGATGTTACTAAAGGCATACACAATTGCAATCGTTTCACTAAAGATTTCATCCATCAAAATCAATGAAAATTCCGCATTGGAATTTTCATCTTTCCTTGGAATTCTCTCCTAAACAACCTTGAGTGGAAAGAGAAATATAGCATAAAACCTAAGGTAGAGTTTTTTAATCATCATACCCTGGGGTTTAGTATAACAGCTCTGGTATACCACTTCTCAGCAATGCGGCACTTGCCAGCATTACGGAGGGATCGCGCTGCCGCTGCGGCACGGGCGGCATCTCTCGGTGCCAACTGCGCGGCCAACAAATATTGCTTGGCCGACTCCAAGAGTCGATTTTGGGTTAGCAAATGCATACCTAAGGACATAGAAGAGTAAAATCAAGAAGATTATTAGATAACACAATAATTATGCGGCGATACAAAGAGAACTTTAGTCCTATTAATTAGTGCTGTAATTATTAAAGCTTCTTATCATCGTTTCAAATAAATCAAAACTATCTGCATTTTTTTTTTCAATAACTTATAAATGTTCTCATAGTTTAAGTGAATTTTAAAAATTATTTTATGAGAAATAAAGTTCTTTAACCCGATTTGTAGACAAAGCCACTTAAGTAGAAATTTGACGACTAAGTAGTTACAATAGAAGTGTAATCTATTTATTAATTTAATTTAATGTAATTTAGTAAATTAAAATTAAAAGTAATTAGAATACTAACCGTAATGTTCCCGAACAGTGGGATCATTTGGATACTTCGATAGCACTCTGTTGTATATTTTAGCCGCTTCATGACCTCTGCTTGTCTGTAATAAAATTACTTATTTTCATAATTTTCAAATATTTTTTAAGAACGAAATCCGTGGTAGCTTAAGGACGCTTTAGAATTACTAAGTGTAAGTAAGTTTTAACGGAATTTAATAAGTCACTTAAATTTAGAGGACGTAAGTAATAATTTTAGTAATAATTTATAAGAAATTATACTTAATTTAAAATTTACTTATCTATTTAATACGTGTAAACCAGGCTTTAGTGCCTTACATTAGTCTCGCTCTAATGACGGGGATAAAATACTGGCTGAGACATACCGCTTAGACAGTTGTTCTGACCTATTATAATGTGTACATCGATTATGGTATACCTGAATTATCTGATACGTTACTCCAAGAAGGATTGTTGGGTTTCACATATGGGTAATCTCGATGTGCAGGTTTATTCACGATGTTTTCTTTCACCGTCATGTCAGCACGTGGTAATTCGTTTGGATTCAAACCCACGTTATGGAATTTGGACGTGCATGACTTAGTCACTAAGTAGCCTCATTAAGAGATACATGCTTCGTAGTATTCCACGAAAGGGTGAATTTCCTAAGCGCGTCATTTTCTGCAGCCACGTTCCTTTTAGTCAGTATTTAAAAAAAAAGTGAACTATGTAGAACGAGTTAAAAAAAATATAGTTTCCAGCAATGATTCGTTCTGGAGATTCGCCCGAATATGTAGTGAAGAATAATGCTGTTACTATTTCATAATACACATATCAAATGATAATTACGTTTCTGGATATAATTTCTGCTAAGGTGAGCTGGGCTCCCAAATGGTCTGGCGCTAAATCCAGCGCTGAAAAAACAGTCTTCTCTGCGAGAGGCCAATCGCCAAGCTTCATGTAGAGATCGACTGCCTTTAAGAGCACACTCTGCAACAATAGTAAATATTAGCAGCGCAAAAGGTTTACTGATGAGGACCCAACCTAATACAGAAGAAAAACTAAAGACATTGTAGCACCTTTGGTTTTGCAAATGTCTATAGGCGATAGTAACCGCTTTTCATCAAATGGGCCGTCTGCGTGTGTGCTGACACCTGCAATAAAAAAAAGACATGAGTGGATGAAGGAAACATGTTACAAATATTAAGAAAACTAAAAGCAACAAAGTTTTTTGTCATCATTTTTCCTTCCTGCGTTATTAATTCATTACTTTCTATTTTTTTATTAATTTTTTTATTTTAAGGACATTTGGACTAGCGTCCATATCAGTCCGTGAGTACAAAGCCTTACATGCACGTAAAAAAAAGTACAAAACATTACATGCATGTAAAATAATAATAAATAGACTTTCTATTTCTAAACCCAAACTCAAATATTGTTGTTTTAGAATCTAATATAGTTTTGTATGCACGTTAGGGATTCGCTGAGCTAATTGGCGTGGATTCTGCGAATATTACCGAAGCACCGACTAGACGATGCCCTTATGTCATAAACGTAAAGCTCTTTCTAACATATATTTGCCGAATCCGTGCCGATCAATGTGAGGACTCCCTTACAACACACCTTACTACGTACGATGTAAAAAATAAAAATTTGCATACATTTTTCATCCATTTACGTCTCGGATTGAATTAATAAGCAATTCCAAAAATAACTGAGGAAAACTCACTGATCTGGTCCAGCCAAGTACACCAAGATCACCAATTGGCAAAAGTTGTATAGCTTCTTTATAAGTAATAAGAGCTTTTCTCAAATCTCCCTGCTGTATCTGCAAAGTAGCTAACTGCACAAGAGAAGATACTCTCGCCGCTTCGTGTTCTCTTCTATTTCTCACATTATCACCATCGACCTTTGAACCCATTTTCAAAGCTCTGGACGCTGCACTTGTTCTTCCATCGGCGAGCAAACTCGCGCCCAAGTTTGCATATGCCACTGAAATTATTAGATCAGAATTATTGTCTGTATGGCTGCATGTTTTAAAACTGATCCAGTGATTCTAACTACTGTTTCTTCTTTAGACAGTCAATGTCCACTGCTGGACGTAGCCTTCCCAAATCTGCGACATGGGATATATGGCTTCCCGTCTTCGTCATCCAGGCCGGCGATCTTAGGTAAATCGGTCCACTGGGCTGGGGAGCGTCCATGCCTTGTTTACAGAGACGCGGTCTGATATCCGTAAGAGAGAGAGAAAGAGAGATCTCTCTCTTACGGATATCCGCATTTCTGATTCTATCCATAAGAGAAACACCCAATATAGCCCATTGAATGACTTTAAATTTGTGGATTAGTCCCACCGTCGATGTCCACGTCTCGGCCCGTATGTCATACATAACAGGTAAGACTTACCGCTCGAAGACTTTTATCATTCAACTACGTTACATAGAATTCGAGGAAATATCCTTGAAAGTTTGACCTGTAACTCTACTTATGGGCTAATTAGCTAAATTAAAATTACTTATGTAAAATACTCACAAGCCATTGAAGGTCTTAGATTGATAGCAGTCTTGAAATTATGCGCAGCTTCGCTATACCTTCTCTGGTTCTGGCGCAAAATCCCCCTGAAATTGACAATCAAAATGAGACAGCGGCAAATTAATTGCGGTAACAAACACTAGCGTTAAAACCAACCGTACTTATAATAATATTCATTTAATCTGGACTAAGTCCATAATAAATTGGAAATTTAATTGTCATAATAATTATGTTTATATCACGTGTACTTAATTCCTTGCAATGCTTTATTATGCCGCATATTTGTAGAATCCCTATTGAGTGTTTTATTTTATTGTTATTATTATATAACGGGATGTATTATGTAACCTACTTTCTAGGGTTCCTTAGCCAAATAGAAGGAACGAAACCATTATAAATTTGTCATGTCCGTTTGTTTGTGTGTGTGTGTATATCAAAGTCATTTTACTCGAACATTATTAATTCTATATAAATTGAATTCGAAAGGAAAATGTATCTATAATTCGTTTAATAAAAAAGATAAAATAAGATGAGATGTCACAGCCATTTTTGTCATTATATACAAAACTGTCTTTGACATACTTGCAGAAATAGACATACATACATACATACATACATAACTTCACGCCAGTTCCCTTGCGGGGTAGGCACGAACAACAGAGTGCCATTTAGGCTTATTCTTACACACCTCACTTGCCTCTTTGACATTCATAACTCTTGTCATGCAAGCTCGTCTGTTCTTAAGGCTCCTGACATCACCTTCTTCACCAGAAATAGACAAACGGACATAAATATTTTCTAAAGAGTCAGTATTTATGAAAATGGCTTTAAGCATTGCAAGTAGGAAAACGAACTCCAAGCTCCGAAGTTGAAGTCGTGTGTCATAATCATACAGTCATAATGATGAATACAAACATATATATAATTAAATACAGCCCATATAGCATCGACACTTAAATAAGGTCAGCAATATACATTCATAAAACAGCCGTAACAGTAATTAGAATGGAATTAGCAACAAATTATAGTCAGTGAAGACGCGACGTAATAACAGAACTCGGCTGGTTCTCATTAGTGTACCCTGTTCAGTGGTTTTGCCAGCGATTCTCTCTCTGCATTATTCATGCGGACAATATTGCAGTACCTCTTTTCTATTTTATGTATCCTGAATACAATGCACAATGCGGACGAGGCTTATTGTCTTATATTCATTCTGTTTATACAACAAGACTGGGCAATGTGTGTGTTGTTGTAATTAAAAATGGAATAGAGCTATAATATAGTCAAGGTGGGTAAGACTCGAACATAGAGTTACACAGTGTTTTAGCTTTACTGACCGATTTGTTCTCGTCGTAGCTATTTAAACACGGAAATAATGAGAGATGTACGGAGCTCCCCCACTGACGGTCTTCCCCACCTTGACTATATATTACAAAATTCTAAAACTGCCGTGTCTGACTGTCTGTACATTAAAGCTATTAAAAACAACTGGATTACACTATATAAACGATGGAGAACGCGGTGTAATTTTTTTTTATTTCTTGTCTGTTTGGTGGTTTGTCTGTTCGGGATTTAAGTAAAAACTACTAGGCCGATTTCGATGCGGTTTTCGCTGATCAACAGAAAATTCTTAGACTTAAAATCTGTGCTACTTTTTGTCCTGGGATTCACGTAGATTTTTTTCTGGAAATGATTTAAATAGGACAGATTAAAAATACGAATCCCGATGTGATTTTTTTTACTGATCGATAGCAAATTTTATATAATGAAATATGTAATATTATTATCCCGGGGAAATTTTCCCAAGAGTAGTTTGTAGTTATCCGGCTGCATAAAAATTAGCTTAATCTGACACAGTTTTTATTGAAACGATAGCTGCGGTACTTTGTGTCTCGGTAATCCCGCGGCAATTGCAAGTAAAGCGTGGACAAAGTCGCGGGCATATCTTAGCTGTCCTATAAAATGGAAACAGTGGAAATGCAAAAGACTAATGAGGATAATAAATTGTGGCACTTTTTGTCCGTATGATTTATTATACAGGTATATTTTTAGGTGGGCCTTCAAAGGCAAATCCTAAACAATACGAAATGGCAAAAAATACTCTAAGAAGTCTCGGATCCGACTTCTACAAAAACTAAAGTATCATTTGGTTCTTGAAAAATCATTTATACTTGTCAGGGAGCGAAGCATAGTTTTTTTTTTTATTGCAGGAGTTCAGCAGACAGGTAGACGGCCCACTTGATGGAAAGCGATTACCATCGCCTATGGACATTTGCAACACCAAAGGTGCTACAAATGCGCTGCTGCTCTCTTAAAGGAAACTGGAACCTGGTCACTAATGCCGAAACACAACACAAGGTTGTTATGGCGGCATACTCTAGACCAGGGGTGGTCGCCATCCAGTCGAGCAAATACCCTACCACCTGGCTGTGGGTTGTTTAGTCGCCTCTTACGACAGGCCGCCAGGCCGCAGGAAATTGTATTATTTCTCCGTTCCTGCACGGATAGATATAGATAGTGTAGCTTGTTAAGATAAATATTTGTGAAGCAATGTCAAACGGCAAACTAAAGAAAAAGGTTTGAATGACCAAATGTTCTATTATTTTCCTTACATTAAACTACACCGGCTATTTGACTGCACCTAATTTTATCCAATATGATAATGATAAAAATTATTCTATTGCTAATCTATACTAATACTATAAAGCTGAAGTTTGTTTGTTTGTATGTTTAAACGCGCTCATCTCAGAAACCACTGGTCCGATTTGAAAAATTCTTTCAGTGTTGAATAGTACATTTATCGAGGAAGGCTATAGGCTAAATTATATTTTCAAAAAAATTAGGGATCCTTACTAAAAGTCCAATAATGTAACCCAAGGTGTAAAAAAATTACCCGAAAAAATCTTTACACGGCGTGCGCTGCGAAAACTATTGATTATAGAACAAAATAATGTACTACCACTTTGCAGAACATATAATTGTCTACATAAAATTTCGCGTAACCATATGTCTAACTATTGTAGTTATATCACAATAAGTGTTTTCTTTTATTTTTTTTAAATAATTAAAATTCCATCGCTACAAAAACTCTTTATTTTGTACCTTGGTATTAATCCTAATCAAAATAAATTACCCCATATTCAAGACGAATTCAATACCTTTCTAGAACTTTTTGAATTATTCAATTCGGACGTTTCATTCAAAAGATATCGCGATATTTAAAATGTAAGTATTAGTGTTGTCGCCAAATATGCTAATATTGTTTGATTGAACGCGCTAATCTCAGTAACTACTGGTCTGATTTGAAAAATTCTTTCAGTGTTGGATAGCCCATTTATCGACGAAGGCTATAGGCTATATATCATCACGCTAAGACCAATAGGAGCGGAGCACCAATGAAGAATGTTTCAAAATCGGAGGGTTTTGAAATTACACGCGGACGACGTCGCGGGCACAGCTAGTAATCTATAAATTTACCCAAATCGATCAGTGAATAAATATTGATTGCATTGAGACTCATTTATCTCCTCGATCCCAAGGACTACGACGTGATAATCATACCACACATAGTCATCACAAAATAATAATTAATAGTTTAAGGTTACCCACATACTTGGGCTCTTAAGACATATATGATTAGGAGGTGGGCACTGAAAACCAGTGCTGTGTCGGAACATGTTTCAGCATAGAAAAAGACTGAGTGCCAACCTCATTTCCTAAAATTGCGGCTTTCATTTTTTGTATGTATATTTTCTTATCAGTTTGTATTGTATGAGTCTCAATTAGAAATAACTATTTTTTTTCTTTCTTCAATCGTTAAATCCATTGGTTTAAAATTTTAATCGCCACTTCAGTTTCATGTTCTAAATTTTCAGTAAATTTAAAACACTTTAAACAAACTCTGGGGTATTAAAATGGACATTGAATGGATTGCTGCTCGTAATTCTTTAACTTTTAAACTATAGGCTGCGAAAACATAAACATATCATAAATAACAAGATATGTAATTAATTTAAGCATCATGTAATAATAATTAAGAACATACGTGGATTAAGTGGAGATTGTTGCTAACACCGCAATACATGATGTAAATTAACATAATCAGCTGGTATGTAAGGAATAAATAAACCAAAATCTTCTTCTCTAACGTAATAATGGTATGGATTTGTAGTTATTTTCATTCCGTGCAGGAACGGAAAAAGAATACTAATCCTGCGGCCGGGCGCATTGTCGTAAGAGGCGACAAAATAACCCACAGCCAGGTGGTATAGGGCATTTACTCGACTAGATGGCTACCAACCCTGGTCTAGAGTATGCCGCCATAACAACTTTGAGTTGTATTCCGGCATTAGTGGCCAGGTTCCAGTTTCTCCTTCAAGGCCGGCAGCACATTGGTAGCACCTTTAGTATTGCTAATGTCCATAGGCGACGGTTCACTTTCCATCACAGTTGGGGCGTCAGCCAGTCTGTTGTGCTTCAGCAATAAAAAAAATTGAAAAAAAAACTTATATTTATACATAGCTGTACTTAGTTAAAAAAATTAGGAGCAATTTTTAAAAATTACTCAACACGTATTAATTTGCACTATGTTTTAACAATATATTTATGTACGTTACAATGTACTATGTTAGTTTAGAGATTTTTTTTAATAACATTATTCGAGAAACAGTTGTACAACCCTAACAATAGCTTCTTTAGCACTTATTAGGAACTGTGTAGATATCTATTAGCGCCCATCTTAGGTAAACTTAAAATGATTTTGTACAGAAATAATACTTTATTATCTAAAATTCCAACAATGTCGCTTTGATTCTCAGAAAATTAATTTAAGTAACTCATTTTAGACAATCTCCCAAGTCGTGAGCTATATAGAATACTTGAATTCACTTGAGGTGTCATGTTATTCACAAACTTTTGACATCTGCCTTGTCTCTGGTATTATTATTTATTAATAACAAACTGCGTATTCAAATATTCAACACGTGCGTGAACCGTTGTTCTGTTCTATTAATAAGACACTGTTTACAAACTAATTATTAGGCAATCCTAGTTATTGCTTTTCAAACAATGTGATTGTTATACAAATGAAATGTTGCTTTATTAATGAACTAGGGCTGGCCTTTTGCTATCAGCCGTGTCAATTACTGTTATTTGCTTTCTTCAGAATCCTTGAATTTACCAGTATTATATATCCTACCGGCATTATATATTCCGAAATATTTTCATGGAACAAGAGTACAGGAGTGAATATCGCCTAGTAATAAAATAATAGTATCTTTAATTTTGTTGCATTTAGTAAAATCAACTGAGCAACCGCAAAACCAAAAAACTGGCGTTTCTAATTATAGTTTGTGCATTTATTGTCTTGCTAGGAGTATGCTGATGTTATGGGATTTGACAAAACATATAAAAACTGTATGAAAAAATATGTTATTGCTTCTAATAACGTTAATAAAATAGTTTTGAAATGGCATGTTGTTGAAGTTCTTAAAAAAATTAAAATTTCTTAGGAAGCACTTGCTACGTTTTGAAATTGAAGACAACTACACGCAAAGCTACCGGACCATCAATATACCTTGCTGCCGATCCCTGCAACTTCATACGCTCGCCTGATCAGGGTGATTTTACGAGGTCGCGAAGACCAAAAGGCCACGAGAAGCCACAGATGGCCATCGAACACCAATGAATGGCCAACTTAGCCGGAAACGAAGCCCACGCAAAGCTAGTGTTGGACGTCGGACACCGCAGACTGGCCAACTAGAGCCGTTAAAATCACCATTATGCGGGAAGGCTCCAACAGCTCCAAAGCCCGCCACCAACGACGGGTAGTTGTCCGCCGAGTAGAAGCCGAGTCAAATAGGTTTGCCTCGAAGCTCCAAACTCCCCGCTGCCTATAATGGCTGAAGAAGACCACCGAGAGAACATCCTCAACAGTCCCACATAGTAAAACAAAAATGAACTCGAGGCAAATTATTTAACCCCTTTTAATTCAGTTCTAAGCGATTAAAAATGTCCATGACGAACGATTTATTAAACAAAATAGATAAGATCAAGCTTTCATTGAAATACACGATAACATTACATCAAATTACGTCCAAAACGCCAGTTGGCTTTTATATGTTTATTAAATAACTTTTAGCTATTAATTCTACCGCTTTGTCTGATTTTACGTTAGTTGTAGTTCTGTTTTGACCGTTTATCTTATCTATTTAGAAACTAAATTCAAAGGTTTAATAGAATAATGTATTATTAGATATTATTGAATATAATTTGAAGAGAGAAAAGGTAATTTGTTTTTCATTCCTTTTTAAAACTAACGTTATGTTACAAGTTTTAGGACTCGAATTAAATGCCGTTAGAATTACTATAGAATTTATTAGAACTATATAAACACGTATAACACAGGTACAAATATAACTGAACACAATCAGTCCAAACGTAATGCACGATTCAATAACACGCGCAAAGTCCGTCACTAAATAAATTATCGAATGTACACAAGTCTTGCCTCGCGGCTGGTTAGCGCTCGACTGCCGATCTCTCCATTGGGCCATTGCTTTATACTGCATCGGTACAATATGTCTGCCCGACCGCGTAGACCGAATTTCTTAGAATCGGTTCGACACACCTGGCTAATGACTGCCATAAATGATTACAATACACAATGAGCAGTTTTCTAAACACAAAGTAATCAAAAGAAGTCCAAATGCGGAAAGGTAATAAAGTGTGCTTTTATAGTATGCAGGTGTGAATCTGCTTTTGTCGGCGTGTAGGTCGTAACAATTATATTAGAATAGAGTAGAATAGAATATACTTTATTGTACAATAAAATTCATGAAACAATACACAAAAACACCTTAGAATTAGATACAAATAACGGTGTTATCGCTGACAGCGATCTTTTCCACACAACCTTGGGATAGAGAGAGAAACTATGTATATGTTTATATGACGTCTATTAAAAGCAATACATACTATATTATACTTCGAGGTAGTCCTTTTTGCCGTTATATTATTATGTTAAACAGTTAGAATATGGCTATGTGTTTCAAACTTTATGACCTTACGAGGTAAGCTGTTAAAGTAATATCATATTTTATATAAAGAAATCAGCCAATCTCGTGTCGGATCCCGCGCAGTGAGGAGTTTCATTTCGTTTCTTATTATTCATTTACTTGCCTTACCATCAACTAAATGCATAGCATAGAATTTATTAGAAATATACAAACACGTATAACACAGGTACAAATATAACTGAACACAATCAGTTCAAACGTAATGCGCGATTCAATAACACACGCAAAGTCCGTCACTATATAGATTATCGAATGTACACAAGTCTTGCCTTGATCGTGGTTCTCGCTCGACTGATTATCTCTGCATTGGGCCATGCTTTATAATGCACCGATGCAATATGCCTACTTGGCAAGCGTCGACGCAATTTCCCAGAAAACCTAATCCGCACACGTGCGTAATTATGCCTGCGGACGGCCATAAACGATTACAATACACAATAAGCTGTTTTCTAATTACAAATTTTAAACACAAAGTAAACAAAAGAAGACAGTCATAAATAGTTTCAATGTTATTAGCTCATACACCACGGCAGGTAATAAATGTGCTTTGTCTACAGGTATGCAGGTGGCCCAACTTGTAATAATACATTTTCATTTTAAATTCAATCCATACATATCTAGTTAGCAGTTACAAACCACTGTAAAGACATACACGTGTGATTTTATAAGGATTCAAATTTTACCAATACAGGACTATAAAAACATTTTATACTTGCAAATTTCCCTCTTAATGATATAATAATAAAGCAATATAATTAATTTTAGCATAAAACACCTTAACAGTATTTATTCAGCAATAATTTATGCATTGCTCACGAAACGCGGATGCGACCAAGTCTGTAGTCACGCGATACCAACATTCCACGATTAACTTAGGTGACAAATCGTGAATTGAATTAATGTTTACCGCCTCACTTAAATTATGAATACCTCGTACGTATAAGGTGTTATTTTTAGTCTATACACTACTAAATTATTAGTAAAGTCGCGTGTTTCGCTACGTAATTATACAAAAAGCACTATTTTGTTTCTTACGTTTTTATGTATATTTGCTTTTTGAGCATCATCAATCATTGATGTGAACTCATCTTTATATTTAGTAGCTTATATCGTACAAGGCTTTCAACGAAAATGTTTCATAATAATAGTAAGCTTTCAGTACATGTATATACTTAAGCAATTTATTTTGTTTGGTCATGTAAAAATATTCTTTTCATGTTCCTTCAGCCAGTATATTTTAAATAGGATGACAGTGAAACGAATCGAGATCCATTTTATCATATTATGAAACATCGCGGCGTCATAGATTTGTGTGAGTGTACGAAATTATGACAACATAATTTTGTAAATGTAAAATGAGTCAAATAGCGCCCACATTATTTTTACTTAGCAGTAATTAAAATTATTTGTATGATGAGATTTTAAAAGTAAAATGGTATATTAACACCATTTCTTAAATATGTAAATAATATTAAAATTTATTGTATATTCAAATTCAATTGTGAATTACAACACTAGTCATCGAAATAACTTTACTAAAACGTACTATAATATTGCTTTTTGAAGTATTTTAGCCATGCCTATTGCTTCGTCATAAATATTTAATCTAAGTAATAATAACTATAAAGAGACCCGAAATAAAGAAGAAATAAATCAAACTAAAAAGCAAAAACAAATATTTAACCGACTCATTTCTTGTTTTTGTAAAAAAAAAATTTTTTTACCATTTTGGTTGCGCAAATACTTGAATAGCTTTAGAAATAATATATTAAGCACCTGCAGAAAGTTTACAACTGGTAAGCATATACAAATTTGCCACCTCACTCTTCGGTATATATGCTCTTCAACAAGGGTTACTCTCGATTTCCTTGCAACCCACAATTAGATCCTAACTTGGTGACTATGGGACCACCATATATATAGTATATCGAGAATTGAATAAAAAAAAATCGGCCCACAATTGACGGAGAAATCGCTTAACATGCATACAAAAAATATAGCGCCTGTAGAAAATGTAATACTGGCCCGCGTATACAATCTTTTTTTTTCTAAGAATGTAGGCGCTAGACATTCTTTAATAAATAAGGGTTACTGCCGATTTCCCTGGAATCAACTCATCAATCCTGACTTGGTGACTATGGCACCATCTCGGGAGTATAGACTTTGGAATAAAGAAAAAATTGAAAATGGCTCCATAATTAACGAAGATATCGTGTAACAAAAAAGTCGGTTTACAACTTTTTTAAGTTTTTCTCGATTTCTCTGGGATCTGCACCTCAGATTCTGACATGGTGACAATGGGACCAATAAGGAAGTATACCCTTACGATGAAAAGAAAAAAATTGAAAGTCGGTCTATGAAATCAAGTAACGAACATACAGACAAGTTGAGAACCTCCTCTTTTACGAAGTCGGTTAAAAAATCTTATTTCAATTTATCCCAAACATTTCTAGCTGCCACAATATGTATTTTCTTTCTATATTCCTTTAGTCTGACATACGCCCTTTGTCGCGCCACAAATCATCATGTCATAAACAAAGAAATACTGTGGTATTGTAATTAAAGACGAAATAGGTTATTTAACTCACTGGTATTTTATCATTCCATTTATCGACGATTATTCAGATTGTTTACCATTAAGCGGTGGCGATAAATTGCATTTGCATGTACGTCCAAACCAAATCATTACAGTCACAATTAGGGTTACCAGCCATCAAAATAATATCCTTATGTTTTGATATTCCTGCATTATTAGGTAAAATTAATGTAACAATTGAATCGTAATTTATTTGTTTTAAAATTTTACGGATGACTATAAGCTCAGAAATTGACCCTTATAAGCTACATTATGATTTGGTATAATAGTATAACAGAAAAAAACACTTTTTTTCGTAATCAGTCGAGTTAATTCCTGACAAGGGTAATTAATTTTTCAAAAATCTAATGATACCAATTTTCTTTTCTTGAAAATCGATCCCGAGATTTCTTTGAGTGTTTTTCGCTATTTCGTATAGTTTAGCATTTGGCCCTACAGGCCCACTGGAAGAATTCACTCTGTATTTATTTATTTTCATGTATAATAATGTGCATGTACACGGCCAACTACGAGTAAGGCTTCATCTTTAGCTTTTATCCGTGCAGGAACGGAGAAAGAATACAATTTCCTGCAGCCAGGCGACCTGCCGTAAGACGCGACAAAACAACCCATAGCCAAGTGGTAGGGTAATTGCTTGTCTAAATGGCTACAACCCCTGGTCTCGAGTATGCCGCCATAACAACATTGAGTTGTGTTACGGCATTAGTGGCCAGATTTCAGACTTCCTTTAGAGAGCGGCAACACATTGGTAGAAATAGAAACCGCTTTCCATCACACGAGTCGTCTGCCTGTCTGCTGAATTCTAGCAATAGAAAAAGCTTTTCTTGTCATATTAACAATAAATTAGCGATAGTGAGTTATTAATAAGTCATCATAGGTAAAAAAAACTACAATACATTAAAATATATATTCAGATAATTCATAACGAATAAGATAAATTATTTTATAATTTTACAATTTTATAGAAAGATTAGAAAAAATAGAGACAACTTAATCTAATATTATCAATATCAACCTTTAATTTTCTCACTGCTAGAATTAAAATTTCCTGTTTTGGAGTTACGGCCAGTATACAAGCTTGTTTAAGGCTTACTATCGGGTTTCACACATTGATTGTTTTGATGTTCTGGATTCATTGCAATGTTTTACTTCATTATTTAGTCGTGATAATTGAAACAATATGCATATTAGGTCAGAAATAGTACTTAATTGATGCATGTTTCCCGACCAGGATTTAAATCTACGCACACCCACGCAAAACGGTCGCGATAGCCAAATCAAATCGTATACATATTGTGCACAAATCACTAAGCCATTGTGACTTATTGTTATTATTTATGCCTAAAAAGACGGAAAAACGGAAAAATATTAAATTACTGTATTCAGTAATTTAATATTTTTCCGTTTTTCCGTTGTTCCTTTTGAACACAATAACATTATTTTATTACTGCTCTATAATCTCATAAGCAAGTTTAATTTTGATATCTCTTACAGATTATCCAATATTTCTAATTTTTTTGATAAGACTCCTTAGAACTGATAAAATATATTGTATTTACTTTATTATTCTCGAAAGGTGTCTATATTTTCTATACAATGTTTAAGGACTTTCAGTTCTACATCTGGCAACCCTATTTCCTAAGCATTCAAATACCGTGCGAGTCTTTGAATGGCACGGTGAGAACGACAAATATACGTTCGTGTAAATACAGAGTTTAATCTCTGCTTTCTCACTGTCACTGTGAAATTCACACAATAGAATGTTGAGGACAATATACTGCATACGTGTCTAGATATCTCTTGCGGGTAGAGAACGTCACCTCTGCATTATAAGAATTGTGTCGAATCGACATTGTGTAAGTTACAATAAATAAAAAATCTATTAGTCATAAATACATATAAACAATACAAAAGATATAAATAAAAGAAAAAGAGCAATATAAAAGAAATAAAATAAGAATTCGTCCTGTGTTCCAGGTGATAAAAGAAGCTGGCCATTTCTTATTCACGCCAAACCTTATGGCTACTCTTATCTAGCCACAAGTAACTGCGCAATAGGCGGTTTATTTATAGAAAATTAGATATGGTGCTGATTTCTACAGCTACACTGGAGAGAATATAAAGATTAGCGGGGGCACGATTACAAGTGCGAGAGTGTGAGTGACGCTTTCGACCCATAAAGGCACGTTTGCATGTGATGTACAATATTAGAAATCTTAGTAAAAATATAGCTTACTATTAAACAGTTTATATTATACATATATACATACATACATAACTTCACGCCAGTTCCCTTGCGGGGTAGGCACGTACAACAGAGCGCTATTTAGGCCCATTCTTACACACCTCACTTGCTTCTTTGACATTCATAACTCTTGTCATGCACGCTCGTCTGTTCTTAAGGCTCCTGACATCACCCTCCGCTAGTACACGATCAATTTGATCATGGAAGGTGTGTCGTGGCCTTCCACGACTTCTGCATCCATCCACTTTTGCATTGTATATCTGTTTAGTCATTCTTTCATCATGCATTCTTTCCACATGCCCGAACCACCGGAGCATTCCTTTCCTTACCTTCACCCCGACACTTTCAGACCAACTCCCTTTCTTATACTGAAGTATTACGAACGCGGTCCGCGAGCGTCACTCCGCAGTTTATATTATAATTAAATTATTAAAATGATATTTTAGATTACGAAACGAATATCTCACCACCTATTGACTTAAATAAAAAGTCACTCATAGAATATCTGTGTGAAACCTCTAGATCCCCTTATTCTAGTCCTTTTTTGCTAGTCGACATTATAATTATATCCTGGTTGATAAGCATGCACCTAATATTTCATGTATTTAAAATACGAAATACAAAATATTTTAAGTCGTGTATTTGATATATAAAATACAAAATACAGTAGTTTAACTATTTTTATTTAAAATATACAAAATTACAAAATATGTTCCGGTGTTAGATTATATATAAATACACTACTCACAAAAATTAATAATAATGCCCTTTTATTCCGAATGCATGCAATTTAAATTTTTTCTTTTTCTATTTTGTTTCTTATGTTATAGTATATCACGCAGTTCGGCGTGCCTCTTGGCATAGGCCTCCTCCAGCTCTTTCCATTGAACTCGGTCTTCGGCAACTCTAGTCCAGTATGGTCCCAAGGTTAGACGGATATCGTCGCTCCATTTTCTTTTTGGACGCCCCTGTCTTCTGATGTCTCCTCTTGGGTACCATAAGGTTACTTGCTTGCTCCATTTATTTATTTTGCAACGTAGCATATGTCCCGTCCAACTCCATTTCAGATGATCTATGCGGGTTATTATATCTGTTACTTTTGTCTTCCTCCTTATTTCCGAATTTTGGATTCTGTCACTAAGCCTGATATTCAACATGCTTCTTTCCATTGCTCTTTCTGTTTTAGCAAGTTTTTCCCTGTGTTTGTCCGTTAATGTCCATGTCTCGCAGCCGTATGTCATGCAGGGGAGAATACAAGTGTTGAAAGTCTTTCGCTTGATATGTATGCCTAGATCTTTATTCTTCATTATTTCTTTCAAGGACCAGTATTTCTTCCAACCGCAGGCTATTCTTTTGTTTATTTCCTTGGACATGGAGTCTTCAGGAGATATGATTTGTCCTAGATAAACATATTCTTTCACATATTCAAACTTAGTTCCATAGACGTCTATGTCGCTTTCTGTTGAGTTGGTCATTAGTTTTGTTTTATCTGCATTAATTTCTAAACCTACTTCCCTGCTTTTTTCTGCTATGTCTTTTATCATGTGTTCTAGTTTTTTAGGATCTTCTTCTAGCAAGACAATATCATCTGCAAACCTCAGATGATTGAGGCGGCTTCCATTGATTATAGTACCGTAATTATCCCAGTCTAATCTTCTAAATGTGTGTTCTAGCACAGCATTAAACAGCTTAGGAGATAATGGGTCTCCTTGTCTCACGCCTCTGTTTATCGGAAAGGAGTCTCCTTTTGACTCTAATTTGATACTGCTTTTGCTATTTTTGTAGATGGACTTAATAAGTTCTATGTAGATATCGTCCACTCCTTGTTCTTTTAGACTCAACCAGATAAATTTGTGTTTTAGACTGTCAAATGCTTTGGAGTAGTCTATAAAGCAGATATACAATTTCTTCTGGTATTCATTGTATTTTTCCAAGACTTGTTTTATTGTGTGGATATGATCTATAGTACTATAGTTCTTTCTGAATCCTGCCTGCTCGATCGGTTGGTTTTCGTCTAAGACCCTTGTTATTCTTTCTAGAATTACTTTTGCGAAGACTTTGTACACATTTGATATTAGGCTAATTGGTCTATAGTTGCCGATGTCATCTTTATCCCCTTTTTTATGGAGGAGAATAATATATGATTCTTTCCATTGTTTCGGGATGATGCGTGATGTTATAATATCATTGAATAGCTTGGTTAGGATTGGGCTTATTTCTTCTTCGGTGCCTCTGATTAGCTCATTTGTTACATTGTCAGGACCTGGAGCTTTTTCTAGCTTTTGTGATGTGATGGATTTCTGTACCTCCAGCAAGAGTATTGATGGGACTTTTTTGTAACTCGTATTAGGATCGTTTTTGGCGTTCTTTTCTCGGTCGGTGTCGTTGTTCGCGTAGAGAGTCCGATAGTAGTCTGTGGCTAGACTCTGGATTCTTCTGCGATTTGTTACTTTTTTAGAACTGTTGCTTTTTAGTCTTGGAATCCATTCCATTCCATATTCTCTTAATTCCTTGAAAGCTTTTCTTGTTCCCCCTGTTTTTTGGATTTCGTCTTCAAGTTTTTTCATTCTTCTAAATTTCCTATCCTTTCTTATATTTTCCCGTATTTGTTTACTCAGTCTAGATATTATATTACGGTTTTCTTCAGTTTTTGATTTGTCTGCTATAAGTGTTTTTCTTTCTTCTAGGAGTTCTATTGTCTTCTCACCAAACTTGACATCTTTAGTTACATTTATTTTCCTCACTTTTGACAGTTCTTTGTCCATGTGGTCATATTTTTCTGTGACACTTATGTCCGAGTTTACTATTTCTTTTAGTGTGTTGATGGATAGAGAGTCTATTTTTTCTCTATGTTGTTCTAATGTCATTTTATTTTTAATTTTATTTCTACTTATTTTAGTTGGATACTTTTTTAAACGGCAGCGTACCATGCGGTGGTTCGTATTAAAATTTAGATTTTGAATAATGTGTGTATCTTGGAAAGACGTTGGTGTATTAGTTATTATGAAATCGATTTCATTTTTATATTTGCCATCAGGTGATAGCCAGGTCCACTTGGTTTTGAGGTTTTTTTTGAAGACTGAATTGAGTAATGTTAGATTATTTTGTAGTAGGAATTCAATTAGTCGACGCCCGTTTGCGCTCCTCTTTCCAAGTCCATGTTTGCCCATTATCAGTTCTTCTCCAGGTTCTCTGCAACCAACCTGTGCATTAAAGTCACCCATGACTATGAGAAAGTTATTATGATATTTTTTTGTAATATCAGACAGAGTGCAGTAAAAGCCTTCGCTTTCACTTTCTAGTGCTAATTCTGTGGGTGCGTATGCTTGTATAATTGTCCAGGGTTTTCTGTAACTTGGCATATTGATGTTGAGTATTGCTATTCTGTCTGAAATGCCTATCAGTTCTTGTATATAGCTCTTCAATGCTTTTTTAATTAAGAAGCCCACTCCTCTTTGGCCCGCTATTTCACCTTTCTGATATAATATGTAATCATGTCGTTCTGTTATTTTCTCATCTAACCTTCTCATTTCACATATGCCCAGGATATCCCATTTTATATTTTGTAATGCCTTCTCCAATTCGAGTAAGCTTTCTTGTGTTCGCAGAGTTCTTGTGTTGAGTGTTGCAATGTTAAATGTTTCATTTCTTTTTGCTGGAGGGTTTTGGTCTAGTGCTCCCGCGGAGACCAACCGTTGTGGGAGACAATTTGCAACTCACAAAAATTAAAGGATATTAAAAAATGACAATATTTTTGGATGATTTTCAACACGCCGTAAGTAAACTCAGAGGAAAATGGCCGTACAGGCAAAAGAAAACAAATTGTAGCTTTAAGTGTACAGGGCATTGTATTGCCAATTAAATATTGACATAGGATTAATTTCATTAAATACATTTAGTTTTAACTAATTATTACTTAGTTTTAACTTTTCTATTATTGTAATAACACTTTTTTTACTTGTATAACAATGTTCTGGTTCCTAATAAATTATTTTATTTTATTTATTTTTATTTAGCGGTTGCCATTTTGCTTACGAAAGCTATCAAGCGCTTTTTTCTGTACAACACACTCACCAATAAGTAACGCTAAATGTATTTTGAAGCCATAAGAAAGTAATT
Organism: Dendrolimus kikuchii; assembly: GCA_019925095.2. Classification (NCBI taxonomy): domain Eukaryota; kingdom Metazoa; phylum Arthropoda; class Insecta; order Lepidoptera; family Lasiocampidae; genus Dendrolimus; species Dendrolimus kikuchii. The sequence goes on from CM034401.1 coordinate 4,873,806, forward strand.
CAAATACTGCCTAAACCTGGTTCCAGCCCTTTGCGGTGCGCATAACGAAGGTGGACGCGAAACGATTTGTTCGTGTTGTTGAAGTGGGGGGGGGGGGGGGATAACGGTGAGGATGTGTGGGGACTCGGCCGCCTGTTGGCGGAACCCGCTAAAACTCCCCACGTGTGCGAAGTGGCTAACGCCTGCCGGCATAAGCCTTGGCAGATGCAGAGGGCCGCTGTTTAGGGGAGTGGACCCTCACCTCTGTTTCACGTAGTGGTAACAGCCCTGCTTGCCTAAGTTTGTACCAATTTCGCACACTAGAAAGTCACGGTGCAGTAACTCTGTAATAGATCCCGTGGCGTTCTTACTAAGTCTTTTCTCTCTTCGGGACGCAGGTATATTTAGTAGATAGTTCGACGGCCTTGTCCTTCATTCGAAGATTTTATCCGTGCAGGAACGGAGAAAGAATACAATTTCCTGCGGCCCGGCGGCCTGTCGTAAGAGGCGACTTAACAACCCACAGCCAGGTGGTAGGGCATTTGCCCTACTGGATGGCTACCACCCCTGGTCTAAAGTATGTCGCCATAACAACCTTGAGTTGTGTTCCGGCATTAGTGACCAGGTTCCAGTCTCACTTAATAGAGCAGCAGCGCATTTGTAGCAACTTCGGTGTTGCAAATGTCCATAGGCGATGGTAACCGCTTTCCATCAACTGGGCCGTCTGCCTGTCTGCTGATCTCTGCAATAAAAAAAAAAGAGAGACCGATACCATACGAGAGTCCCACACGTGCAGGCGGCACTATCGTATGGAGCTGCTGTTGGCCTCCCCGTATCCACGGCCCTTGTGTGTGTCGCAAGAAAATACATTCCCCTGCGCTGTCAAAAAATCCCCTCTACGCCAGCCTAATGACTGGTGACGCGTTAGGTTCGCATCTGGTGTTGCAAACGTATGTAGGCGACAGTAGCCACTTTCCAGGAGCAGAGCCATCCACTTCGCAATAAAAATAATACCAAACTTGATATTAATCCTACAATGTTAATTTCCACTACCTAGGATTCAGAACTCAAGTGGTGGATAAGCCACCCAATTATTTCCCTGACTCCATCTATGCCCATGTATGTACAATTTCAATGCATAAGTACCACTTAACATGCTTCCATTGGAAAACTAGTGATGCAAATTGCATTGTGTCAATGGCAATCAATGTTTGATTAATATTGGCGTATTGGTTGTGTATGGTTGGTAGAATTTTAACCAATGTTGGAATATTGGTTTCCTAGTAAATTGAATGTATTTCAATAATGCATGTAAAATAATCTAGTCAGATGTTTTGGTTAAAATACTTATCATACATATTTTTAGTAATCTCAATTACCGTCCAACAATAATGAATACGCTATTTATTCGTTTAAGATATGACGTCATAACTCGCTACTCGTTCAAAATCTAGGCGGCTTCGACGTTTTATAATGCCCTTACTCCACTTTCGTTAATGTTAGTGATTGTGATCAAATGTGACTACTAATGTATAGTATTAAAAGATATCATAGTTAATGTTAAGATACATACGTGTATAAACAGGTGAATCTTTGAAGTAGGCCTTCTGGGCCAAACCCAGGCTAGATAGCGAACAACACTCAAAGGAGTCTTGAGGTCGATTTTGACCAAACTAAAATGGTATCATTAGATTTAAAAAAATCAATTACCCTTATCAGGATGAATGTCTGGAAAATAGAAAATTTTGTGTAAAAACAACCCATTCCCTTGGTTTGCCGTTTGACAGTCCTTTACAGAAATTGATCCTTACAAGCTACGTGATTTGATATAATAATACACGTATGTTTATTTTTTGTAAAACTGCTGATTTGATTCCCGACAAGGGTAATTGATTTTTCAAAAATCTTATGATACCATTTTAATTTTCGTCAAAATCGGTCTCAAAGCTCCTTTGAGTGTTTTTCACTATCTAGCATAGTTTAGGGTTTGGCCCTGAGGGCCCGCTTGAAAAATTCAACCTGTATGTGTGTTATCTGTCAATGTTTAACGTGTCTACATCTGCGTTACATAGTCGCTAACAATATCCCAGGTGTGATCCATAAGATGATAAGAAGCATCTCGTTTGATCTGAATATCAACTGCAACGATGTAGGTATATAGATTTTATCTGACACCAAACAACAGTTAAGATTTACTACAGAAATGATTGCTTAAAACATTTAATATTCTATATACAATACATGAAACAAATCTGCACAGCAAAATATTACCCTTAAAATATCTGCCAAAAATCTAATTATAAAGTCAAATTTAAAACAAAATAACACTTTCAAAATTAATACGTCAAAAACGGCCTCGAATGTCCATCTTAATAAAGATGCGTTCGGATACACGACCTTTTCTATAATGTCATTATGACCTTGTTACTCCACTTCAATTTGCGAAACCGATCGGAAAACCAGCACATAGCAGCAGGCCGAGTATCGCAATGTGCTCAATTAATTGAAGAGCAGAGTACTACATGAGTAAATTGAATCGAATTGGACATTGTCTTTAGGTACCCATTATGCGTCCTATGTATTTTAGACAGCACTAATCTATTAAACTTTATTTGCAAGCAATAAAATTGAAACAATTGTTTTTATCGATTAGAAAAATAAACGAAAACTAAAAGAATAATTAAAGAATGTCACCTTGCTTTAGCCAAATATAATGAAGAATGCTATTTTTGTTATTTAAAACATTCTAAATTTGTAATCAATGCGAAGTCTAGCATATCTCAACGTGTCCTGAAGTAGGGACTGCGTCTCAACAAACATGATGTAATAGACCAATAATCTACACAACGTTGCCTATGGGCGCTGAATGAGGAAAGCAACGACCGCGCTACGTGGCGCAAACTTAGGGAAGCCTACGCCCAGGAAACAACAGTGACGACTGTTATCATAGCATAGCATATTTTAATAGATTTTACAAATTTTTAGCGTACATTCTATTTGAATTTCGGGGAACGCATTCCAACCTGCAACCGCAAGGATCGTACGCGGTAAGTCATTCTATTTCCACGAAATTTAACTAAGTGCTCTTGCGGTGTAGACAAGTTCACTTAAACCTGTTGGTATTCATAATATCAACCTACAAATGTCTCAATACAATAGTCAATGTTCATTTTCATAAAAATTAGACGCTTGCGGCTAAAATTAGGTATATATAGTTCTTATCTCGTTCGGGAAGCCCCGGCAACTTACATGTATGGACTTATTGAAATAAATACATTTTTGTTTTTTGTTTTTTTTTTTTATCTACAAAGGCAAGCGAGTTTTTTTTATTGCGTATGTTCAGCAGGCAGGCAGAAGGCCCACCTGATGGAAAGCGGCTACCATCGCCTATGGACATTTGTAACACCAAAAGTGCTACCAATGTGCTGCCGCTCTCTAAAGTAAGTCTAGAATCTGGCCACTGATACCAGAACACAACTCAAGGTTGTTATGGCGGCATACGTCACTCGGGCAAATGGCCTACCAGCTGGCTATTGGTTGTTTTGTTGCGTCTTAAGACAGGCCGCCTGGCTTCAAGGAATTGTATTCTTTCTCCGTTCCTGCACGGATAAAAGCTAAAGATGAAGCTTAACTCGTAGTTGGACGTGTACATGCACATTAGGATAAAATAAATAAATACAGAGTGAATTCTTCAAGGGGTCTGTGGGGCCAAATGCCTATCTATACGAAATAGCGATAAACACTCAAAGAAAACTCTGCGTCGATTTTCAAGAAAAGACAAGTAGTAAGTATCATTAGATTTTTGGAAAATTATTAACTCTTGTCAGGAATTAACTCGGCTAATTTTGAAAAATAACACTTACTGTTGTACTTAACCAAATCATAACGTAGCTTATAAGTGTTAATTTCTGTGACGGAATATCAAACGGCAAAGTAAGGGAAAGAGTGGTTTTTCAAGGGTATTTATTACGATATTGTGTCTGACGGAACCAAACAATCATACCCTTTATTGGTTTCACACACACACACATGCGTGTTTACCACAATTGAAGCCCGCTCGCCTTCGTGAATTGCAAGAACTTATGGGTGAGTTTGTACATGAAAGTGTGTGTATGTGTATGCGTGTGTATGTTATGTCATACACGAACTGTTTGTTTCGTTTGGCTGTGCACCAAATAAAACGGTGCATAAGTGAATGTGAGATGGGTACTGGCATACTATATCTACAACCCCCACAAATATACCTAGATTATCGACAGTTTTATAATAATATCAACTCAGAAATATCTCAACAGAACAATCAATGTTTATTGCAAACAAAGATTTCAAATTCAGCTCGTGTAACTAATACGAGCTCGGTACACTGGTGTAGACACTTCACGATATAACAAAATAGCAAGCTATCTATAAGTATATAACTAGGATACGCCCACGACTTCGTCCACGCTAGACTTGAAATTCCCGTAGCATTCCCTGGACACAAAGTACCGCAGCATTAAAAAAAACTATGCTGTCGTTATAGTGAAAACTCTAATTTTATACACCCGAACAACAAAAAACTGCTCCCGGGAAAATTCCCGCAGGGTTCCCGGGATAAAATATATCACACATTTTGTTACATAAAATCGGTCAGTGAAAAGATCGTATTGTAATTCGATTTTTTCAATCTGGTCATTTTAAATCATTCCCAGATAAATTCCCGGCATAATAAGTAGCGCAGATTTAAGACTAAGAATTTCCTGTGGATCAGCGAAAACCGCATCAAAATCGGGCCAGAACTTTTTACGTAAATCCCGAAAACAAACAGACCAGATAATTTAAAAAAATTGCATAGTGTTCTCCGTCCTTTATATAGTCTATCATTATTATTATTTTTTAATAGCTTTAATGTACAGACATGGCATGGTAGTTTTATAATATTATAGATTTTTGCTGCGAAGGTCGCAAGCAAGCAGCCGGCTCATCTAATGGAAACTGATGACCGTTGCAACCTCAGGGGCGAAGTCAACGTATTACCAGCTTTTAGGGTGGGATATAGAGGAAGGGATAACGGGATTGGATAGGGCAATTGAATAGGACGATGAGAAGGAGAAGTGGGCCACCGAAACTCTTCTCACTCAACCCACAAAACAATATTAGCTCAAGACTAACCGCGTCGTGCTGATATTCCGTGAGAGCGTAGTATCACATTGATCGAGCCGGCCATAAGAGCTGGAATCAAATAATGATTCCAAGATAGATCTACCTAGTTTCAATACATATCAATGCCGTTAAAAAAGAAATAAAGTCTTCGTTTGAAGAAATATCGACGTAATTACATTCCTTATACATTATTATACAAAGAGCATATTTTGAGAATTTATACGTTGCATATTCAGCAAACAAGGTTTGCACTCAGCATATTGCTGTGCCGGAATTATATCCGATACAACGCTAATTTTCAGTACAATCCGTCCTTTTGGCGTAAGACCAAAAACGACCCAATTTTGGTATTTCTTAAGCGTTCCATCGAACCTATCAGTAACCTAAGATTCATATCCAACATTAACTTTTAAACCATCTCAGGACCTTTCAAATAATATTGGTATAGTGAAAATACATTATCTGTCACAGCTTTATCACAAAAGTTGTTTTAATATTTCATAATAATACAGTAAAACCCGTTCCGGGTTTCTTTTGTCGATGTTCTTAATAGGGTCTGAACCTTTTGGGTTCTCCATCCCTCGGGGAAATAACCCTCCAGTATCATTTTCTCATTTAAATGTCGGAGCCACATTATCTAATCGCATGTTGTTTTCGCAACACAATAGAATGCTTGCTAATTTATTTAATATAAAAAAATTTGGAGAGACGACAAAAAAGAAACATACGTAATAAATGACCCATGCTTGAGCTGAGATAAACAGTATAGCTTATTGTAATGGAGCTTTAAGAGATAGAACCAGACATGACAATCTCTTACATCCGTAAGAGAACCAAGATGATCGCCATAGATCGCATTGTAAGAGGAAGTGACAACATATGTCAAGTGTATTGTGTCGGAGAAAAGTTGGCGATGGAGCAAGGGCCCTATAGTGAAGACTTCGTTTTGGTAAACATTATGTTGCGTGAACACTAGCTCTGTGGAATCGCAACTTTCGGAAGGCAGGAGCTGGATGAGAAAAACGGAAGACCGGAGTGTATGGCGTAAATTTGAGGACCAACTACTTAACCAATATAAATGTACATACATAGATAACTTCACGTCAGTTCCCTTGCGGGGTAAGCACGATCAACAGAGCGCCATTTAGGCTTATTCTTACACACCTCACTTGCTTCTTTGACATTCATAACTCTTGTCATGCACGCTCGTCTGTTCTTAAGGCTCCTGACATCACAATCTGCTAGTATACGATCAATTTGATCATGGAAGGTATGTCGTGGCCTTCCACGACTTCTGCATCCATCCACTTTTGCATTGTATATCTGTTTAGTCATTCTTTCATCATGCATTCTTTCCGCATGCCCGAACCACCGGAGCATTCCTTTCCTTACCTTCACCCCGACACTCCCAATGTAAATGTAAAACAGGCTAAATTAATTAACCATTAAGGGCCTTACTAATAATCGTTTCTTAAATTTAGAGACAAGCTGATAAACTGCTCAGCAAGTGATTAGTGAAAAACTTACCCATAAACTCTTCTTTAGTCGAATATTTTGGGTATAACCTACGTTAATCATACAAATTTCGTTTATCTCTGCTTCTCTTAGGTAAACAACAGGTAATACACGTTTATAAGTGAAAAAAAATATATTAATTGATTAGGGTCTGATTCTGATTCTCTTACTTAAGAGATGGCTAATCGTTTCTTAACATGATTATTATAGGCCGTAAGAGTTATGTTGGAATGCGGCCTCTGTGGTTGAGCGGTTGAGCCTTTGCCGGCTTATCTCACTGCAACGCAGAGGCTCCGGTTTTGATTCCTGTTATGGTAAATTTCGGAAACGAATTTTCTCCGTTATTTTCTATGGTCTGGGTGGTCTGGGATCGGCCCCAGGGTAGTTCGTTGTATATATTACCAACACAAACGTAACTTGCTTAATTTGGGGATATACTATATGTGTGTTTGTCTGCCGATTATTATAATGGCTTTGTCTCTTTTTTTAATCTTCTCCCAATTATTTGGGGTAGGCACAATAAGTCTTTTCCTTTCATACTCTTCTATTCTGATGTACATCCTCTGTCACGCCTTAAATAATCCTCCATACAGTCCTTCCATATATTTTTATTCTACCTTTATATTTGTACACGTCAATCTTCTAGTTAATTATTCTTTTTGTCACGTGACTTTTTTTATTCGTCCTCATTATATGCCCATTTTTTTATTGTAGGAGTTCAGCAGATAAGCAGACAGCCCACTTGATGGAAAGCGGTTACCATCGCCTATGGACATTTGCAACACCAAAGTTGCTACAAATGCGCTGCTGCTCTCTTAAGGGAGATTGGAATCTGGTCACTAATGCCGAATCACAACACAAGGTTGTTATGGCGGCATACTCTAGACCAGGGGTGGTAGCCATCCAGTCGGGAAAATACCCTACCACCTGGCTGTAGGTTGTTTTGTCGCCTCTTACGACAGGCCGCCCGGCCGCAGGAAATTGTATTCTTTCTCTGTTCTTGCACGGATAAAACATCATACCACCATACCACCTTAGTCATCTTTCTCTCAATTTTTCAGAAGCACATGTTAGAATGGATTTATCATTATGAAATTTGAAAGCACTGTCGGCGAACCCAATTTCCTATGAACATCGTACCGAAATCAATTACAGGGTTTGAAAATTAAACAATGACACATCACGATACCCCAGCGATAAACAACGATACGAATGTGGTGATGAATGTGGCCCTACCATAAAAGCTAAAAGGCGACCCTTTGAGTACGTTATTAAACTTTTGTTGTTATCTCGGTTTCAATAATATGGGTTCAATTCAAATCTTAGAGCCCTTTGTGACGATTTTCATTATGAGATACGGAACAAAACATATTCCGTACTGGTTCACATAATATTTTCTTAAGTTTTCGCGACTTGTATACATGATAAAGCTACGTTTTAACAGTTTTAGGCGCGGTAATTTTATTTGATTTTGGTTTTTCCGACGTTTCGGCCACTTTTCAGTGGCCGTGATCACGGAAGACAAAGATGTCAAGTGTCAACACTTGCCGAAACGTCGGAAAAACCAAAATCAAATAAAATTACCGCGCTTAAAACCGTTAAAACGTAGTTTTATTATTTATTATATTCCGTACGTTAATATTTAATAACATGTTCGTAAAGCAAACTAAAGGCATGCGTTATTTTTTTAACTACTTTATTTTAACAAAACTACTTTTTAACGGTTTTAAGCGCGGTAATTTTATTTAAAATAAAATTTATTTATTTCATTAATTATCAATTAATTTATTTTTATTAATTAATTATAATTAATTAATTTATTTATTTACTTTTAATTTATTTAATAATAAATTCATTTATTTAATAATAAATTAATTTATTTAATAATAAATTAATTTATTTTAATTTATTTAAATAAAATTACCGCGCTAAAACCATTAAAACGTAGTTTTATTATGTATACAAGTCGCGAAAACTTAAGAATAGTACATTATGGTACTAGTGTGTAACATTGGTGATTACCGCCGAGGCGCCATTGAGACTCGAGCCGTAGGCGAGGGTCTTAAGAGAGCCGAGGACGGTAATCATCAATACACACGTGTATCATACGACGTTTTTCAACACACTTGTGAATAAAATAACAACAAAAACTCATTTTATTTAGTAGATAAAAAAAGTTATATATGAGTAAAACTTTTATTTATTAAACACGTACGAGTTAAAATTATCTATTTAAATAAGAAATTGCATGAAATGAGCAAGCAATAGGAACATTAATTTGTTTGTTCTATAGAACACGATCTTTTTTTTTGAATAAAAACTTTTTTAAGAATAAAGCAACTCAACCAATAAAGTTAAAAAAAAAATCTATAACTCACTAGTGAGTTATAATGTTTTTTACTCACAGTTTGGTTATGGGTGTCATTCTGTGCCTAATTGCGGTGACCATAGAGCCATTTTATGAGCAAGTGTGTTGAAAAATACTTTATTTTAGTAAAATAATCATGTACCTTTATTTTCTTTTTCGGTTTTTTTTTAATAATTAATAGTAATCCGTAGGCAAACACATTGTGGCGAATTTGCTTGCCATCATATTTTATTTAGTGCACTGAACTAGTAACACTAGTTCGAAAATTAAGAAATATATCTGTATATAGTGAGTCTATGGCTAGAGCCTATGACCAAGTTTGTCACGAGAACACTGAGATATTTAAAACTGTAATAATCTACTAAGTAAGCTACAATAAATATCTGAGATGTGGTGCGTACTTATTGCGAAGCTTTATTTGTGTGTTATCAAAGTGCTTAGTTCCCTGGCTAAAACGCCAAGTGATTAAATTAAGTAAACGGAGTTGAACATAGGTCTGATGAAGCCTCCAAAACATTGTATTATATTCCAAGCTTGTGTTTAATTTTTTTTTTTATCACTGTATACATTCGCGTTTGACCATTATCTCGCTCGATATAAGCGAAGATATGGTCTAAGATCAAGCACGCTTACCTAGAAAGTACCTATTCACACGATATTTGAAGACACCCAGGTTGTAAGTTTCGAGAAAAACAGACTCCGGCAGTGAGTTCCACTTCTTTGCGGTGCGCATAATGAAGGTGGGCTCAAAGCGCTCTGTTCGTATAGGTGATATGTCCACCATATAGCGGTGCCGCATGCGAGTGCGTCTGGTTGTCCGATGATGAAAGTGAGACGGCGAGATAAGATTGAAAAGCTCCAATGAAAACTCTCCAAAATGTATCCGATAGAAAACCGACAAGCTGGCAACTCTGCGTTTCAAAGGTTTCCTGAGACGCACTTGCTAGGTATTAAAATTATACAGCTGAATTATGCTTCGCTATGCACTGTCATATAAAAAATTTACTTAAAGCTAATTTTAAGAAAGTACTAAAAGCTACATAAAAGGGATGACTCACGCATTGGCTAAAAATTGACCACACTATCGAATGTTTAGCCAATAAGGTGATTTGCCGTTGTTTAAAATGATATTTCTAGTCTTGCATCTTGCATCACGCACCTAGTTCTTATTGTATTCAAAATCTTTTTACCTCGTTTAAGAAACCCAAAATTCGAATACTTCTTGAGAATGTTATTACCTTAATTATGATGATATCTATGAAAGTTCTTTTTCGACTTTTTGTCTATCAATTTGGATGAATCAACCGAAGTCATAAAAACATAAACTTGAACCATTCAATGTCATTGAACCCCGTCTTGTGGTTTCAGTTTTGTACCTATCAACCGATAGAGCACAACGGTGTTTAACAAAATTGATTCAATTTGGTTGATCCGTCTAATATCAACATAAGGCTCAAAATAGGTCACAGTATAAATACTTACAGATTGTAATGGACATCGGCCATGTTGGGTCTGTACTTCAGTGCTTGCTCAAAAGCAAATTCAGCTTCCTCGTTTCGTCCTTGAGAGATCAGGATGCTGCCAAGATTCCCGTAGGCTGCAAAAAGATTTTTAATTCAATAAATTCATCAATAAACTTACATATCGATACCTTAATTGCTAAGCTGACCAACTCATAAGTACACATTTTTACAGGTTATGAAAAAATAATGTAATAATTATACGACGAATTGAGAACTTTCTTCTTTTGTAAAGTCGGTTAAAAAGCTGTAATATCATAATGAAAAGAAAAGAGCAATACATTATCAAAAATAAGAATTTAAAATATTATCTGCTACCAGTGTTTAAGACTTCTTCGTGTAGTGTACAAAATGTTTCAAGTTTTAAGAATCTGCTGAAAAATTTACTTAAACTTTTTATACAGTCCCTTTGTTGATTGCTATATCCTTTTATTATGTAGGTAAGTAACTATTTGACCGTTTTGTTATAAAAAAATAAAAGTTTTCTTAAATTGCATTGACTACGTCGTAATTTTATAAATAAATAAAACTTAGAGAATAGATATTTATGATACTAGTGAGATAAGTTAGTTTTTACAAACGAGCAGATGAATGTAAGCCCGAGAAGAAGTGGAGCGTTTACCATAGTCACGAGTTTGTAAAAACCTACAACAGCGTGTGTCATACAACGCTTTTTAACACATTTACGAGAAAACAGTAAAATAGGTAATGAAACAAACATAAATATCAGTAGGAAAGTCGCAACAATCTTTGACGTTCCTAATATGAAAAAGGCGCGCATTTGAAAATAGCGTTACATGCGCGTGGTAAAAATTAGAACTACATCTTACGTCTCATTTTCTCTATAGTATTAAAGTGAGACGAATGTATTTGTCTAAAGCGTTTTCAAGGAGGTTCCATAATTCGATATTCTCATAATGTGAATCTGAAACTCCTTGGTGGAATTCTTATATATTTTTTTCAGCTAAGTACCTGTCTTACCGCTCGATTCGTTGTATGGTGCGTAATTTTTAACTTTCGAACAAAGTAAACCGGCTTCGTAAATGTATTTTTTGGACAAATATGTTGAAATGGAAATATTATTGTACACAATTGCCAGCCATGATATTTTTTTTTTATTTGTGGCGAGAATTCGATAGTAGACACAAACAGTCCAAAATTTTTCATAATACAGTTTTTTAGATGCGATAGGTCTCTGATACGATAAAATTAACTTACTGTTCTAACGTACTTTTTATTTTACTGTTCTACCTAATTTGATAACATTAAAAAAAATTAAACCGGCTGTGCCAGCGAAAATTCGTTTGTGTTGCCATTACAATTTGTTAGTTAGTGAAATGCAATACTGGTACCAATATACGCGACCGAAGGCCGTTGTGTGTGTAATAGTAATCACACGGAAACCACGTCATTTATGGGGATATCCTAAGTGGTAACCCGGGATATAAGCTAGCTTCTTTTCTTTATTCTGCACAAAAAGTTACATACAAAATTATACAATTAGTGGTGATATACAAAGGCGAGTTTAACCCTAAAAGAGTTTTCTTCCAGCGAACTTATGAGTCTAGCGAGAAGGGAAGATGCAAAAGGCAGGTTTGTGTACACTAAGATATTTATAATCTAACTATGTAATATATAATAGAAACAGATTAAGAAAAATAAATTATATACAAGATACATACATACATAGTTTGGGGTGGAAACTCTGGGTCCGTGGGATCCTAACGCTCTAAAACTCTATCGAGATGTTGCCGAATGCTTAGTAGACCTCTCACGCGACCAAAAGGCAGGCGTCTATTTTGCTCAAAGGGTAAGCATTGCTATTCAGCGTGGTAACGCCGCCAGCCTTTTGGGAACGTTCCCGGCAAGTGACAGTGGTTTGGGACCCATATTTTATCTATAATTTTGCTCTCCGTTTTTATTTAGTTTTAGTATTTAACTTTAGGTTTCTATTTTATAGTTTAGTTTAATTTTTAAAATAATTTTGGTTGTTGCAATAAAGATACATACATACATATATAATCTATATAAATAAAAATTAATGTTGCTAAACGCAAAACTCGAGAACGGCTCGACCAATTCGGCTAATTTGTTTTCGTATGTTCCTTAAGGCACACGGAAAATTTTAATTTAAAAAAAAATTGCGTGGACAGTAAGTAGTAAAAACAACGCTTTTCTTTTCACAAAATGTATATTTTACAGGCGCTTAAGATTACCACTGGGCGTCTGTCATAGACTTTCTAATTTGACTGGAGCTGATTTAAGGAGTTATATATGCATCTAGGGAGCAGAGGAGTCTTCACCCATGTTGACGAAGTGAGTTTGCACTGATGCGTTGGGATCAGCGTGGGCGTAACTACGTTATAAGTCTCACGCTCTTCCTGCCATAAGCGCGGGTCACATGGGAGAAGGGTGGTTTTAGTGGAGTATTGAGTTGATTGGTAGGTGGGTTTCGAGTCTTCACACAAAGCGGTCGATTGGTGTTTGGCAGCCCGCAGAAATCGCCTCCATAATCGACTATGGTCTAATCCCTAACAAAGGACCCGGTATTGTGCGAAATGCATTTCCCCCGCCGTAAAAAAAAGGAGTTCTATAAGTCCGTATTTCTTTTGATGTATTTTATGTTAATTTAAGATAGATATTGGTCTTTGACTTTTGTTTTTACTGCTCTCCGATGAACTACCTCGGACCGTATGTGGCAGGGCGTTCTATAGTCTAACTGCGTGGCTAACTCTGTGTTCTGTTCAGTAATTTCCACGTGATGCTAACCAGCTTACATCGCGAGTCAACCTTTTTATTTTATTCCAATAAATGACGTCATATCCGTGAGAGAGTGTCGGGGTGAAGGTAAGGAAAGGAATGCTCCGGTGATTCGGGCATGTGGAAAGAATGCATGATGAAAGAATGACTAAACAGATATACAATGCAAAAGTGGATGGATGCAGAAGTCGTGGAAGGCCACGACACACCTTCCATGATCAAATTGATCGTGTACTAGCGGAGGGTGATGTCAGGAGCCTTAAGAACAGACGAGTGTGCATGACAAGAGTTATGAATGTCAAAGAAGCAAGTGAGGTGTGTAAGAATGGGCCTAAATGGCGCTCTGTTGTTCGTGCCTACCCCGCAAGGGAACTGGCGTGAAGTTATGTATGTATGTATGTATGTATATCCGTGAGATAGACGATTATATCAAAAAAATTGCGCTGCCGTCACTTTTCTTTTTCTAACGCTATCGTTGCGATTTACTAACAAACATGTCGTCATTATAACAACGCGAACTCAGTTTCACTTAATAAAATGAATTTGGTCAGCTATAATTTTTATAAAAGCTATATAACTCGTATCAAACTAAAACACAGCTCTTTTTGTGTTATTAAAAAGATATCAAAAGGACATCTCTGCAGGTCGCGATAGCTACTAAAAAATGATTTGGCAATTGTCATAACAGTGTTTTTATGTCAGCCAAAATATAAAAAGAAAATATACGTTGACACATTAATATAACAGCGCCGTTATCACTACCACATACGCATATAAAACCATAAAACGTGGACAGGTGAAATAATTGGGCCAGTGGGAAAAGACACTCGTCAGTTGGGTTCCGGATTGTTACTTTATTTTTATTATTATATTCATATCTTCTGAACCCTGTAACATGTGAAAAAAAACACCTTTTATATTTTTACATGCCTTGTAACTGACTTCAAGAAAATGAAGGACTTTCAATTCGTCATGTAACTTTTTTGTATGTAGAGTAGAATAGAATAAAATATTATTTATTGCACACAAGAAAATAATACACATGATTTACCTAACAATCATTATCATATCACATCATATATATATATATATATATATATATATATATATATATATATATATATATATATATTTGTATGTATTACTAGTGTGTAACATTGGTGATTAGCGCCGAGGCGCCATTGAGACTCGAGCCGTAGGCGAGGGTCTTAAGAGAGCCGAGGACGGTAATCATCAATACACACGTGTATCATACGACGTTTTTCAACACACTTGTGAATAAAATAACAACAAAAACTCATTTTATTTAGTAGATAAAAAAAAGTTATATATGAGTGAAAGTTTTATTTATTAAACACGTACGAGTTAAAATTATCTATTTAAATAAGAAGTTGCATGAAATGAGCAAGCAATAGGAACATTAATTTATTTGTTCTATAGAACACGATCTTTTTTTTTTGAATAAAAACTTTTTTAAGAACAAAGCAACTCAACCAATAAAAAAAAAATAAAAAAACAATAACTCACTAGTGAGTTATAATGTTTTTTACTCACAGTTTGATAATGGGTGTCATTCTGTGCCTAATTGCGGTAACCATAGAGCCACTTTATGAGCAAGTGTCTTGAAAAGTAATTTAAGTATCTGTATTTAATTTATAATATGTAGTTTAAGTATATTTAATGCCTAATAATCTGCACCACCTACATCGCCAGATTAGATTAAACTATTCCTTAAGTTAGGTTGCCTAGAAGAGATTGCTTTAAGCGATAAGGCCGCCTATTGTTTCTACCATGACAATATTGTAATTGTGTATTTTTGAAATTGTATATTCGGTGAGCAATAAATTGTTATCTATCTATCATTTAACTAGTACAATCGGCGGTCTTACCGCTAACAGCGTTTTTTTCCAGACTACCTTTTAGAGATAATTTCACATTTCTAATAGTGGGTCGGTATTCAGCACGCATAGTTTAAAATACATACAATCATATATACATATATTAATAATAAATGAAAATCATACACATACATATTTATATACAAATATATGTACATAAAATTACATACACAAACATAAATTACTGTAAGTACTCGTATGTTCAGTCATAACTTTTTTGTTTCTGATGCGATTTTAATGATTCCTTTTGCGTCGGATTCAATACACCTTCAGGATAGTAATATAAATTTCATTGTTATTGGACACCACATACGTAACTTAACTTACAACATTTTGAAGTCGCTGCCAAGTAAAACATACAAAGCAACAACAAACTATCTATCTGTGCAGAAACGGAGAAAGAATGCAATTTCCTGTGGTCGGGCGGCCTGTCGTAAGAGGCGACAAAAGAACCCACAGCCAGGTGGTAGGCTATTTGCCCGTCTGGATGGCTTCCAGCCCTGGTTTAGATTATGCCGCCACAACAACCTTGAGTTGTGTTCCGACACTAGTAGCCAGGTTCCAGTCTCATTCATCTCAGTCATTTGTAGCACTTTTGATTTCGAAAATGTCCATAGGCTATGGTAATCGCTTTCTAATATTAAGTGGGCCGTCTGCTTGTTTGCTGATCTCATAAAATAAAAATAAAAAATCTTGCAAAATATTTATATGGTTTAATACGCACCGAATTCAAGATGTCTTAAAAAAAATGATTATTTTTGTTTTTTAATTTGAAGAAAGTGAGGTGTAGGCGCTCAGCGCTCTTTAACAAAGATTGCTCTCGAATTCCCTGAGTTCCCAACATAAGATCCTGACTTGCTGACAATGGAACCACCTCAGAAATATCTCTTGAATAAAGAAAAAAAAAGAAAATCGGTCCACAACTGAAGGAGAAATCGCGTAGCACACATACAAAAGAAACATATAGTCGAATTGACAACCGCCTCCTTTTGGAAGTCGATTAAAAAATGAGCTTGACCTACAAATACAGAACCCTAAAAGATGTCGTAAACACAATAAAAGGTAAGAGGACCGCCCCTACACCCAAAAGAAATAAAAAACAAATTTTGGGCAATAAAAAATATCTTTTCATTTGTACGGTGCAATATTTATAAAAGGACTGACTATAAAGCCTATAAAACACTTAATTGGTATATAAAAGTTGAACTAAAACCTACCAACCATTAAGGTAACCAGTAAGGGTACCTGGTACGCTGTACGCTGGGTAGGTTTTTAACCGCCTTCACAAAAGGAGGATGTTTTCAATTCGCCTGTGTGTTGTTTTTTTTTCTATGTTCGTTACTCGATTTCTCCATCAATTGTAAACCGATTTTCAAAATTTTTCTTTTAATCGAAATGTTATACTCCCGAGGTGGTGCCATGGTCACCAAGGTAGGATCTGGTGAGTGAATTCCAAAAAAATCGAAAGTAACCATTACTTAGTAAAGAACGTCATGCGTCTAAATTCTTGGAAAAAAGCTTGTATACGCATGTAGGTCTCATACTTTTAACAGGTGCTTAATTTTTATATGCATGTTACGCAATTTCTCCGTCAATTGTCGATCGATTTTGTTTTTTTTTTCTTTATTGGTAAGTATGTATACTCCCAAGGCGGTTCCATGGTCACCAAGATAAGATTTGATAAGTGGATCGCAAGGAAATCGAGAGCAACCCTTGTTGAAGAGCATATACACCGAAGAGTGAGATGGCAAATTTGTATACGCGTCCCAGTTGTACAATTTCTACAGGTGCTTAATATATTATTTATAAATTTATTGAAGTATTTTCACAGCTAAAAAGTAAAAAATATTTTTTTTAATCAGAAACAAACCCGATTTCACACTAAAAACCAAAAAATAAATATTTAACTAACTTCTTTCTACAACGTCTTGAAGTCGGTGTCAAGCAAAACATACAAGTTACAATATTTTGTAAATTTGCTGTTGTTCTTTTATGTTTTACTTGGCACTGACTTCAAGATGTTGTAGAAAGAATTCGGTTAAATAATGATTTTTTGGTTTTTAGTGAGAAGTCGGTTTTGTTTTTATTAAAAAAAATCGATATTGCTTAGTTTCAGTTTTACAATTAGTTACTAATATATGTACCTTGTACTAAATCTAAAATGTCTGTGATTTCACACAGCTGTTTTTTTGGAAATGTAATTTATGATTTACTAACATGTGGCTGCAAAACTTCGTTCGCATAGGTCATGACGACGACATAATATTTGTAAGTGAAATGCAACGGTTGCACTAAAAACGCGACGCACTAGCTCCATTTTTATTGTTATATATTTTTTATCACATGAGTTTAGTAGAGCGGCAGACAGACCACGTGATGGAAAGCGGTTATCGTCGCCTATGGACATTTGTAACACCAAAGGTGCTACCAATGTGCTGCCGTTCTCTAAAAGGAGACTAGAACCTGGCCACTAATGCCGGAACACAACTGAAGGTTGTTATGGCGACTTACTTTAGATCTGGGGTGGTAGCCATCTAGTCGAGCAAATAATACTGTTACGAGTTACGCAGGACTCGAATTAAAATGCCGTTGGAATTACTATAGAATTTATTAGAACTACACAAACAAGTATAACATAGGTACAAATATAACTAGACACTACTAGTACAAACTGCACGATTCAATAACACGCGCAAAGTCCGTCACTATATCGTTTGTCGAATGTACGTCTTACTTGTATCGTAGTCTTCGCTCGACTGCCGATCTCTGCGTTCGGGCATTCATTTATACTCAGCTTACAATCGTTGTCACGACCGTGTAAACAATGATTTCCAAGAATCACACCTGGCCACTGTCGGCGCCAATTCCCAGAAAACATAATTATGCACACCTGCGTAATTATGCCTGCGAACGGCCATAAACGTGTAAAATACACAATAGGCTGTTTTCTAATTACAATTTTTAAACACAAAGTAAACAAAAGAAGATAGTCATAAAACAGTTTCAATGTTATTAGCTCAAACGCGGCGGCAGATAATAAATGTGCTTTGTCTACAGGTATGCAGGTGGCCCAACTTGTAACAGTAATAACAGGGGGCGTATTACGGCCGCTTTTTCAGATTCGTCTGACAAACATGACAATGATCAAAATAAAATGGAACTTTGTGCTATGCCTTACAACTCTACCAGTATACCTAAATATGTAAAAAATTATAAAACCCGGCCTACAAGAACAAGTTCAAAGTATTTAGTTATAGAGCGTTCTCATTTAAAAGAAAACATTTTCGAGATATCTCCATAAAATAAAATATGTGGATAACCTATAGTTTCGGAAAGCATAGCAAGTCAAGTAAGTTTGTTCCACTTTCAAACCACGTCTACTACTGGACGAACTTGAGCTATGTACGGAAAAGTTTCAAAGCTTTGCCTTGTTTGGATGTATATATTTTTATTTATTACTAGGATATGCCCGCGACGTCGTCTACGCTTGACTTAAAATTCCCAGGAGACAATACCGTAGCATTTTAAAAATAATGAAAGCTATCGTTTTAGTTAAAACTGTATCGAAATAAGCTAATTTATACGCATCTGAACAACTACATATCGCTCACGGGAAAATTTCCGTTGGATACCCGGGATAAAAAGTAGCGCAGAGGTTAAATCTAAGAATTAGCTGTCGATCAGCGAAAACTGCATCGAAATCGGCCTAGTAGTTTTTACGTGAATCCCGAATAAACAGACAAGAAATATAAAATAAATTACATCGTGTTCTCCGTCGTTTATATAGTCTATTCCACTTGTCTTTTTTTAAATAGCTTTAATATACAGACACGGCATGTTTAGAATTTTATAATATTATAGGTAGTGGTTCTTAATTTTTAAAGATAATCTTATGATCACCCTCTGTTTCTGAAGTACATTTACCATCGACAGACGACACATATCTTATACTCCAGGGTTGTTACGTTACTCCATAATCGTAACCGAAACTATCGGATATCTGAAATAAAAATTTATTCGAAAGAGTATCCGAATCTGACGTAGTTTTCGGATAATTACGGATAGGGATGGACTTCGATTTAGATAGCTTATCAGAGCATTCCCCGTTCTACAGACGATAGACCACGTTTAGAGCACTAACGTCTCTTCTAAGACTTAGATCTTCTAGACCGTCTGTAAGTTCTAAATCGTCGGCAATCCGATTCCAGAACAATAAAAAAAATATGTGTACCTTAAGGCTTGTAGCAACGCCAGTCTCTTTTCGGTACTGATTTCTAGTTGGAATTCCATAGACACGG
The DNA here is from genome assembly GCA_019925095.2 of Dendrolimus kikuchii. Taxonomy (NCBI): domain Eukaryota; kingdom Metazoa; phylum Arthropoda; class Insecta; order Lepidoptera; family Lasiocampidae; genus Dendrolimus; species Dendrolimus kikuchii. The sequence continues at coordinate 4,893,286 of CM034401.1, forward strand.
CCGTTTTTCAGATGCATTATTATTTGAGTGTAAATAAAGTACATACCATACATACATACATACATAACTTCACGCCATTTCCCTTGCGGGATAAGAGCGAACAACAGAGCGCCATTCAGGCTTAGTCTTACACACCTCACTTGCTTCTTTGACATTCATAGCTCTTGTCATGCACGCTCGTCTCTTCTTAAGGCTCCTGACATCACCTTCTGCTAGTACACGATCAATTTGATCATGGAAGGTGTGTCGTGGTCTTCCACGACTTCTGCATCCATCCACTTTTGCATTGTATATCTGTTTAATCATTCTTTCATCGTGCATTCTTTCCACATGCCCGAACCACCGGAGCATTCCTTTCCTTACCTTCACACCGACACTCTCTTTCAGACCAACTCTCCCTCTTACTTCGTTATTACGAACGCGGTCCGCGAGAGTCACTCCGCAGATTTTGCGCAGTGCTCGCATCTCGACCGCGTTTACTCTACTTTCATGCTCTCTCTTCCATACCCAACTCTCGCTTCCATACGAGAGCGTAGGTACCAGCACCGCGTTGTATATGGCAAGCTGGACCTTCTGGCTGAGGTTCTTAGCGCCTAGAAGTTTACCTAACGCTCCATTCACACTATTCCCCAAATAAAATAAAGTAGTACTTAAAAAAATAATAAAACCATATTATTTAATATTTATCTCTCTTTTATAAAGATGTAGATATTTTTAATCCTGTTTTGATATTTCGAGGTGATTTGGTTAATTTTTTTTTTGCTTAAAATAACTATAGAAAAAATATGATAAAACCACATTACGTATCATATCGTGAAGAATTCTGATAATTTTTTTTTGGTAAACTATTAATCAATACCAACGAAAAATGGTTTAATTAGACCCCATTTTCGACCTTTTGCGGCAAGAGGAGCCTTAAAATAAAACTACAAATACTATGTACTTATTATAATAATAAACCTGTTGAGCTGTAAGTATTTTCTGTAGTTATCATGTGTACGCAAATTGCTTCTCGATTTAATTATCTCTGTACAACTGTGAACTATCAAATTGTTGTTCCTTTATATAAGCCAACAGAAATAAAGCCGGTACAGTTAGATTTTCCGCTTGGAAATTATCCCGCCAGTTTCTGGCGTGGCTTCATTACACGCCTATAAAGCCACATTCAGTATAGATGTGTATGTGATTGCTCGGAGGCTATCGTGCGACCAACCGATTTCCGTTTTACTCCCAATCCGCTTCGTGAATGTACTTTAGGGTTACCACATTTGCGATTTGCATATATTATTATGAAAACCGCTTTTTAGTATATATTTATGTATATATTAAAAATTCATGGTAGTTTAGTGGTTTACTTACTTGCGTCCCAAAGTCAAATGACTGGGGGTCGAATCCTGGCTATAAAAGCATGCACCTCTTCTTAATAGTATGTGGTATTAAAAAGAAGACAACATAACTTATCTATACATAATTAGATATAATATAACTGTAGAGGTCGAATTTCTGTAAAATGAAAAAAAATTGCTAAAAACCGAGTCAAAGGGATGTAAGAAGTGAAATACAACTAATATTTTTTTTCAAATTTTTTGTTTCTCTGTTTGTCTGTCTGTTTGTACCGGCTAATATCCGAAACGACTCACCGATTTAAATGAAATTTTGTATGGTGGTAACTTATATCCCTTGTCAACATATAGGATACTTTTGATCCCGAAAAATTAAAGACTTCCCGTGGCATAGTTAAAAAAACTTTAATTACTTAAACAGCTTTGAAGGAATAATAAATATCACGCGGACGAAGTCGCGGGCATCGGCTAGTTTTAAAATATAATATGTAGTTGGAGCACCCAGTTGGGTGCTAAATGATAGAAACAATGTCTATATGTAGTTACATATAGACATTGTTTTTTAAATGAATGTTTGTGGATTTATCTATCTACAATATTATGAAATTCTAAACATGCCGTGTCTGTACATTGAAGCTATTAAAAAAACAACTGAAATAGACTATATAAACGACGGAGAACACGATGCAGTTTTTTATTTTATTTTATGTCTGTTTATCTATTTGTTGCTGTTTGCGACCACTTTATTGTAAGATAACATCAACAAATTGTTAAGTGGTAATTGTTTTATCCGTGCAGGAACGGAGAAAGAATACTAATTCCTGCAGCTGGGCGGCCTTTTGTAAGAGGCGAGTATTTGCCCGTCTGGATGGCTACCACCCCTGATCTAGAGCATACCACCATAACAACCTTGAGTTGTGTTCCGGCATTAGCGGTCAGGTTCCAGTCCATCTACGAGCCCGGCAGCATATTGGTAGCATCTTTAGTGTAAGTGTAGTGCAAATGTTCATAGGCGACGGTAACCACTTTCCATCACAGTTGGGCCGTCAGCCTCTCCGCTGTACTCCAACAATAAAAAAAAACAATAAAAAGCGGTTAATATAAATTAATATTACTTAAACAGTGTTAAGAGTTAGCTTAGTTTATTAGTTTTAAAACGAAAAGAAAAAAGAAATAAAATTATTTAATAAGGTCATGAAAGTAGCGCCTAGAAATTTACCTAACGCTCCATTCACACTATTCCCCAAATTCACTCTTCTTTCTATATCAGCGGTGTACCTTCCATCCCTGATAAAAGCACATCCAAGATATACAAACTCATTTACTTGCTCTAGCATAACATCATCGACCATTATCCTTGCATTCGTTCTGGTTTCTTCTCTTTCAAACACCATAACCAAAACCATAAAAAAATCAATAAAAAGTGGTTAATATAAATTAATATTATTTAAACAAAGTGTTAAGAGTTAGCTTAGTTTATTAGTTTTAAAACGAAAAGAAAAAAGAAATAAAACTATTTAATAAGGTCATGAAAGTTGTTGCAAATAATAATCCGAATTATGCGTTTGAACTTATAAAATAATGAATTGAAAATGTCAACAGAACTGTTGTTACTTATTAGTAGTTATAAAAGAAGTGTTGTTTTCAAAATATGTAGAGAAAAGAGTCTAAGTAAGGGATTTCGAGTTTTATACCTAGTTTTACAGTTGATGAAGGGAAGTATATCTGGACAATCTATGGATAAATTTAAGAGCTTATGTAAATAGAGCAGTTCATTGTGCTCAAGACGCTATTTAAGTGAGTCAATCTTAAATCTGTTTAATTTTTTAGTGTAGGGTCTATTATTCGAGACCGAGGTGAAATTTATAGGAAATGATGTTTAATATCTTTTTTCGTACTCTCTATTCCCTCGCTGTACCGCCTAAAAAGGGGACCAAACTATTGAGGCGTATTCCAGTATTGTACGGACCAGAGTACAGAAGTGGCAGCAACCTATTGTATTCTGGTTTTTAAATCTTTGATTGAGCGCGAAATAAAACCAATTAGTTAGGAACGTTTTGTTATAATATGATCATAGTGTCAGTGAAAACTTAGCTTTTCATCAAAGTACACACCTAAATCCTTAATAACTGTCTTTCTTTCTAAGTTATAACCATTAAGTGAGTATGAGTGGTAAAGTTTATGAGTTTTAGTCGTGAAAGAGATCATAAAGCATTTGTTAATATTAAGGTGCTTCCTGTTGAAGGAGCATCGATCTGAAATACAAGTTTGGTCATAATAAAGGCATTGGCAGTCATGATCATCTATAGTAGTGCAATATATTTTAAGGTCATCTGCATAGAAATAGAGACACGGGCATGAAGACTGTGCGACCAGATCATTTATAAATATCACAAACAACAAGGGCCCTAGATGCGATTCTTGGGGTATTCCAGATGTCATTTTAAGTGGATTTGATAAATGACCTTCAACGCTAACCTGGTGGTTTCTGTTATTTAAATAAGATTTAGTCCATCGCATTAAGTTACCATAAATGCCGTATTCTTCAATCTATAAACAAAGTATTGAGTAGTTGATTTTATCAAATGCTTTGGCGAAATCTATATACATTAGGGCTTTTTTCCAAATGTAGAACAGAAATAGCTTTTATAAGGCTAAGAGGTTGCAGATAGTGGATTTATTATAAGTGATAAAACCACGTTGGTTTATTGATAAAATGAGTTTGAAGTGTGCATAAAATATGTTATAAAGTAATTATTCAAATAGTTTAGCAGATTCAGATAATATACTAATAGGTCTGTATTTTCATACGTTCATACTTCATTCATCTCTACTACCAGATTTAAAAATTGGATTATATGCAAGTTTATAAAAAGATGGAAGAACACCAGTTTCAAGAGACTTATTAAATAATATTTGCGACGGCAATTAGGTATCTATGGCGACAAATAGTCGTGTAACATTTTGGATCCTTTCAGAGTTACGATTTTTAATTCACAATTGTCACACTTAGTCTTCTTCTTCAGTAATAAGAGCACTCTTCTTTTATACTGACTGTAAAGTTTGTTTGTTCTGCCTCAGGCTTTGCATATTTTTACTGAATTAAATAATAATTACCGTAAATTTTACATTTAAAGTTTCAGTGTTTATGAAGTAAGAGAAACTTTTACATTTAAACCTCGAGCTTTATTTAAGTTTGCTTTGATGCGCTTGGATACTTATTGAATGTGAAAAACTTATAAGGCTTCTTTATTTACTTAAATTAAAAAAAAAACCTTAAAGTATCTATCACCAAGATGTCTGGCGTATGTCGTAAATCAAAGTTTTACAACTTGTCTGAGCATAATTGTAACAAGTCCGATTGTTTCCTTATAAATATTTTCTTTTAATTATCAAACTTAATTATTTCTATATGTGTGACATTGACTTATTACAAAAATCTTACGTAACCGTACTTAAGCAAACAGCAATCCTCAATCAGTTAAAACTGACTAAATCGTAGATACATAATATATTACCACACCTGTTTCTCATAAGGGTAGGTAAAACGATAGATCTGCTCCTTGAGAAAGTTCCAGACGAACGCCATTTGTTTCATCTACTTCCATTAATTCCTTCCTACAGATTAAGTGACGTTTCTTTAATATGCCTGCCTTTTATCGTAGCCAGTACCTACGCAGCGGTCTACTAGTACCAACTCAACCATTCACACTACTGTCATACAATTGTTATATGATCCTACTTTCATCCATTCTATTTACAAGCTTAAACCACTTTAACATATCTTTTTCAACTCTTGTCACCATATCCTTTCTCAATCCACAACATTCCCTTATCACAATGTTCCTTATCATGTCACTTAAACTAACCTCTACCTAACCTCTAAATGCTTACTCCGTCGGACCAAACTCTGAGTCTATTTAAGCTGACACCGCCTCGCAAATCCAAGCGAACCAAGTAGAGTTCATTGTCGTGCACATGCTTCAGGTCATTACAACTGCGTTTAACCTGCTTTCATGTTTCTTCTACTATACCCAACTTTCACAATTGTTAACCTTCGTAAGGTATCATAATAGCCGGCCGGTACGTGTCAACCCTAAACCTGTCGACCGTAAAGTAAGGGGCCAATACAAACAAACAGCTCGTGCATAATTTGTTTGCGTCCCTGCCACAACATCATTGCACCTAATCAGAAATTTAAAACAGAGATATTCAAGCAAAATGGTAATTCACGATCGGCTTTTGTTAAATATTACATCGGTTTCTGTTATACAACAAGAATTTATCAAGTGGGCCTTCAGGGCTAAATCCTTCACAAAAATTGATCCTTATAATCTACTCCACCTATTGATATAATAATACAGAGTGAACGATATTATCAACCGATTCAATTACTGATTAGGGTAATTGATTTTTCATTATTATTGTATTTAGCAGTACCAAAGGTGATTATTTTAAAGGGAGGAAAAATATTCTACAATAACTTGATAATAGTTTCGTAGTCAAATGGCGAAAGATAACTTCAGTAATTTCTATATATCGGTTTAACCGTCTGCTTAGTGTCCATCTGTTTTAGTAAACCATTCACACACACATAGTCACATATACCTTTCTTGTAGAAACGCACATTTTAAGCCAACAGCTGAAATGGGGCGGAGTCAAGAGCGGAGCAGGAGGGGGTCGGTAATAGGAGAGCGCGGTAAAGCATTTTGCATATAATTTAAAAAAAAATATTCAAACTTAGCTCCACTGAATGATCTTTTTTGAATGTCATATAAAAATTAAGTACATTTCCTGTTCTATGCGCTGCTTCGCAACAGGAAAATGCTTTTTTAGAGGGATAAGGCAAGAAGAAACTCCCCAGAATGACACCTCCCTAAAAATATTTAATTTCATTTTTATCCGCCTTCTTGTCTTTTTACTCGACTGTCAAGGAAGTTTAGGTTTTTCGCGCATATCTCGTATGTTTGTAATTTTTTTATTACCTCGTATCTTCCAAACGGCTTGATGGATTTCGACAATTAAGGTATCGTTATATTCGTCTTAAAAACCTAAGTATCCTTAGATAGGTGTTAGAAGAAAAATGGCGGATTTTTGGCGTGAAATGGCATCTAATACGTTAATAAATAAAAATAACCAAACCTATCGAGTAGGGTATAAAAAAAAAGGAAAACTTTATGCGGATATTTAACTTACGACTTTTAGCTCATAATATATTTTGTTAAACCAAAGTAGCATTTACTTTGTTTACAGGATATTTGAATTTTGTTTTCTGTTCTCAATCTTATTTCGGTCTTTTTAGTGCATTACTTTTAAATTGTCTTTTTTGCAGTCGGGTTTTTGATTTTTTAATTGTGATCATAAGGCTGGTGCTTACCTCCGGCAATTTATCTGTATGGCGATCCAGCGAGAAAACGTAGCCAGCCTTAAGAGCACCTTACCCATAGAAGACGGTGACCTAGGCTCAGTATTCTACTTATAGTCTTGAGGGACTATGGGTAGAATACAACACAAATAAGTTCTCTTTTAATGTATTACATTATTACTACTTATATTAGTTTATAATATTGTAATACTACACACACACATATATGTGTGTGTGTGTGTGTGTGTGTGTGTGTGTGTGTGTATGTGTGTATGTGTGTGTTATGTTTTACAATTTATTTTTGAATAAAAGATATTTATATTGAACTGCGCTTATTAATAGTAGGAACGGAGCACATAAAGAGCGCTGTCGCTCCCGCTTTCTATCCGCTATTAGGGCGGAAACACAATCTGATAACCATTCTCAAATACAGACTCAAACATTAAATTATATCGATTCTGTTTCCAAAAGTCAATTGGCCTTTGGAAAAGTTAATTCTTTTTAAGAAAATTCTATTACCTATAAAAGATTAGACAGTCATAGTTACGTCAGAAGTTATTGATACCTATTAAACCAATTTCGTGATCGATAATATTGCGTCGCATGTTCCCCAAGATCCCAGATTACATAAAAAAGCTTTTAGGCCAATATTCCAATCAGCGGAGCGACTAAGTAACGAAATGTCTCCTCATATTTCTGTTCATGTTATTCTTGCTGCTAATGGTACAAGTTGGCGCTTTTTTTAACCTTGCCACGTAATGCATAAAATGTAAGTTTTCTTTAAGTATTTTTGTTTTGATTACTTGACTTGCTTGATTTTTATTTCAAAGTTTTCATAGAGACTGTCTGAAGTAAATAGAGGTTTAGTAGGGTTTTATGTATTTTAAAATATTGCTTGAATACCTACGCAGATGAAATATAAAAATAATAGTACATTATGGTACTAGTGTGTAACATTGGTGATTACCGCCGAGGCGCCATTGAGACTCGAGCCGTAGGCGAGGGTCTTAAGAGAGCCGAGGACGGTAATCATCAATACACACGTGTATCATACGACGTTTTTCAACACACTTGTGAATAAAATAACATCAAAAACTCATTTTATTTAGTAGATAAAAAAAAGTTATACATGAGTGAAAGTTTTATTTATTAAACACGTACGAGTTAAAATTATCTATTTAAATAAGAAGTTGCATGAAATGAGCAAGCAATAGGAACATTAATTTATTTGTTCTATAGAACACGATCTTTTTTTTTGAATAAAAACTTTTTTAAGAACAAAGCAACTCAACCAATAAAATTTTACAAAAAATCTATAACTCACTAGTGAGTTATAATGTTTTTTAGTCACAGTTTGATTATGGGTGTCATTTTGTGCCTAATTGCGGTGACCATAGAGCCACTTTATGAGCAAGTGTGTTGAAAAATAATTTTATTGCCACCAAAAATTTGTACAAATTTCGCCTTAAAATTAAGACTGTATACTAACACCTAGACTAGGCCGATCCTGTATCCTTAGGTGTTGGTTGATTCCAGTGACTTAATAACTAAATGTATCTAACAAATTAAATATATTTAACAACACAAATAAAAATTACAACAAAAATTTTGAGGTAGTACCAAAATTGTCAGTATTAAACTTCGACTTGTTAAACATTCATGTAACTTTAATTGTCTACAGAACGTGAATTCCATATGCTAGGGACTTAGAACATTTACTCCTCAAGTGAGTGTAGTGAGTTTACACAAAACGTGGGATAAAGTTATTTTTATTATTTACATACTACATATATTATTTATATACTTTTTAAATAGATATCAAATTGAACATGAATTTATAAAATACTAGCGGCCCCGGCAGACGTTGTCCTGCTCTGAAAAAATAATAAAAATCTAGGACCCGATCCCAGTACCACCTACCGGTTCCAATTGTGGATTTAAACCATCCGAGGACCCACTCAAACACACGAAAACAAAATCACCAAAATCGCTCCAGGTGATTAGGAGGATTCTAGAACCCGATCTCAGCGCCACCTACCCGTTCCAACGGGATAAAAGTATCCTATGTACGTCTACTGGTTCTAAGCTACCTCCCCACCAATTTTCAGCCAAATCGGTACAGCCGTTCTTGAGTTATAAATAGTGTAACTAGCACGACTCTTTTATGTATATAGATTTTTGAATTTCGGTGTTTAAAAAAGTAATGTGGCTTTCAGCAGCAAGTCATTTTTATTGCATATTTACAATTAACATTTATACTCAGATTAAAAAAATTAAAACTAACATTTATTAAAACAAACACCTATACTAATAATATGTACAGCTTAATTATCAACCAAAAAAATACTAATAATAAATAAGGTCCAAATCATCGTCGGTTGGGTAACATTCCTAAAACACTAGCCGCGTTACATACCGCTTTCGGTGTATTTCTGATTAAATATTTGTTCGTATATTTTTTCCAAAATATCGCTAGAAAGACATACTGAAAGCTGTCCTGTAAGAGCTTCGGAACGGCAATAATTGGCAAGAAGCTGCACAGGACAGGGAAAAATCACGTGTTCTCGTTTCGGAGGCCCAGACTCACTTTAGGTCGCTGAACCAACGAAGTAAGTATAATTTATTTCATATATATTTCGTCATAGGGTTATTTAATCCATGCAGGAACGAAGAAAGAATACAATTTCCTGCGGCCGGGCGACCTGTCGTAAGAGGCGAGAAAACAACCCACAGCCAGGTGGTAGGGCATTTGTTCGACTGGATGACTACCACCCCTGGCCTAGAGTATGCCGCCATAACAGCCTTGAGTTGTGTTCCGGCATTAGTGGCCAGGTTGCAGTCTCCCTTTAGAGACCGGAAGCGCATTTGTAGAACTTTTGGTGTTGCAAATGTCCATAGGCGATAGTAACCGCTTTCCATCAGGTGGACCGTCTGCCTGTATGCTGAACTCGAGCTATAAAAAAAATCTATACTACATTAGTCATTTTTTTGTCACTCCAATCAGGGTTGGTTCTTATATTTTAACAACCGTTCATTTGCCGTACTATCGGTTAAAATTTGAGATAAGCTCCATACAACTAATCTCAAAATTCAGCCGATGGTAGGGCAAGTGAATTAATAATAAGGATATAGGAACCGGCCATCAGTCAATATTCAATTCAATAATTTTACCCCTTTTACTAGAACATAACAGAGGTAGAATTACTAGGCAATTAAACTCCCTATAACTGACCAGTTTCCGTAAAATGTGACCGTATAAGCCGCGCGCAGAAGGTTTGCCGATGACTACTTACTATTATTGTATATACTTATGTAAAATATATACAATAATAAATTAAAATAACAAATTTGTTGCAACGCGAGTGAGTGACGCGGAAAGACCGGGTCAGGAACTCCCGCATCCGCGGCAATCTTCATGTCCATGACATAGAAGACAAATTGCAAGAGTGTCGCCTACGTTGGTACGGCCACGTTTTACGGAGGCCGGCTAATTATGTGGCGAACAAATGTCTAGCCATGCCGCCTCCGCCAGGTCCCGGTCGAAGGGGAAGGCCCGAGAAATGTTGGCTTGACGTTGTGAAGGATGACATGCGTACCAATGGTCTCAAAACGGGGGATGCTGAAGACCGCGCGAAGTGGAGTAGAAAAAGTAGGAAAGCGGACCCTGAGCGTCGGAGTGAACGCTTCTAACGCAACCGGGAATTAACGCTCGGATGATGATGATGATGAATAAATTTGATACAACAACTATTTATGTGTACTAGCAGAAGGTGATGTTAGGAGCCTTAAGAACAGACGAGCGTGCATGACAAGAGTTATGAATGTCAAAGAAGCAAGTGAGGTGTGTAAGAATAACCCTAAATGGCGGTCTGTTGTTCGTGCCTACCCCGCAAGGGAACTGGCGTGAAGTTATGTATGTATGTATGTAACTATTTATGTAACCTTTTTTGTCAACCCTACCGACCATCGACGCGTGACATCTTAAGGCTATCGGCAAACCTATGCACGGATAATAGAAAGATATATACTGATATAAATAGGTTAGGCCTAAATGGCGCTCTGTTGCTCGTGCCTACCCCGCAAGGGAACTGGCGTGAAGTTATGTATGTATGTATAAATAGGTTTCTAATCATTTCTGCTTTGAAAAATGAATATTTAACACCGTAAGCAGTTTAATTACATTAATATTACTTTGGACCGTTCCTCAATGATTTAACAAATTCGTGTTGCTAGAATCGGAACTCTGAAATTATACGAAAATTGGGGTACGAATATGAGCGCAGTGTCCTTCCAAAAGCATTATTATTGCCATTTTTATTACCAAATAGCTGTTATACACACAGGCTTGGGTCGCAATAAAAACCAGCCCGAATTGTTTCATTTACCTAGCTCTAATAGGTACCTAAGGCAGGCCCGGCGTATAATTCCGCTTTTATTATTATGTTAACCTTTTCTTTTATTAGTTTTCAAATGATATTCAAATATTATTTTGTTGCCCTTCCTTCCTTCCTTGCCCTGCCCTTCCCCCCCCCCCCTGCATGGCACGGGACAGTTACGGCTCCGTGTTTTTATAAGCTAGTAAATTGAAAATGACGTTAAGAAATATGGAAAGTGTTGTGCGTGATCTCAGTAATGTGATAAACGACCTGAGAATTAAAGTTACTGACCTTGAGTGCAAGGTGGATGACCAAAACAAGATTATCTATAATCAAATAGATGTGATTTCGAAATTGAAGATCGCAATTGAAGGTAGGTCGCAATTACCGCCTCGACCGATAAGTACGCAGCCTGCGCAGTTGCCGAAAAACGCAAGTAATCCTTCTCTTTCATCGTGTGATAATGTTCGTCCTCCTGCAGCGCTACAGCGACCGGTACGTCAAGCGAGATTAAAGTCGAAATGTACTACCGTCGCTGCGGCCGCGAATAATGCAGCGGCAGCGACGCAAATTAGCGCTAATGGCGCTGAAAATTGTGAACCAACAGCGAGCGAGATGTCAAAAACCGAAGTTACCCGCTCTGAAATTAGTAACACACTCGCATCAACAGCAAACGAAACAACTTTGGCACCGTCCTCGTGTGTGGCCACGAAACCAGATTTGAGGCATGAGAGAGAACCTGACGAATGGCAAATAATAAGGAGACGTGTGAAAAATAAAACCCCGAGGCGGATAGTTTCTGGCTCAGGTGACAATAATACCGAAATACAAGCTGCTGAAAGGATGAAATACATACAAGCATGGTCTTTTCGACCAGAGACTACGGCTGATAATGTAACAAAACACTTAAATAATATAGTCAAATGCGATAAGTATTTTATCGAGAAAAGACAGATAAAATCCGATAATCACGCTGCATTTGTCATCGGCTTCCCCGAATGTTTCTACGAGCAGATTTGCACGCCAAGTGCGTGGCCACCAGGCGTTAAAGTCTCGGATTGGTTTCTCAGACGGCTCCGCCGCGCCTGCGACGGTCGCGAGCAGGGAGCCGAACACTGAGCAGCCGATCGCACATTCCACTCTGTCGGTAGTTCAGCCCAAAATCATGTTAAATGATCAACTGACCTGCAGATCGCCAATAATTAAGCGTGACTGCGAGAGTTTTATAATATGCCAGCAAAATATTGCGTCGTTGGATAAAAAAACCAATAAGTTAGAAGTACTGTTGCACGGTGATTTACGGTGTGACATTTTGGCACTAACCGAACATTGGATGTCGGAAAATAATCTCAAATGTGTGGAGTTACAGGGTTACAAGTTAGCTTCATATTTTTGTAGGAAACAATCACAGCACGGTGGGTCATGTTTATTTGTACGTGATAACTTACGCTGTACTGAAAACATTGACGTATCATCTATGACGGCAGAAAGACTTTGCGAAATTTCAGCTATTGACTTATTAGACTTTAATTTAACAATTATTTGTATATATAGAACCAATTTAGTATATGTGAACGATTTTCTGGACGTCTTCGAAAGTGTGCTCGATAAAATCATGGAAATTGGGAAGGAATGCGTGATAGTTGGAGATTTTAATATAAATTGCTTAGACGATAATAGTAGTAATGACGTAAAAAAACTTTATGACTTACTGGCGGCTCATGGCATGTCAAATCTTATCGATTTCCCAACCAGGACAACCGAATATAGTAGTACATGTTTAGACCACTTATATACAGACCTGGAATCAAATACCGTTAATGTGTCCCCTTTAGTAACTAACTTAAGCGATCATTACGCTATTAGAGGTTTAATTACGCGTTCTAAATCACAGTCGCAAAGTAATTATACATATAGTAGACATTTTAATGATTACAATAAGAGAAATTTTATTGCCTCTTTACAAAGTGTAGATTGGGAACCACTGTTAGCGGGTAATCCCAGCCTTATTATACAATCGATAATAAATATTATTAAATATAAAATTGACATAAGTTTCCCATTAAGAAAGACATATAATAATATTAAATCAACTTCCCCTTGGATAACATCAGATATTAAAGACTATAAATTATTGCTTTTTGACATAATTAAACTGAGTAAATTGGAACCATATAATGAAAAAATTAAATTATTAATAGAGGATATGAACAATTATTATGAAAAATTAATTATTAACAGTAAGCGTAATTATTATTCAAATTTAATGAACAAAAATGTTAACACCTCAAAGGCAATGTGGGGTGTGATCGATAAAGAAAGAGGAAAAAGAAATTCGCTCTCACTCGACTTCACAGACGTTGTGATCGACTCGGATGGAAAGCACTTCAGTAGCAAGAAAGAAGCTGTTGACGTTATGAACTCTCGGTTTCTCGGAGCAGCCGAAGCATGCGGAGCGCCTACTGCCAACGTGTTGCGTGCACAACAGGCTTTAAAATCGGCTCGACCACCTTCTAATCAGTCACTACGATTACGTCGCTTTACTGCAAATGAAGTATTTCGCATTGTAACAATTCGCATACCACCGAAAGAGTCCAAAGATGTATACGGTATTTCCATGGGCCTGCTTCGGTCAGCAATTTTGGTACTCGCCCCTGTGCTGGCATACGCTTTTAACAATTGCCTACAGCAGGGTGCATATCCAGCAGCCTTAAAAATAAGTAAAATTTCGCCTTTGTTCAAAGGCAAAGGGAAACGGAGCTGTATCGATGGATATCGTCCCGTCTCAATAATCCCAGCAGTAGCTAAGGTATTCGAAAATGGCTTGAGTTCACGCCTAACCGCCTTTTTGGACGACACTAAAGCACTGTCATGCCGACAATACGCATATCGTGCTGGGCTGTCGACTACTTCTATTACCCGTGAGGTGCTACGATACGTTGTGGGTGCACGTGAGCGGGGCCAACAGGTGGCAGTTATTTGTTGCGACCTGTCAAAGGCTTTTGACGTAGCAGACCATGAAGTTCTGGGAATCAAGCTCAAATACTACGGCATTGATGGACCTTCATATGCGTTGTTAACGGACCTGATGCATAACAGATACCAGGTGGTTATGGGCAATGGAGGCAAAACAATGTCGGACCCCTTAAAAACGAAAATGGGAGTAGCTCAGGGGTCATCAGTGTCAAATATTCTATTTTCACTACTGCTTAACGATTTGCCTGACTCTATTCCGGAAGCTGAAATATTTATGTACGCTGATGATGTAGCTGCTGTCGTAACTGCCTCTTCAGTGGACACATTAGAAGAGAATTTAAATAATACAGCAACACAACTGTCGAATTGGTTTCAGACAAATGGTCTTGCCCTCAATTTGTCGAAAACACACTTCATACATTTTTGGCTCTCAGGAACTGCACCTAGACCACTGTCGGTTAGTGTTGCTAGTAGCACGATCAACCAGGTCGAAAATACAGTATTTCTCGGTTTCCAGGTAGACAGGGGGCTACAGTGGACAAACCACATTGACGGGCTCTGCTCTAAACTAGGAAGAGCGTGTTATGCATTGAGTAGGGTGGCACGTGTAGTATCGGTGGACGTTGCTCGGGCATGTTATTTCGCTACTGTCCACTCGCTGTTGCAGTATGGTACGGAGCTGTGGGCGCGCGCTGCCGACTGGCAGCGTGCCTTCCGCATGCAAAAAAGGGCCGTACGCGCAATAGTGCGGGTGCGCAGATGCGAGTCAGCAAGACCGCTTTTTAAAAAACTGGGTATACTCACCCTACCGAGTATACTAATTTACCAAGTTGCGGTGTATGTGCGACTTAACGTTCATACCTATGCCAAGCAGAGTGACGTGCATACGCACTTTACTCGGCATAGGAATGACATGAGTAACATAAAACACAAACTTGAGAAATCGGGGAGATTGACGCATGTCATGGGACCGCTAATATATAATAAACTACCGAGTAGGATAACGGAGTCACCATCCGTCGGCTTATTTAAAACACGGCTCAGGAAATGGTTAGTCGAGCACACCTTCTATAAGCACGAGGAGTTTATATCCCATAATTGATATAATTTTAATTTTATTTATGACCTTTGAACTGATATAGAAATTGACGTGTAACTTTGTTATGAATAAATGATTTCTGATCTTATACAATCTGAATAAAGAAAAAACACAATTAACGTGTTGCTGAAACTGTTTTTTTTATTTATTTTTTATTGCAGTAGCTCAGCAGACAGACAGACAGCCCACTTGATGGAAAGCGGTTACCATCGCCTATAGACATTTGCAACACCAAAGGTGCTACAAATGCGCTGCTGCTCTCTTAAGGGAGACTGGAACCTGGTCACTAATGCCGGAACACAACTCAAGGTTGTTATGGCGACACACTTTAGACCAGGGGTGGTAGCCATCCAGTCGGGCAAATGCCCTACCACCTGGCAAATTTTACAGAAACTTTACACAACTTTACAGAAATATAACACATACATACTTATTATCGCGCTTGTTTCCCATGAGGGTAGGCAGAAGTAATGGATCTCCCTTGCGACGATCCTGACAAACAAGTTACACTTCATCTACTTTCACTAATCTTTTCGTACATGCACGTTTCTTCGAGATGCTTTTTACTTGATCTCTCTTAAAATTTTTGTTGTTTGATCATGGTGTGTATGTACAATGCGGTTTACCGGCACCAACTTTACCATTTACACTATTGTCAAGCAATTCTTCTGTGATGTTACATTTATTTCTCTCAAACTACCTAAACATTTAATATTTTCTTAAATTTTCTCGACTTGTATACGTAATAAAACTACGTTTTAACGGTTTTAAGCGCGGTAATTTTATTTTTCCTTCCACCCATTTTAATATTATATAAAATTATTAGAGCTAGGCATATTTGCTGAAGAGTTTCTTGCGCCGCTTCTTCTCTTCAAGCCATAACATGTTGCGAAGCGGTAGTAAATTAGATTAGGCTCCCATAGAGTAAATAATAACCATAAACAAAATTATAATTAAATAATTAAAATTAACAAGTTGGCGGTAGGCTAAATAAAACTTTAACAATACTCGTTGACACTTGACATCTTTGTCTTCCGTGATCACGGCCACTGAAAAGTGGCCGAAACGTCGGAAAAACCAAAATCAAATGAAATTACCGCGCTTAAAACCGTCAAAACGTAGTTTTATTATACCTAAACATTTATTTTTCAACTCTTATCATTACATCTTCTTTCGACTACAACCGTCCCTTATGTTGTTTACATCTATATTAGAAAATCCTATAAGTTAACCTATAAAGATATTGCCTAATAGCCGGTTTCTATATCTTACGGAAAGTTCATTTGCCTTACTATCGTTTAAAATTTGACATAAGCCCCATACAAGTTATATCAAAATTCAACCGATGGTAAGGCAAGTAACTGAATAGTAAGATAACGGACCATAAATTGGTCAAATTAATATAACGATAAATATCAATCTCGGCCGAACCAAGTCAGCGAGCACAGCAAGTAGATCATAATTAAAAGCTACATACTAACACACTACTGTCAGAACAGTACAATATAGTACAGAGGTCACTGTAACCGAAACAAGTTTTTTAAGACTCTCTCCGACTGTTATAGTGTCGAAACTTTATTTTTCCTTATATTGTATTATATCTGATTTTTCTATATATCTATCTATATATTTGTCTATCTATCTATCTTTCTGTCTGTTTATCTATATATCTATTTATCTATAAATTTGTCTGTCTGGTTATCTATCTATTTATTCTATAATCTAGTTTTCTAATTCCAGGATACAATGATTATATTACATAGCCTATCCTATATATGTGTGTGTAGGCTATATAATACGGCGCTATATACCACGGGAACGGGACAGAACGCGGGTGAAACCGCGCCGGGTCGCTAGTATAATATATACTTAGAAGATATATGTATATTCAAATTGAGATATTTGCTTGTTTTTATTTATGACTGACCCTCCCATTTTAATGCAAAATTTGATAAACGCTTAAAATATATTTATTCAACAAGCCTGGCATATTTTCTATAAACCGTAACAGGTTAAGACAGTGATATACACATGCATCTATCCAATGCTTGTACGTACATATGTACTACATATATCAAGAAGATAGTAAATCGTACGTCGTAAAGGAGGCCAACAAGTTTGTGAAGAAGATAATAGTGTTAATCTCTGCGAGTGGTCACTCGAAGACAGGCGATCGAGCCCAAGATGGAGGCGATAAACCCGGCTTAGCCGATAACATCAGGCAGGCCAAGTAAAGTACACCTACTTATATTAATCCAGAATTAGTGAAAGCTTGCGAGCTTAACGCCGCCAATTATCTAATACCTTTTTATATTTCTCACAACCACACTCGTAGTTGGATAATGGTTCATTAACTCTAACAAGTTTGTACTTTAAGGATTGTTCCGAGCTTTGATCACTTTTGAGAATGCCAGTTCACTTTTATGATTGCTAGAAGAACTTTTTTCGAATAATTCCCTAATGGCAGCTGCCATTAGGGAAAGTACTCGAAGTACTAATGTTTTCTGAGATCATAAAGTTTTTTTTTTTAACTTGAACAGTTTGTCTGTTTTCTGTCTATGAGGTCTTCATGGCAGAACGGAGTACCAAAATTGCTATATAGCAGTCTCAAAACTAAAAATAGGTATAGTATACTCTTTATGGGATAAATATCCGGGGGCGAATAGAGCCTAGATAAAAATTTAGTGCTATATAACCTATCTGAATGCTTGTTCTTAAAATAAATTAGGATGAATATAGTGATATATAAATTCGGCAACAATCTTACAGTCCTTTCACAACAAAAGCTTCTGCAGAGGCGAAGAACATCGACTATTTTCATCGTTTGGCTACAAAAGTATTAAAAAAAAATTAGAAATCAAATCAAATATTATTAAATTGTTTTATTCAGAATTAACCCACTTCATAGTTAGTAAAACTACGTTTTAACGGTTTTAAGCGCGGTAATTTATTTGATGTTTATTATTCCGACCACACACACGACAGTTTCGGCCACTTTTCAGTGACATCACAGAAGACAAAGATGTCAAGTGTCAATGAGTATTGTTAAAGTTTTATCTAGGCTACCGCCAACTTGTTTATTTTAATTATTTAGTTTCAATTTTGTTTATGGTTATTATTTACTCTATGAGAGCCTAGACTAATTTCGGAATGTCGGAATAATAAAAATTTATTACGTATACAAGTCGCGAAAACTTAAGAAAATATTATGTGAACCACTTCATAGTTCAAAAACTAGGGGAGGGTATTACAAATTCGTGTTAAATTTCATTCAGGGTGGCCAGAACAGTGACATATCCCGATGTATGTTTTACCAAAAAAAAATAATTTTCGAGGTATTGATTTTTGTGAAATTTCGACCGTATTGGTTTTAAATGTTTTTTATTTTATTTTTTGGTAAGTTCATTTGGTAGTTTTTATGCAACAAGTCTTTATGAATTTTACTTTTACACGTAAAATAATCAGCAGCCTAACATTAATGCAAGTTACACAAATTATATTTCGAATCCAAATCGGTTCAAAAAACCTATTTCGAACTGACCAGACTCGAATTTGGAATATTACTTAAAAATTGAAAAGAGTGACTCCATAGTTCTGGACATAGACCTGGGGCTCAAATCTGCTATTTCAATATATTAGTATTGCGAAGATATTAAAAGTACAATTCCATTACGATAGTATAAAAATCGTATTCTACAATTCCACAATATTTTCTCGATATCATCGTGGCGGAATAATAGTAGAACAAATTGATTATCCATTAGCAGGAATGCCGATAGCCGAAATGAATATTGAAAAGCTACTAAAATTTTAAACACTTATTACGCAAGTATTCGCTTTTTTTATTGCAGGAGTTCAGCAGACAGGCAGACGGCCCACTAGATGGAAAGCGGTTACCATCGCCTATGGACATTTGCAACACCAAAGGTGGTACAAATGCGCTGCTGCTCTCTTAACGTGAACTGGAACCTAGTCACAAATGCCGGAACACAACTCAAGGTTGTTATGGCGACGTACTTTAGACCAGGGGTGGTAGCCATCCAGTCGGGCAAATGCCCTACCACCTTGCTGTGGGTTGTTACGTCGCCTCTTACGACAGGCCGCCTGGCCGCAGGAAATTGTATTCTTTCTCCGTTCCTGCACCGATAGGGTCGCTTATAATTGTTTATAAAAATGGAGCGGCATGCCCGTGGCACGCTATTGGAGTTGACAGAATACCGAAATCAGGCAAAACTACTATTGAGACTACTTACGGGTTGTCTGGAAGAGATCGTTTCTTAGCGATAAGACCGCCCATTGTGCACATTTAGAATATTTTTAGGCTATAAGATTTTCTGTTTTTGTAATGGTGTACAATGCTATCTATCTATCTTGAGACTATAGTGTCCCGCAATTGATATGAGATAGTAATAGCAGAATAGTAGTTTCCGAGAAAACTAATTGTGACATACAAAAACATTGGGAAGCGATGTACAACATAGAGTAGGAAGAAGACTTTATTTTTAACTTATAGGATGTATGTATGTATGACCTTCAATAAATGGTTCTTCTGCGGAACTTAGTTTGAATAAAAACTTTTGTATTTGAAAATATGGCAGATAGACGGTTGGGATGCAATTTCACAAGAATTCACAAGAACTCCGTTCTTGCCAAATAGGTTTTTTTTAAATTAAACCTCAGACTGCAGTAGTATACATTTAGGCATTACTTCACTGCAGCGGGGAAGAAAGGGATTGTTTGTCCTATTTCGTCGCGAGTCTTTTTGAACATAATTTCGGTGATCATACTGTTTGTTGAAACTGTCCCAATTTTCTTTTCTTCATTCTTTAGCATTATATCCAACATTGTGGTAGAGGTTATGTTGGCACCTAAATTTGTCTGAGCTGTTCTTCTCGGCTCTTCCCATCTCGCGCATTCTAAAATAGTATGCGCCGCGGCGGCCACTTCTTCGCAATATGGACATGTGTCTGTTTCTACTTTTCGAATCCTGCACAAGTAGTCTTAAAAACAGCCGTAACCAGTTAGCACCTTCGTTATATAGTAGTGTACTTCGTCGTACTGTTGTACCATTTTCTTATGTCGGGAATTAGTTGCTTTATCTAGCTTTCTTTTCGTACCAAAAAGTTCATGGAACCCTAATATTTATGGGAGTTGCATAAGTCTAGTCATCACAGCGGACAACAAACTACTGGCTAGCGCAACGCGGGAGCGCACATATAAATAGTTGCTCTATCTTGCTCGCTCACTATCCGTCCCGCTCACACACGGTGCTATTGTACTAGCAGTACGACTTTTTAATATTTGTACTTAAGGTTACCGTTTCCAAAATAAATTAGTTCACATCAGCACTCGACAGTGTATACTACTCTCTGCCATCTAAAGCATCATTTAACCTCTACCTCTCGCTGCTACATTCTGCTGACCCCGACGTGATGTTGGCAGCATATAATGCATAGTTTTAATAGAGCTATGGGTAGCAGATAGTATTACGAAGCTATGAATTTCCTCATGACATTTTTCCTCGCAGCCTTATCATCTATACATAACACCGTTATCATAAAATAAGGGACTGCGCGCAAAGTTGTATAAGGCAGACGTTATCGAAGCAGAAACGTCGAAGAGAAAACATCCCACGAAACAGCTGCGGCGAGGAAACGACCGAAATATCTCACAAGTGATTTCGGATCTCGTAAAGAAACAAGAAGTTCGAGATAGGGGAGGGAACTTTTTAAAAGCGGACTGTTGCCCATTATATTTTCCCTTACAAACCCATCGGAAAGAAATTGGAGAGTTTACATGGACCCTTCGATAAAGTGTCATAATTTACGTGAAATATTGTTTCTCTGCCAGGGGAAGCATATTTTTGTTATCTTATTTGCGGTTTTACTGAATAAGTTAAGGCATTATTCTTCCGATAGTTGGCGTACTATTGTGATAAAAGTCGTAAGACCTGTTGATATGGTCTTGTTATTTATGGTCTTGTATCTAAATACTTTATACACGTTAGAACTACAAAGTTTCAAGATGTAGAGAAAACAATTAAACATTATGGATATTAGGATCGTTATAGACTCGGGAAGCTCAAGATAGATGTGCGTCTTTTGAGGAGACTTATGTCGAGGATAAGCTGCCAAATAGGTTACCGATATAGTTTTTATTACAAATACCCATTCACACATCTATACATTTGAATGAATGAATGAATGAAAACTCTTTATTGTTCACCATAAACTTAAATCTAGACAATTGATATGGATACATTTGCATTAGAACAATGGGCGGTCTTATCGCTTATAGCGATCTCTTCCAGGCAACCCAGTGTCTAAAGAGATTTTAAACGAAATTTCAATATAAGATATTGGTAGTGTATTATAAAAATAAAATAAAATATAAATAAAATACTATACTATATATACTAATAAAGCACTACTATACTTATATATATATATATATATATATATATATATATATATATATATATATATATATATATATACATATATAATTAGATATACGATGATATTATAAACATATATACATTCGAACAATAGATTTTAATGCAACAATTTTTATTTAATAGACCAATAATGGTCAGTGACCATACGTTTAAATGTAGTCATTGATTTAGCTTGTCTGATTGGAAAGGGGAGGGAGTTCCACAGTCGAACAGCCTGTATGGCAAAAGAATTTCCTACGAAGAAAGAAGTATATGTACATTTCCACATACATTACAAATATTAACACGAAAATTTCCAAATGTATAAACTTTAAAACAACTGCAACACATACTATAACAGTTGTTTGCGATACCAAATTGTCTTTGTACACTATGTTAATGGTCTCGAATAAAATCTTTAATTCTTTAAAAACTCTTTAATTCTTTTTAACATTAACTAAATATTTTTATGTACACTGACTACTTAAGGCAGAATAAAAGCTTATTTTATTTTATTTATTTATTTAAATACTTCGGCCATGAAAATACATTAGTGTATTACAATAGTGTACTTACTACTATTTGATAAGTGTGTTCGCTGCAATAGCTTGTAATTTGATACATACATAACTTCACGCCAGTTCCCTTGCGGGGTAGGCACGAACAACAGAGTGCCATTTAGGCTTATTCTTACACACCTCACTTGCCTCTTTGACATTCATAACTCTTGTCGTGCAAGCTCGTCTGTTCTTAAGGCTCCTGACATCACCTTCTGCTAGTACACGATCAATTTGATCATGGAAGGTGTGTCGTGGCCTTCCACGACTTCTGCATCCATCCACTTTTGCATTGTATATCTGTTTAGTCATTCTTTGATCATGCATTCTTTCCACTTCTTTTAATTTGATGCAGAGTGTAATCTGATAGATCTAATAATATTATAAAATTCTAAACATGCCGTGTCTGTTCATTGAAGATATTTAAAAAACAACTCGAATAGACTATATAAACGACGGTGAACACGATGCAGTTTTTTTTTTAGATATCTTATCTGTTTTTCAGTTTGTCAGTTTGTTCGGGATTCAGAAATTTTCATACGGTTTTCGCTGATGGACAGCTAATTATTAGACTTAAATTCTGCGCTACTTTTTATTTTAGAAATTTCGCGCGAATTTTCCCGGGAGTAGTTTGAAGTTGTTCGAGTGCATAAAAATTAGCTTATTCCGACACAGTTTTCACTAAAACGATAACTTACATACTTTTTGAAATGCTGCGGAACTTTGTGTCCCGGAAGTCTGTCGGGAGTTTCAAGTCAAGCGTGGCCGAAATTGCGGGCATATCCTAATAATTATATATATATATATATATATATACACAAGGGGGGTTTGTGGTGAAGCCTTTGGTGGGTCGCAACACCTTGTAGCCAACTACGGGGGGCCAAGGCAAAGCTCCCGCCACCATGCTTGCCTTAGCCAGCTGGCACGGAGTTAAAATCGCTAGAGCTAGAAGGTCCCTGGTTCCACTATCAGTTCGTCCCAATAGCACGGCAACTTTTATTCCCATTTCCTACAATAGTCCTACACTGACCGGGGCTTGTCCTTAGTTGCATTTTTATATGGTGTAGACAGAGATAGTCGTCGGTCAGTGTCACGCCACATTAACATTAAATTTATCAAGGGACCTCTACGTGTTTGCCTTCCATGGCCTCACGCAAGCCGTGCAAAAAAATCCGAGCCAATTCTATGGCCCGTGGTCTTGAGAGACATACATGTAATTAATTAAATTAATACTATTTATTTATTTCACAAATAATTACATGTTACTCACAATGTAACACATTCCGTATATTTCCTGTACGTGATTTGAGACACTTGACTATTTGCTCCCAAACTAGGTCAGGCCTACATTGTGGGGTCACATTCGGTTAAGACATTTTCTCATAAACATTGTATTATACATTAATTTCTTTACAAATAAAAGAAAACAATAAAGCACAGAAAATTACTTTTCTTATAATAGTATTCTTGTTCCATGATTATACTGTTATATATCTACAAAGAAATGTTGTCCCCAGCGTCACGTACTAATGAAATGTCATACGTTCAACGTCTTGACGTCTGACACAAATAAGTTACTGTATACTAATTATAATATATTATTAACAGTATTCATGATATGATACGCGCTGAAAGCGAGATTTGGCTCTTGCGCCTTCAAGAGATATTTTGTAGAACAAGAAATAATAACTCGAAAGCACCCCTTGAGATTTGCGATTCTGATGACCAACGCCTTAGAGACGTGTAATCGAATAAATAAATTAAAGACTACTCTTTATTGTTTCTTACCAACTTAAATCTAAAACATATAATTAGTAAACTGCCTTGAATATGGTGTCCATTAAAATGTACATTAACTAAGGAATTAAAAGAATCCGCAACACCGGATTTATCCGCGCAGGAACGGAGAAAGAATACAATTTCCTGCGGCCGGGCGGCCTGGCGTAACAGGCGACAAAACAACCCACAGCCAGGTGGTAGGGCATTTGCCCGACTGGATGGCTACCACCCCTGGTCTAGAGTATGTCGACATAACAACCTTGAGTTGTGTTCCGGCATTAGTGACCAGGTTCCAGTCTCCCTTAAGAGAGCAGCAGCGCATTTGTAGCACCTTTGGTGTTGCAAATGTCTATAGACGATAGTAACCGCTTTTCATCAAGTGGGCCGTCTGCCTGTCTGCTGAACTCATGCAATAAAAAAATATAAAAAAAACACCGCCATTTAAACCTAGTCTATACGTAGAAAGAATGAAAATACCTTATTTGAAGAACTAGCGATGCAGTTAGACTACTTACAATAAAATGATAAGAATTTTTTTTAGAACATGACTGTATGCTGTACTTTGATAAAATTTTATGTTGGTACTTAAATAACTTTTTGCCAAATTTTGTCGATATAGACCTAGAAGTCTTCGATAAATACCTTCGACATATGTATATACTACACAGACTAACGGACAGACAAACACGATATTTGTACAAGCTTTTTGGCAACAACTACGAAACCTTAATAAATAAAATATACTTATCCTTCTGAGTTGTAAGCAAATGGTTACATAGAATAAAAAGCCATACAAAGATATTATGTAAATCCCATAAAAACGGAAACATTTTCACATAAACAATCCTCAAAAGCTTTATAGGAAACAAACGCTAATATTTATGTTTGTAAAAGGTAAACAGTGAAGTATTTATAAGCATCCTAAATCCACTACTAAATGAAGCAAAATGAGACCCATCAGGCAAAACTTTTCTCTTTGCGAAAAAGTTTTGCGATGTGAACAGAAAGCCGTGCTTCCTCGGGGAGTGTGTACATGCAAGTTTAATGGCGTCCTAGAAGGGTCAAGTGTCTGAATGTGAGAGTGAATATATTACCGACTTCCCAATGGGCTGAGTAGTCGGGGGTAAAGAGCCGTGGCATGACAACCACTTCTCCCAGTTAAGGAAACCAGTGCAGCAGGCAGGTTGTTTCTTACTGTCTCATAAATTAATTTTACTTCGCTTTTTCAGATTTTACCGACAATATTCAAGTTGAATGTTACTTGCCTACATATTAGATTTTTCTCTACTTTGGTCGCTTCAATTACAGCTTAGTGTCGTGGGAGGGATTTTCATTCTGGGTACTGAGACTAAACATGTATCAAATTTTAGCATATAAAGTCCCTAATAATTTTCCATAAAAGTGTAACAAACAAATAGAAATACTTACACATTTACAATATTAGTATTACATACATACATACATACATAACTTCACGCCAGTTCCCTTGCGGGGTAGGCACAAACAACAGAACAGAAGAACAGAGAGTGCCATTTAGGCTTATTCTTACACACCTCACTTGCCTCTTTGACATTCATAACTCTTGTCATGCAAGCTCGTCTGTTCTTAAGGCTCCTGACATCACCTTCTGCTAGTACACGATCAATTTGATCATGGAAGGTGTGTCGTGGCCTTCCACGACTTCTGCATCCATCCACTTTTGCATTGTATATCTGTTTAGTCATTCTTTCATCATGCATTCTTTCCACATGCCCGAACCACCGGAGCATTCCTTTCCTTACCTTCACCCCGACACTCTCTTTCAGACCAACTCTCTTTCTTACTTCGGTATTACGAACGCGGTCCGCGAGCGTCACTCCGCAGTATTAGTATTACTTTTTATATAATGATGTATTTATTTCAGGAAAACATTTCCCAAAATTACAATACATAAAAATTACATTAAAACAATTGGAATTAAAAATACGTAATCAAACATATAAATGTATGTATATGTATACGCAAATATTCTTAAACATATACTCATATTAATATACGTACACAAACACAAGTTTTCAAAGAAGTATTCAAATATAAATATTTGTATCAACTTTCACGAGATTCTGTCTACATTCAAAGTCGTGTCATTACACGATGAACAAGAATCGAAGGAATCAGAAGTTGAAATGTGTGATATGAGCTATGTTAATAAAATATCTAAAATTATACTAAACTCACCCTTGGGTGGGTTGACGTGCACTGCGCTCCTGAAGAGACTTTCTTCGTCATGCCAGTCCAAATTCCTATTCATGGTATGTTTGCTCATAGCTGACAGGGTGGATACAAACACAAGCATGAAAATGCGGCACTGCGTCTTACTACAATGCCAGTTCTTTGTCAAAATGCTCGCTCCAAGCCCGAGCAATAAGCAAAAACCTACGCTGGGTATATACAACACTCTCTCGGCGACAACAAAACCAACATAGAACAATATATTCGTTGCTGGTATGAATGGAAATATCATGAATGCTGTAAATACGAGCATCGCGACTTGCGGACTGCAATGAACAGTTCTACAGAAGTTGTGCATCTCTGTACTCGAGTAGGGCAAAGTGCAAACGCATATGGAATTATGCATCATCATATTGTTATTATTACTGTCTCTGTATGTATTCATGTGGTCATCAATCAGTGGATGGTTACATCCGATACATGGGCACAGACGTTTCTTTGATGAAACGTAATCTTTGGCATGACCTATAAAAGTTTTTCCTTGCGTCTTATGCTTGGTGTCTTTAAACGGTTTAGCCTTGATTTTGCTACTGGACTTTTTACTAGCCCTTAAAGATTTGGCACAATTTTTATGAGGCTTCATATATACATTTTTTAGTGTACACCATAGAAATCTCATTAGTAAGACGTAAAATAATATAGTGGCTAAGTTTCTTTTATCGGCTAAAGACCTTATTCTTGGTATGGATTCCATAGACCAATCGAAGCTTAGCTGGAAGGGGTATAAAAGGAGGTAGAAATTGAATACTGGAAGGTATAGAAATGTAAAGAGACGTGTGAATATGGAAGGGTCTCGTGCTGTGGGATTGTCAGCTAAGGCGAAAGAGCCAGGTGGTCCAGTCAGGTACAGCCGCCAAGTTAGAAGCAGCAATCCGCATGCTCCCAGCGAAAACACGCTGGCCCACCGACGCTGTAACAAAAAGAAAATATTATTCAATTTTTTTTCTGTCTCCTGACGCAATTCTTTGTCAGGATCTTCTTATCAGTATTATTTTTTACATCTTATTCTAATATATATTTGTTATGATTTGTAACAAATTAGTTACATTTAAATAGTTTCGTTATTCGTCCATAGATGGCGTTGACCAATATTGTTCTGTGCTATGGTTTATTTATAAAATGGTCAATATTGCATGTTCATTCGTATAAATTTGTGTTGGGCAGGACATGATTTTAGAATGAGTTTGTAAGAGTAACATGACATTTTGTACTGAACCAGTACAATGTACCACTTCAAATGAGGCAAGGAGATTTGTACGGTTTGTACCGCGGCAGCACATTTGAAGAGGTGAGGCGGTGAGCATCATTCCCTCATTTGTCCCGATCAACATTTCTAGTTCGGAAATGTTCGTTAAGAATCGGATGAGATCGGCCTCGGGGACCTCATTTTACTAGCAGTCGTACATGTCATGTTGTCTCTCTTTGTCATGTGAATATCCGAAGAGGCGTTATTGTGCTGCTAACCTCCTTCCGTCCTTCCTCTTACATTTGACGCGTGAGTAGTAGCGGGACAAAATTTTTGAAGTAGTACAAATTTATATTTTGAGCCGTGTCAGCACAAATCTATTTTGTACGGGACAAATGTACTGCCTCACACGTGTACTACTCATCACTATTCCATTCAATATTAAAATATAAAAAACTATAAGTAGACATTTTTACAATTACAAAATTAAACCGATTTTTCATTAAACCTAACGCTGATATCAGACGGTTCATTTCAGATTTTTCATTTGGATGAATAGACCAAAGTGAGCCATATAAACGCAAACTTAAATTATTTAATATTATTGAATGTCGTCGCATCCTTAAGTTCTACATTTCAATTAATTTGATTAAATTTGGTTCACTCGTCTAATATCAGCATTACTGTCAGCTTAAGGAACATATACGGAGTGAACCTCCTCATTATTGACCGTAACCAACATTTTTGTTTTTAAGTCCTGTATTTTCTTAAGAATTTTTCCGGTAAACTGCCTTGTTGTTAACAATTTCATTATTTGTTAATCAGTAATTTGTAACCAAAATGCTCACGAGATTCGCCCTAAAGTTAATCATTAAAGTATAAAATGTTATCCATATATTAATACGTGAAGCAAAAACTTTATACCCCTTTTTACGAAAATTGCGCGGACAGAGTAGTATGCAATTTCACACACTTATTATAGTTTATATAGAGAAGAAGTGACGAATGCTATATTTTTCTTTAATTTTGCACAAAAAATACATTAAATCAATAAAAAAGCATTACACACACTACTATGTATTTGACACACACACGCATATATATACTCTTTTGTTTATTGTTCAAGTCAAAGCCTGCCTTGACGAAATCTTTGATTATAGAAGTGTAGTCTTTGACATTAATTATTATGGTCGAATTTCGACCACGGCGACCACTAGTTTAAATAAATATCTGATCTCACATAAGAACGTTAATTATTTCTGAATATTGACGTATTTCAATGTACCCCAACAACAACAAAGAGAAACTTTTTGTATTTAAACTGAAAAGTTTCCCGCTACTTTTATATTTTTTTCTTAATACTTTGGCGGGACTTCATAGCGATTGATTGATTGCCCATGCCGAAATATTTCATTAATAACTGTCAGTGAATTTGCCGCGATGCGATCGGAAGTATACCGTTTTTAACAATCCGTCAGAGAAAATACATCGTTCTTTTTTCCCAATAGATGATAAATTTAAACGCGTGTACAGATACCTTCCTTTTATTTATCTAAACTGCAACAAGTACCTATTTATAGGTTCTATTTTTCATTCCGCACTTATTTCAGGCTTCGGAAGAGGAATTCTAAAAATTATAATTGCCTAGTAAAAAACGTAACTGGGAAAATCTAAGCCGTACATAAAACCTAGATGTCATTTTATTATTTTTTAGGATATGTCCGCGACCTCTTCTTCGCTTGACTTAAAGTTCCCGGGACACAAAGCAGATTCCGAAAGTGTTCTTTTTAGTATTGTTGTCCGTCTATCTGTCAGTTAGACACTCTTGTATGGGATTCGCCAGGTCGGGGGGGCACTAGCACCTCACATATGAAATGCTATTGCCACGCCGCAGTTAGGGATACCCACTAAAAGCCTTGTCCAATCCTCTAACGTCCCTTGTCCGGGTTGTAAACTCGCTCGCGCGTTCACCTCCAGCTCGGACGAACGACGGCCGGACTCTTTACGTGCCCCTCCATTTATTAGCTAGAGAGCTAGGTCTCTCCGGCTGCCTCGGGTTTCACCAAACGAGACAGGAAGCTGGCCACTAATGCCGGAACACAACTCAACTTACTATTGCCACGTCACTGACATAAGAGATCTGTTTTTTCCAAAATTATAACCGTAAAGATAAAAGATAACAGCAATACGATTGTAATTTATGTTAATCCAAAATCTCATTTCCAAATTTCAAATTAAAGCCCCACTTTATTATCAATAGTTAGCGCAACCATAATTTGTGTGCTTAGAACACCCCCATTCCGTTTGATAAATGCGAAATTCGGCCAGCAAGGTATTTCAATCTATTTAAAGTGGTGTTATTATGAAAGTTTTCATGGTTATTTACTGGCGAAGGGTCTGTATCTGCACGGGTTAAGCTGCCTTGTTGATTTCGAATAGTGTTGCCACATTACACACATTTTCCGATAATTATAGGTTTTTTAAGGCGTAGTGGTAAAATATATGTTAGTGCGTTAAAATTAAATTTGGATATAAAATCGATTTTTAATTAAATTTTTAACAATAACGTTTCGACTACTTCCCAGTAATTATGCTCATCTAATTTGTATAAAAGTATATTTTCTTCGTGAAGTTAGATTTATTGTACAGCTTTGCATACCCAGCAAAAGGACGAGACATCCACAGGTATTAAATTTTCCGTATTCACGAACCGAGCTTATATAAACGTTCACCATGAAGTTTTTATAAACAATTTTCAGACCTCGATCTGTTTAGGAGCAATATAATTTAAAGAAAAACTGCATTGAAATTATTTCTAAGCACCAACTTTAATATTTCAAATGAGCCGACGTGTAAACCAATTCGTATCGTGATTATCGTTCAATACAACAATATGCATTACTATAAACATACATACACACGGGACGGCCGGTAGGTCGGCGTCCGGTCGGCCGTCCTAAATATCGCTGGAAGGACAGAGTAGAGGCAGACCTGTCGGAGCTAGGAGCCAGTAATTGGCAAGAAACCGCACAGGACCGAGAAAAGTGGCATGTTCTCGTTTCGGAGGCCAAGACCCACTTTGGGTCGCTGAGCCAACGGAGTAAGTAAGTAAGTACACATACACACACACATATAACCCCCCCCCCCAACCACACTACTTTCACACATTTTTTTCATACATAATCGGTTACAATTGTTTAGTTTATTTGACTCTTTTAATGACATAACTTTAATTTGAATTAAATGATGAAGTTAAATAAATAAGTAAATAATTATTTTATATAAATTATTTCGGGCATGTGGAAAGAATGCATGATGAAAGAATGACTAAACAGATATACAATGCAAAAGTGGATGGATGCAGAAGTCGTGGAAGGCCACGACACACCTTCCATGATCAAATTGATCGTGTACTAGCAGAAGGTGATGTCAGGAGCCTTAAGAACATACGAGCTTGCATGACAAGAGTTATGAATGTCAAAGAGGCAAGTGAGGTGTGTAAGAATAAGCCTAAATGGCACTCTGTTGTTCGTGCCTACCCCGCGAGGGAACTGGCGTGAAGTTATGTATGTATGTATGTATATAAATTTAGCCTTCAAAGTAAAATCTATCACTGGCATATGTACCGTTATAAAATGTATCGTTTATTAATTATTATATAAAAGAATATGTGTGATCTTTGTTATAGTTTTAAATTAAATAAATAAATTTACCAATTCGCAAGTCAAGTTTATTTTTCTTAGTAATAAGTAATAACTTTAGTAGTAGTAAACAATCCTACAAACCTAGTTTAACTCAATATGAATAAGACCAGTAGTTAGTTCAGAGAACCGACATAAAAATAAAATTTTATTTAAGAAAATTATAAGAAGGAACCAAATACAAAAATAGAACTTTAATTTAAATAAAATAGGAGGCAAAATCAGTTTCAGAATGATATTAAATATAATTGTTATTGTTAACACACATGGCACTAGATAGGACAATATATATAAGTATAGATATAAGGCCCACACTGCACATGCACTTCCTCACAACACCAGCATGTAACAGATACACTCTACATTAGTATAAGTTTAGTATTAAAACTAGAATAAATTAACATAATAAGTTATTCGTAAGACACATACACCTCAACACATAAATCAATAAATTAATGTCACACACAAGAACCAAAATAACTAATAAGCGTGTTAAATTAAAAAAATTAAATATAGAAATTAAGTTGTAAAAAAGGGTACGGAACTCGAGTCCGTAGAGTTGTTTATAATAAAAAAAAAATTGTTATTGTCAGCCTCAGTGGTTGAATGGGCTAAGCCTTTGTCAGCCTACCCCACTGCAGTAAAAAGGCTCCGAGTTCAATTCTTGGCATCAAAAATTTCATAAACAAAATTTGGCTCTGGGTGTTTGGGATCGGCCCCAAAGTGGTCCGTTGTATATTATCAATACCAATACCAAGAACACAAGTGTAACTTGCTTAGCTTGGGGATATGTAATCTGCTTACTTTTTAATGGTTTTTACCGCCCGTATTTAATTTGATTTTTATTTCGACGTTTCGGCTACATTTTAGTAGCCGTGATCACGGCAGACAATGATGACAAGTATCAATGAATAATGTTAAGGTTATTATTTAGAATACCCCCAACTAGGTCAATTTAAATAATTGATTTCAATTTTGTTCATGGTTATTATTTACTCTATGGGAGGCTAATTATGTGCACTAGACAAAAAAAACTTAAGAAAATGCAGTATCGTCGGCATTAGTACAGGACCTTGTAACTACAATTGACGATGACATTATTTTTTTGTCAAAATTCGAAATAATGTCACCAAAAAGTGTAACTACAAGCGCGTTACAGAAATATGTACTGGCTACTTGGAAAATATTCAAAGTTGTTGGTACCAAAAAACTGCTCCTCCATAAACAAATCCCGATGCCAGTGTGTACCTATGGCATACAGATGTGGGGCTGTACCAAACCCAGCAACATAGAAATAATACAACGATTCCAAAACAAATTACTGAAAGGTATTGTAAACTCGCCATAGTACGTTAGATCGAGCGACCTTCATCGGGACCTGAAAGTGGAGTTTGTTCCCCAGTATTATCAGAGAGTACGCAGAAGCCCACGAGCATCGTCTTCATCATCATGTGAATGTCGACGCGATCCAGCTCCTAGACAACACGGACATAATGAGAAGGCTCAAACGGTCAAAACCATTTGAACTTGTGCTATAAACAAAACTAAAGTACTGTGTTAGCTTAATAAAAAACACATGAACAAATTGCTCTTAATAAAGACTGAATACTTCTAGTTTAGTTAATTTAGGTTATATTTAAATTAGTTATTAGTTTTTTTTTACATTAACTAGTAATATTAATGTGGTATTTTTAAATACAACATTTATGAAAAAGAAAACCAATAAGTGTAGTTACAAGGTCTTCGACGATATTTTACGTCGATACAAAACTCGTAATCCTTCACCTAGACTCTTTTCCCTTCAAGTTTTTAGAAATAACACATCGTTTTATAATCCAGTCACAAGAATGTGCAGGCTATATAATGAGATTGCAAGTACAAATATATCCATTGCTATTTTTAAATTGCTCCTTTTTTAAATTTAAACGTGAAATTCGGGCTATTATTTGCACCAATATTTCTGGCATAGTTGCATAATAATTTTGTTACTTAACCACTGTAAAACTGACATTATAATAAGTCATACTAACCCCTAAACATCTTGTCAATGTATGGTACATTATGTGCTCACATGTTTAGAGTTACAGCTTAGACCTAATAATTTATACATAATATGAAATATGTAACTTTTAGCTGTTTCTTGTTTTGTGTGCCAAATAAATAAATAAATTTTAATTTTTATATTGCAACACCAAGTGGGGCGCCATTCACACAAGTTTAGGGCGCACGGCTTGTTAGTTGCGGATGGCACGAGGAAAAGATTTATGAAGGTACCAAGGCCCCTGCCCGAGCCGGCCCAGGGGAACCCCCTAGCAGAACTAACGACCACCGTTTCGGATTTCTAGCACAATTTACGCGACCAACGAAGCCGCCTGAGAGCGAATCGGAAATCTCTGTGAAACTTAGACGAACTACACATTAATCTGGCCGAATTAAGTAACGTATTAAATAAGGAACGAACCCTTTTCACACGTCGCCATTTCACTTAATAAAGGTTATAGGATTACTTCTATAACTTTTATTAAGTCCTATAAATATCATGAATAGTGGTAAGTATGGAAATAGTATACTAGGAACAAGAATCTTCGTTTCTTTCGCATTTTCCCAATCATTTGGGGTCGGCACAGTAGATAGACACATAGATCAATCTTTATTGCTCACCAACATAACAGACACAATAGATTAATTACAATATGTTTGGGGAGAACAATAGGGGTATATCGCGTAGAGCGGTCCCTTACAGGCAATCT
Source organism: Dendrolimus kikuchii (assembly GCA_019925095.2). NCBI lineage: Eukaryota > Metazoa > Arthropoda > Insecta > Lepidoptera > Lasiocampidae > Dendrolimus > Dendrolimus kikuchii. The sequence continues at coordinate 4,927,125 of CM034401.1, forward strand.
AACTTATAGGATATTCTAAGTTGCTAATCTGGCGATGTATGTAATACATAAGTTCAGATGTTCCTAGATTTTTAAAATACATTACTATTTTTTTAACGTAAATAATACCATATTCATGAGACATATTTTACTGATAATAATAATGTTACGAGTGTGGGACTCGAATTAAAATGCCGTTGGAATTACTATAGAATTTATTAGAACTATACAAATAGGTATAACACAGGTATAAATATAACTGGACGCAACCAGTATAAACTACACAATAACACGCTCAATGTCCGTCACTATATCGCTTAGCGAATGTACGTCTCGCTCGTATCGTAATCCTCGCTTGACTGCCTTATTCCTCCGTTCGGGCATTCCATTTATTCTACACAAATACTTCCAAGAATGAGTTCGACACACCTGCCTAATGACTGCCATAGAATGTTTATCTTAATTAAAAAAATTAAACACAAAATAAACAAAAGAAGTCCAGGTGCGGGATAGATAATAAACCAGGTTTATGGCAGGCAGATGTGCGTTCACTTTTTTGTCGGCATGTAACAATAATATAATAGTTGAATAACTGCATACAGATAATTTTGGCATAGTTGTTCAATATCTTAGTAGCTCTTAATCTACTATACTTATTTCTTTGTTCTGGCATATTTTATGTTGACTGTCACATGACAAATCTTCAATCTCTTTTTGGGACTATTTTATATCTAACTAGCGGTCTCGGCAGACGTTGTCCTGCCCTGAAAAAATAGAAATCGAGAACTCGATTCCAGCGCCACTTACCGGATCTATTTGTGCATTTAAACCATACCGGGACCCACTCAAACACAAGAAATCAACACAGATAAAATTTCATCAAAATCGTAGAATCTGATTTCAGCGCCAAGTATTTTTTTTATTTATCTATATTAAAAATTTACATCATAAACACAAATGAGATACCACTTAAACCTATGAGGTTTGCGTGTGATGCAACACACCCTCGCAATTTCAAATTTTAGGAAAAAAAAATAAAAACTTGTACATCCATAGTCACATCGTATATGCAGATAACATGCGTAGTCACGAACGTTAATACATATAGGCTATCATTACAATTTTTCTAAATAATAGTTTTTAATTTCCGTTTTATATTTTTGTCATTTAAAGATCCTCTCAGTGAAGTGGGCAATTGATTAATTAATTTGGGTATTATGTAGTTTGTAGTGTTCTTGCTATAGTGGTTATTGTGGGGTGGGATGGTTAATGTCTGCTTTGAGATTGATCTTGTGTGTGTTTTGTGTTGTTTTCTTATTTGTGATTCTTGGTTTTTAAAGTAGTTTTCTTTAAGTATCATATATTCGGTTTTAGTTTGTAATGGTATTGATATTTTAGATTGATGGGTTACATTATTGAAGTTTTAGTAGGGATCCCTAATTTGGTATTGCCTATATTAATTAGGTATAATGTAGCACTCGAATGATGAAAGAATTTTTGAAATCGGTCCAGTAGTTTTTGAGTTTTTGTCACTTAGCCGTTTACCTACCTACTAAATGCCGCTTTATTCAGTATCCAGTGCAATTTTCAAATTCCTTTATGTACTATTTCTCAACTCGCCTTATCCATCCTATGTCCCACATACGCCGTAACACCGTACCATCTCAGCATTGTCGTTGGGACTGAATAGAGACGATTTTGCTCTATCACTTTCATTGCCCAGCATTCAGACCCAAATAATATCATGATCGGACTTATTACAGATAGTTCCTACTTCTTCATTCGCGTCGTACTGTGTGACTTTATATTCCTATATTCTAAACTCTCCAAAATATGGAAATGAAACACACAACAATTTTAGGTAAAAATGTGTTTTAATATCAATTTTCATTGAAGTCCGTTTCCTAACCGAAACACACTTGTATGTATATGATAATTTTCTCTCAAAATTTTGCCTTCATTTCCAAATCAGATTTTCGATTATTTTTTTGTTTCACGTATATATTCAAACAAAAACACATATTTTTTATATATCTACATCTTAAAACCCGAAAGGATTTTTGACAAAGATGCGCTTTAAGTACAATGAATAAATATGAGGTAGTTTGAGTTATTACATCTACCATTACTCCATTTCGAGTACCTAGTAAAAGGAGGGGGGGGGGCAGCAAACATTAACACAACACAAAATCAGAAGAAACAGGCAGTTCGACTTTATTGGTATAGTCTAGAAATAACTAGAAGACTGACTGGTACAAATTTAGAGGTAAACTACAAAAGAGATAGATGGATCGTATGAAGGATGACATGATGATCTGTTGTGTGATAGTGGACGTATGTCAGAATAGATAAGTATGGATTGAAAAGACATATTGTGCTAACCCCAAATAATTGATAGAAGGTGAAAGAAAAGAGATGACTAAAAATAAGGATTTGTAACTGAGGACTTTTAATCCATCGCCAAGATACTTCCTTCACTAATTTTTAAACGCCCAGCTAAATTCCTCGACTAAGAATGATACTCAAAGCAATAACTTAATTAAATAAGCGGGCAAACTCGGCCTTCCCGTCAGAGTAGCGCTTATCAGGAAAATTTACTGGCTAGCTGACATCGGCGTCGCCGCCTTGCAAATGGCAACTCATTTGCCAGTCCGTTTGAAAAATTCTCTACAAACGTAGCTTAAGTAGTTACGAATCCGCAGGCAGGTTCTTAGCATCTTTATCAGGGAGAGTTTGATGATATTATTAATACTAGAGAGAAAGAGAGAGAGATAACACCATTTTACACCATTACAGAAAACACAGGAAATAAGTTTTTCAGCCTAAAAATGTTCTAAGTGTAGACAATGGGCAGTCCTATCGCTAAGAAGCGATCTCTTACAGACAATCCGTGGCAGGAATAAAACAGCTTCAATTTATCAAAGGTGGTATACATAAATATAAGACGATATGCAGCTAATTACATCATATTTAATTCAATGATAAACGTATAAGTATATAAAATATTATATAAATAGGAATTATACTCAATAGACTCAGAAATATATTACATACATAAGTATATACATATATAACAATATCAAACAATACCATGTTGCAGGTAGTGCTTTTTCGTCATGTTCTTAAATATTGTTAGTGACTTAGCTTGTCTAACAGTAACAGGCAGCGCATTCCAGATTCGAATAGCCTGTATGGCTATTAATACTAGTTGCGTTAGAATTTGGGTGTATTATCTCCTTGGAAGCATTTGAACATCATACGAGTTCCTATGTGCCAGGCATAGACCACGGAGTCCCGGACTCTGAAAGTGAAGTCATGTCTTGATCCATGATACACATAATTCAATTTCGTACACCTGTAGAAAGTATTGTTTAGTTTAATGATTGAATTGAAATGTCATGTGCCTAACCAGTATTAGACGGTTCATTTCTGTCTTTCAATGTGGTTAAATCAGCCAAAGTAATCCGTATAAACCGAAACTTGAACCATTCAATATCATTGAATACCGTGGTGTCATTTCAGTTCTGAGCTTTTTACCCCATTGATTCAAATTAGTTGTTCTACCTAATATCAGTATTATTGTCTAGTCCGCTAAGACATTAAGATATAAGTAAAATATTTCTTGAGATTAAAAAGTATTTTGCTTCTTTAAATATTTTAAAGAAATATTTTGCTTTTAATTTTATATTATAAAATTCTACATATGCCGTGTCTATACATTGAACATAATAAAAAAAACAACTAGAATAGACTATACAAACGACGGAGAACACAATGCAATTTCTTTTAGATTTCTTGTCTGTTTGATCGGGATTCACGTGAAAACTACTGGGCCGATTTAGATTCGATTTTCGCTGATCGACAGCAAATTCTTAGAGTTAAAATCAGCGTTACTTTTTATCCCGGGAATCTCGTGGGAATTTTCCTGGGCGCGGTTTGAAATTGTTCGGGTGCATAAAAATTTGCTTATTGCGACATAGTTTTCATTTAAACGATAGCTTACATGCTGTGATACTTTTAGTCCCGGGAGTCCCGCGGGAATTTCAATTCGAGCGTAGGTGAAGTCGCGGGCATATCCTACTGTTAACATAAGCCATAAAACGTTCTTACAAAATTAAATTGAAATGAACGAAAATTCTTTAGGATGAAGGGGGTGCCCCGATAGGGTGGAGCAGCGAGATGGAAATTGATGGAACGCTCCTCCGTCTCAAAGGAAGATCTTCCAGCGAGGCTAGTGTTAGTATTGTTTCTCGCAGGCCTAGACCGATCTGTATTCTGTTATAGTTGTCATTTTGTATATATTCTTTGTATGCTTCGGGAAACGTCTGTGACATCAATTATTGCACAGCGCCATCTATTGGCTTGTAAGTGTTCCACTACAAGGATATTGACTGTTTTTATACTAAAATGTGTGTATTTGTAGAAAATCTTAATCATTTAGTGATGTCATGTAACTTTAATTGTAAATGTAACTTTTCGAAGATGCCGCAAGAACTCTGCTCACTGTGCATCATGTCAGCGAGAGACAATTACCTACATTTATATAAGTTAATATATAATATTATTCTTGAAAGATTGAATTAGTACTTGCATTTAGAGATTTAAAAAAATTTCATAGTCCACAACTGTAAATGATGTGTATTCACACTTCAGCGATGCTTTTAAATTATCACAACGCATTCATTTTAATTTAATTTGAAATGTTTGTTGCCAGAGAAAACTCGCAGGCCCACCCAGCAGGGTAGATAAAGGGAGATACGCTTTAATGCACTCACATTACCTTGATGAGATTTCATACAAAAAACATTATATTCTATGGACAAAGAAAAATCGGCCCCAGAAGTACCTAACTTGTGGGGAATATGTGTGTGTTTGTCTGCCGATTATTATTATTATTATTATTATCTTACATGCATTTATTTTCAAAAATTTTAAATTTTTTTTTAAATATATAAAAAGTTGACATCTTTTTATAAAAAAATAAATAACATTATTCTTTTATAAAAATACATCAAAAATAAAATATATATTCAATAAAAAAAAAATATAAAATCTTGCAGATCACCGCCAGCGGGGCCTAGGGTCCAAACTACCGGTGGTTAGGGCTCCAGAGACAGGAACCTTCTCACAATCCGTGCCGTGTCCAAGAGTGCTGCCTTCTGTATCTGGCCCTTCACCCACGTGTTAACGTATGGCTATAATATTATTTGTATAATAATAATAGTTTGATACATATTAATGCGGCTAAACTGAAGCTAAACGTGTTAACGTATGGATATAATTAAATATGGTATATAATTATATTCAAATTAAAAATTCCTAAAGTGTTTATTAAAAATAAGTTCTACAGAGAATATATTTTTGAAGGTATAAGTAAAAATTTAAATTTACTTCCTATTCTATGTACACCGCCCCAAAACTTGTCATCGCTGATTAAGAAATGAAAGCGGCTAAATGCTCCCCAGCAACACGCCTAGCTAAAAATTATGTTTTTCATATTGTTACGAATTTGTGAGATGTGAATTTAAAATGCCGTTGAAATTACCACAAAGTTTATTAGGAGTATACATAAGTAATTCACAATTCTTACAAATACAACCGAATACAATAAGTCTAAAACGTAAAATAGAAAACCATAATGACATGAAGTCCGTTCAAATTCAAGCTCCGAAAATGCACTAGGTAAAGCCTCAATCGCAGTTGAAATTTGAGTAACTCAGTCCCCGACTGGAAGAAGTTATATATTTGTAAAAACAGTCATGGCCTCCTAGTAACATGCCTAGAGTCCTTGGAATTTTCAACATGTAGCTTTATAGCCTCTAAGAATGTGCGTGGAATAAAGAATAAATAGGAAGGATTTATGACGTGTTACCAGGAGACACACAAAGGGATTAATGCAAAAAATAGATCACTTAAATTCGAAGAGGTAATAAAACACCTGTAAAGGGTTAATATCGGTTCGCGACCATATTTATCTAAGTCAGGCTCTTCCTTTTAGCTATTTAGGACGCGTCTGAGGCCGATTCTAGACTCCCAGACCAGAATAAATATCACAATTTTCGTTTAAGAAAGAGCTAATCTTTCGCAAACAAAGTAGCAAAGAGTATATATCCCTCTAATTTTTTAACCATGACATAGACAATTTTAGAAAATTTGGCCTATCGTATAACAGGCAGGCTGTTAACCTATAGATATATGCAAGTATGTATGTATCTAACTTTTGTATATGTTTGTCGTCTGGCGTGGAAAATATAGGACGTCGAAAATAAATATTAGACATATTGCTTGCACGAGTAAAATTTATGCTGCTATTTTTGGAACCTTCGACCTATGTATTTGGTGAACTAAACAATTAAACAACCTACTCTAATCTACAAGACCACGAAAGTAGCCATAACTTATTATACGACAGACTAGCTGTACTCGCCATTTGATCCGCGTGGGAGTTGGACTTATAACTTCTGAAATTTGAAAGATCATTTGAATAAAACATACAAGGAAATTTAATTTATATTTGAAATTCGAGTTTTAATGCGGAAAATTTTCATTGAAGTCTGTAGTGCAATTTCGTATCCTCGTCGTCAGCCAATCGCAGTCCACTGTCTGACGTAGGCCTCCCCAAGTCGGCGCCACTCATCCTTGTCCGCCGACTTCTTCATCCAGCGCCTACCGGCGACCTTGCACAGGTCGTCAGTCCATTGGGCTATATACGTCAACTACGTTTACCGATTTCGTCGCCCATTCGGGATTTAATTTCCAGGCAGACAAACTTTTTTTTAGGAATTTTCTAAGTTGCTAGCAGTTTTCATTTAAATATTGGCATTTATTTTAAATCACAGACATACCTATTTTATTGGTACAGATAGAAAAAAGATTCAAAGATGTGTACGTATTATATATATGTATATGGAAACCTGAAATTGTATATATTGTAGTAGTATCTGAGACGGTATCTATGCCAAAATTACAAAGGTTTCACTTATTACCTAAAAGAAAAATAAATATTACCACAGATACCTCTTGGCGACGAAGCCATAAACCTGAGGAGGGTTTTTGTTAGATAGTTCCCCCATATTAGGATGACGTACTACTCCAAGCGGCGCTACTCTTTAACAATGCTATTATATTAATTTTACAATTAGTATTTCAGCTAAAGTTTTAAACACTCTTTAAACATGGATTTCGAATATTTTTAACCCTGATAACACGTTCCTTGAGACACGTTTTTTATTAATTATAATAAAAATGTATCAAGGAAAATGTTATCAGGGTGAAAGTATTACTTGACTACACCTTACTAGAGTAAAATTTTGCGATTGGAGTAAAATGATGCCGTGATAAAAAAAATTAGAAATACCACATAAATAACGCGTCACAATTGGGTTTACAAGCAAATCTACTGAGATACTTTTTATCATCTTACAAAATGTCGAAGGAATTAAAATTTTGTATGAGTGTTGCAAATTATGATGTCATTTCAATAAGGAGTCAAATAGCATATTATTGAAAGCGTACTGTACATCCGTATATTCGGGAAATTTGTGGTTCGTGTTTTCTCAATGGTCTTACAATGCCCTACGTGTATAATATAATAATGCGTTCAGGGCGTTGTTGCGGCTCCCGCGATGCTGCAGTGCATTCGGGATGTTTGTGGCTGCATGCAGGGCTTTGAAACCATCTGGTGAAAGAAAACGGCCTCCCTGCTTAGCAGATTGCGCGGGAGCAGCAACAGCATTCTGAACGTAATAGCCAATGATGTTTGCACTCATGCAGAGGACCGAATCGTCATTTACTGTATATTACTAACACATAGTTTAAGCTCTACTAACTATAATATTTGGATCTAGTTGTCTGTACATTTAAATAAATAACAATAATATTAATTATGTCAGAAGCCTTAAGAATAGACGAGCTTGCATGACAAGAGTTATGAATGTCAAAGAGGCAAGTGAGGTGTGTAAGAATAAGCCTAAATGGCACTCTGTTGTTCGTGCCTACCCCGCAAGGGAACTGGCGTGAAGTTATGTATGTATGTATTATTATTATTATGTATTTTAATAACTCCGGGGGCCAAAGTAAGTCCCCCGCCCCCGCGCCTCCGTGCTTGCCTTAACCAGCCGGCACAGAGTGGAGACCGCCAGAGCTAAGTAAGACTCAAGCTTGTGGAAGCAAGCAAGCAAGGGTGGAAGTGATAAATGGCATAACGTCAGAAGTGGCTTCGGTGAACCTGCAGCTCATCTCTCTACACCGCTTAGCCACTCACACCCATGTTGCCCCTGTCTTCTATGGCATTTTTGGGGCCCATACAGGGAGTGGCGAGTCACTGTCTGTCCATTTTTCCATGTTTCCCGAACATTGCGACGGGCAGACGCCATAGTCTCCATATTCCCAGACCCCTAGTACCACTAGCAGTTCACCCCAATAGCCCGGTACATTTTAGTCTCATTTCCCACAATAGTCCTACACTGGCCGGGCTTGTCCTTGGGTGCATTATTATATGGTGTAGACAAGGATAATCACCGGTCAGTGTCACGGCACATTTAGATTAAATTTGCCAAGGGGCTTCTACGTGTTGACCTTCTTATGGCCCCACGCAAGCCCTCCTAAAATTCCGGGCCTTTTTTGTGACCCCTGTCTTCAAAGTCATACAAAAGAATAATGATTGTAGTTTAAACAGTCGTTAAAACTATTTTTATTGTGATATTTTTAGGTTATGATTATGACAAGGTAATGAAACAATGAAAGCGGGCGTTAACCGCTTTCAGTGTTTCAGAATTTATTGTGATATGCGTCAACTACCCCATTATATTCTTTTATAATATAATTGTTATGAAGAAGTAATTATATGTTATTTAATTGCATAAGTTCAGCGGACAGGCAGACGGCACACCTGGTGGAAAGCAGTTACCATAGCATATGGACATTTGTAGCACCAAAGACGCTACCAATGTGGTGCCGCTCTATAAAAGAGAGACATCAACCTGGACACTAATGTCGGAACACAACTCAAAGTTGTTATGGCAGCATACTCTAGACCAGGGGTAGTAGTTATCCAGGCGGGCAAATACCCTACCACCTGGCTGTAGGTTGCTTTGTCGCCTCTTGCGACAGGTCACCCGGCCGCAGGAAATTGTATTCTTTCCCCGTTCCTGCACGGATTAAATATGGTACACATATTATGTGGTATAATATAATAGTTTCAGACTAAAGTATGTTTAGTCGTAAGTAGGCTTTTTATAGCTTATCCCATCTTGTAGTGGTGTAAGCGCTTTAATTTTATCGCTCCAACTACATGACGAAATTTCTACAACAGGAAAAAGCTCTTTAATTCTGACTGTTGCGGTGAAATGTCGTATTTTTTTGTATTACCTACATTAAAAAATAAATTTAAGGCAGAGAAAGGGCAACGGTTTTTGACCTTCCAATTACTGATATAATTAAATAATGTAAGTATTATATGTTTGACTTTAAAATGATTTAAAGAATTAAATATTCCTTAAACTTTTTATATTTAAATATTCTATTTAAATATCCTTAAATATTCCTTAAGTTTTTCTCAAACAGATTAGTTACTAATAGAAAAATACCTATTGGAATGATCCTAAATAACTAAGAGAAGGGAAAGGTGTATTATACAGAAATACTAGCTGTACCCGGCAGACGTTGGACTGCCTTTAAAAAATAAAAATCTAGAACCCGATTCCAGCGCCATTTACCGGGACCAAATGTTAATCTAAACTTTTCTCGAGTCCACTTGAACAAACAAAAAATTTCATCAAAATCAGGCTCACCGTTTAGGAAGAGTAACGCGACGCCACCTACTGGGTCCAATTGTTAATTTAAACCATTCCGGGACAAACTTGAACAGATACAACAACAAAAAATCACCTAAATTCTGTTACCCAATTGCAACGCCATCTACCTGGTCCAAATTTGAATCTAAATCATCCTGGGATGATTTAGAAAATTAGTTTAGAATTTAGTGGTAGACGGGTGAAAATTTTGAGTTGTATGTATTTTTAATGCCGAATCAAAAAAAAAATATTTAGGGGTGAGTCACCCTTATCATTTAGGGGTATGAAAAATTGATGATGGCCGATTCGCAGACCTACCCGATATGCACACAAAATTTCACACAAGTCGGTTCAGCCGTTTCAGAAGAGTTTGGTAACAAACACCGCGACACGAGAATTTTATATATTAGATAAATACACAATTGAATAGAACTGCAGAACTGCAGTAGTAGAAAATATACGCATATGTATTATATGTATGTACTAGCAGAAGGTGATGTCAGGAGCCTTAAGAACAGACGAGCGTGCATGACAAGAGCTATGAATGTCAAAGAAGCAAGTGAAGTGTGTAAGAATAAGCCTAAATGGCGCTCTGTTGTTCGTGCCTACCCCGCAAGGGAACTGGCGTGAAGTTATGTATGTATGTATATTTTTTACTACCTAACAGACAGAAAATAAATTTAGTGGTAGTAGACCGCGACGTACTTACTACGATCTGCAATGAATTACAGATAGCTTAAAGAATGGCCAGGTATAAAACACCCATAATAAGCGTGTGTGTATGAAGAGATTGAGGAAAGTATGTAGATGAAGTAAAAGATGCTATTTTATTGCATGAATTCAGCGGATAGACAGCCCACTTGATGGAAAGCAGTTACCATCCCCTGTGGACATTTACAACATCAACGGTGATACAAATGCGTTAAGAGGGACTCTAACCTGGCCAATAATGATAACTCAAGGTTGCTATGGCGGCATACTCTAGAGCAGGGTTAGCACCCATCCAGAAGGGCAGATATTGTACTACCTAGCTGTAGGTTGTTTTGTCACCTCTTATGACAGGCCGCCCGCCCGCAGGAATTGTATTCTTTCTCTGTTCCTGCACGTATAAAAGTATATATATATATTAGATAATGTGTGTCAAGGTAGTAGCAAGTCCATCATCTCTGCCTACTGTAGTATATAGTAAGTAGTGAATAATATTCTTGATTAATAAATTAGTGCACTTAGAACGCTCGGTCGTTTTACTTATGCTCCGAAGATCTCAACACAGTACACAACCCCTACGGGAAATAAGCGTGATAATATGTATTTATGTACAACATACGGAAATTCTACCTGAAGATCGCATATATCAAATGATTTGAGAGCCATTATCTTAAACTATCATATTGTTCTCATCCACCTCTACACCTGTTCTTTACTAGAAAGAGTTTAGCTCTCATATTAGACCTTAAGAACGGATTTTATACTTTCTCCATTTTCCACAGGCATAAGCATGTATGTACTAAGAGAGGCGGTTATGGGTTACGGGCAACATAATATTTCAAGCTTAAAATATATCGCGAATATAATTAAAAAAAAATTGTTATGACATATTTATCCGTGCAAAAACGGAGAAAGAATACAATTTCCCGCGGCCAGGCGGCCTGTCGTGAGAGGCGACAAAACAACCCACAGCCAGGTGGTAGGGTATTTGCCCGACTGGATGGCGACCACCCCTGATCTAGAGTATGCCGCCATAACAAACTTGTGTTGTGTTCCGGCATTAGTGACCAGGTTCCAGCCTCCCTTAAAAGGGCAGCAGCGCATTTGTAGCACCTTTGGAGTTGCAAATGTCCATAGGCGATGGTAACCGCTTTCCATCCAGTGGGCCGTCTGCCTGTCTGCTGAACTCCTGCAATAAAAAAATTAAAAAATAAATAACAATCACTTTAACTATTGAGTCACATAATAAATAAAAAACAAATTCAATTTACATAATTAAGATGACTATTTCTCGTAAGAGTAGACAGAGACAGAGGATATCCGTTTGTTACGATCTTGTCACACCTTTCATTTCATTTATTATCATTATTAATATCTTCATACAAGCACATTTTTGTAGTATTTTTCAAAATCACTGCAACTTAGTTACTGTTAGTACATCCTTTAACCTATACCTTCTCATCTTTCTTCCGTAACATTCATCTTTTTTCATTCATTCTCTTTGCATACCTAATCCATATTAACATTTCTTTATCTACCCATATTATTACATCTTGTAATGCACAACGTTCTCTTAAGCATATATTAGACGGTTCATTTCTGAATAGGACCGATTATGTGTACTATTCGCAAAAACTTAATTAAATACTATATATAATCACATATAAACAATGACAAAGAACTTATGTAGTATACAGTGCGTGTCACGCATATTTAAAGTCAATTGCCAAACCTGCGCTGCGCAATTTTTAAAGTAAATAGGTCTCTGGCGGCTCACGAATTTCATACAAGGTTATGAGCAGGTAAAACTTAGGTATTCAAGTCACGTAGCACCGGCAGCAAATAACATTATGAGAGAAATCATGGCTAGTGGGAAATTACGTTACCGCCTTTGCTACGCCGCATAATGTAAGTAATATCAAAATACTTGGGTGGTACATATTTACTCATCCAAGAGGACCCATTATAGCCAAGTCTTGGAACCGGATTAAAAGTGTTGAAAACTTTTTAGTTCATGCTAGCATATAACCCAGTAGCGCATAAACGTACTAAACACATAGACATTAGGGCGGAATATGTCCGTGACTGCATAGCTAGGAACGTTGTACGTCTAGATTATATATGTACGGAAGATAATGCAGCAGATATTTTAACAAAGCCATTATTAGGTCGCTGCAAATTTAAAAAGTGTGAGTGCCATCTGAGTGTAGGCATGTTATGTACGATGTGAATGTCTCATGTTTGGCTTGTGTTTAGATGTGCCTGAAGATGGATGGTATCGAATGTTGTTTGAGTGGAAGTGTTGAGAACTTTTTAGTTCATCACAGGCTGGTTTGTGTTAAATACAGAATTGTCTGTTTACAATTGACTATGTCAATAAAACTGTGTTGCAAAAAATAAAAATTGTATATTTTTCTCTGTACAAACAACTCGTTTCTCTTCCATCTTCCATCTATAAAAAGTAACAGGTTTTAATAACCGGTTCAATTCAACGATTTAATTTGGAGTGTAAACATTAAAAAGTTTTATATAAACCTGAATTAACCGGTTTATTACGCGAGAAAAGAAACTATCATATTATCTCCTTTCAAAATGTGTTTGTGTGCGACTGAAAGCTTGCTGTATCACATGTCTGCGCTTTGATGGTGTGCGGCAAAAACCGTTCGAAACCGGTTTATTCAACAAAACCTTTTTAACGAATTTTATTACCAAAAAAACCGGTTGATTGAGCTTAAAGAATAAAACTAAAAAGAAAAGTTCCTACGTATTTAGCCTGTAACCGGATCGACTTTTACCGATTTTCAAGCCTTGATTATAGCTTTGTTTTGTCATGGGTACTTTCTGGGCTTGGTTTATCAAACCGATTTATATTCTATTCATATAATTTAGCACAGACAGATTATAAACAGTAATAAATATGCAATTACGATATATTGGGCCAGATTATAATCCTAACTATATGCCAATTAGAAATCTTATTAAACTTTAATTTAGATTATCATATTGGACACATTGATTATATCGATGTACAACATGCAGGTTTTCATTTTCATCACAATGTTTTTCTTCACCGTTGTTCGCACGTGGTAATTATAATAATATGCACATTAAGGTCAGAAAACTGCATAAGTGGTGAATGCGTATCGGCCAGGAATCGAAAATGTGCTCTTTGAGTTTGGGACGTGTGCACTAGTTATTATGCTACTACGACTTAAACGATTGAAACCGGTTAATTACCGGTTATAACTATAACGCAGAGGCTCCGGGTTCGATTCCTGGTATAGTAAATTTCGGAAACGTATTTTCTCCGTTATTTACTATGGTCTGGGTGTCTGGGATCGGCCCCAGAGTAGTCCGTTGTATATTACCCATAACACAAGCGTAACTTGCTTAATTTGGGGATATACAATATGTGTGTTTGTCTGCCGATTATTATTATTATTATTTACATATATATTTTATTTCCAAATTTTTTACATTTTTCTTATAAAAAATACAAATTTATTTATAAAAAAATATATAAAAACTGATTATTATTATTAATTCTAAACTGGTTCTAAGCCTTAGTTATAATGGATCTTAAGTATAATATGCACTATAATAAATCTGTAAAAGATGTCGAGTTTGTACTATCAATTTTAAAATGAGAAAAAGTTCCGGGGAGCTTATTCGGACCATAGACCAGGGTCGATAATTTTTGGAACGAAAAAAATCATAATAGTAGGATGAAACCCATTGGAAAAGGAAGAGAATATAACAAAAATGAAAGGAAAAATAATTTACGAGCGATCTGAGGTCAAGAAGTGGAAGGGGGTGAGGTTTTAAGATAAAAAAACCGTTTATCTCGGTTTCCGGCAAAACTACAAGTCCCATGGAAAAAAGTTTAATAGCAAAGTTGTAGGTAATAAAAAGATCTATAACTTTTGTATTTACACTTGTTTCACGTGACCTCAAAATTTATGTGAAAAATGCAAATAATCAAGTTTTTGGTTTTATTTTATATTTGTTTTACAAAAAATAAAAAAAATTTGGTGGAAACTTACCTTTTTATGTCCCAAACACACTGTATTTTATTATTAAAAATATTTATTTTTTCACCTTATTTTACTTAATATCGAAAAGCCACCCCAATTTTCAATCGAAAATTCTCGCGTCACAATATCAGCTTTTTAAAAAAGTCTGTGGGCTTTTTGTTCGATGAAATCTCTACTTTCTGATGGTCTAAAAAAATATACATTATTATGGTAAATGTTCTCAGAAAACGCAAAGAAATAACAGGTAGTAAGGCTCAGACCCTCCTAGCCCCTTCCCCAATTCTCTATGAAATACCTTTTGATGGGCTAAAATTTATGCGTAGATAGCCTATTTATTGCTTTTTTAAGATAAATTATATCCCTGAGTGACCAACGGAAAATTTTAACCCATCAAAATGTATTTCATACGACGCCTTGGTTAAAAGTGGTTACCATCGCCTATGGACATTCGCAACACCAAAGGTGCTACAAATGCGCTGCTGCTCTCTAAACGGAGACTGGAACCTGGGCACTAATGCCGGAACACAACTCAAGGTTCTTATGGCGGCATACTCTAGACCAAGGGTGGTAGCCATCCAGTCGGGCAAATGCCATACCACCTGGCAAAATGTTCTCCCTATTCTCTATTGTACTTTCGTAAGCTTGCAATGGAAGCATCACCATAAAACTTGCACATCGAGATAACCTATGTGTCAAACCCGTCGAGCCGCCTTGGTCAAGCGTGGCGGATTTATTATCCATTCCCCTACGACATTAGGAAGACCGAGCCCGGTAGAAGGGACGTTTATGGGCTGTTATTATTACTGTTAGTATAATGAATAAAAATTAAAATTACTGTATTTACTTCGAACTCACAATAATATTATTCCAAAATTATTCCGTACAATAGGAATGTGGTTAAATTTCACTACGGTACCACAAATACCTTTAATTGTTAACTTGAACCGGTTTTTTAAGGGTAATGTTATTTTTTCACGCAACAACGTCAGTATTAAATTTGCTAAAGTATTCTTAATGAATGATTTTATTATGAAATATGAATAATTAGTCTTTACCTTTAATACTAAATCCCGAGGAATCGACTTAATCCATATTAACTTTTAATTTGCTGTGGTTAAACAACCATGTGTGGTGTTACAATAATGGATAAAGTGAAATATGAGTACATTAGATCTTTGAAAGTTGCACCCGTGACTGAAAAATTAAGAGGAAGAAGGGTAACGCCACGTAATGAGGAGAGATGAAAGTCAAGTGACAAAAAGAATGTTAAACTGCAAGATTGGTAAAGGTAGACCAAAAAAGAGATGAATGGATTGCGTCAAGGATGATATGATCATTTGTGGTGTGACAAAGGACGTATGTCAAAATAGAGGAGTGGTTACGCGAATCGGCAATTGTTTATTACTCTTGATGTAAAACCATAATGATAGAAAATATAGCTGCATAAAACACAAAGAAATATAGGCAGTTATATTAAGGAAGGATTGTACAGTTATGTAGTGAAGCGATGAATTCTCCTTGTTTCTTAGTAGTTATCACGACACACATAAATGTTACATTTTCACGAATTCAACTAATTTGATGATATATAAGTATATAGACGAAAAATTGTTAACAATATTCAAACGATGCGTACGCGTTTCAGGTCGTTAGTAAAAGATGAATTTTATTTGATGACCACTACTGCGATGCTATTAACGTCGTAAGCCGTCTCCTTTATTCCGCTTGCTAAGGTATGTACAGGAGAGGAAAAAGATAGGAGGTGGTTTTACATGATATAAATGTATTACCATTCGTTCCATTTCTTTAAGAAATTTCAATACAAATAGTGGTCGCCCGTGCTCGAAATTCGACCATAGTAATTAATGGCAAAGACTATACTTTTATAATTACAGATTTCGCCAAGGCTACACTGTTAATTTGACTTGAACAATAAACAAAAGAGTATATATGCATGTGTCAAATACATGGTGGTGGTGTAATGTTTTTTTATTGATTTAATGTATTTTTTATGCATAATTAAAAAAAATATTAGCATTCGTCGCTTCTTCTCTATATAAACTATAAGTGTGCGCAATTTCATACTCCTCCATCCAATTTTCGTAAAAAGAGGTACAAAGTTTTTGCTTCATGTATTCATATATAGATTATGCGCGCGACCATGGATTTGGAAGGAAAGGACATATTGTGCTGATACCAAGTAATTAGAAGAAAGTGAAATAAAGGAAAGAGTCCACCATTGTCCACTGTTGGACTTAGGCCTCCCCAAGTTGCCATCTATCCCGGTTATCCGCTGTTCTCATCCAGCCTCCACCGGCGACCTTCAGATCGCCAGAACATTTGCAGAGACGCGGTCTCCACTCCAGGATTTGTATGCTCCACCGGCCGTCAGTCTTGAGACAAATGTAGCTGGCTCACTGCCTTCTCAGCTTGCCAATTTTGCGAGCTGTCATGTTAGTTCGGTGTGCAGTTTGATTTTCAAAAATTTTTACTACTTATCATTAGTTGTATATATTGACTGTTTTTAAACAATAATCGGGTGTTTGTGTTAAAAATCTCAACTGTACGGTGATATGTGCCTTTTTGAGCCGCCAAAACTCCCTCATTTTCTGTCAATCAAAAACCAAAGATAAATCTCATGTAGGCTACATACTGGACCCTCATCACAGCTTCAGCCAAATTGTAGGACTTTGGAGTTTAAAATAATCTTCTAGTAAATCTTGAAAATCATCTGTTAAAACTTTAATATTCATAAATATATTAATACGTGGAGCAAAAACTTTGTACCCCTTATTATATTTATATATTGAAGAAGCGACGAATGCTAATATTTTTTTAAATTATGCATAAAAAAATACATTACATCAATAAAAAAAACATTACACACTACCATATATTTGACACACACGTACTCTTTTGTTTATTATTAAAGTCATTCAGTGTAGCCTTGACGAAATCTGTGATTATTATAGTAGTCTCTGACAACAAATTATTATGGTAGAATTGCGACCACGGAGACCACTAGTTTTAGAAAAAAGAAAGCCCCAGGAATAAACTAAATCTGTATTAACATTTAATTTCTTATTTTAAGGTTTTGGCAAAACACCAAATAACTTTATCCGAATCGCAAACTTAAGCGAAAGGAGAAAGTTCAAAGGAAGGAAAAAAGTTTCTTTCGAAGTAATTTAACGTAAAGTTGATTTCTGTAAGGAAGCATTTAGAATATTAAACTACTTTCAAATTAAGTTAATATGATTACTCGAAACATTGACTATTTTGAAACATTTAAATTAGTATGAATGAATGAATATGCTTTATTGTGTTTTAAAAGATACAGTTAACAGAAATAAAATTTTACAATAGGCGGTCTTATCGCTATTAGCGATTTCTTCCAAACAACCTTTGGATGGACAAAATTGTTTTATAAGAACAGAAGTATGTTGCAGTATTCTCACTACCGAACCATACATACATACATACATAACTTCACGCCAGTTCCCTTGCGGGGTAGGCATGAACAGCAGAGCGCCATTTAGGCCCATTCTTACACACCTCACTTGCTTCTTTGACATTCATAACTCTTGTCATGCACACTCGTCTGTTCTTAAGGCTCCTGACATCACCCTCCGCTAGTACCGAACCAGTATCTTATAATTATATACATACATGATGTAATATATATACATTAATAAAAATACATACATACATAACTTCACGCCAGTTCCCTTGCGGGGTAGGCACAACAACAATAACAACAACAACAACAACACAACAACAACATTAATAAAAATATAAAAATTATACCAATATGATATGATTTCATCCGTGCAGGATCGGAGAAAGAATACAATTTCCTGCGGCCTGGCGGCCTGTCGTAAGAGGCGACAAAACAACCCACAGCCAGGTGGTAGGGTATTTGCTCGACTGGATGGCGACCACCCCTGGTCTAGAGTATGCCGCCATAACAACCTTGTGTTGTGTTCCGGCATTAGTGACCAGGTTCCAGTCTCCCTTAAGAGAGCAGCAGCGCATTTGTAGCACCTTTGGTGTTACAAATGTCCATAGGCGATGGTAACCACTTTCCATCAAGTGGGCCGTCTGCCTGTCTGCTGAACTCCTGCAATAAAAAAAATAAAAAAATATACATACATACATACATATATAACTTCACGCCAGTTCCCTTGCGGGGTAGGCACGAACAACAAAGCGCCATTTAGGCCCATTCTTACACACCTCACTTGCTTCTTTGACATTCATAACTCTTGTCATGCACACTCGTCTGTTCTTAAGGCTCCTGACATCACCCTCCGCTAGTACACGATCAATTTGATCATGGAAGGTGTGTTGTGGCCTTCCACGACTTCTGCATCCATCCACTTTTGCATTGTATATCTGTTTAGTAATTCTTTCATCATGCATTCTTTCCACATGCCCGAACCACCGGAGCATTCCTTTCCTTACCTTCACCCCTTCACTTCAGTCATCTTTCATCATTGTGACTAGTGTTTGCAGTTCTGATGGAAAAAAAATATATATGTAAATAAAATATTATAAAATACACTTACGTAAATAATTATAAAATTAGAAAAAGCTGACAATAACTGCTGCTGCATCCTTAAATTGAGCTATAATAATCCTTTACAAGTCTATTGAAAATAGGCGGTGACTTGGCTAGCTTGATATTAACATTATTAAATTAGTATTTATTAGGTTTTTATTAATTACACTTCACTATTATATAATGGCATCCATTCTAATATAATAATAACAGCTCAAATGTCCCACTGCTGGGTTCCGTCCTCCTCGTCATTATAGGAGAATGGAGAGTATATCAATCGCGTTTGCCCAAGGTAGCTTGGCAGGTTTGACACATTGGTTATCTCGACTTGCAGGTTTTATCCTTCTTTAACCGTTAGCATGGGTAATTGTAACCATATGCACGTTAGGTTAGAAATGCCTTTAAGGCCGGCCATACACGGGCAGCTTGAAGCAGTCAAGATCGACTGCTTTAAGCTGCGACTGCATAGTGAACTACAGTCTTCTACGTACGTACATAAACGAACCGCTCAAGCGGTTGCAACTGCTTCGGGCGGTTTGCAGCACGGTAAAATTACATCATGCGGTCAATCAGTCGCCAGGCATACACTGACTGCTCGAGCTGTCGACTGCTCTCGCACAGTTACCTACGCCCACGTTCTGGCGCTCTTCATTCCACACATTTTTTTTATTTTTACGCCGCCGTCGTCGTCGTATGAGCAAAAGCAGCAGAAGTGTTTCCTCCTCAAAATCCATGACGATACTGATTTGAAATTGCCAACTGCTCGAGCAGTTAAACTAATTGCTCAAGCAGTTATCAATGGCAGCCTCAAGCTGTTGACTCTTGACTGCAAGAGCGGTTAGTGTATGTTGATCACTAGGTAACTGCTCGAGCTGTCCGTGTATGGCCGGTCTAAGTGATGCATACTTTCCGGCCAATATTCGAGTCCGCGCTCTTTGAGTTTGGGACGTATGCACTAACCAATAGGCTAACACAGCACGGAAAATATATGTAGTCTCTGTACCGAGATACATAAATTATCCTGAAAAATTGATGTTTCTTACGCGGGAAGTATCGACATTTTCTGGGGGCAAATAGCGTCTAGATAAAAATTTAATATACTGTAATCTGTTTGAGATTGCTTACTCTGGAAGATCCTTAAATTGAAAGGACAAGTCTATAAATCCATCATTAGACCTGTCAGTGAAGCGTAGCCTGTAGTTGAGCGACACAAACTAGAACTGCGTGTCACGGAGATGAATATATTACGATGGATGTGTGGAGTGACCGGGAAAGACCAGGAACTCCCGTATCCGCGGCAGTCTTTATCTCCGTGACATAGCAGACCGCAAGAGTGTCGCTTACGGTGGTACGGCCACGTTTTAGGAAGACCGGCTAATTATGTGGGGAACAAATGTCTAGCCATGGCACCTCCGCCAGGTCCCGGTCGAAGGACAAAGCAATGTTGGCTTGACGTTGTGAAGGATGACATGCGTACTAATAGCCTCAAAACGGGGGATGGTGAAAACTGCGCGAAGTGGAGCAAAAAATATAGCTATACATAAAAAACAAACAAATAATACATTCACAACATTTTTACATAAAACACAAAAACATATATGAATAGGGACGCTGGAAGCCAACCTCCATACACCTTACCCAATAACATCTCTATAGATATTGTATATATATAAGTTCGTGAACGCTCCGAACCCAAACTGGATTTAACGCTTGTATGTTAATGATTGCTTACTCTGGAAATAAACTAGTATTAAAATTTGGGTTTTGGCTATTTGCATTTCGTTATTAGTGTAAGCGTATGATTTCGGCCCCAGAGTTAGCCGTTGTATAGTACTCGTAACTCAAACATATCTAGCTTAACAAGATCAACACACATATTGTATAACCCCAAGACATGTAATGCGTGTATTTATCTACCAAGATCCATCTTATTAATCATTATTTTAAAGAAGAAAACACATAACAAAGAACAAAGCAAACTTTAAAAGTAAGTATAAAGTACGAAATAAACATTTTCTACATCTTGAAGTCGGTGCGAAGTAAAAACAGAAAAATACTATACTCTTCAAAGTTGCTGTTATTTTATGTTTTGAATGAAAAGGAAATATTTATCTTTTGCTTTTTAGTTACCTACTATTGTAGGCGGTTTTGTATTTTTGTTAGAAAAAGTACTTTTTAGTTACGCAAACATTTGAATAGCTTTAGAAAAAAAAAAGATGTAACAAGTTGCTCTCGATTTTCCTGGAACTATCATGTTAGATCCCGACTTGGTGAACTTCCTCCTTTTTGAGAAGTCGGTTAAAAACCCACTCCAGCCTCTATTATCTGTACCTATCAAACACTGGCAGCTCGATATAAAATATTAAGTCCTCATTAAAATTTATATAAACATTTAAAAACAAAACGTGCTTATTCCTCCTCATTTTCGATGAATTGTGGGTAGCAGGCCAGTCCCTCAGAGACTGCATAAACATGACGCTGTTAATGAGAAGGCGCCCTGTTTCCTCATACCGAAAACCGTTACAAGGAAAAAATTAAACTCAAAATTATACGATAAATGTAAACATTTCAGGAATTTAAATATTTGCTTCGCTCGGATTTTCACAAACTTAAAACTTTCTTTTAGCTTCGTATTTCGAGTCTGGTTATCTATACCTCACTCGGGTTCGGTCGCTTTAATGTAGATTTCGTCAATCTATTCAAATACTTTATATCCATATACATACATACATACATACATAACTTCACGCCAGTTCCCTTGCGGGGTAGGCACGAACAACAGAGCGCCATTTAGGCCCATCCTTACACACCAATTTGATCATGGAAGGTGTGTCGTGGCCTTCCACGACTTCTGCATTCATCCACTTTTGCATTGTATATCTATTTAGTCATTCTTTCAACATGCATTCTTTCCACATGCCCGAACCACCGGAGCATTCCTTTCCTTACCTTCACCCCGACACTCTCTTTCAGACCAACTCTCTTTCTTACTTCGGTAATACGAACGCGGTCCGCGAGCGTCACTCCGCAGATTTTGCGCAGTGCTCACATCTCAACCGCGTTTACTCTACTTTCATGCTCTCTCTTCCATACCCAACTCTCGCTTCCATACGTGAGCGTAGGTACCAGCACCGCGTTGTGTATGACGAGCTGGGCCTTCTGGCTAAGGTTCTTAGCGCCTAGAAGTTTACCTAACGCTCCATTCAAACTATTCCCCAAATTCACTCTTCTTTCTATATCAGCGTCCCTTCCATCCATATAGTACAGTATATACATCAAGGCCGACTAAACACTTTGTCATAACATCAGTGACACATAACAAACACGACGTCATGCGTCATAACAAACGCGTCGTTTATTGGGCTACCAAAATGACGTTGTTTGGTTTTTTGTTAGTGAATTTTCAAAATATCGCAACTGCAGCGGTATCTATTTCGTTTTATTTCCATTCATCGGAAACAGAGCTTTGCTTTGGATACCTATTTGAGTAACCTCTCTCCTTTTCTGTACGCCTGACGATGGGTATACCAAATGTCGTGGTGGTCGGTTAAGTTATAATTGACGCGTGAAAGAGTACAATTCACACATTAATAATATTAGATGCTTATACTAAGGTACTATGAATATATAGTAGAAAATTGATTTTACATTTTTATTTATTGCATGAGTTCAGCAGGCAAACGGCCCACCTGATGGAAAGCGGTTCCCATCGCCTATGGACATTTGTAACACTAAAAGTGCTCCCAATGTGCTGCCGTTCTTTAAAGGGAGACTGGATTCTAACTGCTAATGCCAGAACACAACTTGTGGGAACACTGCCTACTCAGTGAATTGCATCGAATATTATGCAACGCGCTCAGAGTGGCAGTTGTCTTCCATCATCCATACCCGCGCCGCGTTATTCATTGTAATAATATAATGTACATATGTGAGTGAATAAATAATCTTGGTTTTCTAGAACACGCTTTCATTTACAACATCCCTATCCACCTCCACATCAACACATGTGCATACAACACAAGTTTGTTATGGCTGCTTACTCTAGACCCGGGATGGTAGCCATCCCGACGAGCAAATACCCTACCACCTGGCTGTGGGTTATTTTGTCGCCTCAGACGACAGGCCACCCGGCCACAGGAAATTGTATTCTTTCTTCGTTCCTGCACGGATAAAATTATGTTGAATTTATGTAGAATTTTAACTTAAGTAGGGCAAATGAACGAATAGTAAGCTATAAAAATATTTAACAATAATATAGTAATTTCTATATATAAAAGATTATTGATTGTATTCATTACACAGTAAAAAACAAAGTTACTTTCCTTGTCTGTCTGACTGTTTGTATATCTTCCAACTCTAAACTCGCTCGCGATTATAAAAGCCAAATTAAGTTTTTACGGAAATAAAATTAAGCAACTTGCAAGGGTTTGCAAGTAGCTTAATTTTACAAGTAAATACAAAGGAAAACTCTAGTATATACCTACCTATATAAAAAAGATAACTAAGTTTCTATATAATCTTTATAAAATATATAAACATGAAAGTAATTATATAGCATATACAAACAATAATTATTATTTGTTTCTGATAATATATAATTAAATTTTTACAAGTGTCTTAATAAAGTTAAAGTACCAGCACGGTCTTAAGGGTACAGATATTAGCAGTAAATATTCTTTACATGAACGGTCTTTAGCCTTCATTCTTTTTAAGTAAATTAAATTAACTACTGTGTGAGACTTGATAGTCGCTAAAAATATGTCTAAACAGCGATTATATTATTTTAATCATCGGTTAAATTTCTATGTACACCAGCCCAAGGTAAAAAATGCAATTCAGTCTTCTATACCTGGCGCACCCTTATATTCTTTCCTGCCGAATATATTTGCAAAGTAGTGGGTATTACGTCCACTCAGTAAACAATAGTAAATCGAGTATTTGCCATGACAGTGAATGTCAACAGACTGTTCGCTTCGAACTGACTAGTAAGCAAACAAAGGTAATCCGCGCCGCGACTCCGGATGCTCAAGATACAAAGGGCGGAAATTTGCGAAAAAAATGTCTCTTCTATACATACACACATACAGTACACACAGATAAATAAAATTGAAGTGTCTGTACATTTTTAATGACAAAATAACAGCTTTCTACTAAATAATATGAGAGTATATACAGTAGTTATATCAAAAAATCAATTATATTTTTTTTTACATTAAAAAAATAAATTATAAATAAATATATATATAATAACCTTCCTGATGTAGTGGATGCACTTACCACGTTTAGTTGTAGTTTTATATTTGTTTAAAATATACCACGATCCTGGTTACCACACGCTCGGTTTTCCAACTCAATTATTTGTTTATACATTTATGGAATTTCATTTTCATTTCTATGAGAAACTTTCGTATTATAAATAAAACTTGTATTTTAATGTAATTCATATTCATAAACAAAAGTAGGTCAAGTTCAAGGTCAATCTTTGGCATTTGAATTTTGACGTTTGACAAGTGGTACCTCATGAAAAATATAGCAACAACATTCTTTTGATCTACGCTATGTTTTCCATTCATGTTTAAATCATAATTTCTAATCATAAAATAAATTATATACAAATATCTATTTCAATTTTCTTATTTATTTAATTTAATTTAATTTATCAATTACATAATGATCTACTTTTGTTATTGTTATTCAATGCCTATATGCCTATGTTAGCCAGGACGTAAAGATACGACTAACCAATGAGAGATGTATATAGAACTCGCTCTCATTGGTGGGAATTCAAAAATGTAAAAAGAGACACGGTTTTTGAATTCAGTTAGGAGAGACCATTTTGTACGAGAAAAAGATACTTACAAAAGTGAAAATAAAAAGTCAGTTTAAGAGTGAAGTTATATTTATTCAAGAGCCTTACATCACAAATATAATATCATATCACACTCTTCACTGAGAGCTGAAAAGATTTATCAATACATTTATTTAAAACTAAATTACACAATTGGTTAATTCACAAAATGCTATACAATCGTTATACAATGAATGATTTTTAATGACAGTAATTAAACATAGTGACATAAATGCCGTGTCTGTATATTGAATTTATTTAAAAATCATTTGGAATAGACTATTTAAACGCCGGAGAGCACGATGCATTTTTTTGGATTATTTGTTTGTTTGTCTGTTTGTTCGGAATTCACATAAAAACTATTAATAGACGAAAAATCTGCGCTGTTTTTAACCTGGGAATCCCGCGGGAATGTTTCTGGGAATTATTTAAAATGACCAGTTTATAAAATCGATAAATTAGGACTACCTTCATAGGTGAGTTTCTGTGTTTATTAGACGTCTTTAGTACATTTATACCCCGTTTACGATAACTCGACCCGCAGGGTTACCAAAT
The DNA here is from genome assembly GCA_019925095.2 of Dendrolimus kikuchii. NCBI lineage: Eukaryota > Metazoa > Arthropoda > Insecta > Lepidoptera > Lasiocampidae > Dendrolimus > Dendrolimus kikuchii. The sequence goes on from CM034401.1 coordinate 4,952,601, forward strand.
TCTAAAAAATAAAATTACTTAATATCATGTTGGTCATAGGTTATAAATTAAAAAAAAATACAAAATGTAATTCTTAATTTTTGTTGGAATTTTCTAGTAATTATTGCGATTGTAGGAATTGTTGACACTAGCTTAAGGTGTTAATATTTTTGTTTATTGGTAACTCTGCGCGCCAAGTTATCGTGAACGGGGAATAGATATATATGCTTTTAATAATATTACCTACCCCGGGTTTTTACGGGAATCTTCGGAATTCATGAATTTTTATATAGGCCCCCCTGTACTTTCCATTCCTGCGGTACAGGCCGGTTTCGACCTCGTTCTAAAACTACCATTGCGGCGATACGAGGCCTTTTGAGCCCCGTAAGGTTTTAAAATTAAAATGCTTTTTTGGCTTATATATAAAATACATATAACATAGTTCCACGCCAGTTCCCTTGCGGGGTAGGCACGAACAACAGAGCGCCATTCAGGCTTGTTCTTACATAGCTCACTCCTTCTTTGACATTCATAACTCTTGTCATGCACCCTCGTCTATTCTTAAGGCTCCTGACATCACCTTCTGCTAGTATACGATCAATTTGATCATCATCATATATAAAATAGTTTATAGTTTTTTGTTATGCAGTACTAGGTCAAGGTAACCTCGTATTAAGGTAGGTATTCCACGGAATTCTGCTTTAGTAGCACATCTTGGATACATATTCATCTTTTTTTTCTATACTGAACCAAATTGAAGATGCGCCCTCCGTACCACAGAGAAGTCTGTTTTTCTTAGCAGCGCCACAAATGAAACACATTAGGGGCCATTTAGACCCCGTTACGCAGTGAACGTGTTAACCAAGTAATTTTTAAAAGGATTCTTAGAACCTTCCATAGGAAGATGATAGATAATTTTATCATTATCATAAATACTGATGCATAAAGACGACATTTTCACAGCAACGTTACTTACTAGGAGATAATAATTCGTAGTATTTCCTTAAGCTTCTGCGACTGATACACATAATAAAACTACGTTTTAACGATTTTAAGCGCGGTATTTTATTTCAATTTTATTCCGAAGTTCCGGCTATTATTCAATAGACGTTCTTCTTTGAACACAGCTACTGAAAAGTGGCCGAAATATCGCAATAAAAATCCAACGAAATACCGCGCTCAAATCCGTTACAACGTAGTTTTACTTTAAATTTTTAGTATTCTTCATCTATACCATCACTCACAAAAAGATAATAAACAATATAGATAATCATTTTAAACGTCGCTAAAATTGTCTGTAAAGGGAACAATCAATCAAATGGACTCACACTTTTGAACCTCGAAAAGATTATTAATATCTGCCTATCCTGAAGGGTACGAAGCGCCATTGTCGTAATATTCTCGAATGTTCAGTCGCGATTCCGACATTTGCTTTTATTACGTGTCGACGCCAACGAGATCTCCCACCCAGATATTATAATAAGGCATTATGAGCCTCCCCCTCGATTAAATAAAGAGTGGAAAAATTAATATTCATAGCTTGTACAATTCCCGAATCGTTTGAACTCACCAAAGTTTATAATCGTTTGCAAAAGTTATATAGCCATTTTTTCGCAATTAAACTTATTAATCTAAATAAAATTATAAAATTTGTAATCGACTTTTTTATAAAAAAAAAAAAAAAAAATTATATTTACTGGGCTCGGGCCTCCCATTATAGGGGAAACAGACAGTATACCTGCCACCCTTGTCCAAGGCGACGTGGCAGGTTTGACACATTGGTTATCTCGATGTGCAGGTTGTATCACGATGTTTTCCTTCACCGTTGTTAGCACGTGTTAATTATAACAATATGCACATTAGGTCAGAAAATTGCCTAAGTGGTGCATGCGTTCAGGCCAGGATCGCACCCGCGCCCTTTGAGTTCTAGCTATTACGCTACCATGACTTAATTAGGTATATTTTGCAATTATCAGGCACAACTTCTATACTCTGATATTTAATCACTTGGACTAAAATGTCGATGCACCTGTATCGACATTTTTTAATTCATAATTGAGTTGTGTGAGTTGAATCAACAACTCACCACTGTGAGTTGAATCCTTTTTTTTATTGCAGGAGTTCAGCAGACAGGTAGACGGCCCACTTGATGGAAAGCGGTTACCCATCGTCTATAGACATTTGCAACAACAAATGTGCTACAAATGCGCTGCTACTCTCTTAAGGAAAACTGGAACCTAGTCACTAATGCCGGAACATAACTCAAGGTTGTTATGGCGACATACTTTAGACCAGGTGTGGTAGCCATCCAGTCGGGCAAACGCCCTACCACCTGGCAAAATTATAATACGTTCACAGATGTAGGCTAAAGAATTATATTTTTATTAATGAAACTTAGAGAAGAATTAATTACCTGTAAGCATTCTCTGAACTTTCATTTCTACTGCGTGTGTACTGGGCACACACAATTTTTTTAGCTACCCACAAATGTCTATAGCTCAACATGGCTAAATCTCGAAATTTGCCACTGGTTATATTTCGCGTGAAATATAATGAAGAATTTAACTGAAATAATTTGCTACTTTTACTCTTTTTTTAATTTTTTTTAATTGTTTACCTCACTTTCCAAAAAAGTATATTATAATCGGTTTACAGTAGTTAAGAATAGATCTTACGTAATAGCGTTGTCTTTGTTTAGAAAATCATGACTATTTAGTAACTCAAAAACTCTTTGAATTATAAATACCACGTGCTGACGACGAACAAAATCATTCTAAGGAAACCTCATCATCGAGACAACTGATGTCAAAAACTCCCCAATCCATATGTATATATGTACATCCCTGTGTGTATACAGTCTGTTTCCCTAAAAATAGCCCGAGGTAAATAATTATTCAGTTGCGGTCTGATACGATTGAATTACAAGAAATTAAATAAACACACTTTTTTACATAATAAAAGTACAGTGATAAAACTACGTTTTAACGATTTTAAGCGAGGTAATTAATTTATTTGATTTTGAAGTGAAACTTCTTTAACATCGTTGAGATTTGAAAATCGATGATACGAAAAAGTGGCACTAAACAGAGATAAACACATTCAACCTTATTTAATTCGAAATAAAACACATTTCCCTTTACCCGTTAGTATTACTTTTCAATTTAAAAAAAACTTAAAAGATTTCAAATGAATTTTAGCTCTGTCTGTATATACTTAAGCCAGATATTCTTTTATACGTAGATCAAAGGAAATTGCGCGTAACAGTGTATTGAATTTTGAACTTTATGCTAGTGATGTAAAGTCTAATTTAGATTGAATTTTTGAATTATAATATGCTGTCGGATGTAGGCTAAAGGAATTATATTTATATTAATAAAAGTTAAAGAACTAAAGTAAAAAGTAGTTAAAGATCTGTTAGTGTATTCTCTGAAGTTTCACTTTTACTGTGTGTGAACTGCACAAACACACAATTATCTTTATTATTCTGACGTTTGGACTACTTTGAAATAAAACTTTAACAATACTTATTAACTCTTGACATCTTTGTCTTCTGTGATCACCGCTACTGAAAAGTGGCCGTAACGTTGGAATGATAAAAATCAAATAAATTACCGCGCTTAAAAAAGTTAAAACGTAGTTTTATTATGTACATACATACATAACTTCACGCCAGTTCCCTTGCGGGGTAGGCACGAACAACAGAGCGCCATTCAGGCTTATTCTTACACACCTCACTTGCTTCTTTGACGTTCATAACTCTTGTCATGCACGCTCGTCTGTTCTTAAGGCTCCTGGCATCGCCTTCTGCTAGTACACGATTTATTATGTATACTATAATAATCAGTAAATTTAAGAAGATATTATAAAATAAAGTGGTTTCAAAACTTATAACAGAATAAGCCCAGTTTGAGTATTTGTAACCTCTCAATAACAAACCATATAATTTTATCATCAATTTACTAACATTTCATTTTCAAGTATTTGCTAACTTCGTGATAATTTTATTAGTTTTACACACGAAAGTTTTAAGCGTTTATATTGCTGCTCGTTTATAATAATAACAGCGTACTTACTCACTATTGTTTTTAGTTTTCTAGTTTAAACTGAAATTTTAGTAACTACAATCAAAATTTTAATATTTTTATATTTTTTTAAATTTTTTATTGCAGGAGATCAGCAGACAGGTAGATGGCCCACTTGATGGAAAGCGGTTACCATCGCCTATGGACATTTGCGACACCAAAGTAGCTACAAATGCGCTGCTGCTCTCTTAAGGGAGACTGGAACCTGGTCACTAATGCCGGAACACAACTCAAGGTTGTTATGGCGACATACTTTAGACCAGGGGTGGTAGCCATCCAGTCGGGCAAATGCCCTACCACCTGGCTGTGGGTTGTTAAGTCACCTCTTACGACAGGCCGCCGGGCCGCAGGAAATTGTATTCTTTCTCCGTTCCTGCACGGATTTCATGTAATGCATTGGTAATAGTTTTTAATTTAATATGCTATAACTATATATTATATATGTCGCAGTTTGATACATATATTAAATATTGAAGATATAATTGTAAAAATTCCCTAAAGCAATATCTCATAATAATAATATGGTTTATTTAATCTGTTAATTATGACGCCTAGAATTTCATTTCACTTGACGTATAAAATGTCAGTTGATTTTGACATTAAAGTGAGATACGAAATGTTAGTTGATTTTGAGGGACGAATGGAGAGGAGAGGCACGCCTTCATCTGATGATTGGAGGGAAACAAGTGTCGTTTTTATTTGAATTAATTAGAAATAACTTTTAGATAATTAGAAATAATGAAGAAGAATTAGAATTTCCCTTAAGAGAGCAGCAGCGCATTTGTAGCAACTTTGCTGTTGCAAATGTCCATAGGCGATGGTAACCGCTTTCCATCAAGTGGGCCGTCTGCCTGTCTGCTGATCTCCTGCAATAAAAAAAAAAGTAATATGTAAAGTTAATAAAGTGTGCAAGTTACAAACAGTTGATTTATTGACATGGAAAACGAACCCGGACGCTCGCCGTTATATAGAATATAAAGTTTTTAATTACATATATATGGTTGATGGGCCTGTTAAAATTGCAATCTTAATTATTTATAGTAGTCTTGTTTCTTTCTAAAGCTCCCTATAATTTTATTTTATTTATATTTTTGTAATATGGGGGTTTTATTCATTAGCACCAAACTCCAGCAACATGAAATGATGTATCTTAAGTAAAAGTAAGACAATTCGCTAATGTCCGCTGTGCAAGACTTTTCTATGATCTGAATTAAAATTTATTACAATACATAACATGTTAATATCTTGTAGTAGCTTACATATTTAATCTACTAAAGTAGATAAGTGCCCCACGTTGGGCGCCACTTTAGTAGTTTGTTTTTAAGATAAATGAAACATCGAGTTCTAGACAACAACTGACTTTAATCCGTACTCACCATCTGATATTCAAAACTACCCACAACATCTCCCCCATATTTAGTATAACAATATATGAGTATTTATACGCTAATAAACTACAAAAACAATTTTATACTAACACTACTTATGGATAACATCAAAATACACATCCATGTATACATTTCTGTGTCTTACAATATGCTAATAACTTTATATGTTTATATATCTTTAGTAAGTTATGTTTCTTATAATATACTATGTATAATGTGTTTTAAATGTAACAGTTGCGTATATTTATCATCTATATCCCCCTTCTTTTTTTTTTTTTTTTATATATATATATATATATCTCTCTATTTATTTATCCTTTATTAACTTTAATTTCTTTCCCGCTATTAATTTTGCCTTTCTTTGAGGCATTTCTGATAATGTATGTTGTACAGAAGCAGCCGTGTTGTTATGGTAATGATTTTTATTATTTTGAATTTCGGCAGCCCCTGTGCAACTGACGTCCGAATCCGCATCCTCGAACTCGTTGTCACTGCATTCAGAAGGACACGATTGCTTGGAGTTCGACGATGACGGATGATCACCCATATCGCATTTTATAAGATGACGACGATTGCGTCTAAATCTGCTACCTATTTTATTTTGTATGATATAAGAGCGCGGTGTATCGGCCTCCCCTACTACTTTAGCGCGGCATCTTTTTTTATCTTCTACACATATTACGTCATCACCTATATTGAGTTTGGGTAAGGCCCTACAATGTTTATCATACATTTCTTTAGTCTTAGATTGCTTCTTTATCATATTGTTGTATTCTGCCGGTTCAACAGATTTTGGTTTTAGTAAGTCCGGATGCACCGGTAATCTGCATCTCAATCTGCGGCCCATTAAGAGCTGCGCAGGAGAGCTTAAACCATCCCTCGGTGTATTACGAAAATTAAGTAATGCCAATTGAAAGTCTGAATTGCTTTTAATTGATTTTTTTAGCATAGTTTTAATTGTCTGCACGGTACGCTCACTTTTTCCATTTGCTTGTGGATAGTGTGGCGACGACGTGACATGATTGAAACCCCACTCTCTGGCAAACATCCTAAACTCATGACTACTATACTGAGTCCCGTTATCGCTTATTAGGGTGGCTGGGATACCGTGACGCGAAAAAATCTCTTTCATATTCGAAATAACGGAATTTGATGAAATATTTAGCAATTTACAAACCTCCACGTAATTTGAATAATAATCTACAATTATTAAGAAATATTTTTTATTGACTTCAAAAATATCAGAGCCCACTTTGTTCCATGGCAATTCAGGTATTTCAATTGGTATCAAAGGCTCCCTAGCGGGTGCGTTTAAGCACTCTTGGCAGGTGGAACATCGTCTGACATACAATTCAACGTCACGACTCATGTTTGGCCAGTACATGACTTGCCTCGCGCGCCGCTTGCACCGGTCTATTCCCATATGCCCTTCGTGTACAATACTAAGCATTTCTTTTCTTAACGATTGTGGAATTAGTACTAAACCATTTCTAAATATAACACTATCAACAATGAAAAATTCATTTCTAAAAGGCCAAAACAATTTTAATTCATTGGCAACTTGTGACTTATGTTCGGGCCAACCTTTGTTTATGTAATCAGTCAATTTTAAACAAACAGTATCCTTTTTGGATTCTTTTTTAATGAGCGACAGTTTGTTGTTAGAAATAGGTAAACTATTTATAATCATTTGAATTTGATATAAATTATTCTCATGAACTTCATTGCTATATAATTCTGGCAACGGCGCGCGGGACAATGTATCCGCAATATACATATACTTGCCCGGCTTATATGTAACTATTAGGTCATAATTTTGTAGCCGCAACATCATACGCTGTAAACGTGCCGGGACGGACATCAAAGGCTTCTTAAAAATACTCTCTAATGGCTTGTGATCCGATTCAACTACTACTCTTTGTTTCCCGAATATGTATTGATGGAACCGCTCACATGCAAACACGATTGCAAGCATTTCCTTCTCGACCTGGGCGTACCGGCGTTGCGCGTCGGTGAGCGTGCGCGAGGAGAACTCAACCGGGCGACCGCCCTGCAGCAGCACGGCGCCCACGGCATCACGTGACGCGTCCACCGATAACTGCGCCGGCGCGCCCACGTCGTATAGTGCCAACACCCCAGCACTACACACGCATTCTTTTAATTCTTTAAATGAGTTTGCCTCACTCTGTTCCCATCGCCAAGCATTCTCTTTTTTGAGCAAGTTAGTCAAAGGTACTGCTCGTTGAGAGTAATTCGGTATAAATTTAGATAAATAGTTAACGGCGCCTAGAAATCTCTCTACTCCTTTCTTATCAGTCGGCGGAGGCATATCCCTAATGGCCCTGACCTTCTCGTCATCTGGCCTTATGCCGTTCGCGTCAAAAATATGCCCTAAATAATGCACCTCTTTTACTCCTATCCTACATTTCTCCCTATTAAATTTGAGATTAATTTCTCTAGCTCGGTTTAAAAATTCTTTCAATCGTTCATCGTGTTCCTTTCTATTACGACCCCAAATAATTACGTCGTCAATGAAATTATCCACTCCTTGTAAGTTTTCTAACAACTGGCGCAATTTCCCGTGGAAAACTTCAGAGGCACAACTGATGCCAAATGGCAAACGTAGAAACTGATACCGTCCAAACGGCGTGGCAAAAGTACAGAGGTCAGCGCTCGCGTCATCCAGCTGTACTGTCCAAAAACCAGAGTTCGCGTCCAAAACCGAGAAGACGGCAGCTCCGTGCATACGCGCCGCCATCTCTGCGAGCGTGGGCAGCTGAAAGTGCGCGCGCCGCACCGCCACGTTCAGCTCACGGGGATCAAGGCACACTCGTATGCCATTATTTTTCTTAGCCACCAACACGAGCGGGTGGACCCACTGCGTTGGGTGCAACACTTTCCTAATCACCCCTAAATTTTCCATTTTCTTTAGTTCATCAGCTAAACGTTCCCTTAAACCTAAAGGAATTTTTCTAGACGCGCTAATAACGGGTGGTATTGACTTGTCTATTACAATACTATATTTTCCCGGCAAACAACCTAATCCACTAAACAAATCCGAATAATCTGATAGTCTTATAGTATTAATACGTTTTATCAAGCCCATCTGTTCACAAGATTTCCGTCCCAACACGCTTGCACATTCAATATCTGCAATAGCAAAATTCAAATTGAAAACATTATTTTTATAGACCCACTTTAACTCACATACACCTTTGATAGGTATAAAATTACCCGTATACGACTGTAATTTTATTTTAGACGTTTTTATAATTGTGTTACTGAACCCTAATGATCTAAACCTTATATACGAAATTACATTGATATCGGCACCAGAGTCAAGCTTAAATACCTCAGACCCGTTTGAACAATATAAAGTTTCCGACCACTGTTCCTGGCTATTGGCACTAGTAACCATATTCAAAAAAAATAATTCATCTTCTTCCGAGCTCACATTCACTACAGAGTCATATTTTTCTATTTCACATACTTTTCGAACACTTTCTTTATTATGAAAAAAACGCGACTTACACATTCTGGCGTAATGTCCACGGTGTCCGCAACAAAAACAATTAACGTACTGTGCGGGACAATCGTCGGCGCAGCGCGAGCCGCCGCACCCGGGGCACTCGCGCCGCTGCCGCGCGCTATCGGCACCGCCGCTGTCGCCGCCGCGGCCTCCGCGCCGCGCAGCGCCCGTACCGCCACGGCGCCCGCGCTGGCGCCCGGCACCGCCGCTCACACGGCGTTCCACGCCGTGAACATGTACTGTGTTTGAACACTCACCATTTGCGCCCAACTGTTTACCACTTTCTTGTGACACTTCTTGAGCTTGGCAAACCTTAATTGCCTTGTCTAAGTCGAGCTCTTCGCATCTCAGCAATCTATCTCTCACAGTGGTATTCCTAATACCACATACGATTCGATCTTTAATTAGGTCATCACGTAATGTACTGAATTCGCAATTTTTGCTTAATAAACGCAAGGCTGTAACATAACTTTGTATCGACTCATTGTCCTCTTGATTTCGCATAAAAAAGTTGTATCTCAATAGAGTTATATTCACTTTTGTTCCAAAGTACTCATCAAATTTTTTTATAATGACGTCAACGTTATCTTTTTCTGTATCATCCTTAAAAGTGAACGTTTGATATACGTCAAAACCTTCTGGCCCTATAAGGTTCACGAGCAGACTAGCTTGCACTCCTGACGATTCAGAATTAACCCCGGATGCCTTTACAAACAGCTGGAATTGTTGCCTCCACCGCTTCCAGGCGTCGGCCCGCGCCACGGGGCCTCCCTCAAAATTCAACTCGGGCGGCGGTCTCGCGTGTTCCATTGTTACGATTTTACGCACATATACACAAATCACGGACTTTTTGCTATAATTAATCACTTTTCACAGTATTTATATTGATTTTTTCACCGCTGTCACCATGTAGTAATTTTGATAAATGAAACACCGAGTTCTAGACAACAACTGACTTTAATCCGTACTCACCATCTGATATTCAAAACTACCCACAAGAAGCAAGCACAAAAATAATATGACAATAACCTGTCCAGTTAACCATGTGACACTGGCCGGATACACAAACGGTATTAAGCCAAAACTGATTATGAGAACAAAATTCATACACCAAAATAAACACAAGAGAAGAATACATTAAATTAGACACGAGCTTAGATTAATTTAAACGTAACTTTTTTGACAAGTTCAGTGACTTCTAAGGAATTACGGCAAAGTAATAAATGTGTTAACAGTTGTAGTATTTTTAGTAGGTAGCGAATTTGGATTGTTTACTTCAATCCAAGTCTACGAATTTATTTAAAGACGTCGAAAGAGTTAGTTGAATGGTTTAACATTTTCAGTCCATCTGGCGTGTATAGAGTATTTATCTAATGTTTTATCTCGGCAACTAATGAATCTCTTTCCTTTTGATAATAACCATCCAACTTTTTACTCGGATAATTTAGATAGAGTAGATATCATCATATTGATGTTATTCAGTTCGCCACAATGGCGGACAAAGGAACTTCTTCCATAACCCGTATGAGATACATTAATTATTTTATCAGTAGCTTAGCAAAACTATAGGTGTAAGTATTTCACTAACGCTAATCAATTTTTCACTCGATTGGCGTTAACTCGATTCCTCCCCGAATCGCAGAAACCAAATTTTTCGGCCATTACGACTATGTTCTATACTTTAAAAAATTTCAAGGATGCATTCTTAATAATCCACCGGCCTATCAAAAAGTGGTCTGTACTTTTCACCAGACCCATCATTATTATAATCTAGAAAGAAAAAATATTTATTTAGGACAAGATACAAAAAGTCTTAAATGATGATATATCTAACAATTAATTGTGGTGTCCTAAAAAGGCTCTTGCTCAGCATAATGCTAGTTTCACAACCAGCGCTGATCTTCCGCAAGTACCTCTAAGTGATGCCACGGCTTAGCTCCACAAAGCAAATTAAAAATAATGAACATTAGTTATAAAATTATGCAATTAGTAGTGTCTATGAATATTGTTATAATACATACATACATAACTTCACGCCAGTTCCCTTGCGGGGTAGGCACGAACAACAGAGCGCCATTTAGGCTTATTCTTACCCACCTCCCTTGCTTCTTTGACATTCATAACTCTTGTCATGCACGCTCGTCTGTTCTTAAGGCTCCTGACATCACCTTCTGCTAGTACACGATCAATTTGATCATGGAAGGTGTGTCGTGGCCTTCCACGGCTTCTGCATCCATCCACTTTTGCATATTTATCTGTTTAGTCATTCTTTCATCATGCATTCTTTCCACATGCCCGAACCACCGGAGCATTGCTTTCCTTACCTTCACCCCGACACTCTCTTTCTTACTTCGGTATTACGAACGCGGTCCGCGAGCGTCACTCCGCAGATTTTGCGCAGTGCTCGCATCTCGACCATTGTTATAATCTATACAAATAATAAAATTGTAGAAGTCGAATTTCTGTGCAATGAAAAAAAATGCTAAAAACCGAGTCAGGGGGATGTAAGAAGTGAAATAGAACTAATTTAAATTTTATATTTCAATTTTTTTGTTTATCTGATTGTCTGTTTGTCTGTCTGTTTGTACCGGATAATCTCCGAAACGACTGGACCGATTTAAATGGTTTTTTTTTGTTGGTGGTAGCTTATATCCCTGGTGAACATATAGAATACTTTTGATCCCGAAAAATTAAAGAGTTTCCGTGGGATAGTTAAAAAACCGCACCACGCGAACGAAGTCGCGGGCATCAGCTAGTGTTGAGTAAATGTGTATAAACTGTTTATTGAAAAATTATAAATAATTACACGAGATTATTTTTTTCTTAAAATGGAAACCATGTACCCGTATAAATTGTTATGAATTAAATTAATTATGTACATTTAGTATCAATTAGGGAGAAAGTGGGTCACTTTTCAAATTATTGAACGATACGTTTCCAAATTGGTCTAATTGAAGAAAATGGTCATCATTTGTTGTTTTACGGGAGTATCGAATTTAAACAAAGTATTATGTCATACATAAGTAATTAAGTAATTACCATCGTCTTTGCTCGTTTTGGTACAAAAGTTTTAATAGGGTAGTTGACAGTCAAATCAAGTGTAATTAATTCCTTATTTATCAGCTTACAAAATGCCGAAGCCGACTAGATTTTGCATGAGAAAAGTGAGTTATAACGTTATATCTTTAACGACTCAAATAGCATGTTAATTGTTGCTGAAACAGAATATAGAATAAAACAGAAATGCATAACTTATTCGTGAAAAATAATAAATATCGTGTTCAATTATAGGCAGAAATAAACATTTTGTTTAAATAAAATTCCACATGCCCGCTTAAAACTCTAGTATTAACGTAATGGAGGTTATGTCAATGTCAAATATTTATGGCCACATTCTATTTTCAGCCAAACTCTTGTAGAAAATGACAATCACACATGGATTTAAGAATTGAGCTAATGAAATAAGCTACCTAAACATAATGTAATTATGCGTGTAGGAGATCGGACCGGTGGCTCTTAAGAAACCCGCCAGTCTCTTTGAAATATGAATTTAACGCCTGATTTCATTAGAGAAATACGTTTGTTTAACTAAATCGCCAAATCATCTCGTGCCTAAGTAGGTCACTTTCATCCCTCGTGTAACAATCTACTATTAACGCACGTTTTTTATGAACAATGTTTTAGATTTTATTGCGTAATGTGCCGACTACCCTATTCTATACCATAATAAAAAGTAATATTTACTTTCGCAAAACACTTTTATAAAAAAAAAAATATATTTTTGAGTGTCATTTAAAATTCGAACCGATGTCATTTGAACGTGTACACTGGCTCATATGTAAGGCATATCTGTTTATGCAATAATTGTCTGGGATACATAATTCTTGAGTTAAGCAATTTAAACCTAGCACATACCTCTTTAAGAAGTTACGATACAACTCTACACTGCCTGTTCTGTATTTGAGCAATTCAGTCAGAAATACGAGGTCATTGTCGGTGATACCTACGGGTTGCCTACGGGGCTGTTGGGTAAGATGGGCGAAGGGTAGGGGTGAAGGGGGAAGGGAGCAGGGCTGCCACCTGTGTACGAGTGTTAAACGCAATATGAGCTAGAAAAATAGCGCTAGACGATAAAAATAAATTTGGTCAAGTGTGTATTGTATCACGTACATTGAAAGGTCCGTAGAAGCAATTCCGTAGAAGCGAAAGGTTTCGTTTAAGTTATTATACTACAAAACCCTAAAAAAATACTACAAAAGGATGGATAAAAAAATCAAAATTTGTTTTTGAATTACACTGTAATTCTGGCACAATAAAAATGTAATGAACTCTGCTACGATATGATATTTACACAATTTAGAGTATAAAAACTAAGTACCATAGTCCGGCCGCTTTAAGTACGTAACCCTAAATTATCGTAGTGTTACGAAATTCAACTTTACTCTTTCCAAGAGTTTATTTCACTTCTGACGTTTGCACGTCTATCAAGTTACATATTTCTTAACAGTACAGCCCACATGAAACAATTGACATAACTGTCGTACTCCAGTGATGTGGGTGACGTAATAGTGATGTTCTGTGAGTCATGTAACGCACAGACTATTAAACCATCAACATCATACGTAAATAACTTGTAAGTTATCGATTTGAAAATAAAAAAAAAATTCTACTTTAAAGAAATATAATACCGCAATTATTATAAGTGTCGTTTTATTTTGACAAATTAAATACAATCATAATTTTATGTTTAAATATTGGTCGGTATTTTGTATTGCCAAATAACAAAATGTTTAAAATAACACATTGCCGTTCTAATAAACAAAAATGGCTTATTCGTTATGTGTAAAATATGTTTATTAAAATTTGGATATATTTATTACACGATATAGTATTTTTAGCAGAAATATATAGATAATTCAAATTGATTAAAACTTATTTATAAATGAAATCAATTTATACAACAAATCGAGTCGGTAACCCAGCAGGACATTACTAATTGATCCGTCATCGAGCTGTCAAAAGGAAAATAAATACTTGGAAAGATCAGTAATAAATACTGAAACCAAAACAAAAACTTTTATCGTAAATTTTTCGTCGTTACAATATTATCCATTTATATGTTCACGAAATCAGGAACGTATTCTAAGAGCGGCTGAACTGTAATTAGAAATTTGCCTACCATACAAACAGCGCGAGATTTGATACTAGGAATTTATTTATATATAACCATACATATCAGACCACAATAATTTGTTGTCAAAGACTATACTTCTATAATCACAGATTTCGCCAAGGCTATATACTGTTAATTTGACTTTAACAATAAATAAAAAGGGTATATGCGTGTAAGTGTCAACTACATGGTAGTGTGTGTAATTTTTTTTTTTATTGCAGGAGTTCAGCTGACAGGCAGACGGCCCACTTGATAGAAAGCGGTTACCATCGCCTATGGACATTTGTAACACCAAAGGTGCTACAAATACGCTGCTGCTGCTCTCTTAAGGGAGCCTGGAACCTGGTCACTAATGCCGGAACACAACACAAGGTTGTTATGGCAGCATATTCTAGAACAGGGGTGGTCGCCATCCAGTTGGGTAAATACCCTACCACCTGGCAGACACCTTTTTATCGATTTATTATATTTTTTATGCATAGTTTTTAAAAAATATTAGCATTCGTCGCTTCTTCTCTATATAAACTAAAGTGTGCGAAATTTCATACCCTTTCGTCCGCGCAATTTTCCTAAAAAGGGGTACAATGTTTTTGCTTCACGTATTAATATATAGATGTATGTATTTGATGTGCACACAACTGTCATACATTTGTGATTCCGTTTATAAAAACCATAACCCTGATTGTCTGGAAGAGATCGCTCTAAAGCGACAAGACCGTCCATTGTTCGTGACTTTACTATGTAATGTAACTATTGTTGTTCGTGCTTACCCCGCAAGGGAACTGGCGTGAAGTTATGTATGTATGTATGTACTGTAAATTGTTGATTTAATGTGTATATAGTGAACAATAAAGCGTTTTCTATTCTAGTTGTTTAGTAAAAATCGAACTGAGGTTATCCTAAAATGCGGTAGATTTTGCGCTAATGTAGCAGCCCTGAAAGGGAGGTTCTGCCAGCAGTCACAAGGAACAGCAAACCCATTACTGTAGCAGGCGACAAAGAAATACGACGCTTATGTCGGGCTCCGTTTAAGTAATTGTATTTCATCCATCTCGTCCAATTTTTTCTTCCATGTCCTAATGCGCTTTTGTGACCCATGTGTTGATAACATACAGTGATCAACTTAGCGCTTAAGTTAAATAAGCATTTTATTTAGACAAGAAAAACAAATTATATTGTTATTTAGTTCTTAGTAAATGAAATCCTACCTATTATCTATGTATTTATAAGCTATATCTATACTAATCTATAGTGTATAATATAATAACATTATAACCCCGAAAATTATGCAAACTTTCGAATTTTTGTTTATTCAATCACGCCAGAACAACTGAATGGATCTGGAAGAAATATGGTACAGAGATAGGCTATTTTTTATTCCGGGAAAATGTACGGTTCACGGGGTAAGCCGGGATAGCCGCGGGCAAAAACTAGTTACATACAAAGATTTAACAGAATGCGTTCAGTAGTTTTTGCGTGAATGAATAACAATCAGCCATCCCCACAGACGTTCCTAGCTATATACAGTGTAAACTCCATGTAACCTCCATGTAACCTCACTCGATTTAACAACAAACTCTCTTAAGCGTCAAAATCACTTGGCTTTGGTTGGTTTACCTTGTCTTCCATACACTCTATATAGCATTACACCCATTCTCAATAACGACAAAAATTAAGTAATAAAAACTACCTTTTAGGTTGCCAAAATTAGCTGCTGTGCAGCTGTGTGCATTCTTTTATCGCTTTATTATTAGGATAATAAACTCGACTGTCGGCATTATACATAACGAAATTTCTAAGTACTTCCTTTATAATAAAGATGTCTCAATATCACAAGATATGAATAAAATAAGTAAAAAAATACAACAAAATTACTGGTGCAGCAAAAGACGTCAGGCAAAAACAACAGACCTCTCTCCATTTAACGACAACTCTATAACGTCACAAACACCACAAACAGAGGTTTTAATTCGAAACATCCGATTCCGAAAATGCACCTTTTCTTTATTTCTTATATGATATTTTAAAAGTAATATCAAAACAGTATTGTACACCCTGTTTTTTATATATAAATAATGTTAGAATTTTTTGTAACTTATTATATTTATAACCAATCATTGTTCAAAAACCCAAAGGAAATTAATTTTCTTTAGCGTACAATCTTCCAGTTCACAGTAACTTACCGAACTCACTAAGAACCTGGCAGCTGGTTTATTATCAAACCGTATCTCTATTGCAGGTGGCGAACGAGTGGTCGGACTTCCACCCATATTACGAACTTAAGGTACCAGCAACTCAAGGTACCGGCAACTTCGTTCGACGTCGTTCCCATCGATTTTAGATTAAGAAACTTCGAACGCCAGTAAAAACATTTTGTAATAAATTTTCGTACTTTACCAAGTACGCCCTGCGCAAAGTATTAATTCACGGTTGTTACAAAAGTTGGCTGTAACGAATTTACCCGTTATTAATTATTCGTGTACGTTGTTCAATTTTGGATGGCAATTAAAAATACTCATCACCTTGAGAGTACTTTACTTTATCTATAAATAAACTTTAAATCGACGTGTAACTTTCTTATGAATAAAAGATTTGTGATTTCTGATTTCTAACAAGTACAAAAGACGATAATGCGATATTTCAAAATATCAATTGATCAAAGCGAGTAGCCCTTTAATCAAAAAGCTTGCATTAAAGTCACATAAAGTCGTGTTAGCGTAATGGCCAGCGAACGCGTCCCTAACTCAAAGGGCGCGGGGTCGATCCTGGCCGAAACGCATGCACCTCTTAGTCAGTCTTCTGGTCTAATGTGTATATTGTTACAATTACCATGTGCTAACAACGATGAAGGAAAACATCGTGATGCAACCTGCATATAGAGATAACCAATGTGTCAAACCTGCCAAGCCGCCTTAGACAAGCGTGGCGGGTATACTGTCTGTTCCCCATACAATGGGAGGCCCGAGCCCAGCAGTGGGACATTAATGGGCTGATATTATTATATTTTATTTATAAGGTCACATAGACTGGACAATAAACGGCTTTCCCAGTATAAAATTAATTACTACGAAGCCTTATAGAGTTGATCTGAAGAGGCTTAGAAAGTATAACGGGGACAACAATAATTGTTTCTATCCCGATTCGAGCGCAATTCAACAGGGAATTAAGGTCAGATTAGTAAGAAATATTTACCCCTCTTTTAGATCAACATGTACACTACTTCTAATCGGAAAATTTAAGAGCTCCCGTAGAATTACGGTTTGCGTAAAAGCATTTTCCCAGCGCTATCAAAAAAATCGTCACCTTACTTTACTAACATGCACTTGCCAAATTTTATAAACACTTTAAACGGAGCAAATATGCAACCATTGTAATAGGGCATATATTAGATTTGTTTGAGCTAGAAACTTTGGATACATGGGGGGGCCAAGGGCCAACAGACTATTTAAAAATATAAAAAAAACGACTGGCCGAGGCTACAGGCGACTGGAATGCTGGAATTTACCTCGCTCAAAGTATCAGTGTTTGCGTTCAGTGAGGTAATGCTGTCAGCCTTTAAGCTACACTACCCTGACACAGCGGTCTGGTCGGGCTAGACCCATTAGATTATAGTTTTTATTATGTATATATTTTTTTATTTGTATGTATTGGGTTTGTTTTAATTTGTACATCTTGTTTCTATGAGTGCCGCGGGAATTACATTCAGATAGGTGCATCTGTATCACATTATGCTATTAAGTACTGTATTCCAGCAACAATATGAAGCAGTACATTTAGCACGTTACAATGTGTCAATACGTGGAATTGCTCAATGACGCGAGGCTAAGTGACATGTGTAGCTCCGGTTCATAGGAAAATAGTAGAGGATACTGAATCTATTCTATATATACTATAATTGACTTGATTATAGCTTGCTGCCTCTTGTTCATCACCTTGAACAAAAGACAGCAATCTAGACGCCTTCAGTGTTTATTCAATCAGCAACATTTAAAAAACTATGTATTTTCTTTCATGACACGTGCGCTTTTTAGTGTACTACCCTTGCACCCTGCTGCCGGCGCCGATGATAGTTTCATTTTCGAGTATAATTTATTTTTAAATTACTAATGTAACCGAAATAAAATTTAAACTAACTACGCTTAAATACCAATTGGTTGTGAGGACACTGCCTACTAAGCGAATTGTATCGAACGTCATGCGACGCGCTCTGAGTGGCAGTTGTCTTCCATCATCCATACCAGCGACGCGTTACTCATTCTAATGTACATAAGAGTGAATAAATAATCTTGGTTTCTAGAACACGCATTTATTTATAACAACCCTAACCACACACATATATAATATGTGCATATTGGTAATAATATAAAATCATATAAAACAAAGGTTATGGTGTTTGAAAGAGATGAAACCAGAACGAATGCAAGGATAATGGTCGATGATGTTATGCTGGAACAAGTGAATGAGTTTGTACATCTTGGATGTGCTTTTAGCAGGGATGGAAGGTACACCGCTGATTTAGAAAGAAGAGTGAATTTGGGGAATAGTTTGAATGGAGCGTTAGGTAAACTTCTAGGTGCTAAGAACCTCAGCCAGAAGGCTCAGCTCGCCATACACAACGCGGTGCTGGTACCTACGCTCACGTATGGAAGCGAGAGTTGGGTATGGAAGAGAGATCATGAAAGTAGAGTAAACGCGTTTGAGATGCGAGCACTGCGCAAAATCTGCGGAGTGACGCTCGCGGACCGCGTTCGTAATACCGAAGTAAGAAAGAGAGTAGGTCTGAAAGAAAGTGTCGGGGTGAAGGTAAGGAAAGGAATGCTCGGGTGGTTCGGGCATGTGGAAAGAATGCATGATGAAAGAATGACTAAACAGATATACAATGCAAAACTGGATGGATGCAGAAGTCGTGGAAGGCCACGACACACCTTCCATGATCAAATTGATCGTGTACTAGCGGAGGGTGATGTCAGGAGCCTTAAGAACAGACGAGCGTGCATGACAAGAGTTATGAATGTCAAAGAAGCAAGTGAGGTGTGTAAGAATGGGCCTAAATGGCGCTCTGTTGTTCGTGCCTACCCCGCAAGGGAACTGGCGTGAAGTTATGCATGTATGTATGTATATTGGTAATAAGGGATTTGCTTATTGTATATCTTTTAAAAGTTTTAGATAAGCAACTGGCAGACGCCAGTTTGCCGACGACAGACGGTTTACGCGGACGAAATCACAAGAATACCCATGTACGTGACAATTTCCCACATGTAAAACACATTGTTTTTCCATTTACATTTTTACGCCCATACCGCCTGTGTGCACAGTGTTAATCCGTCGGACGGGCGCGACGGCGCGAACGTTGATTTGACGTTTTTTATACGGGTATTAAATTGCGCTGAAATAGGCTGAAATGTAGCAATTATCTGCGAACGAATGAAAATACCGTGGATTTTTTTATATCTATCACTTCGCTTAACTTTGACAGCGGTGCTATGTAGTTATAAGCTAACTTACGTAAAAGATGAAATATCAAATGTAAATTATTAGTCGTAAGTTAACAGAAATCGATACTAATTTTATAAACAGGTAAAGTTTATGAGTTTGTATGTTCGGGGTAATCTCCGGTACTATTTATCCGATTTTGAAAATTCTTTCACCAGTAGAAAGCTAGATTATTCCTGAATAACAGACCATATTTGCTGGTGATTAATAAATCAAGAAGAAAAAAATACGCCCAGGATATTTTTTTCCAGAAACGCCTGTCAAATGTGTTACAGCAATAACGTGCCACGCAAGAATTGCACATATCCTCGTACGAGGCACTGCGGGTGCTTTCTGAATTTCTGAATAAATCAAAGGTTACAAAGCTTAATTAACCTTGATATGCGTGCATGTGTGCATGGGTGCATATATATTTTTAATTACGCCCAGCGAATTGGGCACGGGTCAGCTACTAGAAGATAAGAAGTCATGTTTTGTTGCACGGTTATCAGCTAACAGCCATGGAAGAATAGTATTTTTGTATCCATGCTGACGCAAATAAGTTCTTTTATAGATACAAGCTAAAGACGTAGAAGAGAAAGTTACTACTAATATATAATTTATCTATATTTAATATTTAGTTAACAATTTAAATATAAATAAACTATGTTTTTAACTACTTAAGTCTATAAAAAAGCTATTTAATCCCAAAGCCTAGATTAATACAGTTATTTTTTTTTCTAATTATAGACTTGGACGGTTTAGGATCAAGCCAGTGTTAAATATTTATAGTTTTAAAATAAATTTCAAGCGAATCAAACCCACGCATATAACCCTCACATTAACTTTGTGTTAGTGTAAACTGACTTCTAATTTAATTGGAACTGATTAATTATATTATTATCAATCGTTCCAAATTAAAACCATACATTATATGAGGCTAGAGCCTGTATACTGTTGTTTCGGGTGAATGGAGTGTATACTCATTTGTATTGTATCGCCCTTGTCTTTGGAGTAGTGTGCTTCATACATAGATGATTCCGAAGTGACCTCTTTATGCTGATATTAGACGGATCAACCAAATTGCATCAGTTCGGTTGAAAGGCATAGGACTGAAAGGACACGACACTATTGAATTAAGTTTAATTTTACATTGATCACTTTGGTGATCGAAATTGAAAGAGAGAAAAAATTTCTGAATTTTGTGAGAAAAAAATCGCGACTTTTCTTTTAATTAAAAATTAAGTGGTTTAGGTGGTTACGAGAAACTAAAGGAAATGGAACTATTTATTATCTTATAATAATTTAGATGGCCTTTGTGGTTGAGCGGCCTAAGCCTTTGCCGGCCTACCCCACTACAACGCAGAGGCTCCGGGTTCGATTCCTGGTATAGTAAATTTCGGAAACGTATTTCCTCCTTTATTTACTATGGTCAAGGTGTCTGGGATCGGCCCCAGAGTAGTCCGTTGTATATTACCCATAAGACAAGCGTAACTTGCTTCATTTGGGGATATACAATATGTGTGTTTGTCTGCCGACTATTATTACTGTTATTTACATTTTAAACTCACATTGTACACTGACCTATGCATTCCACTAACCTTTATTATGAGGGTCTGTCACACTCTATCCAGTTTTAATTTGGTAAGTACATGCAATTATTGCATATAAGTACAAGTTCTACTGCTTTTGCAATTCGCAATACATAGGTGGAACTAAGCTCCAGCTGGTGGCACCTAAAGGCTCGTGTTCACAGCTGGGACTACCTGATTTCTCACCTACATTCTGATTGGATCGGCGCAACAGTTCTGGGCCTTCTTAGAATACATGCCTTATATATATACAGATATACAATGCAAAAGTGGATGGATGCAGAAGTCGTGGAAGGCCACGACACACCTTCCATGATCAAATCGATCGTGTACTAGTAGAAGGTGATGTCAGGAGCCTTAAGAACAGACGAGCGTGCATGACAAGAGTTATGAATGTCAAGGAAGCAAGTGAGGTGTGTAAGAATAAGCCTAAATGGCGCTCTGTTGTTCGTGCCTACCCCGCAAGGGAACTGGCGTGAAGTTATGTATTTATGTATGTATGTATGTAATAGATGCCAAATGTAAAGAAACCAAGTACTCACATCCTAAGTTTGTATTCGGACGTAGCATCTAATCACAAAGCTCATTCATGTCTAGCGTGGTTTATTGCTGATCCGTCCGCTCCATTTGTGACGGCATTCATTTAAAACGCTACCCTCTTAATATACTCCAAACCGGTGTTATGAATAGAAACAAAAATGTCGCAAATATGTCCGTTTGTGTACGACATCCAGGAATGGTCACAGTATAATTAATATTAATTCATACCAGTAAGTCTATTGCTTCCTATGTACTGAGTCTATGTGTGGAAGGAAGGTTGCAAGACACCTAAGGGTTTTTTTTATTGCATAAGTTCAGCAAACAGGCAGACGGCACACCTGATGGAAAGCAGTTACCATCGCATATGGACATTCGTAACACCAAAGTTGCTACTTTCTTGCTGCAATGTGCTGTCACTTTGTGTGACTACAACCTGGCTACTAATGAAGGAGCGTAACTCAAGGTTGTTTTGGCGGTATATTCTAGACCAGGTGTGGTAGCTATTCAGATGGGCAAATAACCTACCGCCTGGCTATAGGTTCTCCGTTCCTGCACGGTTTTGCTACTTCTACTGTAAATCAATATTCTATATTTAAACGGTACATACGATTTATATCAACAACCTTCTAAATTATTCGCTATTTTAACAATACTTTCGTGATCGTGACAGTTTTAAACGGTTTTATTTAGCTTGCCTTGTTTCTTGATTATATAAGAATAATAATCGGCAGACAAACACACATATTATATATCCCCAAATTAAACAAGTTACGCTTGTATTCAGGGTAATATGCCACGGACTACTCTGGGGCTCATGCCAGACACCCAGACCATAGTAAGTAACGGAGAATATTCGTTTCCGAAATTTTCCATACCAGTAATCGAACTGGGAGCTTCTGCGTTGCAATGAGGTAATCCGACAAATGCTTATCTGTCTCAACCACAGAGGCCGTCATATCATATGGTCACATATAAAGCACAAATATGTTATATACTTACTACCATTTCCCTCAGGTTACCCTAAATATTGCAAGATATCGAAATGAGACATGGAAGTAAATTTAAGATACAATTCTTGTTTTAATTCCTACAATATTGATTGAAATTCGTTTAGCTATTTCAGATCTCTTTAGACAATCTTTCACATCGACACAAAGGCAATAGTAATAAAAACAGTCATATATAATTTATACACGTAAATTTTATACATTGTTTTAAATTAATTTTAGTGAGCAATAAAGTGTTATCTATCTATCTAAATTAAAACTGTGTGTATTATTGAACCCAGACAATGCGAAAAATTTCACGTTTGTAGATTTTTCGCGCAATTTCAAAACCAGAGCTTTCTGTACTTTTATTTAAACTGTGACACGGTATATTAATGAACAGTGTTTCTTTGCTGCTCGTTTCCGTCCTTTTGTGCACACTCCCGTCAGTTGCTCGGCTTTTCAATGGGCACAGCGCATACGTGAGCAGCCCGAGCAAGCATTGAAACTGTCACAGATACGAAATTTTCTGCATGCTTTATATTAACCTGCTTTTTGAAAGGCACAAAGTATGTTCTTTTTTTAAATGGGTTGAAACTTGTCAGCTTTGGCCGGAGTGTCATCTTATTCTATTAAAAATCCTTCACATTCAAACTTCAGAACAAATGTCCCAACTTTAACACGTTGGATTAAAATTAGTTTTAATTATTAAGCACAAGTGACTTTTTGTTAAGACAAACCGACTTTTTTCATATATCGAAAATATTATTATGAGAATTTGAATCCTTAATATTCATATTAAGAGGTCTATCATTGCATTTTTTTTTACTGAGCGGGTTTTTGTCTCAGAACCTCCAAACCATTCACTTAAACGAAATTGTCTCCGAGACATTTTTTGAAGAAAATTTAGTGCTCTACATAAAAGATCAAAATAAAAAATTTCGTCAGACGAACCGTTTTCTTACAATGATGCCTTAATCATTGATATAGTTTTACAATTTTATCTTTCAATTTTGGAAATTTATAATTCATGTAAAAGTCAGTAACTGGAAAAAATCGATATATATTCTTATGGGAAAAACAAAAGCTTTACAAAAAAAAGTCTCTTAATATTTTTGGCTAAATTGACTGCTTCAAAGGTTATTCAAGGTTAAAGCTGAACCGATTTCCTTTAGGGAATTGCAAATAAAAAAGAACATTTCATTTCCCATAAGAATATTTATCGTTCTTTTCCGGGTATAAATTTTAAATGAATTACAAAATTCCAAAATTGAAAGATCAAATTGTAAAACAATACCAATGTTTAAGGCTTGATTGTAAGGAAACGGTTCATCTGACGAAAAATTTTAATTTGATCTTTCACGTAGAGCATTCAATTATGTACAAAAAATGTCTCGGAGACAATTTCGTTTAAGTCAATGGTTTGGGAGTTCTGAGACAAAACCCACTCAGTAAAAAATCTAAATTTGCGATTACCTCCTCTTCTCATAATATTAATGATTCAAATTCTCACAAAAAACTTTTCGATATATATAAAAAATGACGATTGTTTTGATCCAGTCTATTATATATTTACAGTTTTTATTTACATTTATAATTTATTAATTTATATCTGATGATTGAAAATTCGGCCCTAAGTTCTCCTAACGCACTGCGGCGCCATCGGCTTCCTTTAGTCGGCTTCACTCTGAGAGCTCGGGGCTTTACCTATTTTTTTCGCCTGTGACCAGAGATTATCGAGTCATCCTTCACACAATACTTTGTGAGATAAACGACTCCACCTAAATTAAAATGTAAACTTCAATCAACAATATACATTAGATTTTAGATAAACCGTTTGAACCTCAAAGTCCAATAAACAGAGGTACCTACGCGCGGTGAAAGTAATAAAGTCACGACTTCGTCAAAGCTCGTCCCATGGAAAAATCTGTCCCAGATATTACGAAATTTATTTGCTGAATATTTCTTAACTTTATTTGCATATAAATCGCTTTTATTTGCATATACTAAATTAAATGTTATAACATTTTATTGAACAATATAAATTGTTAACGTAACTAAATAAAAGCTTTGAAGTATCAATATCACCAAGAAAGAGATTTATAAATAAAATTTGCTTTTTCAGCGTACATACATACATACATACATAACTTCACGCCAGTTCCCTTGCGGGGTAGGCACGAATAACAGAGTGCCATTTAGGCTTATTCTTACACACCTCACTTGCCTCTTTGATATTCATAACGCTTGTCATGCAAGCTCGTCTGTTCTTAAGGCTCCTGACATCACCTTCTGCTAGTACACGATCAATTTGATCATGGAAGGTGTGTCGTGGCCTTCCACGACTTCTGCATCCATCCACTTTTGCATTGTATATCTGTTTAGTCATTCTTTCGTCATGCATTCTTTCCACATGCCCGAACCACCGGAGCATTCCTTTCCTTACCTTCACCCCGACACTCTCTTTCAGACCAACTCTCTTTTTCAGCGTGCTAATTTATTTATTTGATTTTATAATAAAACTACGTTTTAACGTAATATTTTCTTAAGTTTTCGCGACTTGTATACATAATAAAACTACGTTTTAACGGTTTTAAGCGCGGTAATTTTATTTGATTTTGGTTTTTCCGACGTTTCAGATCAATAAAATTCATTCAATTCTTAAAAATCATTAAATAAAATTACCGCGCTTAAAACCGTTAAAACGTAGTTTTATTATGTATACAAGTCGCGAAAACTTAAGAAAATATTATTTGATTTTATTTCGACGTTTTGGCCAATTTTTAGTAGCCGTGACCATGGAAGGCAAATAATAAAATAGAATATACTTTATCGCATTACATTGAGATACAGTTCAAGAAGTTTAAGTACAGAAAAACAATAGGCAGTCTTATTATTCAAAGCAATTTTTCCAGACAACCTTTAAAGATGTCGAGTGTCGAAATAAAATCCAAATAATATAAATGCCGCGCTTAAAATAGTTAAAACGTAGTTTTAGTATGTGTACTAGTCGCGAAAATTTAAGAAAATGCTATGTATGAAATTTAATATCTTATTTTTGTTACACTTGTAGGTCCAAAATGGTTCTATTATTGTGCGTATCCTCTTTATTCATAATAGTTACACGTGGTTTATAGGCACGTAAAAAATATGTTATTCGCAATCATATTTTTAATACTATACTATGATACTATTGTTTACTTGTTTTAAACCAGCCTATAAACCTTATTCATAACTGCTTCGAAAAATAGGGTAAAGTGATTTCGAGAAAATTTAAAAATTTAATTTAAGTAAGAAGTTACTTACTCATAGTCAATTGGCTGCATTAAAATTTTATAAATATTAGTTTGTTCTCTTTGGATAAATAGATAACTCTTTACGGTACCGTTCCAAAAAAACTTTAGCCTAAAAAATATTTTTAACAAAAATCAAAACAGACTTCAAACTAAAAAGCAAAAATAAATATTTTTACAACCTCTTAAAGCCAGGGCCAGGTAAATTATGAAGTAACAAAAACAAAACCGACTTCACATTAAAAACCAAAAAATAAATACTGTGCAAGTAAAACATAAAAGAACAACAACAAATATACAAAATATTGTTACGACCGAGGTGCCGACAAAAGTAGATTAACACCTGCATACCATAAAAGCACACGTTATTACCTTTCCGCATTTTGACTTCTTTTGTTTACTTTGTGTTTAAAATTTGTGATTAGAATATAGGCCATTGTGTATTGTCATCTTTTATGGCAGTCATTAGTCAGGTGTGTCGAACTGATTCTAAGAAATTCGGTCCACGCGGTCGAGCAGCCATATTGTATTTGTACAGTATAAAGCAATGCTCCAATGGAGGGAGGGAGCAGTCGAGCGATAACCAGCCGCGAGGCAAGATTTGTGTACATTCGGTAAACTATTTAGTGACGGACTTTGCGCATGTTATTGAATCGTGCTTTACGTTTGGACTGGTTGTGTTCAGTTGTATTTGTACCTGTGTTATACGTGTTTCCATAGTTCTAATAAATTCTATTGTAATTCCAACGGCATTTTAATTCGAGTCCTGCAACTCGTAACAATATATTAATTTTTATGTTTTACTTTACACCGATTTCAAAATATTGAAGGAAATATTAATATTTTGCTTTTAGTTTCAAATCGGATTTGTTTCTGTTAAAAAATCTACTTTTATATTGCGCAAATACTTGAATAGCTTTAGAAATAATATATTAAACGCATGTAGAAATTGTAATACTGGCACGAGTTTACAAGTTTGTCTTTTGTAGAATGTAAGTGTTCGGCTTTCTTTAACAAGAGTTGATCTCGATATCCTTGGGATCCAATCATCAGATCCCGACTTGGTGATGATGGAACCACCTCAGGAGTATATATACTATTTCGAATAAAAAAAATTGAAAATCGGTCCACACTTGACCGACAAATCACGTAATAAATATACAACAAAAAAGGTACAGCCGAATTCGAACCTCCTCCTTTTTAAAGTCGGTTAAAAATACGTAGCCATATGTAATTATAATTTATAAACAAGCTCGAGATATTTCTCCTCACATACGTTACATACGACCAATTCCAGGCACCCAGCGCCGCATAAAGATGAGAATATGACATGAAAGTCGATAAATTTGCTCAATAGCCATTATAAGACGATGTTGGGTGCGAAAATATGGTAGATTGGGGGCGACGCCACGCCACTTTGATTTAGGGCTCGGATAAGGATAAGTCACTGTTAAATCGAAAGGAACACTCGCGCTGCTTCTGGCTTATAAATAGATAAATGCGTGTGTCATGATCGTGTAAGTGACTAAGCATGTGTTTACACATATGTCGGCTCTATCAAATATTCTAAAGGCTGAGGGGCTTGATTTGGGATAATGTTAAAGATTTAGAAAGTGCTACGCAGATCTGGCGATTGGTTTAAGGTGTTATTTAAGATGCGACATTGTTAATGACATTAAAATCTATACACTAATGTGGCTATAAGTTAACAGAGTTATTTTTTAACGCTTTAAATAAGACTCATTAGGCCACAGCCTAAATCTTTAACACTAAAGCAGCCCCAGCATTAAACAATGTAGGGTAAACTATATTATTCTTGGCATACCATTTTTTAAAATATTGGCACCTTATTAATTTATTCAACATTAAGATATCGTATTTTGATTCTTAGCCATTAAAATATCAAGATTTCTCTTTAGAATAAATTAATAGATTGCCAATCATTGACGGCATTGACAATAATGATATAGTTTACACCATATACAAAAGAGCATGAATATACAAATACCTTTTAGGCAATAGGTACCTAGGTAAGCGTGCTCCATCTTAGACCATACCTCTGCTCTACATCAGGCAAGATCATGGTCAAACTTGAACCTATCTATGCTGCTATAAAAAGTACGTTTTATGTAATAAATTAAAATTGTAAGGCAAAAGTGAACCGTGTTATACAATTAGTTGATTCAACTGTTGTTCACGACAAAAAAGGTTTTATTTTATATAAATTTGTATTCGAATAATTTAAATATATTATCCGTCATATTGAGAAAAGTCATTCACAATACATACATACATACATACATACATAACTTCACGCCAGTTCCCTTGCGGGGTAGGCACGAATAACAGAGTGCCATTTAGGCTTATTCTTACACACCTCACTTGCCTCTTTGACATTCATAACTCTTGTCATGCAAGCTCGTCTGTTCTTAAGGCTCCTGACATCACCTTCTGCTAGTACACGATCAATTTGATCATGGAAGATGTGTCGTGGCCTTCCACGACTTCTGCATCCATCCACTTTTGCATTGTATATCTGTTTAGTCATTCTTTCATCATGCATTCTTTCTACATGCCCGAACCACCGGAGCATTCCTTTCCTTACCTTCACCCCGACACTCTCTTTCAGACCAACTCTCTTTCTTACTTCGGTATTACGAACGCGGTCCGCGAGCGTCACTCCGTAGATTTTGCGCAGTGCGCGCATCTCGACCGCGCTTACTCTACTTTCATGCTCTCTCTTCCATACCCAACTCTCGCATCCATACGTGAGCGTAGGTACCAGCACCGCGTTGTGTACGGCGAGCTGGGCCTTCTGGCTGAGGTTCTTAGCGCCTAGAAGTTTACCTAACGCTCCATTCACACTATTCCCCAAATTCACTCTTCTGTCTATATCAGCGGTGTACCTTCCATCCCTGCTAAAAGCACATCCAAGATATACAAACTCATTCACTTGCTCTAGCATAACATCATCGACCATTATCCTTGCATTCATTCTGGTTTCTTCTCTTTCAAACACCATAACCATGTATCATTCACAATAATACATTATAATACAGAAAACCTTTATTTTATTAATTAATACAAATATTCATTCCCTCTCCAACAACTGTCAAGTACACAATTGTATCAAAATATTCGAGCATTGCCATTTCTAATATTGGACAATGATACCAGTAAAAATAATACCTTTACCTAATCTGGGTTAAAGCAATTCATCTAATTGTCGCGACACATAAATGCACAAACAGTGCAGAGCATTAAAATATATTTTCGCACGTTTGCAATAAACAAAACGGGCAATAAATAACGTTGGTTGAACGCCTCCTTGTCTTGGCCAGAGAATAATAGTATTTTCTATTTGGTTAGAACGCTCTCTGTATGTCCTCTTGCTCGGAAGGGTGCCAGCTGTGGCGTCGGTTCGGATACTAGATCTATATATCACAAAGAAAATAACAATTTAAATCTTAACTACGACCATTTGATTGCTACTCACAATTTTTTATCTATACTATTATGAAATTGTAAAAATGTATTTCTTTTGTTATTTATATTTCTTGTGTTTATCTGTTTTGTTCGGGATTCACTTAAAAAGTACTCGACCGATTTCGATGCGGTTTTCACTTGTCGATTAGCAAATGCTCGGACTTAAAATCTGCGGTACTTTATGTCCCGGAAATCCCTTGAAATTTTTTGCTAAGACAACTTTAATCTTCTGCTCTCTGTCCAATGTGGACGCAGTCGCGGGAAAATGCTAGCTAGTATTTAAATAAAAACATGGCTCAAGAATACTGGAAATTTTAAATCGGGCAGT
This sequence comes from Dendrolimus kikuchii, assembly GCA_019925095.2. Lineage (NCBI taxonomy): Eukaryota > Metazoa > Arthropoda > Insecta > Lepidoptera > Lasiocampidae > Dendrolimus > Dendrolimus kikuchii. Next base: position 4,982,449 of record CM034401.1, read on the forward strand.
ATAAAACATCGGTACCCAAAAATCCAATACCTCCAATATCAAGTAAACTCTAGCCTGATCTTAAGAAAGTGTTCCAATTATTACATTTGCTGATTTAAGGATAAACAATTATGTAACGGAGCTCTAAAAATAGTATGCCACTCCTGATAAATATTTAGCTATCATAATCCGTAATATTTCTCTTTTTCTTTCAATTTCGTATATATATAATACGTCTTCTCTTTCCATGCTCCTCTATTCTGGCAAATGTCCTCTGACACACCCCAAATCACAATCCATCACGAAATCCATCCTTCTCTTTTTTGGTCTACCTTTACATTTTTTAACCCATCAATCTTTCAGTTTAACGATCTTTTTGTCTCGTGACTTTCGTTCCTCATCACATGGCCACACCACAAGAGTCTCCTTCCTCTCAATTTTTCAGTCACGGATGCAACTTACAAAGATTCCCTTACATACTTATTTCTCACATCCATTCTTGTAACGCCACACATCTACCTCAACATTCTCATCTCAGTTGAATGAGACGTTTTTGATCTATCACCTTAGTGGCCCAACATTCGGACCCGTATAAAATGACCGGTCGTATTGCATATTTAGATATCTTGACCTTTAGTTTGAGTGGCATTAGTTTGTCACGTGTCACAACGGTTATCTGTCTCCATTTAGGCATTCTTTATTTATTTTTCTTCCTACATGCGTCTCTATATAAACATTTTTCAGCATTTACATCATAATCTAATAGACAGAAAAAAGCTTGACCTAACCAAACCTCATTAATTAATACCTATTATTTATAAATTGTATATATACTACATAGTTTATTAACATTATCTTATGCATATGTATTGTTCCTTAAGATTATAAGTAGTATACTAAGCCAAGGACACTCCGAGGTGAACACCAGCCTTTTGATGACCTAGTGTCAATTACGCGATTTGAGAGCTCCTTATAGGAGCTCATAAAAATTAAAGTTCTACTCATATAATATTTTCTCTGTTTTCTTTCGTCGCTCTAAGTTTTTTGTTTGTTTCAGCAGCCTAAAAGTCACAGTATACTACTGTGAAATATTAAACTACCATCATCTGTAGTCATTATTTACTCGTTATAACAATAGTGAACCACAAAATCAAGCATTATTATGTACCATTAATCATTCCAGTTTTATCAATAAATTTAACAAGCACCGTGAATAAAAGCTTTTCATTTGCCCTATTCATTTATAGTTGTACGCTCAATGAGATTGTAATAACAACAAGGCACCTAATAAAGTATCTAGTTATTAGTTAAGTTCATTTAGAAGCTGATAAGTTGTGATCGTTTAATGGCTAAGGTACTTTTATCTCATTTCAATGACGTGGGTTCAAATACAATGACAGGCGGACATGCACACAAAACAAGAGACGGGCAGAGTGACTAACGGATACATCAAAAGTGGGACATACTGTCAAATAGTCAGACGTACCAAGTATACAAAACCAACAGACCAACAGACAAAGAAAATGGTTACGGAACTATCGCATAAGAACGCATAAGTTCACGCGAGATACAACATTCAAGTTGAGACGAACAAAGCCACGTGGAAAGCCCTAATCTATTCTAATGTTGAAATTGAATTTGGAACACTTATAAAATTGAAAACCTTTCAGAAAGTCGATCATCGATAGTAAACCGATTTGTGAAGTCGGTATAAATTTAATAAAATGTTCGAATGCTATTATTTTAACGTCCACGGCACGCTCGTTACTCTTGCGAACGGCAATCTTAGGGCACTGGCATTCAAATTGATGGCGAGGGTACGTTCTACCATTAGGGGGGACTTATTAATTTCCCTTTCGACAGCCCGACCGAGTACGCAATAAATTCACCTCAACCAAAGGGATGACCAATTTCAGAACATTTACGAGCCACAAATTACGCAACCGATGAAATATACTGGCCGAGGGACGACAGGGTGCGGGGGCAAGCGGGGCAAGAAAAAGCGCAAATGGACTGGCCCAATTTAAAACAGGGTAAGGCACGTGAAATGAATTTGACAAAGTATTTTTCATGGTGTAGGTACAAGTACGTCTGCTTTTTTGGTTGCTTTACACACGTACATTGTACGCAGCGCTCGCTCCTTTTTGCCGTACGTGTGCAAGCTGAGGAATGAACTACCTCCTGCGGTTATCCCGGAACGTTACAATATGATCTTAAAAAGAGTGATGGTAGAATATCTAAAACCTAAACGAGGTAGGTAACGCATCAGCTACAAGTTAACATGTTAAACGCGCGGTGGGATGTTACTGTCTAGGAACGAATTTTGATGTTATATAGGATTACTGGCAACTACCAGATACCTTACTTGTTACCTATTAGAACATCCCTCGATGTTCCTGCAATTCTCACGTGCCAGGTTTGTAGAACCATACTTCAGCCAAAGCTACTACGCATGAGGGTATTTAGGACGTGACTTTATCATAAATAACTCATAAGCTTTAATTAGTTATATATACTTCAATTAATCTATAGAATAGATCAAGTAGTTTTCAATAACAATCAGTGTACAATGTGTATGTACATTTTCTTCTGATATTGTTGGTAGTGCTGGTACATGGCACTAGTTGTTAGAATGCTTTCTTATTGTAGGAGGTCAAGAAAAAACACACCTTGAAGTTTTCAGGGATTTATTCTTCCAGTAGTATTTGGATGCTGATCCCTGGAGTTATCCATTCAACGTAGTAGTAGTTGAAGCCGCACGTTACAACTTTGTAAGCAACTCAGGGCAACTCACTCACAGTATAATTGTGATGAATTTATATTAAAACAGCCTAAGTATGCCGCAGCGTTAGCAAGACGCCTATACGTTGAATAGTACAATTAACGTGTCATTCGACAAGACAGACAGACAGATAAACGGTTTCATAATAGCGTTTCGTCTTTGACAAAATAGCCAAAATGTTCTGAAAACTTCATAGAATTTTCTGCAAGTTTGTTCATAAGATATAAAAGTACAAGCATTGAATGAAATATTAAATCAAGACGAAATTGGACCAAATTACTAACTAGCAAAGTATGTAGCAAATTGGTGTGCAATTGTAAGACATAAAAAGAAAGAAACGTGAGATGTTACGAATTTATTGCAACACAGCGAATTTGAATATTCTTTAATTTGTCTGGATATCTTCTTGGTGTTTCACTTGTGAAAATCTGAATTGTGATTGTTACCTTAAGAATTTTTACGTAGATTTTGAAGTGAAACTTTTTTTAAATCGTTGTGATTTGAAACTCAATGAAAGGAAAAAGCGACACTAAAAAGAGATAAACAAATAAATCTATAGGACCAAGCTTGCGAGTGAGTTAGAAAATTATTGTTAATACTTCAAATTTCGTGTTTTAAAGCTTAAATATATTATAACGATATAATATATGAAATGTGACGTCACGAAATTTAGAATCTCTCCCACCCTTTGTCACACTTTGTTCCACTTCTACTGCGTGTGAACTGCACACATACACAATTTTATTTTAAACTAAGAAGCATTGTGTTGTATATCTTTCAAGCCGACACTAATCATCCTTTATTCCGTATTACGTCCGTATTAGAGATATAGGCCGTTTCACACAGATATGGTGATATTTTTAATGTATTATTTGAGATACAACGTTGTTAATGACATTACATTATATACACTAACGTGGCTATGCGTTAAAGGCGTGATTTTAGCAACCCTTTATATAAGACATTCGGAAGTCTAACGGTCTTAGTCTTATTCATAGAGAGTTAAAGTAGGTTTGAACATTTCTTTACGATTCTTAAAGAGGCGTTCAAACTTACTCTAACTCTTTATGAATAAGACCGTAAAACTTTAACACTAACACAGATGAAGCCGCAATATTAGAAAAATAAACATAATATTTTGAAACAAATATATTTTTGATTTTTTTATGGGAGAATTGTGACCTCCACTATCTATTGATCGATATTGACATTTTTGAAAAAAATCATTGTTGTAATTGAAAAATTCTATAATGAATATTGATTTTGGCGGATCTGTTGAGTAGTTTTTGAGGTTTGGATTATATAGGATTTAATATGTTTTTAAGATTCTGTATTCAAATGATAAAAAAGCAGTCGTTAGCCCTGTACTGAATCCTTTAGCCTGATACGACACGCACTTGGCTCAACTGTTTGTCTATTCAAAATAAAATATACCTGTCTCGATATATATAAAATTGTTCTGCTCATGTGTTTGTCACTGAACTCCTCCTAAATCCCGGATCATCGGATTCTAGATTTTTAGTTTTTCAACTGACAGTCTGCCAGGCCCGCTAATACGTTTAAAAATAAAACGGCAGTATTACCACGTTTTAAATTAAGACATCCGAAATGTTAATTTAATGTTGAAAGCTACAGAAAATTGCTCCAGTCCTCCAGATGGCAGAATTATAGGCCGCTGTCCGCGAAAAGGTCCGCAGACTAATATTATGCAGGGTAAATGAGCCGAGTCGCGGCCAGAATCGATATTCATTTGCTTAAGCGTACCGTTAATTTTTCGACGAAAGCGATATCATGAATATTACTTGCCTACTTACGTTTATGACGCGGTAATTTTTAAACAAAACTAAATTAACGCTCCTTGTTGGGCTTTTTGAACGTTCATTGTTTGATGTTTATACTCTTAAAATAATTTTGTTGAGTTTATGAGCTTATTGAGGTTTATCAATGACCTTGTATTTCCTACTATAATTTTATACTAACTCCGTTGGCTCAGCGATCCAAAGTGAATCTTGGTCTCCGAAACGAGAGCACGCCACTTTCCTCTATCCTGCGCAGTGTCATGTCAGTTGTGGACTTGTAGAGCGGATCCTTCCTGAGATTGAGCTACTTGGGACGACCAACCGGTCGCCGACCGACTGATCGCCCCAAGCATACTTTCTTCACTCCCCGATCCTCCTCCATCCGTTCTACATGACCGAGCCAGCGGAGACGGTGAGTTTTTATCACCTCAATTATGTTGGGGTCGGCCATGAGGTCTTCTATTTCGGAGTTGGTTCGGACCCTCCAGCTGCCATCTCCTTTTAATATAATTTTAAACAATACTACTATTTTTACTTTTTTCCTACTTACTTTTAGTTGAATTGCGTGTTATGATTGATTTAAATATTTTGCACTTTAATATCTAAGCTTACAAGTTTAGACGTTCCTATAGAGTTACATAGTTGTTTTGCCAAGAATGTCGGTGTAAGGATAAAATTTAGAAGAAACCGTCTCGCATGTCATTGACGGATGAAAATATTGTTAATAGTGCCCATAGCATATCTTGTTTGTGTTCAAATAAGCAGTTAAAAGATCACATATGAAATATTTTTAAACAATTAAGTTTGTTTTTTTTTGCCAATGCTTTATCCGTCCAGGAACGGAGGAAGAATACAACTTTCTGCGGCTGGGCGGCTTGTTGTAAGACGTGACAAAATAACTCACAGCCAGGTGGTAGGGTATTTGCCCGTCTGGATGGATACCACCTCTGGTTTAGATTATGCCGCCATAACAACCTTGTGTTGTGATCCGAGCAGGCCATGATTAGTGGCCAGGTTTCAATCTCCTTTGTAAAGAGCGGCAGCACATTAGTAGTGCCTTCAGTGTTACAAATGTCCGTGCGACGGTAAGTGTTTTCTATTAGGTGGGCTGTCTGCATGTCTGCTGAACTCATGAAATTAAAAACATGCCTCATTTCTATCAATATTTAAGGACAGAAATGATTCGTCTACTTTCGGAATTACGAAACTCATCAATGTATTTAGCCTTACGAGCGCAAAAATTCTTACCTTAAAACTTTGAAAGATACAGTTAAAAACAAATAAAAAAAATCTATGTGAATAATTTCATTTCTCCTTATTAACAACACCTGCTTAAAGCCCAATTTATTTACGAGCATCTAGTCAAAGTTGACCCAATTAACATCACGAATACAACATTGCTTACAAAGTGCTGTACCTAAGTTAATTAATTTAATTATTTATTCAAATTAATAGTTCAAACATAATTCTGAAAAAACACGTGTCTGTTTTCACATGAATTTTGTATGAGGACTATTAACCACTTATTTCTACGTATTGTTTTAATTAATTATGGTTATAATTACGATGCACGTTTCGAATCTAACTGTAGTACTCAGAGACTTAAAGAGCTTTAAGCATCATTTGTATCATTTATAACAGAATTCAAAAAGGAGCATTTTATCCGTGCAGGAACGGAGAAAGAATACAATTTCCTGCGGCCTGGCGGCCTGTCGTAAGAGGCGACTAAACAACCCACAGCCAGGTGGTAGTGTATTTGCTCGACTGGATGGCGACCACCCCTGGTCTAGAATATGCCGCCATAACAACCTTGTGGTGTGTTCCGGCATTAGTGACCAGGTTCCAGTCTCCTTTAAGAGAGCGGCAGCGCATTTGTAGCACCTTTGGTGTTGCAAATGTACATAGGCGATGGTAACCGCTTTCCATCAAGTAGGCTGTCTGCCTGTCTGCTGAACTCCTGCAACAAAAAAGGAGCAAGTTGTCGATTCAACGTTGTGTATACTTTTATAATAACGTAACGTTTTTGTTTAGCAACCAATATGAATGATTCTTGACCTACAAAGCATTCCCACTGTATTTTTACTGGAATTAGACCTCGGACTTAAAAGATACAGTGTGCTGTACCAAACCAGCACGAACCTTTTTTTTCTTATAAGAGAAATGCTTGAATAAAAATGTAGTTTATATGATTCATTAAAAACATTTTCTACTTCTATATCTATGTTTGGATGTTCCTTAAGTTTAATTATAATAAATGTAATAATTAAATGTCTTACATTTAATCAACATTAAATAGTGTAATTGATTGTAAAATTGTGTGTGTGAACTACCAAAACTACCTTTTAAGGAAAAACAATGTATATATCAAGATATTTTATTATAAAATTAGATTTTCATCCATAACTAGTTTAATATCTATTTCTGGTTCTATTTTATTAATCTTTATTTTAAGTTTAAATGAGTATAGTTCTCTTAATCGCAAAATTATTTATATAAATATAGTTCTATTTATCAGGTACGTAAGGATTATAAGAAAACTTGTGATGTAACACCCCTGTTTAGTATGTCCTCGCGCATGCCAGAATAAAGAACAGCAAGGTGGGCACATATTGTGCCGGCTCCAAATACTTGGAATAAGTTGAAAACAAGTAAATTAATAATCCACAAGGACTTCAAGATTTATATTCCTCGTGTAATTAGATTGCTTATCCAGTAAATTGACTGTTATGTAAGATTTATATGTGTGGTTGTATGGTTTGATTAAATATTTGAACTTGGAATGATTACTTAGTTTTATCACGTCTAACCTTAAGATTCTGCGCAAAGTGACTTATCATATTATGAACATAAATTACGTGCGGCGTAACACTTAAGTGAACTTTTTTATCACCAATATTAGCCCCAAAAACGCGTACAAAACAAGATAACGCCTCGTCTCACGTATAACTTATGATATTATGAAAAGGGAAAACAAAACAGTCACTAAGTTTTTGCTTTTAATGGTTGTTTTATTGTACACGTCTATACATCGGGGGCGATTCTCTGACTGTGCTTGCTTTTAACTGTTTATCACTTTATTGCATGGTATCGCGTAAAGTTGCGAAAGTGATAGTCGTAAAATGTTATTGTTGTGCCACGTCAGCCGTCACTTCTGTTACCCGGGGCACTTGCTTTATGAAGATATCTGTGGCTTGTATCACGCAACGTTTAGATTTCAATTTGTTTCGTTCGTTGAAATTACATCTGTATTTTCGGCGAATAATGTCTTTGGGTGTCTTCGAGAAACGTATGATTGTCATCATAAGCGTTAAATCCCGGTTGCGTTCGGCGCTTTGCTACTTTTTCTTCTCCACTTCGCGCTGTTTTCGGCATCCCTTGTATAGAGACCATTGGTTCGCATGACCAATCACAAGCCAGCATTTCTTGGGCCTACCCCTTCGAGAGACGTGTTATATGTATCTTCTTGTAAACGAGGTAGATAGATACTTATCTATAATACGTATTTCAAAAAACTTATAAGCGTCAAAAAGTAATCTCATCCAGAAAACTCTCAAGGCAGGAATAAACAGATTTCATGTGGTATGAGATTAAACGAGGACACAGCTACATACACACATATTGTCAAGCCTGTTTCCAATTGGGGTAGGCAAATACGATGGAACCACTTGCGACAATCGATAACAAACAGCAATTTTATCTTAATTTTCATTTCGGAATTTAATTTCTTACAGGGTTCAGAAAACACGAATATAAAGCCTAAAGAAAATCAAAGCTTAGTAGAGAAACTTACAAGCTTATATTTTTTTCTATTATATTAGAAAATTCGTTGGGCGTTTTAAATGACAACACCCATAACCAGAAATCGCCAAAATTTAAGTCGATTCACTGTCTAATTTGCATATTTAAAGTATAAAAACTTTCCAGTTAAGTAATGATTCGTGTCTCAATTACTGTTCTAAACAGTGAAGCTATCAAATTTTCTGATCACGACTTCGAAACAATCAGGACGTCAGAGATACGGATTGGATTAACTGCGATTCGAGTTTGAGAACTTATAAACCTAAAGTAATCAGTACAACCCAACCGTAACTGCTAATACTTTGTTTTTGCTGCCTCTCTTAGGACGGTATCAGCTTTATGCCCCTTTACTAATTCCAATGAAAAAAATGATCACGAATAAGCAAGTCCCATTGTTAACGGGTTTATTGATTGAAAAAGGGACATTGGAAATCTGAATTTAGGGTATTTGGGATAAAGCCGTTCATGTGTGCAAGGTCGAGGAGCGACCAATGTCCTCGAAGTTAGGGTTGGAACGATATATCGTAAAAACTGTATAAACCCTACAATATCGGTATTGTTACAGAGATTATAAATTCGATATTGACAACAAAACTTGATATAAATGTGCCTATAGGTATGTACGAGTATACATTGGTTTTTCCAATTCGAATAATTTTTTTTAGAAATTGTAAGATAATAACAGTCTCTGTTCTTTTCTGATAAATGATTCCGTGTTCCTTACAACAATCAAAATTACAGGTATCGATATTCATGAACGAAAATTATGGACGTGCTGTATAAATACCTGTCTTTTACACAGGACACACAGTCAATCACTTCTAAATGGAGGTCCTATCCTTTTAATAAACGTTATACAAACTGTAGCAATTATGACTTATACTTAGTAGATATCTAATACACTCACCCTAAAATAAGATATGTTGTAGTGAGATCCTTTCAGAAGATCGTAGATGATGCAAAGTGGCAGCACCATTATACCGGGCTCCTTACACAGCGTGGCAGCAATCGCAAATAAAACTGTTCCGAACAACGCTAACCACTGTAACAGTTTACCAGCATCCTCCAACACACATGCACTTAACGGCGACACTATTAACTTAGATTTCCCCGTTTTAACATCTGTTGTTATCACAGTCACTGGTTCATAGTTCCTGATCATTAGAACGCTTAATATACTGAAGCAAACATGCTTCGCTACTCCACGTAATCTTGTACTATAACACGGTTTAATTCCACCATTTCCATTTCGCCCAGGCCTGAATATGCCAAAATTTTCGCATTGCCATCTAAATGTTTCTTCTCTGAGCCGTATATGCTCGGTGTAGCACAAAAAACTGACAAGGAATAAATTGCAGGCAATTACGTCTGCTCTACCCACAACTCCTGCTACGGCTTCTGTGTGTATTGGATGAGCAGCAAACGTCAAACCAGCAACGGTTGCGCCAACTTTTACATAGTTTCGTGGCAAAAGGCGTCTTGCTGTTATTACCACGAGTATAGTTGATATGCAGTGGAGGATAACGTTGACGAAATGATAGCCCCAAGGTTTAAAGCCGTTTATTGAATGATTTAATCGATATGTGGCAACACATAAAGGCCTGAAGGAGCCATGTGACCCGGCATCTGTAAGAGATGTTCCCCAGAAGTCGTGGTTGAATAATGCTCCGAATGGGGTGTGGCCAGCGACGTCTGGGTTCGATAGAATCGCTCTCCTGCAAAGAAAAAGACATATTTCATTATCAGCCAAAATATCAATGTCAGTGAAAATGATTAACCTTTGAATTCGCTACCCTTTAAAGAGTTTGGCTTCATATCAAATATCTTCATGGAAACCATACAAATGTTGTTTTCAATTTAAACCCCTTTACCTCGGATGTTGTTATTAATTAAACTTATTGCTTTTTTTATATTTTTTATTGCAGGAGTTCAACAGACAGGCGGACGGCCCACTTGATGGAAAGCGGTTACCATCGCCTATGGACATTTGCAACACCAAAGGTGGTACAAATGCGCTGCTGCTCTTTTAACGGAGACTGGAACCTGGTCACTAATGCCGGAACATAACGCAAGGCTATTATGGCGACATACTTTCGACCAGGGGTGGTAGCCATCCAGTCGGGTAAATGCCCTACCAACCTGGTTATGGGTTGTTTTGTCGCCTCTTACGACAGGCGGCCCGGCCGCAGGAAATTGTATTCTTTCTCCGTTCCTGCACGGATACAAATATTTTATAAAATATTATAAAAAGTTTATTATTTATCTAGTAACTAAAATAAATACTGATAAAGAATAATTAATTTGCAGGTGTAAATTTTAAATTAATATGTTACGATAACTATCCCATTTTTCATGAAGTAATAATCTATCTTATACTAATGTAAGCAACAGCAACATAGTGGACCCCAGGCTGCAAAGCGAACGTTCTGAACACAACTGGGATTTAACGTTCGGATGATGATGATAAGAGTTCAGAAGATATGAATATATACAATATTAGTCTCACAGAGTTGTAAATATAGACAGATAGAGTTGTATTTTTGAAAATTGCTGATCCGAATTAGCTCCCCTAATTTTATTATCTCATTTTTAAATTCATTCAAGAACTCAACACCCTTTAACAGATTTATTATATTGCTAGGATATGCCCGCGACTTCGTCCACGCTTGACTTGAAAGTCCCGCGGGACTCCCGGGAGGAAAAATCACATATTTTTTACATAAAATTTACTATCAATCAGTGGAAAAAATCACTTTGGATTCGATTTTTTTAATGTGGCCATTTCTCAGATAGATTCCCGGGAAAAAAGTAGTACAAATTTTAAGTCTAAGAATTTGCTGTCGATTAGCGAAAACCACATCGAGATCGTCCCAGCAGTTTTTACGTGAATCCTGAACAAATAGACAAGAAATCTAAAAAAAATTGCATCGTTTATAATAATCTATATGAGTTGTTTTTTTTTAATAGTTTAAATGTACAGACACGGCATGTTTAGAATGTTATATTATGATAGATAGATAGATTGGTTAGACACATTACAAAATGCCTCTAAAAATATTATAACTCTCTGAAATTTAAATTAAAAAAATATATTATTTACAAAGATAAACATCATAAGAAAGTGAAAACCCAACTCCAGCATTTCGTTATTACTTCAAAGCACTGCCTATACTATAGCAATGGGCATATATGTAGGTATTTGCTAACTCACTGGCACATACATTTTTCATCAACTTGATTAAAAAACTTTTCCCGTGAAACTTTGGCGTTGTTTTTTTCTAACAAATTATGTATGGAAGGAATGCCTATGTGATTAGTTTAGTTGGCTCTTTAATAAATAAATAGCTTGTTAGTACTTTTACGAATATGCTTAACTTTTTCATTTTGTTTTTCTGCATTAGGTATTGTATTTATAGCACTATATATTTCTGGAACTGGCCACATATATAAAGTACTAAGATTTCCTTGCGACTTCGTCCATGTGTGATAGGTAACGTAGATTAGTTATTTTGCCAATATTCAAAATATAAGGGTATTTTCAGCAGTGTAACGGATTTTAATATGAAAATATATGAATTCTAAAGATTCTCATAAAATTCGGAATAACTAATGTTACTATTTTTTTTTATTTCAGGAGGTCAGCAGACAGGCAGACGGCCCACTTGATGGAAAGCGGTTACCATCGCCTATGGATATTTGCAACAGCAAAGTTGCTACAAATGCGCTGCTGCTCTCTTAAGGGAGACTGGAACCTGGCCACTAATGCCGGAATACAACTCAAGGTTGTTATGGCGGCATACTCTAGACCAGGGGTGGTAGCCATCCAGTCGGGCAAATGCCCTACCTCCTGGCTGTGGGTTGTTAAGTCGCCTCTTACGACAGGCCGCCCAGCAATTATCCGTGCAGAAACGGAGAAAGAATACAATTTCCTGCGGCCGGGCGGCCTGTCGTAAGAGGCGACTTAACAACCCACAGCCAGGTGGTAGGGCATTTGCCCGACTGGATAGCTACCACCCCTGGTCTAAAGTATGTCGCCATAACAACCTTGAGTTGTGTTCCGGCATTAGTGACCAGGTTCCAGTTTCCCTTAAGAGAGCAGCAGCGCATTTGCAGCAACTTGGTGTTGCAAATGTCCATAGGCGATGGTAACCGCTTTCCATCAAGTGGGCCGTCTGCCTGTCTGCTGATCTCCTGCAATAAAAAAAAAATAAAAATAAAAAAAAAGCCGCAGGAAATTGTATTCTTTCTCCGTTCCTGCTCGGATAATACTAACGACACATATAACTACATCTGTTCTAGTAAAGATGCCTAACAAATATAGAAACTGTCATATTGAGCAGTATTAATATCACGTGGTTTCGAAGATACGAAATTCCGGAGAATATAAAAAGTCGCGGATTATATTGTTTTTGTATCAATTGTGTGATGTCAGGAGCCTTAAGAACAGACGAGTGTGCATGACAAGAGTTATGAATGTCAAAGAAGCAAGTGAGGTGTGTAAGAATGGGCCTAAATGGCGCTCTGTTGTTCGTGCCTACCCCGCAAGGGAACTGGCGTGAAGTTATGTATGTATGTATGTATGAATAACAATGTCACGTCACAAATGACGCATTAAACCCGTCGCCATGTCTGCGTGAAACGATCATAACATTATCCCAGATGAAGCTGTAAAATATAATGAAAATCTCTTTATGCTGGGGGCTTCATGCGCGTTAGTGTTAAAGATTTAGGATGTGGCCGAATGAGTCTTATTTAAAGCCTTAAAAATAACTTTGTTGAACAAGAACGCATAGCCACAGTAGTATCTATCTATACATATGTTATATGTCCATATTTAAAGTAAAGCTAATGACTGATTCATATATCTTACGGACCGTTCATTTGTCTTACTATCGGTTAAAATTTGACACGTGCTCCATACAAGTAATATCAACATTCAACCGATGGCAAGGTAAATGAATCAATAGTAATATATTACAGGAACCAGCCATAACAGTGTCGCATCTCAAGTAACGCATTAAACCCTATATCCTGTTACATTATCCCAGACGAAACTCCCTACCTTTACGATGAATACTTATAAATATGAGTCGTTCGAAATTGAGTTTATACGAAATCAGATTTGTCCATAACAAATTTAAATAACTTATTATTGGCAGCGAGCGCCCGCTCGCTGTAATAAAGGAGTAGATTTCATCTTTTCGATATTACCTATTTCGAATGATTGGATCTGTGTCCCGATGCCCTCGACATCTACTTACAATAAAAAAAAGACATTCTACGGCGCTTTCAATTTTATTACTCATATTTTGTTGACGAACAACAGTGTACTAGTATGTTAAAATGTAATTAAGTTTAAGCTTTTGAATTTTTTTAATACCGTGAAATCTGGCAACTTAACCAATGGTTGTCAATTTTGCCATTATAGGTTTTCGTTTGCAAGATTACTATTACTTCTCACAAAATGTCTTGTTTGAGGATATGACTCTGTGACGTTATATGCTCAAAAATTAATTTTGTTACAGGTAATTGTAATCATGTAAACGAAAGTCGAAGACCTATAATGGCAAAATTGTCAACCTTTGGTTAAGTTGCCATATTTCACGGTACCTAAAGTATGACAGGTGTAAGTCAGAAGGACTCTCTGTATATGGAAAGATATCCTTCAAAGGGCATTAAATTGGTAGCGTTACTGTTGCTAGAAAGTACATTTTAAAGAAAGCGTTTATAAAAACGCCGCTCTCGGATGGTCTCTACGGTTTAGTGGGCTAAGCCTTTGCCGGCCTAGCTTATGGAAATGCAGTGGGTTCGGGTTTGATGCCTGGCTTGATAAATTTCTTAAACGAACTTTCCCATATTTACCATTCTTTAGGTGTCTGAGAATTAACTAGAAAATGATCCACTGTATATTACCCATAACACAAGCGTAACTTGCTTAGCATGTGTTTGTCTGGCAATTGAATTAAAGATATCATTTCGGCAACAAACCACTTCAACAATTACTGCCCACAACTGGCACTAACACCAACAACAGATATAAATGCACAAACTGTACAAGTACAGTAGAATGGCTTTAATACTGGACTAGACAAATTCATGTTAAGTTCAATAGCCACTTGACCTTTCAGCCATTTACAGCGAGATAATAAAATCAAGTAAATACATTGGCAATCGGCTACCCTTGCAGAATGGCCGACGCTAACTTCCCCTCATATAACTGCTCATCCCTTTTACCTATTGATCCCTCATACATTTCAGCCTTTCATTTTAGATTTCGAGTGGGGATGAAATAGCCGATTGAATAATATATTATATATTTTATGGGTTCAAAGGCCTTACCACAGTATATAAGAATCATAATTTAGACGAGGACTCAATTGTAAATTAGGTTTTAAGAAAATAACTGGACCCGGTTCTGCAGATTCGTATTACAAATACGACAAATATCAACATAAAGTGGAATTTATTCCATGGAGTCCCGAAGCGCAACGAGTCTATTGAGACCTAACAACACGTTTAATAGAAGTCTCACATGACCAAAGGGCTTGCCCGTACTTTGGCTAGCGTATTATTAGTGTTGCCATACAACGAGGAAATTCAGCCAGCATTTTGCGAATGCTACCAACTGACGGCGATTTGGAACTGATATATTGTTTGAAATTTTCATTATTTTATGTGAAGGTATATATAGATATATACATATATATTAGTCTTCTTTACTGTACTAGTTTATATTTAGTCAATTCCACCGGCTAATTATTTTATCCTGGTAAATGACGTTGTTTCCATGAGATATACGAATATTACGTTTTTTTGCGCTGCTGTTACAATTCTCTAGAGATAATGTCGTCATTATCATGGCAAGGCGAGCGAAGATTCACTGACATATGCTAATTATAAGTAATAAAAATACATTGTGAATTTATAACATATTGTGGGTTTTGATATATTGTGAGTGACAGCCCCTTCAACCGGATTAATTGCTAAACACGTCGCCTTTTCCGCTGACGTAAAAGGCACGCACAAACTGTTTTATTATTTACACTGTGGCTCCACGTTTAGAAGAAGGAAAATCATCTTTAATGCTCGCCATTGTATTGTAAATTGTGAGTAACACGCTTCTCCCTTTTCTTATTTACATAAAAAGTTCACAGAGTATTTTGTTCGCAAACGACTTTCGTTTCGAAGTTTCTCTTTTTGGTGGATATAAAAATATGGATTCAATGACTGAAATAATTATCATGACTTTAAATATTTTTCTACAAGGACTTATACGTAACGCGTATTTTTATATTTAACAGGTAAATGCTATATTATTAAAGTTTTCTTCCTTACAAATATAAGCTATTGTTGAAGTGGATGTGAGCCAAATACGTGAGTATTTTATTTTTGTACAACACCTACAGGCTCTGCTTATGTGCCTTTTTTGTTTGAGTTCAATTATGTAAAATTTTACTAGTCTTTACACACTTTATTGTTGATTTGTTAGTATGTGTGGAATTTGTTGTTTCTTGGTATGTTATGCTGTACATTAGATCTAAACTGTGTTAATAATTTTTTAATTTGCTATAGCAGTATACTCAACTCAACTCAGAAATCTAAATTAGAATAGATTTGGATATGTAAAATAGGCGTTATTACAATAAATGATAAATATCAAAACAAAATGGAACGTTGTGCTGTGTTACATCTAACAGTATATTTAACAAAAACGAAACCAATCTGTTCGTTCCTACCCCGCAAGGGAACTGGCGTGAAGTTATGTATGTATGTATGTATGAAACCAATAACCAAACCAAACCAAAAAGAACAACAACAAAATTACAAAATATAGTAATTTACATTTTACTTGACACCGACTTCTAGATGTTGTAGAAAGAAGTTTGTTAAATATTTATTTTTTGGTTTTTAGTGTGCAGGCGGTTTTATTTTCGTATTTGAACCAAGTAGCTACTTAGATTGGTGACTTCGTCTTCTTTCTACCGCCGCACTGTTCGCTATCAAAAGAGCCCGGTTTCTCAATTTCGTAAGCCATTACATGAGTGTACACAACTATTCTAAATAACATTTGTTTTGCGCACATTAGATGGAATGAGCTCCCACTTGAAATTTTGCCTGGGCACCACGATATATGTAACACTCTTTCGGAAAGGTCTCATTTTCAGGGCCGGTAGCACGTTTGTAACAGCTGTGATATAACAACCTACACGACGATGGCCGCTATATAAATAAGGTTAGATTTCTTTTCCAAGCTATACAATTTGCTTATTTTGAACTCTATCATTGAAATGAGATACCACTAGCAACTGCATTATAGCAACGAAATGTAGCGACTATAAAATATTCAAGTCAATTATTTTGATTGTTCAAACATCTTGATGACTCGATTATTGTTACTCGTACTCTATTTATTCGAGTCCGACTCGGACGTCGTAATTAACGGACGCCGGATGCACCAATTACTCGACGCTACTTAGATAATACGTATATTGTACTCGTACGTGTCACGATTTACTCGTGCGCTCACCGGCCGTCTATTAAGTTGACTCGAAACAATCGGAAAACATCTCGTCGTTCAATTGAGGAGCTAGTCGATTGTTGACGCAATTGTAACTTTAGGTCCTCTTTTGTTATAAATAGGTTCGCGTTTGACCATGATCATGTCAAACAAATCATTAAAGTAATCATGGTCAAACGCGAAGCTATTAGAGGATGATGCGGTCAAATATGGAGCAGGCTTACCTAAAAAATCTTAGAAACGCCCGGATTGTATTTTTCGGGAAATACGTATTCTAGTAGCTCTACAGTGCACAGAAGGAATGAGGAGGCAATATGTTTCGTCCGCACTGGTAGTATTTCCACTGTGAAACGATGATGTAGACCAGGGCGCCTTGTTGTCCGCAAGTGGAAAGGTGTAAGGGCAGCAAAGCTTCAACCCGCGGCAACGACTTGCACTCTACAAAGCGCAAGTCAGACCGCATATGGAGTACTACTCACATCAATTGGCCGGGATACCTACTTACCAGACTGCCCCTCGACTCCATCCAGCGTCGTGCTGTTCGTATCGTCGACGATCCCATACTAACAGGCGGTTTAGAACCGCTTAGCCTTCGGAGACTTCGCGTCCCTCTGCGTGTTCTACCGCCTGTATAACGGGGAATGTTTCGAGGAATTTTTTGATCTGGTGCCAACGCCTCATTTCGAAAACCACACAGTTCGCCAACGGCGGGATATTTACCCCCATTTCCTAAACCTCCCACGCTCAACTACACAACGGTTCTCTAGAACATTTATTCCGCGTACAACGATGATGTGGAGGGAACTTTCCGCCACGGTTTTCCCCTTGCGTTACGATATGGGGTTTTAGGAAGGCATTATAAAATTTCTTACAGATCGGCAACGTGTTGGCGTCACTCCTGGTGTTGCAAACGTCTATAGGCGTCGGTAACCACTTTCCATCAGGTGGGCCGTTTGCCTGCTTCAGACAATAAAGTAAATAAAAAAACAGGTCGAACAGTTCAACCGCACGCTCTCCGAAATGAGTCTTGTAAAATACACGTAAACCAACAACCCGGCTTCAATGCTGTAGGCTTTGAAGCCCTGTGTTAGCATGGACAGCGATAGTTTTGATTGTTTAAACGTGTTTGCGGAATCAGCCATCGGTACGTCAAACTGGGGTATACGCATGTCTAAAAATAGTAATACCAAAGTGAATATATGCCGGCAGCGTCATTGGTGTTTTCGCTTTACGGTGCTATCAGTTCCGTAACCGATAGTACGTCGTTTTCACATCACGGATGCCGACGTATACACAATTTTATTTCCCCTTTATATACCCATATACTTTCGTTTCACCTTTGAAAATGTTTTGTAGGCATTTATGCTTATCTGAAACCAGTCATCTCACCGCAATATTTTTCAAATAATATTATTTGCTATACGCCATAATTTTGATTTTTTTAAATTTATTCATGTATGTACTTTACATAGTAATTTTAATAGAAGCGTATTTTCAGCAGACAGGCAGACGGCCCACTTGATGGAAAAGTTCACACCAAAAGTTCTACAAATGCGCTGCTGCTCCCTTAAAGGAGACCGGAACAAAACTCAAGGTTGTTATGGCGGCATACTTTAGACCAGGGGTGGTAGCTATTCAGTCGGGCAAATACCCTACCACGTGGCTGTGTGTGTGTGTTATGTCGCCTCTGACGTCAGGCCGCCCGGCCGCAGGAAATTGTATTTATCCTTGCAGGAACGGAGAAAGAATACAATCCAAAATCCAGTAAGTTACACAATGACGTAACATACAATTAAGTTATTTAAAAAAAATACCCGCCTGCCCTTCTTCCAAAGGGCTTGAAGGATTTCGACAATTGAGGTATCGTTATATTCGTCTTAAAAAATCCAAGTGTTCTTAGATAGGTGTTTGAAAAAAATGACATTTTTATCGCGTAATAGTAAAATATATATGTTACATTTTTAAATTTAATTAGCAATATTAAATTCGTTTTAAAAGTTTTTGTTCATAACAGTGTTCCGGGACACTAAACAGTGTAAAATAAAATAAATAAGTATTAAGGTATACAACATCGCTTCCGCCATATTTTTTTTCAAAATCCAAAGCTTTTTGTAAAAAGTTGATTATAATCACTTGCAATGATCATGCCAACTCCTTTTTACTTTCACACGAGCCCCCATTGTGCAAATCTTTAAAAACTTTTGGTCTTCCACCACTATGGCGGTTTTCTACGCAATCACCGCTCTTGAAGCGCACGACATGTTCTTTCACTGATAGCAGTTGCAATTATGGTGAACATGCCGTGTGCTGATACTTGCTGCGAGTGATGCTTCTGCCTCTGACAGCATTTGCTGAGCGTCAGCCACAGATTTATTCATATTATAAAACATAAATTCGAGAATAACTATATGACGTAAACACAAATCAACTACTGGTGCCCTCAGGTTATGTTTACAAGATACTAAAGAGTATTTTAAGTCATCTATAATGTATGTACTTGACGTCTACTTCTCGCTACGCCATCTACAAATACACAGCAGCCAAGTTGTATACCTGATTTTAAAAAAAACCCGACTTCTATAAAAGCAATTTAAAACTAATGTACTAAAAAGACCAAAACACTATTGTGAATAGAAAACAAAATTACAAATTACAGTAAACTATAAACAAAGTAAACTCTACTTCATTTTAACAGACTATACCATAGATGATTAGCTAATAGCCTACATTAAATACCCTCATTAATCAGGTAGCTTATGTCAAATCTTAACCGACTATAAAGTAACAATAGTATAGGAAGAAAAAAGGAATATATATATATATATATATATATATATATATATATATATATATATATATATATATATATATAACTACACAAATAAACAAAGAGCATGGAACTTCTTAATGTGCACAACCGATGCATCGAAAATGTCAAACTTGTGGTAGATATTATTATAGGCAGTACAGAGATGGTCTTATTTATAGATAGATATAAATATATAGTTCCAGATGTGATTCGCCATTCAATGGCATACAAAATTTAATCTTAAATTTACTACATTAAGGGCCGCGTACATAACGATCGCCTTTAAATAAAATTAGTTAATCATTACGTGCGTGCGTGCATGACAAGAGTTATGAATGTCAAAGAAGCAAGTGAGGTGTGTAAGAATGGGCCTAAATGGCGCTCTGTTGTTCGTGCCTACCCCGCAAGGGAAATGGCGTAAAGTTATGTATGTATGTATGTATGTAGTTAATCATATTAAACTGCCTAAATACGTTTAACACAAAACGTATTGACAGTTCTTGAAACGTATTTAGCGGCATATTTTGCGTTGTGCAAGACAATAATTGTATTTAAGGGTGTTAAATACGTTTTGTGTTTCTTAAATAAATATAAGCAACCTCATGCAAGCGGCCCTTATTGCATGATTTTTATAAATAAAATTCATTCACTTAATGACAATGTTAATACAGTTATCAAAATGTCCAGTTGACATTGGAATTCAAAAATATAAATTTACACAAATCCTTGCAATTGCTATTACAACATTTTATTATAAAAGTAAGTACTTCAATAAAAACAAGCGCCAGTATATTGTTCAAGGCAAACACGACATATCTTCCGCGATTTATATTGAAGGCTGCACGAAACGACATTGCCCCATATTGGTTTTCATAAGAGCAACGATAAAAAAACGTACTTGTCCCTAGAATCAAAACTCAGATTGAGATAAAGTTGGGGGTAGTTTGAAACTTTTTGTTAGGGAGCTTGTGGCCAGCTGTGCCGCGGTCGTCACGTAAGGCCTCAATTACGAAACTGTGAGTTCTCATAATAGTGCGGACGCGTAGGTACGTGTATAGTGTATAAGAGTAAGCGGTCGAGTAATAAATTATTTAGCAGCTATATAGATAGCTGCTATAGACCTAAAGTCCATTTCAACTACGATGGTCTGTTTGAAATTATCTAAATAGAGAAATAAACGACGGCCTATGTGATTGAGCGGGCTTAGCCTTCACCGGCCTACCTCACTGCAAAGCCCTCCGGGTTCGATTCCTGGCATGGTAAATTTCGGAAACGTTTTTTTCCCGTTATTTACTATAATCCGAGATGGGTCTGTGCATGTTACCCATAACACAGGCGCAACTTGATTAATTTAGGGAGATGCAAATTGTGTGTGTGCCTGCCGATTATTATTAATATCCAAGTCCATCCGTATTATTATAAAACGTCGTGTTGCTAAATATAAAGCCGCGTACTCACCTCCGAGCTGTAAATTACGGCACACGTTAAGGGGCTGTGACGGCGACTAAGTGTGACATTGTGTGACAAGGGGTGGGGGGGGTCCTAAAGTTCGTGACATCACATTTCAAATTCCAATATATTTAAAGAACTGCTATTTTAATTTCATAATTTTTTGGTGTAAAATTTCAAAATATGTGATGTCACACCAGGGAGGGAGGAGTCTCACGAATGTGACCAGTTGTGATAAGGACAGAGGCGAAGTCAAATTCTGTTAAAGAAATAATTTGTGAATGGCCCCTTTACGGTAACCAAAAATCATAGTGTCTATGTGGCTCGCGAGCTAAAGGCTACCGGCATGCGGCGCGCTTTAGCCGGCAAACCGAAATTCAATGTCGGGTACACATAGGGCACGTTACTGTATCCGCTGGGTTACATTTACGGCTCTCAGGCCCCAGTTATGGCCGGCCTACCCTCGGCCACCCCCGCCCCCGCCCTCGCCCCCATTTCTAAGGGACCTTCAGGGCCATCGACCCACCACTCTATAGCGGGGGACTTAGCTTTGGCGACTAAATTCGCCAAGAACTTGCCCTTCGACCTGCAAGAGGTCCAACTCTTGGCTCGGAAACTGAGGCAAGTTTCAGAGTCAACACAACCCTCCCTCCGGGATCAACTCGTGATCGAAATGGATCACGCGTACCTCCTCCAAATACTTAGATCGTTGTAACTAAACAACCTAGTCAAATTATTGTTACCGGTAACAAATGGCGCATGTAGGTAGAAATAAACCACGCTCATTGACTCTGGCGACTTATAACGCCAATGGCCTTCGAAACCAGCGCGACTTGGTCCATGACTTCCTGGTTACCAATCAAGTAGATATACTACTAGTACAGGAGACCTTCCTGAAACCGAGTAATAGAGATCCAAAGATCTCTAACTATCGGATCACTAGACATGACAGGGTAGGCCGTGGTGGCGGCACCCTGATCTATTTCAGAAGATCCCTACACTGCATGCTTGTAGTCACCCCCCCACTAGAAGGTATGGAGGTATCCGCCTGCAGACTAGCAATGACTGGCCACCAACCTCTAGTCATAGTTTCAGCATACCTCGCATGCCAAAAAACCCTCATTAAGAAAGACCTAGAAACCCTATTCAACTTAGGCCCGGCTGTTATTATAGCCGGAGATCTGAATTGCAAACACGAGCAGTGGAATTGCAATACCACTAACCCCAATGGCAGAGCCCTAATAAATATATCAGACAATCTTTTGTTTGATATACTAACTCCCATGACCCCCACAAGATACCCCCCCAACCGCGACTGGGGGACCCCAAACACTCTCGACCTAGCATTACTGAGGGGCGTAACCCTTCAGTTCCATTCGATCGAAACGATGGACGATATCGACTCGGACCATCGTCCGGTTATCCTCAGATTAGGACCACAGACAGACCAGACATCTGAAACTAGGACCTCTGTGGATTGGTTGAGACTTGAGACCCTCCTCAAGGCAACCAGCTCACAAGACCTGGACCGCATCCCGGACCACATCGTGTCCCGCCAAGACACGGAGACGGCAATCGAGGCCCTCACCAGCCACCTTCAATCCGCAGTGCGGAACTCGTCCAGGCAGGTGCCAGTGGAGGATGACCGCCACTTATGCCTGCCGGACGAGGTGAGGGTACTGCTGAGGGAAAAGAGAGCCGCCTCCAGAGCTCACGACAGATATCCCACCGAGGATAACAGAGTCCGACTCCGCGAACTAGAGCGCGAGGTCAAACTACGTATCCGGGAAGTCAGGGAACAACGTTGGGACAGAACGTTGAGGGATATCGAACCAACTCACCAGGCGTACTGGAAGCTGGCTAGAGCTCTCAAATCAGACACCCTTACTGTCATACCCGCGCTAGAAAGAGCCGACAACACCGAGGCGTTCGATGACGAGGAGAAGGCCGAGTGCCTTGCTCAGAGTCTAGAGCTTCAATGCTCCCCCACTACGCAAAACGTCGACCAGTCACACCTGACGGAGGTAGACTCCGAGGTCGAACGTAGATCCTCCTTACCAGCGGAAACCACACTCGACACGGTCACGGTCGAAGAAGTGCAAGATCTGATCAAGTCTCTCAAACCGCGAAAGGCCCCAGGGACCGATGGCATCAACAATCGCGTTTTAAAACTCCTACCCGCCCATCTAATTATAATTCTAGTGAGCATCTTCAATGCCGCCATAACAAACTGCTCCTTTCCCGCGATCTGGAAGGAAGCAGATGTCATCGGTATTCACAAGCCGGGAAAACCGGCTAATAAACCGTCCAGCTACCGTCCAATCAGCCTACTGAGCGCACTCAGCAAGCTTTACGAGAGGGTCATCCTCTCCCGACTTAGAGATTTTGCCTTCAGCAAACATCTAATACCCGATGAGCAATTTGGCTTCCGTGCCAGACACTCATGCGTCCAACAGGTGCACCGCATCACGGAGCACATATTATCTCACTTTGCCCATCGCCCCCGCCCTATAGGAACAGCCGCACTGTTTCTAGACGTAGCAAAAGCCTTCGACAAGGTCTGGCACAACGGCTTGATTTACAAGCTGTACCAGTTCGGTATGCCAGACAGACTCGTGCTCATCTTGCGAGACTTCCTCCTAGGTCGTAGCTTCCGTTTTCGAGTGGAGGGAACGTGCTCGTCCCCTCACCCACTCACAGCCGGTGTACCACAGGGCTCGGCTCTGTCGCCACTACTCTTCACGCTGTACACCAGCGACATCCCAAAAACTCCAGATGTGGAGTTGGCCCTCTTCGCGGATGACACCGCACTCTATACATCAGATCAAAACCGACAAATGGCTTGCGTCCGGCTGCAGGCAGCTGTCACAGAGCTAGGCGAATGGTTTCGCAAATGGAGGATAGAGGTAAACCCGGAGAAAAGCGCAGCAATGTTCTTTTCCCCGGGCACGCTTCGGTCCCCCAAACGCGCTAGCCTTCGCCTAAAAACCATTTCGCTCTATGACCAACAAATCCCCTGGACAAAGTCCACCAAATATCTTGGTGTCACCCTAGATCGGAACTTGCGCTTCAACGAGCATATCACTATAGTCCGAAATAGAGCGCGATTTGTGATGGGTCGTTTAGCACCCATGATAGACAAACGAAGCAAAATGTCCCTCAGACACAAGCTTACTCTGTATAAAACATGCATCCTCCCGATCATGACATACGCGAGTGTGGTATTCGGCCATGTCAAGCCTGCCCTTTTAGATAAACTGCAAATCGTGCAGAATAAATTCATGCGCAGAGCCGTCGGTGCTCCCCTCTATATGCGTAACGTCGACCTCCACCGCGATCTGGAGCTTCCCTCCATCAAAAACTACATTACGTCGCTCTCGCGTAAGTATTTCGATCTCGCGCCGCACCATCGAAATCCGCTCGTCGTGTCCGCGTCCGATTATAAGCCTCGTCGAAAGGCTCTTGTGCGACGACCGCGTAACGTCCTGACGGACAGAGTCGACGTTATTACGAAACGGCTGGCCCGGATCAGTCCGCCCACGGTTAGAACAGTAGGCTGGCAGGCACCGACAGACAGACACAGACGGCGGCGTCTCAGACGCCGCCAATCAAGATCTCTCCACGTCCCCGCGAGGGACGCTAGGAGACATAGCTCACCCCACAGGATAGACTAGGCGTGTTGCTGGGAAGTTTCTTTCGCCGTTTCTTCTCTCCCAGCCATAACACGTTGCGAAACGGCAGTAAGATAGCGTAGGCCACCGCAAACCACCGATCCCGGCCCGCCGTGATCCTTCCCTTCGGGCTTTATATTACCCGTCGCCCGTTCCCAATTAGTAGCTACTTCAGAAATTATTGGAATTTCACAGATTATTCCGAGAGTAGATAGATAATCGGCATACACGCGGAACTTCTGAGAATCGTCGGTTAATATCGTATATCAACATGAAGCGCTGAAATATTGTCATACTGAGACATGGGCAATTGGGCACGTATTATTTATAACTCTCTTATTTTGGATTTGTCTTCGAATGAGTCATTCGACTTTTGTAATATTATATTTATAATTAAGATATGCCCGTGACTTCGTCCACGTTTGACTTGAGATTCTTGCGGGATTCCCGGGATAAAAACACCACACATTTTATTATATAAAATTTTATATCGACCAATGAAAAAATCACATTAGAATCGATTTTTTTTAATGTGATTATTTTAAAACAATCACAAAAAAAATTCTCGCGGGATTCCCAGAATAAACAGTAGCGCAAATATTAAGACTAAAAATTTACTGTCGATCAGCGAAAATCGCATCGAAATCGGGGCAGTAGTTTTTACGTGAATCCCGAACAAACAGACAAGAAATCCAAAAAATGCACCGTGTTCTCCATCATTTATATATAGTTTATATTCCAGTTGAAAATAAATCAAATTAAAATAATTTTTTTTAAATAAATCGACAGCTTCAATGTGTCGACAGGGTATTTTAAGACTTTTATAATATCATAGGTTTACGCATAACAGTGGACTCGCTCAAAATATTATCTACGTATATCTATAATATTATAAAATTCTAAAAATATCATGTCTATAAATGAAGCTATTTAAAAACTCACTGGAATAGACTATATAAACGATAGAGAACACAATGTTTTTTTTAATTTCTTGTCTGTTTATCTGTTTGTCTCTCGCTATCATTACCGCTTAATGCTATGACTGTAGACATAACATAAACAGGGTTCGACGATCCCCACTCCAAAACAAACTTCATCGATTCTATCGCTATTATCGGATTGCACCGTTTCCACAATGAGGGAAAATTAGAACTTCCAGGTAGTTTCCATCGCTAGTTTATCCTCCTAATTAATCTGCTCTTATTATTTTAGCGCTAGAAAATTATCATTATTATATTAACGCGACGAAAGAGCTTATCAGCTAATGCATTTCTTTCTCAATCCAATGGTATGGATTAAATTTCTGGTAGAAAACATACATCGCTTAGGGTTGTTCTTTCTATTCTAAAATGCATATTATTAACGAAACCTGCAGATCGAGATTACCAATATATACGTTACTGAAGTATATTCACATAATTTGAATCGACCGACAAAGACAAATTCGCACCTGCATTTTATACTTTTTCGGCATTTGGTCTTCTTTTGTTTACTTTTTGTTTAAAATTTTAATTAGAAAAACAGCCCATTTTATATTCTAATATTTTATGGTAGTCATTAGTTTGGTGTGATTTTAAGAAATGTAGTCAATGTGGCCGAAAGACATATTGTATTTGTGCAGTATAAAGCAATGTCCCAATTGAGAGATCGGCAGTCTAGTGATAGTCACAAGCGAACCAAGACGTTAGTGACGGACTTTGCGCGTGTGATTAAATCGTGCATTACGTTTGGAGTAGTTGTGTATGGCTATATTTGTACCTGTGATATACGTGTTTCTATAGTTCTAATAAATTCTATAGTAATTCCAACGGCATTTTAATTCGAGTCCTGCAACTCGTAACAGTAGTAACAATCAGCTTATCCAGCATTAATGCGAATCCAATTAACGATTGTACAGGTTCTTTTTGATTCGATTCCTGTAAAGCTTTAAGCGAAGTATTTTCTGCTTTCATAAAGAATTCCGCGAAGAAAATTAATAAGGATATGTAAACACACCGGTATTAAGCGATCAACGGTCTTATTCATTTCTGAAGGTTCGCGAACTTACGGTGACCGACGGCCGAAACAGGTCGCGGAGCCGTAATTACGCCTTGCATGTCTATCACCCTCTGTATTGTAGGTAGAAAATAGGAACTTTCTGGAAATCTTTAAAAATTCGAATCTAAATAACTTAAATATGAAATGTCGACCGGTTACTATATCATTGTACTATATATACGCGGGTGAATTGCGCAGTTATAATAATCACAAAATAAGAAACCCGATTTGACATTTCTCATTACAACATATATAGGGATTGAAACCTCCATATCGTTAACCAAATTAACCTTTTATCACGAGAAATGGATTAAAAATTATAGAACTTTGTGATCGATTGATTTATTTTAAGATAATTACTTCTTGAGTCACAGAAATATCTCACAAAACAGATATGGGGGTCGAAAGTTTTGTCTCACATCTGGTCTTGCGTACCGCATGCATTTATCATGCATCACAATTAATCTATTTGTTTTTTTTAATACTCTACCCATATCCCTATTAATATTATAAATGCGAAAGTAACTCTGTCTGTCTGTCTGTCTGTCTGTCTGTCTGTTCCGTTTTCACGTAAAAACTACTGGACCGATTTGGCTGAAACTCAGTATATATATATTTTCGATGCCGAGAATGAACATAGGATACTTTTTATCCCGGAAAATGGGATAGTTTCCGGGATAAAAGGATATTTGTCTCTCTGTTTGTTATCCTTTTACAGAAAGACTTTTGGACCGATTTGGCTGATACTCGGTAAATATGTAATTTGAATACCGAGGGTGGACATGGGATATTTTTCATCCCGGATAATGGGATAGATTTTGGGATAGATTTGTGTAAAGATTATCCCAAAAGTGGGACAGGCTTTGGTTAGTTTTGTGATTTGCCATTTTCATCATTTTGGTCATTTTGTCCTTTTTGCCCTTTTGCCCTTTTGCCAATGTGCCCTTTTGCCCTTGGGTCCGTTTGCCCTTTTGCCCTTTTGCTCTTTTGCCCTTTTGCCCTTTTGCCCTTTTGCCCTTTTGCCCTTTTGCCATTTTGCCCTTTTGCCCTTTTGCTTTTTTGCCCTTTTACCATTTTGCCCTTTTGCCCTTTTGCCATTTTGCCCTTTTACCATTTTGCCCTTTTGCCCTTTGGCCCTCTTGCCCTTTTGCCCTTTTGTCCTTTTGCCCTTTTGCCCCTTTGCCCTTTTGCCATTTTGCCCTTTTGCCCTTTTGCCCTTTTGCCCTTTTGTTCTTTTGCCATTTTGCCCTTTTGCCCTTTTGTCCTTTTGCCCTTTTGCCCTTTTGCCCTTTTGCCCTTTTGCCCTTTTGCCCTTTTGCCCTTGGGCCCGTTTGCCCTTTTGCCCTTTTGCCCTTTTGCTCTTTTGCCCTTTTGCCCTTTTGCCATTTTGCCCTTTTGCCCTTTTGCCCTTTTGCTTTTTTACCCTTTTACCATTTTGCCCTTTTACCATTTTGCCCTTTTGCCCTTTGGCCCTTTTGCCCTTTTGCCTTTTTGCCCTTTCGCCCTTTCGCCCTTTCGCCCTTTCGCCCTTTCGCCCTTTCGCCCTTTCGCCCTTTCGCCCTTTCGCCCTTTCGCCCTTTCGCCCTTTCGCCCTTTCTCTCTTTTGCTCTTTTGCTCTTCGACTCTTTTTTGTCCTTTTTGTCCATGTTGCGCTTTTTGTCCTTTTTGCTGATGTTGTCCCTTTTGAAATTTTTGTAGTTTTCATTGACGGGGGATAGATAAATAAAACTAGGACTGTTTGTAATAGAGGATGAAAGTTTGGATGAGACCAATCATTTCTCAAGTTCATAGATATAAAAATGCATCGTCTATAAAAGTGCGATAGTAACTCGATATGTCTTTCTGTTAAGTTTTCGGAAAACACTGGGAATACTGGATCGTTTTATTTTAATTTTGTTTAAATGTAGTTTTAATGCCGAAAATGGACATATATACTCATGCCAAGAGAACGGCATGAGAATATATCAAGCATCGAGTTTGCGATATAAAATGAAGTGAATTTTTCGGGGGCAAATGGCACTAACATAAAAATGGTGTACATCATATAGCGTAACCCACACTAAAAAATTAAAAGAATTTGACAAGAAAGGGAATGTGGCAAAAAATAAAGAAGGTTTCAGAATGAATCTGTGATAACTTACCGGTCATCGTAGACGAAGCCTGCGTCTAGAGTGTTGTAGTACAATAGAAAGGCCAATAGACCGCAGCCAGCTGTTAGTACGAGACCCATCGTGATGAGCTCACTACACCTCGTCCAATCCCATATTTAGTCTGCAAAGAATTAAAATTATGTATTTACAAGCAATGCACCGCCGACCTTTTATTTTTTTTATTGCTGTATAGGTTCGCGTTTGAACATTATCTCACGCGATTTCGAGCGGAGATATGGTCTGAGATGGAGCACGCATACCTAGAAAGTACCTATTCACATGGGACGTGAAGACACCCAGGTTGTAGGTTTTGGGAAAAATAGAACTCGAAGGATCAATGACCTTTTCAAGGTCACTTTGGATCAGGTAAGCGCAATCGTGAAGAAGCTTACGTCCAATAGCTGATCGTATTTGGCTGATGATGAGAAGTCCATAGTATTAAGGATGACAATAGTAACGACTAGGGCTTCAGTGTACGGCCTTGATGTTTAGTTCCAAATTATTCGCTATATGTCACTTCTATCGTTTCATGGAAATATTACATGCATAACGTCTATGGGTACATATTTATTTAGTCTATATTAATTTTTATCTAGGCGTTATTCGCCCTCCAAAAATTCAGACTCCCAATAAATAAAATAACCCATTTTCCTGAATGAAAAGTGTCCTATATCCATTCTCGATATTGAGACCATATGTATAATAATTTTCAGCGAAAATAGTCGCGTGGTTTATCCATGAAAGCGTAACAGACAGAGAAACGCGAAGCGTTACTTTCACATTTATAATATTACCAGAGTTTACCCCGCGGCTACGCCGCGGGTCAGCCTCGAGTGTTTGCCTCTTAATTAAAAAGCAGGCGTTCATACAGGTTACATTGTATTAAATTTTTATGCTAGTGCTGCTTGCCCCCGGAAGATTCACTTCATTTTGTATCGCAAACTATCCCACCTCCCGCCATGAAAAGTATTTATGTCTATTTTCGGTATTAAAAATACATTTAAAAAAAATTATAGCAAAACCAATCCAGTACTCCTACAAGTTTTCCGTGAAAGCTTAATAGATAGACAGTGATTGGTCTCCCTTATAAACTTTCATACCCTATTTCAACCATTTCGAGTTTAATTTATGTATTCACCGCCTGTAATAACTTTAACATTTAATTAAAAAATTAAAAATTACATAAATGACAAAAATGACCAAAATTAACAAAATGACCGAAATAACGAAAATGACAAATCATAGAAAACCTATCCTACTTTCTGGGATAACCTTTACATAAATCTACCACAAAATCTATCCCATTATTCGAGATGAAAATATTCCCTTGTCCACTATCGGTATTAAAATTACATATATACTGAATTTCTGCCAAATCGGTCCAATAGTTTTTCCGTAAAAGCATAACAAAAAGGGAGACAAATATATTTTTATCCCGAAAATTATCTCATTTTTCGGGATAAAAATATCATATATGTTCATCCTCGGCATCGAATATATATATATAAACTGAGTTTCAGCCAAATCAGTTCAGTAGTTTTTCCGTGAAAGCGTAACAGATACCAGACAGAGTTACTTTCGCATTTATAAATATTAATAGGGATAGTATATATATGAAGGTATGTATATCTTTAATTTCGGTTACAAACGGACCCACTTTCTTTTGATTTTTAAGAACTTATCATCACGGGGAAGTCGCGGTGGTGGAGTGTGGGATTCGCCACATTGGGTTGGCGCTAGCACTCTCGTTGTTCCGTCCTACGCCTTTTGCCAGAGTCACGGGTATCCAGGCGGAACAGGCGTTAGCCATTTCCCGCAGCCCTGACCGTAAGCGAACGGAGGTCACAGTGTAAGTTTGTGGGTATTCCGGCAGTAGTAACCTACTTCCACCAGGGCAGGGCCAAGCCGACGAGTTTCCATACGCCATTCACAATGATCTCCACACGGTTATAAGACCGTACTTGACAAAAAAAAAAGTAACGGGGTTATACGACAAGCGGTGGCCCATCCTTCTCGTCTAATGCCAGAGGGAGAATCGGACGATTCAAGCCGCGTGGAAAGCTATACTAATATGTGACTACTACCATAAGATATCTCCGATACTTTTAACTTATCGAATATCTCAACCGTGTTTCTAATTGTTTGAGCTTTAGTCAATTTTGTTATTGAAAAGCAAGATAAATCTATTCGTTGAAATTTATTTTAAGGTTGTCAACTCCGGTTTTGTATACATGGCTTCACTTACCTTTCCAATATAATCATTTTCACAGCGTCGTCTGCTCCGATCCTCCCACGTTCGTCTGGAACAAAAATACAGAATTTTACCTTCAAGGAAATCGATAAAGATTTACCGCCGCTCCGAGAGCTTAGAGAAGAGCTATTTAGGACGCGTTCCGTTAATAGCTCACAACGCCCAAAAGGCTCCGTCAGCCATTCCACATGGCGACCACGGTCGTTATGGTCGTGGCGGAAACGTCACTAATCCCGTCATCGTTTTGGATCACACGGCGCTCACAACGACCCATGTCAAGAGGTGGGTCGAAGTGGGCATTGACCACAAAGCATTAATTCTCTCTATGTCTTGACATTGAAAAAAGCGCCATGTTCTAATGACATTTGTGCATTTCGTCGTTTATAATATATATATATATATATATATTATTATTTTTTATTGCAGGAGTTCAGCAGACAGGCAGATGGCTCACTTGATGGAAAGCGGTTACCATCGCCTATGGGCATTAGCAACACCAAAGGTGCTACAAATACGCTGCTGCTCTCTTAAAGGAGACTAGAACCTGGTCACTAATACCGGAACACAACACAAGGTTGTTATGGCGGCATACTCTAGACCAGGGGTGGTAGCCATCCAGTCGGGCAAATGCCCTACCACCTGGCTGTAGGTTGTTTAGTCGCCTCTTACGACAAGCCGCCAGGCCGCAGGAAATTGTATTCTTTCTCCGTTCCTGCACGGATAAAAAAAATATCGATGCCCCATAATCCGTTTCACTAGAGTTTATGATTATAACGTCCACAACCAAGTGAACGGGAAAAATAGCGTTAGTGAACGTGGTCGTTGCGAGTCTGTTGTAGAACGTAGCCTTAAAATTACAAAAACTATATCTTTGACTTTTATTCTGTATAAAATAGTAACCAGCCATTATCACCGCTTTTATTTTAATTGATATTAGTATCTAAAAGTTTAAAGCTTTTTTTTTACTGCAAATTGTACTAATACTTATTATTTTGTTTTAAGACCTTCCAACTTTTGTTAGATTAAAGTGAATCAAAATTGAAAACTTGTAATAATAATATAACATACCGAGTCTGTTATGGAAGAACATCGTAAGCGACATATTTAAACAATTATAGGAGCCACTTTACAAATGAAGACCCCAGGGCAAAAGACGAACTTGTCAAGCAGCATTGATTTTGAGATATCACATTTTTATGTTTGGAACATTGTGCGTCGGAAACCCATAAGTTTCACAATAAAACAAAAATATAAGTTGAATCACTTAAAAATCAAAAAGGTTTCAAGCATAAAAAAATCGAAGTCCGATTTAACAGGGAAAAACCTGTGACAAACCTGTTTTATCATCTGGACTTTTTAGTTATGCGATGCTACCTATTCCCTGCATGCGATAAGATTTATTATTGTTTTTATATCTTGTTTGGTTCATTATCGGATAGTACCGGAAATTGCCTACAAAATCACATTCACAGTTTAGAAAAAAAAAGTGACAAACTCGTATTTTTCCCTGGAGACAATAGTTGTTTTTTAATCTATTACTCATAGATCTCCGATTTTTAGTATTTTCATAATTTTACTATTATCTTTGATATGGGCCTACTTTGCATTAGGATTTAAATTATTTTTGCTGTTTATAATAAACATATCAATCACCTAAATTCTGTCGCTTACGATGTATTACTATGACAGCATTTTAGTGTTTTTTATCCACACAGCTAAATAGATTGTTGGATAGATAACATGATTGTATAAGCGTCCGTTTACACGACCGCTCCGCCGCGCCGTTGCACCACCACTACCACGCATCCGCACTATCGCTATCAGGCAGGCAAAAGCGAAGAAGCGACGATATGAGTGTGCCAAGAACATGGTATTATATCATTTATATGATTTTATCCGTGCAGGAACGGAGAAAGAATACAATTTCCTGCGGCCGGGCGGCCTGTCGTAAGAGGCGACTAAACAACCCACAGCCAGGTGGTAGGGCATTTGCCCGACTGGATGGCTACCACCCCTCGTCTAAAGTATGTCGCCATAACAACCTTGAGTTGTGTTCCGGCATTAGTGACTAGGTTCCAGTCTCCCTTAAGAGAGCAGCAGCGCATTTGTAGCACCTTCGGTGTTGCAAATGTCCATAGGCGATGGTTACCGCTTTCAATCAAGTGGGCCGTCTGCCTGTCTGCTGAACTCCTGCAATAAAAAAAAAAAAAAAAAAAAATATACATACACAAAAATTCACCGAATAACAACGCGGTAAAGGCGCAGTGACGGTGTAGTGGTGACGTATAGACGATGCCGTATACATGTGCCGTAAGGGTTCCGTTTTGTCATAATGACTACAAAACGAGAAATATTTATAAGGTTGAAAGAAGAAAGAAAGAATTGTTTTATTTAAGTCAAATAAACACTTCAACAATACTGAGAAAAATAAAATAAAGGAAACAATGTAAGTCCTAAAATGAACCCAGATTCAGCTTAATGCTAACCACTAAGACCAGCGCTGCTCTTCCGCCTGCAGCAGCACCAGCAAGTGGAGTCACGGACGATAATACAACACAAATAACATAAAATCGATTTAGATGAATAATGATAAAAATAAAACGAATTAATAGACAATTCTACATCAAAATAATAATAATAAAAATACATAAATAGTGTACAAGAACAATCGCCAGTCAGAGTCACGCCACTTTTAGAATTTGTCAATGGCGCTCTGTTGTACGTGCCTACCCCGCAAGGGAACTGGCGTGAAGTTATGTATGTATGTATGTATGTACATATAAACGTTGTGAGATACGTGAACAACAGAAACAAGTAAATAAAATAAACAGATTATTGTCAATATTATTATATATATATATATATATATATATATATATATATATATATATATATATATATATAATAGTCATAATTATAGCACTTGTGTCATGTCTATGTTACATTGCGTGCATTTTGGTGTTCACAAAGAAATTTCATTAGTGTGACCCTAAAGAGCGACACTGAGAGATTTGCCTATAACACTAAAATGCATAATATAGTTAATAGTAAATTAATTTTCAGCACAAACATGTTTCTTTTGCGTAGAATTTCAGTGATGAATATGTAGAAAAGTTAAGTACGTATAAACTTGAGTAAAGTACGGACTTTATCCGAGCACGCAAATCAATCTCAAGAGTACGTTACACAATTGAAAGGCAACAAGTGAAGCAACTTTGTTTTTGCTGAAATCAATCGGAAATATACTCCGATACTCAAGATCATAAATGATATTCTAATCTGATATTTAGCTTTTATATTTCTTTTTTATATTCTTTAGTCCCCTTTTTTTATAATGCAGGGAATGTCTTTTCTTGCGACTTGGGCCTTGGATATAGGGGGAGGCCAACTGCAGGGCCTAATGCCGCCTGCACGATTATGTGTGGGACTCTCGCATGGTATGGGTACCTGTCCTCGAAGAGAGCCCGGCCGAACTATCCACCAAACCTAACCTGCGTCCCGACGATGATACACTTTGTTAGAACGCCACAGGATCTAGAACAGAGTTATTGCATCGTGACGTCCTAGTGTGCAAGATTACTACAACCCCGGGAAGTAGGGTATTACCACTAACGTACAACAGAGGTGATGATCCACTGTTACCCCCGTATACAGCGGCCCTTTACTACGGAATTATGGGAGTAGATTTTGTGCATTATGGCGTCACCGGGCCCCCATCTGTCGACGGCGGACGAAGTTCGCTTGTAGCATCTCTCAAACCCCCCTTTAAACCCCCCCCCCCCCTCTTAATAGTGTCGTTTGTCTAGTAAAGTAAATTTTACACATTTAAACTACGTAACAGCAGCAACAACCAAGCTAACCGTATAGGAAAAAAATAATAAAGCAACAGTTCATGTATATTCAGGAAAGACGGAAAATACTATAGTGCACCACTTTTGTTGCATACGACATATGCTCTATATTTTTTTTTTTACATATAGAATAGAATAGGATATACTTTATTGTACAATAAAATTTATGAAATAATACACAAAAGCAGGTTAGAATTAGGTACAAATGGCGGTCTTATCGCTGACAGCGATCTCTTCCAGACAACCTTGGGATGGAAGAGAAATATGGCACAAAAGCTAGGGCAGGGTTTGCTGCACAATATTTTAAAAGTGTTACATATTTTATATATTAATATTATTATATAAATATACATACAGATTTATATACACGTGATTAAGTACATGAAGCATAGTAATATTATATATATAAACATACATATATATAAATATATCCATACACACACACACACACACACATATATATATATATATATATATATATATATATATATATCGTATATTAAAAGGAATACATATTATTATTCATTAAATAAATAGCATAAAGATACGTACAATAATAACAACACAAATTATACTTTGAGGTAGTAATCAATCATATATTTACAACAATGAATCTAAATACAATAAAAGAAAACTCAACTTATTTATATTGTATTCTACCGATAGTCCCTCAAGACTATAAGTAGAATACGGAGCCTAGATCACAGTCTTCTATGGGCAAGGTACCCAGAAGGCTGGCTACATTTCCTCACTGGATCGCCATACTGATCCATCGCCGAAGGTAGGCACCAGCGTTCTGATCACCTGAAGAGTCAATGATTCGTTTTGATAGAGAACCCTCAGTCAAAGAGTTCAGGACCCCACGGTCCAAGCGTCTCAACAGCAAACGGCACAAACAAATAACTTTCACTGAGGATTACATATTTGCGCCGCTTGAGTGATTCAGCTGTTTCCACCGCCGAACCGGCTGATCTAGACGTGCTTGGTAAATGTGATGCGGCCAACGTGTCTACGCAGGTCGCGTCCCATACCAAAGGCTTGTCACGCTGCCAGCGATTTAGAGTCATTCCGTCACGAAGCCTATCATCGTCACGTGCAATATTGTTCGGCTCCTATAAAGCCGGCACGTTAGCAGTGGCAAGCACCCTCCGTAAGAGATCGCGGAAGGATAAGAAGGCGCGATCATCACTCAGCATTGCGACGGCAAAAAGACCGTTCTATCCAGGGTTGATTACCTCTGTTCCACAGACGCATTTGTGTGATGCCCTAATGCGAGAACCCAAGCGCAGGTTTATAGCTAAAGAAAAGAAATTATTAACCATCAATGTACCTATATTTGTGGAGGCGATAGCTTGGAGCTAGAAATCAGAACCTTACGGGAAACAGCAAGGGTGCGGCCACGTCCTGTAGAGTTAGTTACATTTAAAAGTTCTGTATTTAATCCTCTTCAAATGGGTTCATCGCAGCATTGTTGCGAATTCAGGATCGTAGGAATGTCTTCACGAGAATAGGCCATTTTCCTGGCGTTTAGTGATTCATTTAAAAATAATGTACTGGCAATATCCCAGTGTTGCATATTTGCTTTAAATAAGAGGCTAGAGCTGTAGGCAGAAGAAAGAAAAGCCGGTAGAGCCACGTTAGAGATTTTGCGAATGCCTCAACCTCCATACCTAATGGGTAGGGAAGCTTGGATCCAGTAGATGTCTTAAAGTTCAGAATTTAAAAATTTTGTAAGCACACCTTTACTGCGCTCATCTAGTGGTTTTATAAGATTAAAAAATTTCCAAAGCGGGGCGCATCGTAAGACATATGTTAATTTTGGTACAAACAGACAATGTCGGATAATGTAATATGCAATTTGAGAGTGAATATCGAAAAGTTTAGAGCATGATAGATCAAATGTGGCTGATTGCTCAGACAGATAATTTGATATGGCCTCATCTAGAATAGGAGCTTTAAGCAAACGAAGAGAATCCTTCTTCAAGACCTTAATACCAGGTGCGACAATATTGAACATATGGATAATATTCTCGCTTTCGTTTGTAAACAGATTTTTGGACAAAAAACTCTAATTTTGAGAAATTTAACTCTAATCCTATTGAATTGAATTTTAAAATCAGAATATGTATGGTTATGGAGTATAATTTCTCCAACGTCGCCTAGAGTCTCTGGACGATGACCAGATGTGGTATCTGGTCATCGTCCATTGCATTTCGATTTGAGCGATTCGATGCTCGGATGGATCGCCAAGCTGAAGAATAAAATAGACCTACTTGTTAGGGAAAACTTTAGTATTAGAATAAATGATATTTTATTCGACCTAACATCTTGGAAGGAAAAGCAACAAAGTAATAATAATAAATGCCAAGGCCGAAGTGTTGATTTCTGTTCATTTATCCAGAATGAACCAATGGCGTAGATAAAATAAACTGAAGTTTCTGAAGCGAAAACACAAAGGATCAGGCACAAGTAAATAACTACGCATGAGTTGGGCAGAGGAAGCACATTCACTATTACCTGTAGAGGCACCTCCGGAGAAGCTATCCGAAGGTAAACATAATATCAGTAGGTAGCTGTTTACAAAGATATCAAACGGCGAACAATTTGTACGTGTAAATATATATTATAGTTGTTAGTTTCTGTCCTTAAACTTTGTTATTCTCGAACAAACAATTCATTCGCACATGTTGTATGCTCCCAAGCTAAGAAATTTAGTTTTGTATCATGGGTAATAATCAACAGAAGGCAAAACGAAAAATTCGCTTAGAACATTTACCCTGTTAGGTATCGAACAGAAGTTATAGATTAAAAAGTATTTCAATCGTGTGATATTCCGTGCATACCAAAAATTATGTATAAATCTTAATATATATAAATCTCGTGTCACAATGTTTGTCCTCAATGGACTCCTAAACTACTTGACCGATTTTAATCAAATTTGCACACCGTGTGCAGTTTGATCCGACTTGAAAGATAGGATAGCTAACATTTGGACCCGGTAGGTGGCGCTGGAATCGGGTTCTAAATTTTATTAGTTCAGGGCAGAACAACGTCTGCCGGGACAGCTAGTATTCCTATATATATTTGATAAAAACCTATTAATATTATAAATGCGAAATTAAGTCTGTCTGTGTGTCGATCTGTTATGCTTTCGCGGAAAAACTATTGGACCGATTTGGCTAAAATTCGGTATATTTAAGTGGCAACTTTCAGCGAGGTAGTAAGGGGAAGTGCCTTAACCGTTGCAGCTACACGAAACTGGTCTTAGGAGACTATCCATAATTTTTCGTGATATTTTGATCACCACCATTTACACATGTTCAAAAAAAATTAGAGTTAACAAGAAAATAGCCATTACTATTATCACTACTGACAAAGCTCGAATTGATCATTTTCAAATTTGATATTTTATTTTATACAAATACAGTCTTATGAAACCAAATTAACGTACTAAAAGTCTAAGCTGTGAGGTGTATTTATTTTATTCACTAGTTCTGACTTTTTATGACTTCTTGCGCTAAGAATTCAATGTTACCCACGTATTTTTCTTTTAATAGTAGGTCCTTTTTGTGTTTTATCTCTAGGCGAGGTCTTTGACGTCATATGTGCTTTTTGAACAAGAATTC
Organism: Dendrolimus kikuchii; assembly: GCA_019925095.2. Taxonomy (NCBI): domain Eukaryota; kingdom Metazoa; phylum Arthropoda; class Insecta; order Lepidoptera; family Lasiocampidae; genus Dendrolimus; species Dendrolimus kikuchii. The sequence goes on from CM034401.1 coordinate 5,021,169, forward strand.
TTCTTTGAAATACGCTTCTAGTAAATCTGCATGACATACTGTTTCCAGAAATGAAATAAAACAAAGATAGGTTTTTTTATTATAATAATCCGCAGGCAAACACACACATTGTATATCCCCAAGCTAAGCAAGTGACGCTTGTATTGTGGATGATATACAACGGACTACTAGGGGCCGATCCCAGACACCCAGACCATAGCAAATAACAGAAAGTTTGATTCCGAAATTTACCATACCAGGAATCGAACCCGGAGCCTCTGCGTTCCAGCAAATTAGGCCGGCTAAGACTTAGCCCGTTCAACCATGGAGACCGCCATATACATTTATATTGTTGTTATACAGCAGACAGCCTGATGGTACACTTGATGGAAAGTGATTACCATCGCCTAAGGACATTTGCAACTCCAGAAGTATTACCAATGTGCTGCCTGCCTCTTAAGGAGACTGGAACCTGTCCACTGATGACGAAACATAGTCCAACTACGGCATACTCTAGACCAGGGATGGTAGCCAATCAGATAGGCAACTGCCCTACCACCTGGCTGTGGGTTGTTTTGTCAACTCTTACGACAGGCGGTCGGCCGCAAGAATTGGTATTCTTACTCCGTCCCTATCCGAATAATGGGAACACAGTTCTAAAATTGGATCAAACACAATATAACCGTGTTGCTGGCGAGCTTCTTGCCGCTTCGTCTCCTTAACAGCAATAACATGTTGCGAAGCGGTGTACTTACAAGGAAGTAAAATTACATTTTAACTTATCTGTATGACGTTCAAAAAGTTTTGTCTAGTGGAACTTATTTTGAAAAATAAAATGAATTTTGATTTGATATAATTAAGACTTCGTTTTCATTTTTAATTTGATGTAATTAATTATCCGTGCAGGCACGGCATATCGTAAGAGGCAACAAAATAACCCACAGCCAGGTGGCAGGGTATTTGCCGGTCTGGATGACTACCACCCCTGGTCTAAATTATGACGCCATAACAAGCTCGACTTGTGTTTCGGCATTAGTGGCCACGTTCTAGTCTCCCTTTAGAGAGCAGCAGCACACCGGTAGTACCTTTGCTGTTACAAATGTCCATAGGCTATGGTAACGGCGTTCCATCTGGTGCTCAGCAAAGTGGGCAGGGGAACTTCTGTCAAATATGTTGCAACAATAACATTCCACACAAGAATTTCACACATCACACATCCATGTATGAGGCACTGCGAGTGATTTCTGCGTTTATGAATTAATTGAAGGTTACAAAGCTTAATTAAACCTTGATATGCACGTGTGTGTGCATGTGTATTTTTTAATGACCCCCAGCAAAGTGGGCACGGGTAAGCTATAATAATAAATAAAATAATATAAATTCGTGGTCGTTGATCGTTGGTTTTCCTGAGAAAGTCCACTTTTCGTAAAAAGTCCACTCTGGCACAGACTATATCCGCTCTTTCCATTAAATACTTTCGCCCATCGGCATTTTTTTTTAAACTTGTAGCCGATCTTCGAACAAAATTTTTCTCATTGAAGAATATCCGCACTTAAAATTAGGCATCTGGTCTTGGTATTTTTCTAGAATTCTAGTCACCGATGCTTATTCCCCGTTGTCATAATATGAATCAATGATACGTTTTAGTTCGCTGACATAAAAGCTATCTAGATCAGTGACAGTCGCTGTCTTCTTAACATTTGCTCTTGGTATATTCGGGTTGCCTGCCTGTGATACTTCGGTTTTTATTCGATCCACGGTCGCTCTACTAACTCCACAAATCAGTGCTGCAAGCTCTCGTGGATTATTAAAATTGAGGCAAGCTTTTTCCTCGGGGTCAGTTTTCAATTCTTTTAAAAACAGGAACACGTTATGAATTACAGCCCGAGCTTGAGCGTTGATGTCACCGTTTAATTTCTTCAAAAGCACGTTAGAAAATAAATTCTCCATTGTGCGTATTGCGTAACGAAGCGAAAGTAATGTAATGAGTGTCATAACAAAAATATTATATTTATAGAAAAGCACCAACCCTTACTCCTAACGACCAATCAGAATTCTAATGAAGGTCACGATGACGCATCGACCCCGCGTGCGCAAGTAGCTAAGTATCGATAACCGGTTGCATTGCGTGCACATTCCTACTATCAGTGACATATATTGCCCGACGACTCAGTTTAAAATGCCTCGACTATAGTACATAATAAAACTACATTTTAACGGTTTAAGCGATTTTTATCATGCCTATGTTTCGGCCGCTTTTCAGTAGCCGTGATCACGTAGTTGTATTAAGTATACTAGTAGAGAAAACTTAATAAAATACTGTGCCTACATACGTTACCTAAATATAGAACGTAAGTAAAAGCCAGCTAGTAATAATATTCACCCTTTGCAATAATATTCTCGGTACGTACTCGTAACATGTACAATAACAAAATAACAGAGGCGATATCAAGAGTGCTCGCGTATCTCCGCAACGTTACGTCTTTCACAGAAGATTAACGCTCTATTCTAAAGGTAAACGCCGTTTCAAATGCTATAAATTCCACCGCTGTGCTCGTTCCATCCGTGAGAACGCACTTTATCGGAAATTAGTAGGTAGGCACTGAACAACCCACATGAATGGATGTTACATTTGCGGAATCTCTGCTCAATAATTTGTTGTCGATTTGATTACACGGGCTGTGTTGCCTGGTTACAACTCGTTCGATCTTATCCCGTAGTTTAGTAATTTATACAACAAAATCTATCTATCTATATATTATTATAATAAATCTGCAACTAGTTCGAATTCGTACATTGCGTTTAAAAATGTGAACAAAATCAGGGGGGCTCAGCCGGGGGCCTTTGCCCCGGGTGGACAATTCAGAGGGCGGCTAATTCAAATATCGCAGACCATCGAGACGTCCAGTACTTTAAGCACGTAAATGACTTTTCGCGCGGCACGTAAGTATAGGTTACAAACGCGTGTCCATCAGTGGGCGTCTGATGGCTGAAATGATGATGATGATTAAGGTAAGAATATAGGCGAGCGGGGGCGGCATATTTCTGTTTTTGCCCGCTCTCGAAAAAATTCAAGATCCGTGGTTGACTACTACTCTACTTTCATATTATCGCAGAAATTGCCTGATGTACTTTCGGAAATTGTAAGATGCCGGTGGCAACATTGTTAGCGAATGTAGAAATCGTTCACGTGAGGAATGGCAGCTATCAACCTCGCCTCGGGCGGTATGGTTAATGAACTACAATGTTGAAAGCTGTATTAAATCCAGAATCGGTTTCCTTGAAAATTAAAGTGATTTATTTGTATTATCAAAATAAAAATGTGTAAAAATCAGGCGGGATAATCCGGACCCGGAGATTCCGAAAATGCAATGTTTAGAATTTTTGTCTGTCTGTCTGGGTGTTCTAGCTAATCTCTGACTGGCTCTGATGGCTGGACCAATTTTGACGGGACTTTCACTGGCAGATACTTAATGTTATAAGGAGTAACTTAGGCTACTTATTTGTGTTCCGTGAAAAAATATTACACATGGACGAAGTCACGGGCACAGCTAATTTTATAATAAATATATGATGTAAAATAAAGTTTTCTTTTAATATTTATTTAATATATTTATTCCACATTTACGGTCTTGTTTATTTAAACCTAATAGAATAAGATTAGTTAAATGTCTTGTAACAATTTTTTTTATTTAAAAATGTAAACCAAACGTGTAAACCCCTTCGTAGAACCCGCCATTCTGTCATCTACAGATAAGCGCAATAAGTATATTTTTTCCAGATAATATATGGAGGTATGCTTTCGACATAGCTGACCCATATTGTTTTTCTTTTCCAAAAGCAATTAATCGTACTTCCAAAAACAATTAATAGTTTTACTAGTACTGGACAGCATTTGTTGGGATTATCTACTATATTTACAGCAAAAGACATTAAAAGATCGAATAATAATAAACCTACAGATCAAAAGCTGATTGAACAATCATTACTGTTTCACTAAATTACTCGTTGCTGTGTTAACACACATCACAGCTCCAATCAATCTTACCATTGATAAAGCCAGCCCCGAAATCAGTCAATGTTCAGCCAAACTTGTATCATTACGTATTTCGTTTCAGATTACGGGTCATATTACGATAATGTCTATACTTACGTGACGTCATGGAGAAATCAGTACGTACAAGCCCTGTCGACATTCTAATCTAAATATTTTATACGTCATAGGAATGCACCAACGGTAAATGTAAGACAGTTATAGGGAATATGAGCACAATTAACTATATTCCTCAAAATTTATCTTTATTACAATGACAGCTGTCACTAAAATCACGTTGGGGTCAAGGTATTTTTCCTCTGTGGCCATTACAGACGACAAGAAGGTTGAGGCCTTGAGGAAAACCTTTTTGCCTCGGCTTCAACTCGACGGTTTGGACCCGTTGCAGCCGTCTCACATAACGGTGGTTTCTTAAGGGCTCTCATTGGGCAGTCTGCGGCATCCGATGGACTTCGTATGCTTTGCGTTGGCTTCGCCTGTGGCTTAGTTGGCCATTCATCGGCGTTCAGTAGCCATCTCAGACTTTCGTACCCATCTGTGGCGTCTAGTAGCCTGTCAAAGGCTTTGTGGTCTTTGCGCCTTCGTAATATCGCCCTAATCAAGCGATCGTAAGACATCTCGGGACCATCAACTTCCGTAGTATGAGATGGGAAAAATGTACGCGAGACAACCTCATACTTTATTGACAGGAGCGCACGAATACTGACGTCGCGGGTCTCGATAAGGATTGACCTTGCAAAGTTATGACTAAATGTTAGATGTGTAATTTTATTTCATCATCTTTTATACCAATTTTGTCTGAATAGACTGCTAATACTGAAGATCTGAGACTATAAAAAAAAACAATGACAACTGCACATCGCAATGTTACTTTTCTTCATTCTTATTAATATATTTTGTGGAAAGCAAATAAATACATAAAATATAAAAAAGTTCTAAAATACAAATAAAATGGGCAGGCGGTGACTGCACACGCTCTGTATGACGCCCCTGGATGAAAAATGCCAAATAAGAACAGCAAGGATCGATGTAGATATAACTGCCTGCTCGTTGCTGACGAATATGGAGTATGCTGTAGTTTCATCCAAGCTACTTTGGAATTCGCGTCTTCGAAACAAAAAAAGAGCTTTTAAAAAATGTTCTTATCATCTATTCTACGAAACAACTTTTTCAAAGACAAAAAGATATTAATAAGCTTTTGTATTCTGTAACTAAACAACGAAAATCTAATAAACATTAGTTAACTGAAAGATTCTACGTGAAGATCATGAAAAGTATCATGGAAATAGAAGGAGATAACAATTTATATTAAATCTAAGAAGAAAATATAATCGGATTTTACTGATATATTTCATAATAATAGCAAAGGTCCCTTGACCAATGTATTGTGAGGAATAACAACAACAATGTACCAGACTGTACTCTGCGTTAGGGTTGTCAAATCTACTATATTGAGCTAATTTTTTAAAGTGTCTCCAAATCCCCTGGCTAGGGCTTTCTATTGCTTTTAGTTACGTAAACTACAAATCCATAACTCTGAGAAATGATTCAATTTTTCAGGATTATAAGTATGTTATACTCTTATTTTATTATAAAATAAACGTATATACCACATTTTATGTGGATTAGTATATCCCTGAATCAATGAAAAATATCCAAACAAATTTAAATATTTTCACATTTATAAAGGTTATTAGGCATATAGATCGAGAATATAAAATAATAATTTAGGACAGGAATAAATGTTAATCTAACGTAGCTCCGTTAGACCCGATCGCGCTTTCGGACTCTATGTTCATATATTTTAAACTCTGCAGGCTATCAACATGGACCACACACAAATATTTGAGATGCCACTCCTGTTTTAATGCCTAATTTTTTCATTAGATACACAATTAAGAGCTACATGTCACGGAGAGGCAAATGCTGTAGTGGATGCGTGAAGGCACGCGAAACGACCTCGTTAGGAAGTCTTGCTTCTGCGGCAACCTTCATGTTCGTGACATAGCTGACACCTGCAAGAATATTGCCTTTGCTGGTACGGCCACGTTTTACAGAAACCAGCTATTTATGTAGAGAACAATTGTCTAGCCATACCGCCTCCTCCAGGTCTCGGTAGAAGGGGTATGCCCAGGAAATGCTAGCTTGATATCGCAAGAAACGTCTTGAGTTACAGTGGTCTCATAATGAGGGATGCCGGAGACCGCACGTACTAGAGAAGACAAAATAGGAAAGCGAACTCCGGTGTCCGGAGCTGACGCTCTGAACACAACCAGCATTAAACATTTTCATTGAATTAAATATAAAAATTTTAATATAAGATGAGCCATTTGAGAGATTATTTAAGACAAGCATTCAGAGAGACTGATAGACAAAAGTTTTAAAGTTCTATTCGCTCTCTCTAATTTTAGAATTACAAACATAAACTTCAATTTTATTCATTGATAAGCATCTGATATAAATATAATATCTAAGATTACTTTGTGATCCGGATATTACGCAAGGAATTTTTCTTAACCCGCTCAAAGGTGTTAAGAAATACCTATAGCATAAATAATGAACAAAACCTGGTTGTGACAACCCTACAGTGCCCGTGGCTTTAGGAATGTGAGTGAGCAAAAGCTGCCCATTGTAATATCCCCAACGCAGCTCTGCGAAAGAATAGCTTTTGTTTGTTTAGGGCAAAACGCGAAAAAAGTAATCAATTCACTCATTCATCTCTAAGCCGATATTTTTGTCCAAAATAATAACATAGCCGGACGCTTTTCTCTGTACATTTACGTGAAACGTTTCTAAACTAGATGGTGTTGTATAAAAGTGCACAGTAGACATAAATATAATAATATCTGTGAGGGGTGTCGAGTTCGTACTCTCACGGTTTAAGTCCCGCAGATGAAGCGCTACGGTCCTCAACGGAATGTTAGGAAAATAAAATAGATTGATAGATTACACAAATACAAAAGTGAACTTACATACTACAAGTATGCACAAAGGGCGGTCTTATCGCTAAAAAGCGATTTCTTCCAGACAACCCCAGGTATGAATTGATATGATAATGGCGATAGAGGTATACATAACCTAAAGTATAATTACTTACATTTTAATAATAAATACTTATATGATAACTATTTAGAAGTTTTAACACATATAAATAGATATATACTTTATATACATACCATATAAATACATATCTATGAAAATATATAATATACCTATATATAATATAATAAATAATTTTCATCCGTGCAGGAACGGAGAAAGAATACAATTTCCTGCGGCCGGGCGGCCTGTCGTAAGAGGCGACTTAACAACCCACAGCCAGGTGGTAGGGCATTTACCCGACTGGATGGCTACCACCCCTGGTCTAAAGTATGTCGCCATAACAACCTTGATTTGTGTTCCGGCATTAGTGACCAGGTTCCAGTCTCTCATAAGAGAGCAGCAGCGCATTTGTAGCAACTTTGGTGTTGCAAATGTCCATACGCGATGGTAACCGCTTTACATCAAGTGGGCCGTCTGCCTGTCTCCTGATCTCCTGCAATAAAAAAAAATATTATTTTTAGAAAGATTCTTATAGTATTTGTAAACAGAATAATAATATAATAACAGCCCATGAATATCCCACTGCTGGGCTCGGGCCTCCCCCTATAGGGATACGGACAGCATACCCGCCACGCTTGTCCAAGACATCTTAGCATGTTTGACAAGTCGGTTATCTCCATGTGCAGGCTACATAACGATGTTTTTCTTCAGCGTTGTTAGCACGTGGCAATTGTGATAATGTGCACATTATTTCGAAAACGTTCTAAGAGGTGCATGCGTTTAGGCTAGGATTCGGACCAGCAACTTTTGAGTTTTGTATGCGTGCGCTAACCATTTCGCTACCACGACTCGAATACCGTCATAATATAATGTAATATTTACATTAAAACACTTGGTAAAAACAGTATTTCCACTTTCTGCCGCGGGACTTAAAGCGTGAGACAGTCTATCTACTATATGAATTTAAAAAAGAGAAAATAAAAGAGAGAGAGAGAGTCAAGTGGGTTAATTCGGACCGGCAGATTTCAATAATGTAACACTTAAAACATTTACCTGTTTGTCTGTCTTAATAAATCTGAACTTAAATGAAACTCAAACCAGAACCAACTTACGTCCTAGCTCAACAATTAGGATACTTTTTATCTCGCTGAACTACGTTTTTTTTCGTGGAATAGACGAATAAATAGCCATGAAAATGGAGCTGCCATCGCGGTTTAGTACCGGCGTTTTAATTCAATAACAAGACGTCGACATTGCAACGCGAACGAAGTTTGGCTGGCACTACTAGTATGGACATAAATGTATTTTTTTTTAAATTTATTGCAGGAGTTCAGCAGACAGGCAGACGGCCCACTTGATGGAAAGTGGTTACCATCGCCTATAGACATTTGCAACACCAAAGGTGCTACAAATGCGCTGCTGCTCTGTTAAGGGAGACTGGAACCTGGGCACTAATGCCGGAACACAACATAAGGTTGTTATGGCGGCACACTCTAGACCAGGGATGGTCGCCATCCAGTCGAGTATAATACCCCACCACCTGGCTGTGATTTGTTTTATCGCCTCTTACGACAGGCCGCCCGGCCGCAGGAAATTGTATTCTTTCTCCATTCCTGCACGGATAGCCTCGTAAGAGTTTTGTGTGAATAAGTTCGCATTAGACCACGATCACGGCTAATGTCAAACGATGATACGTTCAAAAACGGAACCTTCTTACCTAGGAAATCTATTTACAAGAGACTTGAAGACATGTTGTAAGTACTTTTCAAGAAACACGGATTCTGGTATTTGGTATCTAGTAGTGCATTCCATAGCTCTGCCATACGCAGAAGGAATGGGGAGGCAAAACGTGTATTTCGCATTGGTAGTGTTTTCATTGTGAAAAGATCGTAGATCAGAGCGCCTTGTTGTCCGAAGATGGAATGGTGGAAGGGAATCAGGTCGAATAGTTCAACCACACACTTCCGAAATTAATCCAATATAATATCGATAGACTAACAACTCGATGCTGACGTTCTTAGCTCTAAAGCCTTGTATTGACAAGCTAGTTGCTGCCAATTAACATCTTGGCCCTTCTCTCAATTCACAAAAGAGCCAGGAAGCTGGTCGGCAATGATTTTATTAGGAAATATCATCACATCGGTTGTAATGTTTTTTTCAAAAAATAGTTACATATTTAAGTATTTTTACGTCATTTGTATTAATAATTATTAATTACACTTGATATTTATTGAATTTTATGTCTTTTTTTTTTTGTTAAATTTTGATGAGAAATTGACGTCAAGTTTACCCAGTTAAACAACCGCAAAGTTTTTAAGTTGATAAGTATTTTGTATAGATTCGAAAAAAAAGTAGAGATAGGACTTCCAAAGTCATTTGGCTATGGGGGCCTAAGTTTCAGTTCAGTTTGGGACCCTAAATAGTTGAGAATCCCTGGTCTAGAGCATAAATGCAAGGTTACGGGGTTATCTGTTTTTTTTTATCGGATACATTTCAGGGAGTGTTCTTCAGAACTGCACGAGCTGGTTCCTCCATCTCCATTTTACTGTCGGACACCCAGAAGCACCGGTTTGCGCCACTGTTATATGGTGGAAACACCACCAATCAGAACCAAGCGATTCGCTTCATTTCTTCTGGTGCGCACTGCCGAAGAGTGGAATAATTTGCTGGAGTTTATTTTTCCTGACAAATACAATCTTAAAGTCTTCAAGTCACGAGTGAATAGGTAGGTATCTTTGAAGTAAATGTGCTTTATGCTAGACCGCATCATCACTCAACATCAGGTGAGACAGTGGTCAACCGCAAACCTATACACCCAAAAAAAAAACTCCAAAGCTTCAAGCTGGTATTTAGCTGAGCCGTCCCAAAGGTGAGAACAGTACTCCATGTAATAACTACGGAACCCTAAAGCTCACTCCAATGAACAGAAATATGGGTGGGTGGTACCTAATCTACTACCTACGGTATAATTACACGTTTACTTATTAAAAAAATCTCAAATATTATGATTGGAGATAAAATTTTGGAGATTACGAAACCAACATTATTTACTCGTCGAACACGTGTAACTGCCGTTAAATTTCAGTGCCTTAAGCCATAAAGAGGTTATGAAGTCTAAGATTATGTGACAACGGTACCCCGAAAACCTGAAGGTTTCCAATAGCCATAGATTGAAATAAGCAGCATGTGTTCTAAATTGACGATACATACATAGAGCTGATAATACACGTAAAATTATTAATTTAGTCAATGCGTGTTTCTTCTTTCGCGGATAATCTTGTTTTTTTATAATCATAAAAAAGTATCCATTGTCCTAACCACGACAGGACCTATCAATATACCAATTATTGTAAAAATCGTTCAAGACAATACCTTCCATGAGATTTTTTAAGGTGTGAGCTAACAAACTCAAAGTTAAAATAAAACATTTCATGTGAATTAATTCATATAAATAATCGTAAAAAGAGTATAAGCAAACCAACACAAATTTGTCGTGTATAAATACAATTCAGTAATGTAATGGATTTGAAGAAAACCAGCACAAATAGTTAGTAAAATTTATTAAAGTTCCACAATTTTAGTCTCAACACAACTTATCACAACAACTAAAGACAAAGAGCTGACACAATCCACGAAACGGTAGTTCAAATTGCTCGATGCACCCGTTCGAGTCCTATGTCAGCGCTGAGTAGAGCGCCTAGCTGTGCACGACCACCTCCCGTTGCGGGTGAGAGGCCTGCGTACAGCAGACTGGCGCTGTTTTTTTTTATTGGACTTGACTTTATGTTGTTGATCCGAAGACCTCACAACTTTACCGGGGTTTTCGGGGTGAGCGCCTACGCGAGGCGAAGGCGGTCGAGCCCGGTAGCGAAGGCGCTTGAGCTCGGGGACTGGCGCTGGACGGCCAAGCGCCAGCTTATATAGGTGAGGTCGTCTCGATGGGCGTGCAGGCGCACGTGAGGTTGGGTGCGGAACGCGTATGTGTGCGTAGACGCTAGTGAAGGCGCGCTGAGTGTTGGCTTGGTGCTACAGCCTCCCCCTCTGGTTGCGATGGCGTCCCGACGAGCAAACAGATTAGTTTTACTGGTAGGCGGTTCTTCGGGGGCGCCCTCGTCCACGGGTAGACTGCGTTGAAGTAGAGGCAGTCTTGGCCTTCGGTGGTCGTCCTCGTTTCTTTAGTGGACAGACTGGAGCAGACGGCGCTTCCGAGTTGCCACGATATAGGAAAAAGCAAGGGTTGTGGTACACACCAAGTGGCTTATCCGGAGTAGTGAGATCTGAAAGAATATAAGAAGAAGCACCATGGCGCTTATGCCTAAAATAAGGACCGTCTTTTCGGGGACAGAATTTTGAATTGATCCCTCGAGCGGCCTGGCTTACTTGGTGAGTTGAAGCCAGAACTGGGTCACCTGGATTATAACCAGGGTCTGCACGTCTGCTTTTATCTCCCAGTTGTTTCCTGCGTGCTTTATTATGTTCACGCATTTCACGAGCTCTATTCAGCGTATCAGCAATTTGAAGAAGCTTGGGAATTATCTCGGGCACGAAGTTCTCTGACAAAATTATTCATTGTACATTATACATTGTCGTCCGTTGTTCGGAATTCTCGGGAGAAAGTTAGGTATGCTGGTGTATGTCCTGTGACGATAGTGTTTGCGGTATTCATCGCAAACCTTACACTATATAGCTTTGCGTCCCAGGTGCGGTGATCATCTTACACTAGGATAGCTAGCTGTATCTTCATGTCTCTATTCTTGCGTTCTACTGGGTTTGCCTCGGGATGGTACACTGGAGTATGAAGATGTTTAATGCCAAGGCAAAAGATGAGCTGCTGTATCACTGTACTCACGAATCGAGATCCATTGTCACTAATTAGCCTTCTTAGGATCCCCTAACAGAGACATATTTCATCCAGCAAGATCTTGGCACAATTTTCAGCGCTAGCAGTCTCCATTGCAAAAAGTTCGATCGAACCAGTGGCTAGGTCTTCGGCAATGAAGAATTTAGTATGTAAGTTTTGCCATTAGCAGTGACTGGCAAAGGTCCAAATAAGTCGAAAGCCACTGTTTCAAATCGTTGATTGATTGATGTAGTTTGTAATAGGCCAGCTGGTTTTAAGTTCACTGGCTTATATCGCTGGCATGGGATGCAGTTCTTCAGATATCCTTCAACATATTTCCTCATTCCCTTCCAGTGATATCTCCTTGCAATGTTTGCCCACTCATACTGTGGGACTACAAGTCGAGCTTCTTCAGAGTCTAAAGTTGGATTGTATCGGTAAAGCAATTCATTATTCATTACACAACCTTTGTTGCTGCAGGATATGGCATTTTCAGTTCATTCTGCGGCTAATTTCAGTAGGCGATTTTGTGGCATATTCAACAACAATGCTGCATACTCCACAATCGTTAATCGGTTGTTCATCACATATGGGTCTCGAGAGGGTATCAGCAATTACATTCGTTCTTACCCTGGAGTATATTAGATGGTTACGTCGAATGCTTGTATCTGGAGAGCCCATCTAGCGAGACGTCTCACTGGAGATAGAAGTGACATCAGCCATTTCAGAGCCTGATAATCCGTAACTACTGTTACTGGAACTCCCTCCACATATCCTCGGAATTTGGTTATTGCCCAGACCACACCGAGTGCCTCTTTCTCGGTGGCATTGTTGTTGCGTTCTGCAGATTTGAGCAATCTACTTGCAAACTCCACAGGGCGTTCGTCCTCACCCTCTCTCTGCATCAAAACAGCTCCAAGCGGGTAATTGCTGGCGTCAGTCTTGATCGTATAAGGCTTTGTTTCATCCGCTTGTCGAAGTATGGGAGCTATAGTGACACGTGTTTTCAGTTGCTGAAATGCAGTCTCTTGCTCATTCTTCCATACCCATTCTGCCTTTTTCCGTGTTAAGCATGTAAGCGGCTCACTAATTTTGGAAAATATTGGTGTAAAGTGCTGGAATCATGAACACGTTTGAAGGAACATCATCAAGTGCTTCAAGTTCTTAGGCGCTGGTGACTGAACTATAGGTGCTGTCTTAGCTGGGTCTACTTTCAAACCAACTGGGGTGATGAGGTGTCTAAGATATTTAATCGTCGAACAACCGAATCTGCATTTGCTGAAGTTAACCCGAAGGTTGTTTTCAGACAACTTTCTCAGCACTTTGGCCAGGTCTTCTAGGTTTTTTTCGTAGGTAGAAGAGAAAATGATCAGATCATCTAATTTGACGTGTTCTAAAATAACTCTTACTCTGTCGATTAGATGCTGGAATGTTTAAGGCGCATTCCGAACTCCAAAAGGCATTCTCAGAAACTTGTATACGCCAAATGGTGTGATGAATGCAGTTTTGTCTTGATCGCTATCCTTCACCTTCATTTGCTAGTACCCTGCACGTAAGTCTACCGTTGACATAAACGGCGTAGGCTTGGCTGCATTCAATAGCTGGTCTATACGGGGAATGGGATATACATCTGGTACAGTGATGGCGTTCAGTCGGCGATAATCGACGCAATCCCTTACAACACCATCCTTCTTAGGTACTATGATAACTGGTGCTGACCACGGTGACGAACAAGGCTTAATCATCTTTTCATCTAGCATCTTTTCGATTTCCTCCTTTAGCAGAGCCAGCTTTGGTGGTGAAAGGCGATACGGAGGCACCGAGATCAGATTGTGTGACCCCGTAACAATACAATGTTCCGCTAGACTAGTCGGCGCGTTGCTACTACCAAATGCTATTTGGTTCTTCCATAACATTTCGGTTAATTGAGATTTTTGTGCTGTGTCCAATGTTTCCGATATCACGTCCTCAATTGATATGGCGCATTGATATCCACATCATCACTCCTACTACCGCTAGGGAATAGCTTCCTAGAGCAAGGGGATAGTTCGACTTCAGCCCCATGCGTAGCCATCTGAGCGTCCCTAAGCATATAATCGTAAAGCCTTGGTGAGTATCCATCTAATAAGGTCCGGGACTTCTTGTGTGGTAGCATTGTGGCATCTATGGGTATTAAGCGATATGGTTTTTCTGTACGAACACTTGTCTCTAGCAGAGCTGACTTCAGGCTTGCATCAGATTTGCGAAGATCTCATGCAGCACAAGAACTAGACTGTGTTGGGGCTGTATCACATACAGCTTTCTTCTCTGTTGTCTCCTCCGAAGTCAAGTACACACATACCAATCGGGGTACTGGACAGAGACGAAATCAAATCTGTCGTTTGTATATCTGCGAATCAGCTTCACAGCGGAGATCTCAAGTAGAAAACCTCTTGAGCAGTTTCCACTTGCGCCATTGATGTTTCTGTGGTATTTTCCTCTTAAAGTTCATAGATGACATCTGGTTCTCCAATGAAATGCCAAGTCATCTGTGGGATGTTTAAGACCATTTCAGCGTCCTGGATAAATCCAATTCCCAATAATGTGCGAGATTCGTGGGACCCAGGAAATACAATAAATGTTGTAGGCACGATACGGTTACATAGATTGATTGGTGCTCTTACTGTCAACACGTTGCGCTGGGTTTTCTTACCGTCTGCCAGTGTTACGGTCAGCTGTTTCTCTCCAAAGTGGTATCCGAGCTTCTTTAAGCATTGGTAAAAACCGTAGGACGCAACGCTTGTTTTTGCGCAAGAATCTATATATGCTGTACCCGCAATCATGCGTACACCGATGGCATTGACTGGTTTATGGCGGGCATCCATTTGCACATTAATGGAACAGGACTCAACTTTAAGATTTTGCGAATCAGCTTGTGGCTTTTTGCTACATACGGGGCATTTGGACCTTACCACTCCTGGTGTGCCACACCCATAACAGCAAAACTTTGGCTGTGAAGGTGATGGAGCTTGTGTTCCAATGGCAGCTACCATTAGCTTACTCGTAGTTGGTTGGCTACCACTGGCCAAAGCGGTCCCTTGGTCTTTTAATTTTCGCCTACAATTTTCGCTGAGATTTCCTGGGAATCGGCAATATCCACATCTCGGTTTCTTACCCTGGACCTTATCTTCCACTTTCAGTTGCGGGGCGTGGGTGTGAGGAGGTTTCCTTTCAGCTAGCAGCCGCTCTACGCCTCTAGCTGCTTTCAGGAGTTCATCAAACGTCTTCACAGTTTCACGTGCCAGCTTCGCACGGATTTTATAACTGATCTGACCATAGATCATATCTAGTTGCTGGGATTCGGTATGACCTGGCATTGGTAATTGTGCAAACAAGGCCCATTTCCTTATCACAAATGTCTCCGTCAGCTCCTTCTCGTCCTGTTTGATGCCAATTATATCCTGATAAATCTGGTAGGCCGGTCGCTTAGGAGCAAACGCAAGACGTACCCTGGATTGGAATTGTTCCCAAGATGAGATTTCACCCTTAATGCCATTCCACCAGGTAGCTGCTTCATCCTTAAGAATAAGCGATATGCTTTTAATGGTATCTTCATCTTTAATACCTTCTAGGTTTTTAAATGCTGATGCTGCCGCGAGGAAGGTTTCCACAACCTCCGTGTCCTTGGTTCCATCATAGGAAATCTTACAGCTGGCAAAAGATTTTCGTTGTTGCGAGCCAATCACTGACAGTAGCTTCTCATATTGTTCTATTGAGAAATTCATTGTTTCCGGATACTTTTCTTTTATACTCCTTTTTATTATGCCACTTTTAGGGCTGGCTTTCTTGCGGGCCTTCACGTTCAGCGCCAGTTTTTAATGGATTCGAAAAAAAACCGGCACAAATAGTTAGTGAAATTTATTAAAGTTCCACAAACAATTTTAGTCTCACAACACAACTTATTACAACAACTAAAGACAAAGAGCTGACACAGTCCACGAAGCGGGAGTTCAAATTGCTCGATGCACCCGTTCGAGTCCTATGTCAGCGCTGAGTAGAGCGCCTAGCTGTGCGCGACCATCTCCCGTTACGGGTGAGAGGCCTGTGTATAGCAGACTGGCGCTGTTTTTTTATTTCAATTGGACTTGACTTTATGTTGTTGGTCCGAAGACCTTACAACTTTACGGGGGTTTTCGGGCCGAAGACTGGCGCTGGACGGCCGAGCGGCGGCTTATATAGGTGGGGTCGTCTAGATGGATGTGCAGGCGCACTTGAGGTGGCGTGCGGAACGCGTATGTGTGTGTAGACGCTATTGACGGCGCGCTGAGTGTGTGCTTGGTGCTACAGTAATAATAAAAAAATTTATTAAATCCCACAATTCATACAGTATTATCCTATTGTGATACATAGTTTGAACGCAATGTGTACGTGTGTGTGTGTATGTTTATTATTGTATTGATGTAATTGTCTATTTTTATAATTATTTAACTGAATCGATTTTATATATATTTACAATGCAGTCTAGTTATAATCTTACCTATAAAAGTCACTAAAAATAGTATAATAAATAAAATACATTAAAAAGTATTTTATTTCTTAAGATATTTGTAATAACTTAAATAAGTATTACACATAAACATGAATGAATCTCTTAAATCTATCAACTTTTCTAATTTTAAATTTAAAACTGTTCATCCAGCTTTACTTGAGTACATTTATTTTAAAACTACCTACTGAGATACAAAGTATGACCATCAAATGTGATGGTCCTGTTCGAAAATACGTATGTATAATAAAAATCAGTTTCTTCTCTGAAATAAATTCCAATTCCGCGAATTTTTCGGAATGACAAGTAATCTATGTAAGCTGCCTTTCACAACGGTCTTGAAGTAAGAACACACAAAAATAAAAGGAAATTAACTTTCGTATTATCTTGTACAGTACCAGTATCCCTCGCACTCAAAAATTGGTTTTGAATTATAAGAAATAGTTAAAATATTCATTCGTTAATAACTGTAAATATTCTTAGCACTGTTGTGACATGTGTTTGTACCAACTCTGTATATTCTGAACACTGTCAATAAGCCAGGAATGTCGATTCCATATCTGAAACGATTATGTTATCAAGCTACGGGCGCCTACGAAAGTGCTACGATTCGCCTACGAGAATTCCTCGTAGCTATTTGACGTAGCCATCTCATGATTTATTTATGACTTACTAAACTGACTGATATTAATTTTAAATGTAATATATTTACAGCTAAAAACATTTCTTAGATTTGTTTGTATAAATTTTAAGTAAGTGCTGTAATACAATATAAATAGAGGTATTTGCATATTTTCCAAAATAAAAATATCTGCCTATACTAAGACGTCAATTAAAGCACATAATTATGTATATAGAAACGAGATGTATGTGCTAGAATTGTAGCAAAAAGTTTTTTTTTATTCTGCCTACTTCTACTGAACTCAGGAGTGATAATAATCATGTAAAAATATTATACATACATACATACATAACTTCACGCCAGTTCCCTTGCGGGGTAGGCACGAATAACAGGGCGCCATTTAGGCTTATTCTTACACACCTCACTTGCTTCTTTGACATTCATAGCTCTTGTCATGCAAGCTCGTCTGTTCTTAAGGCTCCTGACATCACCTTCTGCTAGTATACGATCAATTTGATCATGGAAGGTGTGTCGTGGCCTTCCACGACTTCTGCATCCATCCACTTTTGCATTGTATATCTGTTTAGTCATTCTTTCATCATGCATTCTTTCCATATGCCCGAACCACCGGAGCATAAATATTATATTATATTATAACAAATACTCTACATTTTTTTTTTAGTTTTTTTTAGGCCGTAATATTATGATGATAACAAAATAATTCTAATTTAAATGATTTATTGCAAAACACATTTTTTTGTTTTAATAAAATAACTTGGTAATACTTTTATTGATAACTAGATTTCCATATGGCTTCACTCGCGTGAAATTCGATTCCCTATACAGTGGAAATTATGCCATTTTCGACATTATAAAAAGCTTTTAGCGAAAATTGGTTTAAACAAGATTTCCTATGAGTAAGCGTTAAGATACGAGGTATTGTCGATTTATTTCCTCTTTAGGATACCGTAGGGAATTCATAAAACTCCATTATGTCTACAGAACCATTCGTTGTGCGTGGATATGGTTTGTAGTGTAGAAAAAAATTGTGTTGAAAATTATTCATTTATTTAAATTAATTAATGGATCTTTCATTATGATGCCATTAGTGTGCTATACTATATACTAAAATGACGTCACTCAATGGAATCCCCAAGATCGTGAAAAGTAACAAACATATAAAATCCAAACAAAATAATATTCTCTCAAGTTTTCGCGACTAGTATACATAATAAAACTACGTTTTAACGGTTTTAAACGCGGTAATTAATTGATTTTTATTATTCCGACGTTTCGGGCATTTTTCAGTAGCCGCGATCACGGAAGACAAATAAAATTAAAATTAAATAATTGAAATGAACAAGTTGGCGGTAGGCTAGATAAAACTTTAACAATACTCATTGACACTTGACATTTTTGGCTTTGTTTGGAAGTCCACGCTGGACTCGAAATTCCCGCAGGATTCCTGGGACACAAACTACCGTAATATTTAAAAAATAATTTAAGCTATCATTTTAGTGAAAACTTTGTCAGAATAAGCCAATTTTTATGCACTCGAACAACTTAAAACCGCTCCCAAGAAAATACCCGCGAGATTGCCGGGATAAAAAATATCATATACCTATATTATTACATCACAATTGCTATCAATCATTGAAAAGGTCTCATTGGAATTCGTTTTTTTTTAATCTGGCTACTTTAAATCATTCCCGAAAAACTGCACGGGATTTCCAGGATAACAAATAGCGCTGATTTTAAGTCTAAAAATTTGTTGTCGATCAGCGAAAACCGCATCAAAATCGGCTCAGTAGTTTTTACGTGAATCCGAAACAAACAGACAAATCGACAAACAAACAAGAAATCTAAATAATTGCATCATGTTCTCCGTCGTTTATATAGTCTATTCCAGTTGTATG
The DNA here is from genome assembly GCA_019925095.2 of Dendrolimus kikuchii. Taxonomy (NCBI): domain Eukaryota; kingdom Metazoa; phylum Arthropoda; class Insecta; order Lepidoptera; family Lasiocampidae; genus Dendrolimus; species Dendrolimus kikuchii. Next base: position 5,040,147 of record CM034401.1, read on the forward strand.
TTTTTAAATAGCTTCAATCTACAGACACGGCATATTTACGGCATAGATTAAAAACACAATAACTTAAACCTATTTTTCCATACGCTAGTGATATGACTAACAATTATAGGAATATCTATATTATGTGATTTTAAATGTAGCCACTTAAAATCACATCATATAAATATGAGACGAATCTTGCCTTACAAGTAGAATATGGTAATGTAAATATGAGTAACTTAATCTTTCATAACATTCATCTCTCTTACACTTTATAGAATAATATTATAACATAAAAGTAAAATAGCATGTTTGTAGAAACCGATATTTGAAAGTAATTTAATTCGAAACTGAAAATTATTTCATAGATAAAAAGGCACGAAAGGGATTTCTCATGTCTAAATGAGACCAAAAAAAATCTAGGTGTTGTTGTGATTACAATCAGCTGGTGTAAAGATAAAATTTACGACAAAATAATTATAACGGAGGCTATTTGATTTAAGTGACATTTTGATAATTTATGAAGAGTATAATTTACAGTTTCAACTTTCTAGAAAAAGTGCAATTGTAAATATATGTTTACCATGTATGTAAAAAATATGTTTTCTATATTATCAAACGTTTGATACACCTTGTTGAAAAATAAGTTATTGTTATAGTCCTTTCGAAATGTCACTTAATATATGCCTTCTAGGTTTGATCTTTAAGTGGATAATAGACAAGAGTGCATTATTTTTACCTTTTCAAATACAATCCTTTCTTTGTTCACTCGAATTAAATTTAAGCACTTAATAAATGTCCGATGCATCGACTAAGCAATTTAAATTAGCGCGTTTAATTAAAAGTTTCCTGATCTACTGTTATTGTAACAATAGAGTTTATAGCACATGAATGATAGACCGCCATTCACGATCAACCGCGAAAATTGTGTTTGACTATTTAATAATACAAAGAGACAGCGTGTGTATGCACTACACGCTGGAGCATACCCGTATGCTCTTGTCAGCAGTCGGTCGACGACTGACGCTGGTACACATGACACATCTGCATTTAAGAAGTCGCTATCGTTATGCGACTAATCGATTGGTTGGAGCGAGACCGACTACCTTCCATCTCGTTCGGAATTTCTCTCCCTCAGCTCGCGCTTGCGCTCTGAATTTCAGTCTTCTTTTTTAAGTGGTCAAGTGTAAATAAACTCTTACAAACTGTTTACAAATGTATTCTAGACACCGTTATCATTAGAAGTAATAATTGCAAATTACGAACGTTGCCCGATTAATTATTTACTTAGTAGTAGTGTTATTTTTACTTTTCTTATACATAAAAGGCGAAGGGTTTTTTCGTTGGATGTTGGGCAAAGACGTCACTTGTTGCGCGGCTACTCCTTCGTGGCAATGAAAAGCACGCACGTTAATGCACGCCATTCTTTGACCGTCTGATATTTGCTTTGGTAATTAACTTTACCTTCTTGAACACGTGCGTATACACTGCATATCATACATATATATATATTAAGTAATGTTGGATACATACATGTATATCCAGAACTGAAAGACTTTCAAATGAATTTTAGCTCTGTCTGTATATACTTACTTATATATATTTTTTATACGTTAGACCAAAGGAAATTGTGCGAAACACTGCATTGAATTTTCAACTTTATGGTAGTAATTTAAAGTCTAATTTAGATTGAATTTCTGAATTATAATATGTTAACGGATATAGTGTTAAGGTTATATTTATATTAATAAAAGTTAGAGAAGAATTATCTGTGAGTATATTCTCTGAAGTTTCACTTCTACTGCGTGTGAACTGTACGCATACAATTTATTTAACATACAACAAATTAACGGCAGCTTCCTGGCTTACAATTTCTTACGTTTACGCATGCCACCGATATGTGACGGAAATAACAATCAATCGGACGAAGCTCTATGCTTCCACTTTATTTATACGTACCGCTGAGGAGTGGAGAGTTCCACTCGTCAGCGGTAAGCATAACAAAAGTCGAAGCATATCCATATTTACCATCGTGTTTTTCCTGAAATATACAACTTAGGTGGTTTCAAGTCTCGAGTGAAAAAGTATTTTTAGGTAAAATTGCTCCATCGCAGATTACATTTCCATCTGACATCAAGTGCAAAGTCGGTCAAATGCGAACCAATCTATATATATATAAAACAAAGTCGTGTTAGTTATACCATTTATAACTCGAAAACTGCTGGTCCAATTTTTATGATTTTTGTGTTTTTGAAATTGTCTTCGTCCGGAATAGGGTAATAAGTATTAAAATACGATATTCATCAATAAAACAAATTATCATTAAAAAAACATCGGTCACAACATCAGTCTAGCCATTCGTTTGTGATTCATATTCTTTCCCGGTAGCTTTCGGCAATGGTGCCTAGAATTAAAATCATTTTCATGTGTCGGAATTAGGGAAATTATTTTTGTGTGTTCAATTGGATCCCGGGATGATTTAGATTCAGATTTGAACCAGGCAGATGGCGCTGCAATTGGGTTCCAGGATTTAGGTCAAATTATTTTGTGTATGTGTGTTCAAGTGGATCCCGGGATGGTTCAGATTCACGATTGGATCTGGTAGCTAGAGCGCCGTTGAACACATCCTTAACGGTGGGACCGATTTTGATGTTTTTTTTTCTATATTTTCAAGTAGATTCGATAATGGTTTAGATTAACAATTGGTTCCGGTTGATGGCGCTGCAATCGGTTTTTAGATTTTTGTTTTTTAAGAGCAAGACAACGTCTATCGGGTGCAGTTAGTACAATATAAAAAAAAGTTTAACTTTTTTTCAATTTTGAAATAAAATAAGTTTCACTAATCTCCGTGTCTTCACTAATTTTTATCCGTGCAGGAACGGAGAAAGAATACAATTTCCTGCGGCCGGGCGGCCTGTCGTAAGAGGCGACTTAACAACCCACAGCCAGGTGGTAGGGCATTTGCCCGACTGGATGGCTACCAACCCTGGTCTAAAGAATGTCGCCATAACAACCTTGAGTTGTGTTCCGGCATTAGTGACCAGGTTCCAGTTTCCCTTAAGAGAGCAGCAGCGCATTTGTAGCAACTTTGGTGTTGCAAATGTCCATAGGCGATGGTAACCGCTTTCCATCAAGTGGGCCGTCTGCCTGTCTGCTGATCTCCTGCAATAAAATAAAAAAATATCTCACACATAAAGCTCTTGACTTCGTTGGAATAATACGTCAATAGAAAAACCTTTCTGATTTTCGTATTTAATAAATCTCAAATGTTCATGTCAGAATTTTTTTGGACATTAGCAGACGGGGTTACAGGGTGGAATGTCAATATCACATTTTTGCTTCACGTTTTAAATATAAAGTCAGAACTTTTTTAATACTAAAACAATCTAAACGATCTGTTTTTATGAAAGACTAACTGTTACCCGGGACTTAGCTCGAATTATTTTTTTGCATACTCTAAGAAGTAAACCGCTAAAAAGCATGTATTTCTTTATATCTCATATATATCATACATTAATTATGTGTCGAATTTCATTTAAATCAGACAAATAAAAATTGAATAATCTAAATTTAGTATGTCGTACAACAATTATTTGGAAGGAATTTCTCGTTGAGGTTTTCCCTGTACACGATATGGAGTAATTTAAGAAGGGTGTTATAAAAATTCTTAGAAGCCGGCAACGCGTTGGCAACGCCCCCGGTATTGCAAACGTCCATAGGTGACGGTAATCACCTTTCATCAAGTGGGCCGTCTGCCTGTTTGCTTGCTTCAGCCAATAAAAAAAAACAGAATCTGTTTTTATTTTCATTTTAAACTTGTTGTCCAAACTGGATACTTCAGCATATTTATTATAGCACTAGCTGTTGCAAGCGTCTTCACTCGCGTAGTTTCAAAACAGTCATCGTCTGAGTAGTCAAAAAAAGTAACAAGGTTCAAGGCCCCTGTTTCATCCTCTTAAGGGTTGAATTTCGAAAAACGCCGATACACGAATACCTGTATTTCTTATCTAAAACAGGTAATATATAAAATTTTGTTCTTCTTACTTTAAAAATGACGGATTTTCATACAAACTTTCATCCCCTTTTTCACCCCCGTAGGGATTGACTTTTCAAAAAGCCTTTCTTAGTGCGCACCTACAGTATAGAAGGAACTCACCTGCATGCAAATTTTCATGCTCCTATCCCCAATGCTGTGCGTTGATATATCAGTCAATCAGTCAGTGATATAAGCAAATATATATATGTATGTATGTAATAATTTTTTTCTATGGTTTTAGCATCGCAACCCTAAAGATATTAAAATGTATGATTAGATACAAAAAAAATAAGCATATAATATAATTACATAAAAATACACATAATAGTTATTAAAAATAATTATCTAGATATCAAAATACTAAAGTATCGCAAAATATCTAAACAAAGTAGCGTATCAGATATTTAACAAGAGGCCTTGTTTGAAAAGTAATACAAAAGAAAGAAAAATTACTTCTTTATTTCATTGTACTTTTTCGGTACTTATTACTCTTTAAGTACTAATAATAATTATATTCTTTAGAAAAATCGACTAAGTGCGTGTCTGCGCGTGCGTAACATCGGATTCCGTAGCAGTGAAGAACTCACTATTCTTCTTCACTACAAACCCTAAAGAAGCGTGTAACATGAAACACCTTATATTCCGCTATATGTTACTCTGTGAGTTTATTGGGTGTCTTGTCATTATTACGACGGTAATATTTTTTATATTGTGAAGTGTTTGGTTAATTTATTTCTTTATTTGGACAACACAACAGATAACAATTATAAAACTACGTTTTAACGGTTTTAAGCGCGGTAATTTTATTTGATTTTGGTTTTTCCGACGTTTCGGCCACTTTTCAGTGGCCGTGATCACGGAAGACAAAGATGTCAAGTGTCAACGAGTATTGTTAAAATTTTATTTAGCCTACCGCCAACTTATTAATTTTAATTATTTAATTTTTAATTTTGTTTATGGTTATTATTTAATCTATGGGAGCCTGATCTAATTTACTACCGCTTCGCAACATGTTATGGCTTGAAGAGAAGAAGCGGCGCAAGAAACTCTTCAGCAAACATGCCTAGCTCTAATAATTTTATATAATATTAAAATGGGTGGAAGGAAAAATAAAAGTAATTATCAGTCAAGTTGGTTTGTTGTTTGTCCGTTGTACGCAGAAAGAGCTCACAGTGTCTCGAGGTCTGGCAGCTGGTTTTTGCTGGGTTTGGGTCTTAATAGTTTTGATAATTGGATCCCAAACAGGTGGTACTTGCCAACCATCTTCTCTATTGAAATTTGGGTGTTTTTTGATTTCAATAGCCTCACGCATCATTCTAGGTATGAAACGATTCTCTTTCGCGAGGATTTGTGGGTTATCGAATCTGATGTAGTGGTTGGGTTTATCCAGCGTGTGTTCACTGATCGCAGACTTCGTAGACCTTGTGTGTTTCATGTCAGCAATGTGTTCTTTTACTCTTGTTTTTATGCTCCTCTTTGTTTGCCCAATGTATGACAATCCACACTCACAATCAAGCTTGTAAACCCCTGCATCCTGGAGTGGGATATTGCATTTCACAGGTCTCAGAAATTGGGTAATCTTTTTCTGCGGCTTGAAATATGTTTTGATTGAAGCTCGCCTGAGGATGTGACCAATTCTGTCTGTGACCCCCTTGATGTAGGGTAGGGTAGCAGGGCACCGCTCAACTGAAGGTGGTTTGGGGCCTTTGTGACGTTGGTGTGGAGTCTTCAGCTGATTGCGTTGTAGAACTCGCTTGACATGCTGAAGCTCTCCAGCTATGTGGTTCTCGTCACAAATTTTCCGTGCTCTCTGAAACAAAGATTTGCCCACGGTAGCTAACTGACTAGGATGGTGGTGAGACGAACCATTAAGGTATTTATCTGTATAGGTAGGTTTCCTATATTACCGCGCTTAAAACCGTTAAAACGTAGTTTTATTATGTATACAAGTCGCGAAAACTTAAGAAAATATTATAGATAACAATTAGTTATTTATTTATATAATATAGTTTGTAAATGATTACATCTAGGTTAAAATCCAAGCGTGCTGACACATCAGTGTTAAAATTATATTTTTGAAAACAAAAGTATATTAATAATGTCATTAATAATGATTCAATAAATACTTAAAGCTAGGACATTAGTTTTAGTACATACTTACATACATAACTTTACGCCAGTTCCCTTCCGGGGTAGGCACGGACAACAGAGCGCCATTCAGGTTTATTCTTACATACCTCACTTGCTTCTTTAACATTCATAGCTCTTGTCTTGCACGCTCGTCTGATCTTAAGGCTCCTGACATCACCTTCTGCTAGTACATGATCAATTTGATCATGGAAGGTGTGTTGTGGCCTTCCACGACTTCTGCATCCATCCACTTTTGCATTGTATATCTGTTTATTCATTCTTTCATCATGCATTCTTTCCACATGCCCGAACCACCGGAGCATTCCTTTCCTTACCTTCACCCCGACACTCTCTTTCAGACCAACTCTCCTTCTTACTTCGGTATAACGAACGCGGTCCGCGAGCGTCACTCCGCAGATTTTGCGCAGTGCTCGCATCTCGACCGCGTTTACTCTACTTTCATGCTCTCGATTCCAGAGATTGGTTTTAGTGATACGTTATAAGGATAATAGACGAAGAAAAAGAAAGCATTAAACAAATTACTAAACAAGTGAAGAGGTGTGTGTGATCTTTCAGCACAGAATATATCAATTTTTTAAAAGCTAAAGGTTTTGCATTAAATATATATATGTCCATAGGCGATGGTGACTGTTTTCCATCAAGTGGACCGTCTGCCTGTCTGCTGAACTCCTGCATAAAAAAATTAAAAATATGTCCATCCGAAACCGTTTCGTTAAGTTCTCTGATATTAATTATTTTAATTTTTTTATAGTAGCCCAATAAGTAAAACATAGACGATTGTTATCTTTAAGGAACTAATAATGACAGACATATTGTACTTGCCTGGTTTTTCGTTTTTGTTTTTGCTATTTCGCTACACCATTCCATAGCAGCATATAAAGCCCCATTCCTATCAGTACACATATAATTACACTCAGACAGACTAAGAGACAAATACGATTACATTTCAAGGCTTCCAGTTGTTTTTCCAGTTCTTTCTTACTTAATATATTCTTAAGTTTTCGCGACTTGTATACATAATAAAACTACGTTTTAACGGTTTTAAGCGCGGTAATTTTATTTGATTTTGGTTTTTCCGACGTTTCGGCCACTTTTCAGTGGCCGTGATCACGGAAGACAAAGATGTCAAGTGTCAACGAGTATTGTTAAAGTTTTATTTAGCCTAACGCCAACTTATTAATTTTAATTATTTAATTTTACTTTTAATTTTGTTTATGGTTATTATTTACTCTATGGGAGCCTAATCTAATTTACTACCGCTTCGCAACATGTTATGGCTTGAAGAGAAGAAGCGGCGCAAGATCATCTTTCTTACTTAATAAAAATTAAAATAAAGCTAGCAGAATGGCTGATACGCATGACATTTTATACGATTGATGAATATTTTTATTTTAAACGGACGGAATGGATATTATTAATGTAATTATAATAACATCCTAATATATATACATATATATATATATATTAATTGACATCCACGTGTATAGTGACTCATCACGATATCTCAGGAACCTATAGACTTGAAATTTGGCATGACCTTCCTTTCGCCAAGAAGAGGTCAGCTAAGAACGGATTTTACGGCACGCGAAGCGGGCAGGTATCAGCTAGTCAATAATATAACCATAATATGTATATGTAGTCATAAGGACTACAAATGGCTTGTAACCAAAACTAATTTGCATGTACAAAAAATAAATCAAATCTACCTGCGACTTTAGTATTTGTACTTTCTATCTCGATACAAACTACAACTTGTTTTTCAACAACTTATAAATGTCGTAGGCGCGGGCGGGAGCGGGGATAAAAGAGAAGGAAAGGACTTACAGGATAGGTCACCGCACCAGACACGCTACGAACGATGCGGTCCTTCGCAGCGGCAGGCACGTATTCCTCGTGATCCTTTCTTCACGTTTTGCGATTCCTTCAACGAGTGAACCAGCTGGCTATGGCACAGCAGGTACCTTCCAGCATGCGGGTTTGTATAATCGGGTGAAACATGGCAGAACACACAAAACGCGACGAAGTTTGCGTAGAAGCAGCGGCGGACGTACACTATGCCACATGACATAGTGACAGATGCGGCGACAGAAAAAAGAAACAAAGAGGCGTTGACCAAATAGGTCGGCGTTAACAAATGTTCTCATAGTTTAAGTGAATTGTAAAAATTATTTAATGAGAAATAAAATTCTTTAACCCGAAACTACAAAATAAATTGTATGCTTGTCAAAGGCGAAACATGTAACTTTTATCAAATGGCATAACATCTGCAAAAATGTCCATGTGTCAAACAAATAAATTACTTTGACTTTCTATTCGGTTACGCAACCCCAAGAACAACCCTTGTTCAAAATATAATGGAATTATGTAAATTTTTTAGTTGGGATTTTTTTCATGTTTCAGAAATTAATTAAGATTGAAAGCCCAATCATTTTTTATGGTTAGGTAGCTTTGTTAGCAAAACAGAATCCTTCGAGTCTGGCCAGAAATGCTGTTCATAAATACTTTTTTTAACTCTTTAATTTTTTTGAATTTGGAACGCGTCTTCTATGATAAAACCTTCTTTCGATTTCCAACCATTTCATTTTTTTTTCGTGTTTATTATCTCACAGATATGGAATATTATGTATAGTATTATTTATACTAATATTATAAAGAGGCGAAGTTTATGAGTTTTTTTTTGTAGGAAAGCAATCACTCTCAATCATCTTAAACTACTAAAACGATTTTTAAATTCTTTCACCAGTAGAAAGATAAATTATCCCTGAATGACGCTGGCTATATTTGATTGTGATGAATAATACTTTTTTAATGACGCCCAGCGAAGTGGGCACACGTCAGCTAATATAGTATATAATACTAGGTATATTGTATATACCACTACATAATAGTATTGTTACGAGTTGCAGGACTCGAATTAAAATGCCGTTGGAATTATTATAGAGTTTATTAGAAGTATACAAACACATATAACACAGGTCCAAATATAACTGTACACAACTAGTCCAAACGTAATGCACGATTCAATAACACGCGCAAAGTTCGTCCCTAAATAGATTACCGAATGTCATGCTTCGCTCGTGGTTATCGCCTGACTGCCGTTGTCTCCATTGGGGTATTGCTTTATACTGCACAGATGCAATATGTCTGCCCGACCGCGTAGACCGAATTTCTTAGAAACAGTTTGTACTTTTAAATCCGAGACACCTGGCAGTGATCACAATACAACAATAGGCCGTAAAAGATTACAATACACAATGGACTGCTTTTTTAATCACAAATTTTAAACACAAAGTAAACAAAATAAGTCCAAATGCCGAAAAGGTAAAATGTGTTTCTACAGGGCTGCAGGTGTGAATTTGTCTTTGTCGTCACCTAGGTCGTAACAGTATAATAAGTAGTATAGTATTGTTCTTGCGATTCACGAAAGCAATCAGGCTTTACTCGTAGTTGAACGAGTACAAACACATTACGATAACGTGCTTATCTGACGGAATGACCAGTTATAAGCATGCCGTCCAATCATACTCGCTTTTGGTCTCACGCAACACAAATACCTACTTACCACAGTAAAGCCCACTCGCCTTAAATTTTTTTTATATTATTTTTTATTGCAGGAGTTCAGCAGGCAGGCAGACGGCCTACTTGATGGATAGCAGTTACCATCGCCTATTGACATTTAAAACACCAAGGGTGCTACAAATGCGCTGCTGCTCTCTTAAGGGAGACTGGAACCTGGTCACTAATGCCGGAACACAACTCAAGGTTGTTCTGGCGACATACTTTAGACCAGGGGTGGCAGCCATCCAGTCGGGCAAATGCCCTACCACCTGGCAAACTTTATGGATTACAAGAACTATTACTGATCACCTCTCTATCCAAGGTTGGTAGAGCATTGAAGTTAATATGGACTTCATTCTGAATTTTAACCTGTAACCAGTAAGTAAGGCAAATGGAATAATTATAAGACATTGAAACCGTCTGATAGGCGGACACCTAAATCCAATTTCTAAAGCGCTCCAAAACCTATTTATAGCATACTAAGATTTGCCCGCGACTTCGTCCACATTGGAAGGTTAGCAGAGATCACAGTTGTTTTACACAGAGAATTTGAATCAGTGAAAATATTGCATCGGAATCAGATTTAGACCTTTAAACTGCTCTCAAGAAAGTTAATTTTAAGTTCAGCAATTTGCTGTCGGTCAATGAAAACCGCATTGAAATCGGCTCAGTAGAATTTGTGTGAATCCCGAACAAACAGACAAGCACTGAAGAAAAAAGACTGCACGTTAACAATTTTATAATATTAGTAAAGTTTCACGTTACGTACATAAAAATTTATTTAAGTGTTTTATCATTATATTAATACGTGAAACAAACACTTTGTACCCCTTTTTACGAAAATTGCGCGGACGGAGGAGTATGAAATTTAGCACACTTTTAGTTTATATAGAGAAGGAGTGCAGAATTCTAATATTTTTTTGAATTATGCATAAAAAATACATTTAAATCAATAAAAATAAAAAAATGCACACACAACTATGTATTTGACACACACACGCATATATACTTTTTTGTTTATTGTTCAGTGTAGCCTTGGCGAAATCTGTGATTATAGAAGTATAGTCTTTGACAACAAGTCATTATGGTCGAATTCGACCACTAGTATATATAAACCTTCAATAATTAAGTTTCTTGTTGAATTCACTACAATTACAAAGAAACTGAATCAATATTTTTTAATAACAAATAAGTCAATTAATTAATAACAAAGATACTTGAATCGAATGAAAAAAAAACAATCAAGCAAACACTGATTTATGCACAGTCAAAGGTTCCGTCAAATTTCTTTTTTGTTTGTTTTGCTTTTCAAGATCAATCAAGTTAAAGAAGGATACTATTACGACCTAGGCGCCGAAAAAAACAAATTCACATCTGCATATCTGTAAAAACACATTTTATTACCTCTCGGCATTTGGACTTCTTTTGTTTAGTTTGTGTTTAAAATTTGTGATTAGAAAAACAGCCCATTGTTGTATTGTATGTAATCTTTTATTGCAGTCATTAGCCAGGTATCGGATTAAAGTCGACTTAGATACGGGGGCATTGCAGTTGCGCAGTATAAAACGATGGTCTGATGGAGGGGGAAGGCAGGCGAGCGATAACCACGAGTGAAGCAAGACGTGTGTACTACAGTCGTGAATCTTTTAGTGACGGACTTTGCGCGTTTTATGGAATTACGAGCTTCTGCATTACGTTTGGACTTGTTGTGTTCGGTTATATTTGTACCTGTGCTATACGTGTTTGCATAGTTCTAATAATCTCTATAGTAATTCTAACGGCATTTTAATTCGTGTCTCACATTCGTAACAATACTTTTATAGAAGGTTCTTTGACGTTTCTTATCTCTACAGAACCCTTCGTTGAGAGCGTACTTCCAAACTAGAGATGCCACGAATAGAGCCTTGGCCGAATACCGAATATTCGGCTAAGCTCTCAGCCGAAGCGCGGAATATTTAGCTACCGGATGTTTAAAAAAAGCAACTGGAATACACTACATAAATGTTTACACGTTTTCAGATGCCCTTGACAACCCTATTTATAGGAGCTGGCATTCTATGCACCGTAATGCAAATGCATAATACACGTGTACATTGAAATGACATAAATATTATTTTAATTTAATAGCTTTTAAAATTTCGTGTTGTAATTTTATATGGATATTTTATTTCCTGAAATAAAGACATTACTATTTTTATAAACGATGGAGAACACGATGCATTTTTTTTAGATTTCTTGTCTGTTCGTTCAGGATTCACGTAAAAACTATTGGCCTGCTTTCGATGCAGTTTTCGCTGATCAACAGCAAATTCTTAGACTTAAACTCTGCGTTACTTCTTATCCTGAGATTCCCGCGGAATTTTTTCTAGTAATGATTTAAAATGGCCAGATTAAAAAAAAAATCCAGTGTGATTTTTTCACAGTCTTCACTAAAACGACAGCTTACATTACATACCTCCTGTCCCGGGAATCATGCGGGAATTTCAATTCAAGCGTAGACGTCACGGCCATATCTTAGTTATAAATATTACTGTAAACGTTCCTATCACTTATAATAATAGAAAGCAAATTAATTACCTAACATACATTTTCACGCCAATATGTCAAGAAATCTTTTATCCATGTTTTTATGCAAATAAACGATTTTTTTTTTGACAGACAAATAAACGTAGAGTACGAAAATACAAAACGTTTTGTTTTTGCTATTTAACTATGGAACCTTAAGAAGATAATATAATTGGTTCGAACATTCAGAAAAAAGTTTTTATTCGACAAAGTAATTAGTTCGCTTTGTCTGCATTGTCATTAAGGCGGCGCCTGTCCTTTTTAATTAACATGATAATTTAACATGCTGGAACAGAATATGGCTGAAAATACGCGGGTAAGGAATAATATCACATCACAGGATAATGACCTCATAAGATATACCAATCTCTACCTACTATAATAAATCTGCAGGTGATGTGAAGTTTGGACAATTTTAAAAATGAACAAAAAAACAGAGCTTTAATTCCAATCAGCATATTCAGTGCCAACCGTGGTGGCTTAATGGTTAGAACACACATCCGAAAGGCAAAGGGCGCGGGTTTGAATCCTGACCGGAAAGCATGCACCACTTAGGGCATTTTTTCACCTAATGTACATATTGTTACAATTACAACATGCTAAGATGCTAAGGCTGAAGGAAAACAAGCCAAGCCACCTCGAAGAAGCGTGGCGGGTATACTGTCCGTTCCTCCACAATGAGAGGCCCGAGCCCAAGAGCGGGACGTTTATGGCCTGTTATTATATGTTCCGAGAATTAAACTTTATAATTTCTTATCTAACTGTCTGTCAGACCATCGCGTAAAAACTACTGAACAGATTGAAGTGAAACGCATAGCTAGCTTATATCTCGAATCAACGCAGAGAATACTTTGTATCCAGAAAAAATAAAGGGCGTCATATATGTGGGTTAGACGAATATAACCAAGGTTTTTTGCTAGCACCGTTGCAATTATCTAACAAATACGTCATCGCCATAAGAACGCGATCGAAGTTTCGCTTGCATTGCTAATATAGTAAATACTAGTATTTGCCCGCGACTTTGTCTACGTTAGACAAATAACAAAGATTATTACAATTATTTTGCTAAATAAAAATCAAAGGTTATTTTCAGCACGGTAATGGATTTCTTAGTAAAAAATACATGAATCCCTGAAATTTCCGTAAAAAGTCGAGTTAAGTAATATTACTAAAGGCATACACAACTACAATTGATTTAAATGAAGATTTTATCGATCAATGAACATTTCGCATGGGAATAAAAAAATTTCGTGCTGTCCACTTTAAACCTCTCAAAAAAAAAATCCCGTAAGTTTCTCGGGATATCAAGTACCGTTGTCTTTAAGTCTGGAAGTTTACAATCGATCAGCGAAAACCGCATCGAATTCGGTCCAGTAATTTTTATGTGAATCCCGAACAAACAGACAAACACAAAAAATTCAAGAAACAAAATCTACAATTTTATAATATTGTAGATATACTATTGATATTATAAACTAGAATAGCTTGTGAGGGTGGATGGAGACTTGGATGGATGTTACTATTTCACTCGAAAACTAATGAACGGGTTTTGATGACGCTTTAAGTACTTAGTAGGTATATATTATACATCAGAATAAGACATAGGCTATAAATTATAAATATATTATTTAAATTGACCAAAACATACCGATATAAGTGTCCAGTAGGTCTTGTGTGTGTTAGTGCGCGGTGCAGACGGAATGGGCGAATAAAACGCGCCATCAACGAGTGCATTAACCTAAGGTGGGCAAACACATAAAGGCAAACATCGTTGATAGTTATATCCATATTACGAACTTTCAGGACAATCACAGACGAAATTTACTGTGAAGTTAAATGGCCGACCTCCATTTTTCAATAATATCCTATAAATACGCATACTAAATTGGATAAAACTTATTATGACTTTAATACAAAGTTAAACAAAAATATATTTAATTATTTCACATCTTAATCTCCAGCCTTTATAGCGTTGAAAAAGTATTCTTAATATATAACACAAGAGTCGATTCTGTATTGTGACTTAGTACGAATTAGCTCACTGTCATTTTAAACAGGCGAAACTCCCCGCTAACTTTCTTACTTGTTTCAAAGTAAGTATTACGTCTTGTTATTTGTAAACCTTTGTACTTGCAATTTGTTTTTATCAATTCTGTATTGTTTGTGCCATTAGATGTTTAAACGCTTGGACTACCTTAAGAGAGCAGCAGCGCATTTGTAGCAACTTTGGTGTTGCAAATGTCCATAGGCGATGGTAACCGCTTTCCATCAAGTGGGCCTTCTGCCTGTCTGCTGATCTCCTGCAATAAAAAAAAAAAAAAAACTACGGTGTCGTAAGACCATGAGCCTCTACAACACATAATCGAATCAATAAGCAATCGAGGGCCAGTGCCTACCTCGGACAACGGATCAATATGGCGGTCTATCTTTCTATCCGTGCAGGAACAGAGAAAGAATACAATTTCCTGCGGCCGGGCGGCCTGTCGTAAGAGGCGAATTAACAACCCACAGCCAGGTGGTAGGGCGGGCATTTGCCCGACTGAATGGCTACCACCACTGATCTAAAGTATATCTCCATAACGACCTTGAGTTGTGTTCCGGCATTAGTGACCAGGTTCCAGTCTCCCTTAAGAGAGCAGCAGCGCATTTGTAGCAACTTTGGTGTTGTAAATGTCCATAAGCGATGGTAATCGCTTTCCATCGAGTGGGCCGTCTGTCTGCCTGCTGATCTCCTGCAATAAAAAAAAACGTAGCCAGCCTTCTGGACACCTTATATATAGATGACGATGACCTAGGCTGAGCATTCTGTGAGGACGGCGCGTCTTGTTCTACACGCGCTCATCTCTCCTCCCGTGGGGTGAGACACGTAGCCGTCCCACACCGGAAGACACAGTGGATGTGGCTCTTGGGGCCGCCACCTGCCAAGCCCTGGCATAAGGCGAAGGAAGGAATACCGAAACGTTTTAGTGGGTATCCCTAACTCGGATGGTATTAGCATTTCTCGTTTGCGGTGCTAGTGCCACCCCAACGTGGCGAATTCCACACTCCTCACCACGTTTCCCCCGCGGTGGTTGGATCTCAAACGGATTTCCCCTCGTAAAAAAAAGGCTAAGTATTCTACTCACATATTATTATAACCTTAGAAATTAGAAGTAACAACTAATATTACTTCTATGGTCCGGAGATCTTCAGTTTTCTTTTAATAACCATAACCTCACTTATTTTTTCACTAATATTGGCACTTACAAAATTGAACAATCCTTTTGAAGTCAAAAAGAAAGCCAGTAATCAACAGAAAAAGAACCAAAAAACAGTTTATATTGTAAAAATGAAGAAAAAACACATCACAGCACATTCACATACACTACAAGTGTAACCATGAAAATATTCAAAATAGCGGTCAATAAAGACGAAATTATAAATCATGTATAAAATAAATAGTAAATGGTTACAGTTGCTTCTGGTACTTGCCAGCCACTGAGGCGGTACGCTCGCTTCGCTCGCTCAGCTCGTCCACTATGGTCTGAAACTAACCTAACCTAAATCACTGTTCTAGTCACTGGTCGCAACGCAATCTTTCACCACCCATCACAATAATTTTAGTGAAAAAATAGGTAAGGTTATGTTTACCAAAAATAAATATTTCAAGAACTCCGGACCCTAAGAGTAGCAGAAAGGGTAAGTATACCTTCCCCCTACCCACTACGCTCACCCACTACTTAAAATTGTGCATCGGATAGCTGAGTAGCAGCCCTGGTTTCAAATATGTTAGTTTTGTTTAAAGAAATTGTTGAGATATGTGACAATACCAACTTTCTATAATATTCAGTGCTATATAATTTGTTCTACTCGTATAACGTAGGTTTAAGGAATATGCAAGAATGAGGGAGTAATTTTTTGGAAATAAAAAAATACTACTGAAATAAATAATACTGTCAGGAGCCTTAAGAACAGAAGAGCTTGCATGACAAGAGTTATGAATGTCAAAGAGGCAAGTGAGGTGTGTAAGAATAAGCCTAAATGGCACTCTGTTGTTCGTGCCTACCCCGCAAGGGAACTGGCGTGAAGTTATGTATGTATGTATGTAAAAAAATACTAGCTGGATTACCTGGCGGTTTCAAATATAAACGGGTAATGATGATTAAATGCGAAGAGCTTGCTGTTTAAAAATATAAATTGAGAATGGTTATTATATAGCATTTTTGCCTGGAACCTAAAAATAATTTTGGGAGTTACAGTTTTACAGTTGAGGAGTAACCTGTGTTTCTCATTTGGTGACAAAATTCTAAAAGAAACAAGAAATCTAAAATACAACAAATATGAAATATTATTTAACGAAGGTTCAGGTTTTTAACCAGCTTTTTATACATTATTAATGGCCCCGGCAGACGTTACCCTGCTCTGAAAAAACAAAAATCTAGGATCCGATCCCAGCGCCACCTACCGGTTCCAATTGTGAATCTAAACCATCTGAGAACCCACTCAAACACAAAAACAAAATCACCAAAATCGGTCCATTGATTCGTGAATCTAAACCATCTGAGAACCCACTCAAACACAAAAACAAAATCACCAAAATCGGTCCAGGTGATTAGGAGGATCCTAGAACCCGATCTCAGCGCCACCTACCGGTTCCAACGGGATAAAAAGTATCCTATGTCCGTCTCCTGGTTCTAAGCTACCTCCTCACCAATTTTCAGCCAAATCGGTACAGCCGTTTTTGAGTTATAAATAGTGTAACTAACACGACTTTCTTTTATATATATAGATGTCATAGTTTTTGTTTTAATAAAACTGCATAGCGTAACCCCGTCACTAAAATTCTTACCAGAAAATGCCTCAGTTAACTTTTCTCCTGCCATTATTATTCCACTTTAATAAGACACACAAAATGTTCAATTGCCCAAAGATTTCTTTCGTAGGTTCGCTCGAAGCTTAACTATAGGAGCGGCGGGCGAATACTTCACTAGGCGCGCTTAACATTTAGCCGGGAGCCGTATCAAACGATGCGGAAATTCCCACTTACTCTCTGATTGCCACACTAGGGGGGTTAATGTCATTGTTGATTTGGAATGCTCGATGCGGCTGGAAACAATGCTGCGACGTCTGGCCGAATTAGTTAGACTTGTACTTCTATAGTCAATTTTTGTCCTATTTATTTATATATCGACAAGCGATAAGTCATCTGCCCTTCTGGATATAGCCATTCAAGCCATCCAGCGGCTGATGGCCCACCCACCCAATAGAAAGTGGTTACCGTTGCCTATGGATATTTGCAACAATACTACGGATAATTGTTTTTTTTTTTGTGTTGTATTGTATTATTTAATTCCTTTTTTATTTTATATCTAATTTTCCAATATTTCATCAAATTTATTAAAATGTTCTTATAGTTGTATGAGCCAAATGCGTAACAAGAATTATTTTTTTAGTGGAAACTTAGTTGATATGTGTATTAAGTTATGTGTTTTATATTGTAAGAATTATAATTATTGTATGTTTCCCAAATAAATTAAATAAATAAATACAATTCAGCGACGTATGCTCGAATTAGTTATATTTATAGTACTTCTATAGTCAGTTTTTGTCCTGTTAATCTACAGTACGACAGGCGGAAGGGCATCTGCTATAGTTTACATGAGAAGGTATTAACAATGTTTGAAATAGTACAATCGGCCGGCTTACCGCTCGCAGCGATTTCTTCTAGACAATCTTATATATACTTACTTAAGAGAATATATGTAGCTCTAAATATTAATAATAAAATATGATATTAAATAAAGTTATGATTATACATTATACATACACAAGTGAATTTTATAGCGAATATCTCTGTACGGATAAAAAACTAAACTGTAAATAGAACACAATTGTAGGGGATGCTGGTAGTATTTAAATAACATACCGAAAAATATGGCTGCCAGGCTTCGGGGGTGTGTACACGGCGTTGGAAAATCAATTACGGCGGTTGCGCTTGCTTC
Organism: Dendrolimus kikuchii; assembly: GCA_019925095.2. NCBI lineage: Eukaryota > Metazoa > Arthropoda > Insecta > Lepidoptera > Lasiocampidae > Dendrolimus > Dendrolimus kikuchii. Next base: position 5,058,417 of record CM034401.1, read on the forward strand.
TAACGGGGACTCGTGTGGCGCACCCCGTCGTGTTGCCCTTATTTTAATTATAAAATAACAAATATTTCGCCGTAAATAGCGCGACTAGTGACATAATAATAAGCCGCGCTTAAAAAGTAACATCATAGTTTTATTAATGTGAACAAAATACATATAAGCAAAATATATAATGTACCGTATGTGTGCGTCGCCTACAACAATATACACAAACACAATTTTTAATTAAATTTCTTTAAGCTTAAGTATTTCTCATTTTAATTAATTTATAATATAATATTGTAAATAATCTTATGATATTAATATCATAGCATGTCAAAACAAAGCAATAACAGTATTGAAATGAAACAATCCACCACAAACTATTGTTTGCGTCGCGCCGTAAACTAAACACTACTTAACTGACAGCTTGTTGTCATCCAGATGCTTAAACTTGATTAATAGACGATTTGGGAGCGGTCTGATTAAATACAGAGACGTCTCCCCATTTGAAATCATTAACATCTTAATCAAGATCAAACAAAGCGCTCACCGCAATACTATCGATTATTATAATCCTTGTATTTATATTACCTAGTTCTGTAAGTATCTTATCTATCTATCTGAGAGTTTTTGGCGGGACCTGAAAGGGGATGTTGTGCTGTGCAGTTTTATTTTCTAAAAATGTGTAAAATCACTTCAAAAATGAACAATAGTTGTAGGATATTGATAGTTTTTGACTAGTAATTATGTGTTTTTGTGAGAAATGTGAACTGTATAGTCAAATGTGGCCTTTCGAGTTTTCACAAGAACTCCATTAAACGGCGTCGATTGTAACCTACAATACAACGGCGTCTGGCTTAAAGGCCTAGTCGCCAAGCCATAAACATAAAAAAAATATCTATCTATCTATAACATACAATATCAACACAGGAGTAGACTCACAGTAGATATTATTTCTGTGAGTAGACTCGTACAATGAATTTAAAAATAAAGAATAAGTACGGGGGTCTAATTCGGGCCATTTGTCTGTTTGTTAGAGTATCACGTGAGCACTACTGAACGGATTTTAATTAAACTTGACATAAAATGAGCTTATATCCCGAGTTAATACTTAGGATATTTTTATAGTGCATTAGCCGCTAAGCTTCTTATCCTGAACGAGTAAAACTAATCAGAACAAGGATCAAGTACTTAAGACATTTGAAACAAGTTCAATTTCATGTAAGAAGAAAAAGAAAACGGAGAGGAATATGTTGTGATGGATGTGTGGAGCCAAGCGGAAAGACCTTGTCAGGAAGTCCCGCATCCGCGGCAGTCTTCATGTGCGTGATATATCAGATAAACTGCAAGAGAGTCGCTTACGCTGGTACGGTCACGTTGTACAGAGACAAATTATGTGGGGAACAAATACCTAGCCACGCCACCTGCGCCAGGTTGCGATCGGATGGCAAAGCCCAAGAAGAAGTTGTGAAGGATGATAAGCATAATGTCAAAATGGGCTAAGCTGAAGACCGCCCGAAGTGGAATAGACAAAGTAGGAAAGTGGACCCTGGGTGCCGAAGCGAACGCTTCGAATGCCACCGGGATTTAACACTCGAACGATGATGTTCATGTATGAACAAATAATTAAAGTGAATAAAGCGAAGAATCTATTGATATGTATTTAAAACTTTTACGGCTACACTTATCATCACACACACATCCTTATAACTATCCTTAAGAGTCTACAAAATTGTGACGTCATAATTTTTACTAGTAAAACGAGCCAATTAGCGCATTAATAATAATTATTTAATAATTAAAATCAATATAGTGAAGAAATCGGATTTTAAATAGTATTTACTTAAGTTTTTGCGGCTCGTCACCATAATTAAAATTACGTTTTAACGGTGTTAAGCGTGGAATATATCTTATTTATCTTTGTGTAAAGTGATCACGACTACTGAAAAGTGGCCGAAACAACGAAATAAAAATCAAATAAATGCCGCGCTTAAAACCTTTAAAACATAGTTTTAATTATAGTATTTCAAAGCTTGTTTTTTTTTAAACAACATTTGAATTTATTGTAAAATGTGTTCCACAACTCGGCTCGGGCCATCCCCTTTCCTAAGCAGCTGTATATACAGGCAATTTACAAAAAGCCAAGAAAAAATATCCATGACATTCTCGTTCATAGGCAAGTTTTTTGCCAAAATTGGTCGGGAAACTTATAATCTATTTAATAAAACTACGTTTTAACGGTTTTAAGCGCGGTAATTTTATTTGATTTTGGTTTTTCCGACGTTTCGGCCACTTTTCAGTGGCCGTGATCACGGAAGACAAAGATGTCAAGTGTCAACGAATATTGTTAAAGTTTTATTTAGCCTACCGCCAACTTATTAATTTTAATTATTTAATTTTATTTTTAATTTTGTTTATGGTTATTATTTACTCTATGGGAGCCTAATCTAATTTACTACCGCTTCGCAACATGTTATGGCTTGAAGAGAAGAAGCGGCGCAAGAAACTCTTCAGCAAACATGCCTAGATCTATTGAGTTTATATCCTATTAAAATGGGTGGAAGGAAAAATAAAAGTAATTATCAGTCAAGTTGGTTTGTGTTCCGTTGTACGCAGAAAGAGCTCACAGTGTCTTGAGGTCTGGCAGCTGGTTTTTGCTGGGCTTGGGTCTTAATAACGTTAAAACGTAGTTTTATTATGTATATACAAGTCGCGAAAACTTAAGAAAATATTATAATCTATATGTTGTACTAGAAAATCAATATTCATAATTCGCCATTTCAATAGTCAGTAGCTCGTAAATTGGAGAGTATGTTAAGCCAGATTAAATCCAAGTCATCAGAACATAGCAACCCTTAATTAAATAAACTGCCACGTATCTACGCTGTAGCAAAGTCACGTAACATTCTATATTGGTATTATTGCTTTCATTGGCCGATAGAAGACAAAATGGAGGTTGATTGTTGTTTATTACTTCCAGTCTGGATCAAATTAGGAAGTAACTTTGTTTCTTCTATATTCGTATCACCTTTGTTACTTTGGTTTATCTATTGTTATAAATAATATTTTATCTATTGTTCTGTATACATACATACATAACTTCACGCCAGTTCCCTTGCGGGGTAGGCACGAACAACAGTGCGCCATTTAGGCTTATTCTTACACAGCTCATTGTTCTGTATATATATCAATAATATAACATATATAGGTTATCTACCAGAACGTTGATTTTTTAAACATTTGTGTGCTTATATAGTACTGTCTTAATTGATTTCCGTAACAACGACCACTATTTACAGGACATATATAGACCACTAGGATATGCCCGCGACTTCGACTTGAAATTCCCACGGGATTCCCGGGACACAAAGTACCGCAGCATTTAAAAAGAATGTAAGCTGTCGTTTTAGTGAAAAGTGTGTCGGAATAAACTAATTTTTATGCAACCGAACAACTAAAAGCCGCTCCCGGGAAAATTCCGGAGGGATTTCCGGGATAAAATTATCACACATTTCATTACATAAAATTTGCTACCAATCAGTAAAAAAGTCACATTGTAATTTTATTTTTTTAATCTGGCCATTTTAAATAATTTCCAGAAAAAATTCCGCGAGTTTCCAAGGATAAAAAGTAGTGCAGATTTTAAGTCTAACAATTAGCTGTCGATCAACGAAAACCACATCGAAATCGATAGAGTAGTTGTTACGTAAATCCCGAACAACAACTAGACAAACACAAAAAATCTACGAAACAAAAGATTACAACTCTTATAATTTTATAATACTTGGCCAGAAATATGCGATCACACTTCAGACAGGTCTGAATTTGACTTTTTCTCATATACCTTATATAATTATATCACATTTTTTATACAGGGGAAATCCGTTTTAGGACCATAAGCCGCGTGAGGGGGAAAGGTTGCGGCCCGTATGTGGGATTCGCCATGTCGGAGTGGCACTAGCACCTCACGTGTGAAGTGCCATTGCCACGCCGCGGTAAGAGATACCCACTAAAACCCCTGTCCGATCCTCGTGCGTCCTTCGTTCGCGCTGTGGGCTCGCTCGCGCCATTCACCTCCGGCCCGGACGGACGACCCTTTGCGGGCTGGCCTCACCATGGGTTAACCGGAGATCTGGGTCTCTCCGGCTACCTGGATCTCACCTCAAGGTGAGAGGGGGGCGTGCGGGTCGGTGCGCGTCCCTCCTCTCCGGCCTTTATGTGCGGGGGGGACCGGTTTCTCCGCCGGTCACCCGCACGGCCGTAGCCTACGGCGGCTGGAGGTCGTCGTGGACTACCCTCCGTCGCCGCCACTGGTGGGCGGGAACGGAGCGTAGCGGACTGCTCCCTCCCATTGCTCGCTCGCTCCCGACCATGACCTTCACCACGGCCAGGTCGAACAAATCCGCCCCGATAGCTGCGACGAGATCATGGCGCTGCTCGTCCCAGACTGGACACACCTGGAGGGATATAATTATATCACGGCTCAAATTACCACCATAATAGTCAACACCAATATCAATCCTCAAACCTTCCACTGTTAGGTCCGAGCCAGAAGTGGAAGGTTTGTGGACACGGAGGAATTATACCCGCCAAGCTATCTATGGTAGATTGGCGAGTCAGGTAGTGACCTTTGGTTTCAAGTAGAAAAGTACTAGCCTATATAGGTATATAAGCCTTTCTGTAACGGTGTTACAATACAAATTTCTAATTTCTAATCATCTGTCTATATTAAAAATTCCGCCTACTAAAATATGTATGTAATTATCAAAATTAATTTAACATTTCAATTAATGAAAGTACGGCTGCGTTTGCGTATTAATATAGAACTGGTAACTCGTCTGTGTATTCAAACAAAATGAAAGCAGAACAATATTGGAGGGGAGGAAACATTAATGAAACGTAGCAAGCGAAACACAAACTAATGTAGCGTAGAGGCTCAAACTTTCATCTCGCTTCTGGCTGAATATCAATCCTTGCTGTTTATTTATTTTCTAGACACGATAATAGTTCTACAAAATTGTAAAGTTAAGTGCCGATTTTTTCAGTCTCCAGATAAAAGTTATTTATTCTATAGAATAAAATACAATATGGGAAAATTTAAAATGACACTTGCATGAATAAAAGAATTGAATTGTTTCACTTTTGAATCTAGACAGCTTATAGTTTATTCGACTGATAACTTTTATTTGATGATTCAAATATCAGCCCTTAGTCAATAATCGGTTTTTTATCTTATCTTACAACGATGATCTGGAGGGAACTTTCCGCCACGGTTTTCCCCTTGCGTTAAGATATGGGGTTTTTTAAGAAGGGTACTATAAAATTTCTAAGAGGTCGGCAACGCATTGGCGACAATCCTGGTGTTACAACGGTAACCAATTTTCATCAGAGGGGCCGTCTGCCTGTTTGCCTACTTCAGGCAATAAAATATTTTTTTTAGAATGGTTTTTAATTATGTTTAAGGCTTGGCAACTAGGCCTTTAAGCCAGGCACCATTGTATTGTAGGCTACAATCGACACCATTCAATGGAGTTCTTGTGAAAACTCGAAAGGCCACATTTGGCTATATAGTTCATATTTCTCGCAAAAACACATAATTACTACTCAAAAACTAACAATATCCTACAACTATTGTTCATTTTAGAGTAATTTTACACATTTTTAGAAAATAAAACTGCACAGCACAACAGCTCCTTTCAGTTCCCGCCAAAAACTCTTTTTTTTTTAGAATGGCAATGTACATACGTCAGTTGTCAATGTCACTCTGACAACTCTGGGAGCTAGTGTGCATTATATTATGTCATAGAAAACAGAGCGTATTACCATTCGTTTTTGAGAAGAGAATCCTTTAATATTTTACTTGCACATTACGTGTCCGGTAGAGTGTAGTTGTAAATTGGATAATAAAATTACTATACGCACATGGTTTTGTATGATTGTATGAACGCCTTGGTTTCATTTGCCTCGCCCGACTACCCTGCGCCCCTTTGTTTTCACGAAGTAATACAACCTCTTGATCAGAATATGCATACCCGCCACCGCTATTGCCAACATATTTATTAAAAATAGATCACAAAGCTTTACACAATACATTAAAATGTCGATATATTATACGGTAGCACATAAGCCAATAATGGATCTTTATTGGCTATTATTGTAAAGAGAAAGTTACGCATATAGTACAACCAAATACTAGGAATAATAAACACTTATTAAATAAATCTGGCAAGTGGTAGACCACAAGTTGCGTAGAGATGAGAAGCATTCACTATTTGTTTCATTTGTTTGCCTAAAAGAAAGCAATTATGAGAAAATACTTCATTTTTCAAAAACCATCTATTATAACGAAGCTTATGCAAATAAATTGTTGAAAATATTTATAAATTTGAATAAAAATGAAATCCAATTTATAAAAATTTGCGAACTTATACTCGCCACCTATTTACTCAAACAAGAAAGACATTAAGGAACATTGTTGTAATAGCACACAAAGATTAATACTTTATTGCACATCAAAATAAACAATTTAAAAAATCCATATTTACAATATTTTCCCAGGCAATGCGCCTTATCGCTTAAAGTAATCTCTTCCAGGTAACCTAAATTAAATGAAATGCTTAACTAATCTGGCGATGTAGGTGATGCAGAAAAAACGATTATTGTACAGTCTGAAAAAAAAGAAGCACTAGCATTACATATTATGAGGCGTATAAGTACAATACGAATTTGTACTACTTTTGATACATACCTATATATTTTGAGAAAAATTAATGGCACTGGGACATTCAAAAATTACACTGACCCACAAAAAAAGTGATCTGTACAATTGAGGATGTATGGAACAACCTCACCCCAGAGTCGGTCTTTGGTCCATACACGCTCAAAACTCTGAGGGTGTATGGATCCAGCGCATCAAAACGCATAAGAATAGATGGTTCTGGTCTAAAGTTTAGATCACTTTTTTTTGTTGGCCAGTGTTATTAAACATGAAAATGACTGGATAGGACGTGCTCTTAAGAATAATTTGTTTAAGACGGTAGGCTAAATACGGCGGCAAGGCAGCGATAAAGGCACCCGCACACCCGCGACTACATTACGTAACTTTGCCGGTTGACGAGCATCCACCAACCAGCCACCGAACGTACTTTGGCAAGAGGAATTGCGCACACTTGCTGTGCTCAAAGTTTTCATTGTTACATTCAAACTTATGCAATATAGCGTCTGCTTCTTTAATACTTTTCCTGACGCTCGATTACATTTAACGGCACAGTTGGAATGAATTTTCTTATTTACTCCAAGTTGACTTGGGGCCGTATGAAGAGGGGTTTACACGCCCCCATTTCGCAGTAGACGTGCTTGATAGGATAAGTTTGTGTTACACGAAATCAGAATAAAGCTTCAGGCTTTTTTACTAAGGAAGTCTATATGAAGAAATATTAGTATTCTTTTCCCGTGTCATGACTTAGTTTGAATGGAATTTAAAGGTGACTTTTCTAAAAATTGTTATAAATGTTCTCTGGAAATCAAAATATTCGAACGTTTATGAGAATAAGATCCATCTACAAGGCTAAAGAAATATGAAAGTATATTTATTTGCCCCTTCCTTTTTTTTTATTGCTGAAGCTCAGCAGATAGGCTGATGGCCAAACTGTGATGGAAAGTGGACACCGTCGCCTATGGTCATTAGTAATACCAGTGGTGTTGCCAATGCGCTGCCGGCTTTAAAGAAGAAACTGGAACCTGGCCACTGATGCCGGAACACAACTCAAAGTTGTTATGACGGCATACTCTCTAGACCAGGGCTGGTAGCCATCCAGTAAGGAAAATACCCTACCACCTGGCTGTGGGCTGTGTTTGTCGCCTCTTACGACAAGCCGCCCGGCTATAGGAATTAGTATTCTTTTTCCGTTCCTGCACGGAAACTACCTACCTATCTAAGAAATGTAATATTTGTCAAAATATTTGGTTCAAAATGCATTTATTTATAGTCACACAACTGGGCACCATTTAACCAGATATTATTCAAACAAGTCCGAATTGAGCATACCAGCATCCATGAATCGCTGTATATGTATGTGTACCCAACAAAAATTATGACACACCCACAAAACTCTATGACAAATCGCCTAATTTTAAATGAATTCGTAGGTGTTTACTATATAATGCTGAAGAATAGTTTTGAAGTCGTTGTTCAAACTTCAGTACACATTCTTGATACATATATATCTCTACCTCTGTCTCCCCCCCCCCAATTAAGGCTTACTTCACAAAGTACAAGTAACAACCATTTAGACAACAACTGAAAGCAGCAAAATTATACTATTATCTTCGGCGGTTTCGTGTGTACGGAATATCCGGGTTTTTTTTTTTTTTACTTTGGATCTGCGCATACAGTAGAACAAGTCGCTAGTTGGTCGGTATTCTATAGGATAGCCTTCGGCGAGTGTGCCACGGAATTGTACGAACAGTACGAGCTCGCGCCACCGATATATGGTGGAAATACTAACAAAGCGGACGAAACGCTATGCTTCCACTTTTATAATACGTACCGCTGAAGAGTGGAACTCTTTAACGTCGTCTGTTTTTTTCTGAAAACTACAATCTAGGTGTCTACAAGTCTCGCGTGAACAGGTATCTTCTAGGTGAGCATGCTTCACCTTAGACTGCATTTTCTGCTGACATCAGGCGTAATGGCAGTCAAATGCGAACTTATTCAATATAAAAAAATACAGTAGGAATGCAAAGCGATTTTTAGTACACGCGTAAACAAAAATATTATAATTAACGAAATTATTTCTAAAGTTTATTCTATAAAAGACTTCCCACGCTTTAAAAGGAAACGCTTCTCCGGATTATGATATAAGACACTTAATAATTTACAAACGCGTTTTTCTGAAATTTGTATGAAGTATTACGTAACGTATTTATCCATGCTTTTATCCGTCAGATGTAACAATAAGCCGATAGTGTATCGTATATCGGAAGCAGGCATTGTCCAGGCTTCGGCGTTGCCACGCATTTATGGAATATTATTGATGACGCATACCGACCCACCCTTATCGGCTAATATCAATAACCGAACAAAAAACCACTTTGCCCTATGTAGGGGATTTTAATTTCATCAAAAATGTTTCTAAGGTGTGGCGAGTAACTCGTGCGTTACCCTATTTGGGATCGTCTCTTACTTATTACTGGTCAATTGCTATCCTTAGTTAAGACAAAATTAGCTGGAAAATAGAATAAGTGATGAGTTTTTTTTATTGCAGCAGTTCAGCAGATAAGCAGACGGCCCACTTGATAAAAAGTAATTACCATCGCCTATGGACATTTGCAACACCAAAGGTGGTACAAATGCGCTGCTTCTCTCTTAAGGGAGACTGGAATCTGGTCATTAATGCCGGAACACAACTCAAGGTTGTTATGGCGGCATACTCTAGACCAAGGGTGATAGCCATCAGTCGAGCAAATAGCCTATCACCTGGCTGCGGGTTGTTTTCTCGCCTCTTACGACAGGCCACCCGGCCGCAGGAAATTGTATTCTTTCTCCGTTCCTGCACGGATAAATAGTACAAGTAGAGAGACGAATTGTAAAGTTGGAGAGGTGAATACAGAAAGTGATAATGCCCCATTACAAATAAATCATCTAATATCCAGGCGAGGTGGAATGCTGTTTTCCATAAAACGAAAAGAGACAGAAAGAGAATCAAAAAATAAAATATACAAAATCTTAGGCGTGTTGCTGGAGTTTTCTTTGTCGGTTCTTCTTTTTAAAACAGCAATAACGTGTTGTGAAGCGGTGTGCATAGAGTAAGCAGACTTAACTTTTTAACTAAGTATTATATTGGTATATATAACTTTTATAAAATGTTCTTTGTGATGCCTCGTCACAAATAAAAGATCTAATATCCAGGCAAGGTGGAGTGCTCATCTATTTGCCATATAAACAAAAAAGAGAGAGAAAGAGAGATAAAAAATTGCTTAGCGTGTTGCTGTTAATTTCTTTTCGCTTCTTCTTCTTAAAAAAGCAATAACATGTTGCAAAATGGTGTACATAGAGTAGGAAATAGACTGAACTTTTCACTTATAAGTTTCTATGTATGATTTTTATAAAACGTCATGACTTAGTTTGAAGAAATATTTGTATTTGATTATATTTACATGCCGAAATACTTATGTAATAAATAATAGTTAAAAAAAACTAAGAAATACACTTTTTAGAAAATCCAACAAAAAAATAGAAAATAAATTTGAATTAAAAATAGTGTAAGAAAAAATGATTTTATTGTAAAAAAGCGTGGGGTGTATGGTATCAATAGTTTGAAAAGCACCCCACGCTTTTTTTACAATAAAATAATTTTTCGTTACACTACTTTTAATTCAAATTTATTTTCTATTTTTTAGTTGGCTTTTCTAAAAAGCGTATTTTTTAGTTTTTTTAAACTATTATTTATTTTTCATTTTTTAGTGATTTAATTTCCTTCTCCGTGGAAACTGAAAAATGAATTAAATACACTGTTATGATAAAATAGAACGTTATGTAAAAATAAGCTTTTTAAAAAGGTTTTTAAATACAAGCTTTTGAGATCCTGCATATCATGTAGCAACAGAGTGCTAGCCAAGACAAGTAAAACGAGCCCAAACACGACGGGTCTATCTTGTTTAGTACAGGAGTTCCTATGGCCACCTTCCGACTCCATCATCAGATCAGCTCCATGGTACCATATTATTGCATTGTCACGCGATATACACATACGTGCAAAATTTCAGCTCAATCGAAAACCGGGAAGTCGATCAAATTAACTTGAAAGATTCCGTTACATATTAACATATCTATGAAGCTAATAAAAGCGTATTAAAAAATGCCAACTTAACTCTGTTTGTTTATTGCCTTTGGAATAGAACAGACCTTCATTAAATCTAACAAGGAGATAGATTATTTAGCGAGAAAGGGCATATGCTGCTACCTTTTGTTTCGAACAACAATTTTAAACGGGTTGAACCATAGGATACAAATTATATGGGTAATCCATAACTTTTGAAGTTAGTGATATTCATGTTCATATCTTAGCTATTAATGAGAAATAAGGAGTGTATTTCAGTGTAAAGCGAATAATCATAAAACCATAGACGAAAGAGAGGACAAGGACTTCTTTGTAAGATAATTGTAGACAAAGTAGAAGATAGGAGAGGGAAGGGAAGATCTAGGAGCAAAAGATAAGAGTTACAAAAAAGTAATACAACTAGCCCATAATAGAGAAAAATACAGAAGACTACCAACAAGAGCCATTTCTTTTAAATCTTGTGATGACAATATTTTTCAGTGTTACAGTTGCCTCCTTTTTTCAAACAAAAAGCAAAAAATAAATGCCTACCAAGTCGCTTTAAGGAAGTAAGGATTACTTAGGCGTTGTATAAAGCTGATTAAAGATTCGATAATCTACACCTTCGAGCAAAAATACTTTTATTAAGGTAACAATACGTCATCAAGCGGCAATAGGAATAAATGGTAATAAAGTTTATTATTCGCTGGCTTTCTCGATACGAAATTGGGGCCTCAACACTTCAAGTAGGCCAAGCCACTAAACCGGTATTCATGGTCAGATAATTATTATTAATGATATCGGCCGTAATCTATTTTTACTCTTGAAATTTTAGGGAAATTTTGCCTTTACTTTCATCGTGTGACTTAGAATAATGAGGTTTTGTAAGCTTTATAGGTCTTCTAACAATAGAACTATGTGACTTGGGGTAAAATAATCTACTTTTAGCCATGAAGGGATATATGTAGGATGTGTACTTAAATTTTTGTAGGAAAACGGTCCCGTAATCATTATGGACAGAACAATACCGTAAATCGTATCCTATTAATATGCTTACGTAGGCAACTATGTAACATTAATTTGTCTTAAATGCTACTGATTCTGTATTGTTACGAGTTGCAGGACTCGAATTAAAATGCCGTTGGAATTACTATAGATTTATTAGAACTAAGCAAACAGGTATAACACAGCTACAAATATAACTACACAACCAGTCCAAATGTAAAGCACGATTCAATAACACACCCAAAGTCCGTCACTAAATAATTTACCGAATGTACACAAGTCTTGCTCCCCTTGTGGTTATCGCTCGACTGCCTCGTCCATCAATTGAGGCATTGCTATATACTGCCCGGATGCTATATGTCTGCTCGGCCGCGTGACCGAATTTCCTAGAATCACACTTGGCTATGACCGCCATAAAAGGTTACAATACACAATAGGCTGTTTTTCTAATCACAAATTTTAAACACAAAGTAAGCAAAAGAAGTCCAAATGCCGAAAAGGTAATAAAATGTGTTTCTACAGACTCAGGTGTGAATTTGCCTTTGTCGGTACCTCGGTCGTTACAGTATGTATGACATATCACTATTGTTGCAGACGCAGCTTATGCGCCATATAGAGTAGAAATTTTATTCATTTTCTCACACGATAACTCACATATAACAAAAACCTGTTGTCTGACACTGGTGCCTATTGTATATTGTTATGTCACGAACATAGAATAGAATAGCATATACTTTATTGCATAACTGTAGATACAATTCAAGAAGATCAAGTACAGAAGACAATAGGCGGTCTTATCACTAAAAGTAATTTCTTCCAGACAACCTTCGGATGGATTAGAGAAAAATTATGTAACATGTGGGTTTTGCAATGTATAAAAAGTATATATATATATATATATATATATATATATATAGTTTTGAAATGGCATAGACATAGAAATAGACAAAAATATACATATATTGATATTTATATATATATAATAAAACACTTTATTATTTAAATTAATCAATTTAAGGAATAAAAACGATGTGTTTCTCTGAAACAAAGGAACGTCATTGAAAGTCCATTCACTTAAATTCTAATTGAAATAATAATTAAAATTGTTATTTAAAACTAAACACTTATCAAAAACTATATTTGTTTCCACCGTCATTCGTAATTTTTAAGTGTGTGACTTACGTCGCGTTCCACTTAAATTGTGATATACTGTGTATTTAACGTTTAAACATGCATTCCTTTGGTAACATTTTCATTACATATATATAAATAATAATATAATCATAGTAATATTGTATAGAATTACGTAAATATGGGAGAGATAAAGATGTTATAATTAACTTTAGAGCCCGAGGTAATAATCCTCCACGAGTCCGTTGAACGCCTAAAGAGATTGCGCACGCCTGATATTCACAGGTAGCGCATTGCATGAGCACACTGCATGAACTGTGAAAGATTTATTGTAAAAATCGCGACTGATTTGACAAATGTTTCCATACGTATGTTTTTCCGATGATCTGAGGTGATGAGTATGACTAATGTGTATATGTTTGAAACGCTCCTTAATATATGGAGGAGTTTTTGGATTAAATAATACATTAAATAGAAGAGACAGAATATGACCATTCCGACGAAGACGGACAGGAAGCCACTTGAGTTTAACACGAAATTCTGAGACATGATCATATCTATGCAAACCAAATATGAATCGGATACAAAAGTTATAGATAAAATAGAATAATTTATTGGTATATAGTTAGCAAGTCAAGCAAAATCTGTTATTACCGAAAACGGACAAAGCTTCGAAGCTTCATCTACGACATGTTTAGGTTTTACATATTTTCACGTAGTATTTAAGATTTCTGTATAAATATAGTATTAAATTTAATGTCAAATTAATTAAGCAACAATATATATACATGCACATCTATCAGATTATAACTACATACAAATTAAAAGGATAATAGTACGTGTGCCTGCGTGTGGGAACTTGGAACGAGTATAGGAATGACTACAGTGTTTAGCGAGAGTCTGAATATTAGAGTTCTAGAGAAAAATGTAGGAAAGACAATATAATTAGAAAAAACTAATAATGAATGTTGATCAACATTTACACTTAAGGGTCAAGCCTACAATTAGATTGACAGCGACTAGAAACCTTCAATGTCAAATTTATAACACTCGAAAATACACAACTACAATAAAAATAAAACCCCAAATTAAAAATAAAAGAATATTATTTAAACAGCAAACAATAATAATCTAGAACTTGTAACTGATAGGAACCTCCTCAAAAACTGGTTTAAAATAGGTTCAATTTTGAAAATGATTGAATCACACTTTGAGTGTTATTTACGAGTTCTCCAATTTTCACTGTCCGTTGAGATCACTTTTATGGCCAACTTTTCTGCAATGCGAATGGAGTTGGCAAGTGGCCCGAATGCTCAATTTTCGCTGCCGCTTATACATTTTGTGGATTATATTGTCTATAATAATATAAAATTGTAAAAGTGTAGTCTTTTGTTTCTTACATTTTTTGTGTTTGTTTTCTCTGTAATCTGTATTTACGTAAAAAAAAAACAATTGTAGTTTTGTATGCCTTTAGTAACATTACTTATCCCGAGTTTTTAATTTCCGACATTCATGTATTGTCATACTAAAAAATCCATTAAATTTCCCTACTGAATATAACTTTCGATTTTATATTTAGTAATATAACTGTAATCTTTGTTAACTATCCAACGTGAGCAAAGTCGCGGTCAAATGCTAGTAAAACATACATTGATCACTTGTCAAGTCTAAGTCACTACTATAAATAAACTTTATATAAGTTAGTTCAGTAGTTCTTTACTTACTTTTTTCCCAAAAGAAATTTGTAAATAATCGAATACGAAAAAAGAAAACTTATTTGTATTGTATTCTACCCATAGTCCCTCAAGACTATAAGTAGAATACTGAGCCTAGATCACCGTCTTCTATGGGTAAGGTGCCCAGAAGTCTTGCTATCCGTTGCCCGAGGTAAGCACCAGCCTTCTGATCACCTGAAGAGTCAATGAGTCGTTTTGATGATTTGATACTTACTTAATATTTATATATCCTATATATATATGTATTTAATTTGCACACCACCGTCATACACTTGCGAATCTCCCGTTGATAAAATCCATAGCCCGGGTTGTCTGGAAGAGACCGCTCTAAAGCGATAAGGCCGCCCTTTGTTCCTACTTTAATGCTTAAATGTGACTACTGTAAATTGTTTATTTTATGTGTATGTGGTGAACAATAAAGAGTTTTCTATCTATTTATCTAATTTTAAATACGTAAAAACTTAACATACTTACTACAACAGCTTGTGTATTCCGGATCGACCAAGTTTTCTTATAACATAAATAATATCCATTTAGCTGAAATGAAAAAGCCAAATCATAAAAAATATGTCGTAAACCGTGTGATTCACGTGTACTTATTACCGTGTATTATGTTGGTACTTATTACCCTCGGTGATATTATGTTGTATTTTACGACGCGTAAAATGAACTGTTACCGGAATATGCGTACTGAAATACGAAAACGTATGTCGTTAAATCTTATTTCAATACAATCCGCTTAAAACGAAACAGTTTGTTTGTGTTTTTATTTAAATGTTAACCATATTCACTAAGCAACCAAATATAATCTGAAAAGATTCTATATTGACTGCCAAAGTAAATCGTCGGGCACGCACGTGCATACCTGTTACTAAATCAGAATATACTAGAATGATGACAACTCCGCTTATTATTATCAACTCAGAAGTAAACACTTGAATGATGATAATAATTAATTTTGTGTAAATTCATTCTTAAAATGTCACTATGTGTAATACTTGCAACAACTCAGAAGGGTTTATGGTAGTAAAAGAACAGCAACTGGTCAAAATACTTTATAATCAGAGAACGTTACGGTTTTAACACATTACAGACACTAATTTTAACACTCGACGAGCACTTTTAGAACACCTCGCCATCCCTCCAACAATTTAACAGTTTAAGAAACTTAGCATATTGGCACAACCAATAGCGGATTGAAGTAATTGATAAATTATTTTAATTAAAGGGTTATGCATGACAAGAATTTAATATATTCAGATAATATTTTGGTAAATTTGCATAAAGACGGAACCCGAAAATTATGTGTTTTTTTTATATACAAGATTATAATTATGGTTTGCTATGGTACAATAACGAAATTAAAATTGTCGGAAAGCCTTCATTTAGGCACATAATTAATAAACAATACAATTACCTTAGAATATACACAGACTGCCTACTATGCTAATATTATTATTGTAAAGTAATAGGGCACGTTGCTAAACACTTATGATTTTGAGCACAAACACATAAGTTAACTTAAAAACAATCAATATCTTACTTTATTAAATTTTAAAGCACATTTTATTAGGTTAAAAACTACAAAACAATTCCCAGATAAAACCGCCATGCTACATAAAGTAAACTACACTGCTAAAGACAAATCTTTTTGTTGTAATTTAGTTCATCAGAGTGGCAGGCAAAGGAAATAAATCCATACAGCGTTGTCTGATGTATTCTTAATAAAAAAATAGGCTGTTTGGATTTATTTCCTTTGCTTGCCACTTTTTAGGTTGGGTTAGCTTCACACTAGAGCTCAAATATGCAATTCCAATGTTAGCAACACAAAAAATAGGTTGTGAGAAGCGGTTGAAGGTTGCGACCAATGAGAAGGTCAATGGGTTAGGTTAGGTTAGCTTCAGACCAAAGCCGCAGGCAGAATCGACTTTAACCATAATTAATGGTAAGCAGTCGGTTCTGCCACTTTGCTACTTGTTAGGCAAAAACACTAAATCCATACAGCATGAATATCAATATTTTTCAATCAATCTGTAGATCATTGAATGACATGAAAGTATGGAATTTTAGATTTTTCACATTATGGTAACTGAGATAATTAATATATTTTTCTAGTATGTATATATAAATACTGACTACATGCAATACCAATGTAAGCAGAACAAAGTATAGGTGTAAGGGGTGGTCGAAGGTGTAACCAGTGACAAGGACAGTGGGTTAGGTTAGGTTATCTTTAGACCAAAGCCCACGAACCGAGCGAGCGAAGGGAGCGTGCTGCGGTAGCGGCCGGCGAGTGGCAGAACCAACTGGTTTCCGTTTATTCGTTGATAATTTTGATAAAAGTTAAAGTCGGTTCTGCCACTCGCCGACCGCTACCGCGGCACGCTCGCTTCGCTCGCTCGGCTCGTGGGCTTTGGTCTAAAGATAACCTAACCTAATCCACTGTCCTTGCCATAACCTTCGAACACCCCTCACACCTATATATTATTTGTCTAACATTAGTATTGCATGTTGTCGGTAATTATATATACAAACTACAAAAATATAATAATGATCTTAATCACAATAATGTGAAAAATCTAAAATTCCTTATTTTTATGTCATTCAAAGATGTTCAGTTTGATTGAATAATATTGATATTCATGCTGTACGGATTTAGTTCCTTTGCCTGACATTTAGCAAAGTGAGGTAAAAACTTTGTCTCTCAATATTATTAATCTGAGGTTTTACTTACAAATTACAAAAAGTCGTGATTTTATAGCAATGCCGTAATATTTGATTTTATAATTATTAATTATTTTGATCATGTCATATATGTTACATTTGCAGACTAATCCCAAAATTAAAATAATTGTGTTTTTATTATAATTAGTAGGTAAGTCGTCACGCTAAAATTGAACATTATTTCTAGCGATATAATGCACGTATTTCGTACCTAATTAATTGTATTGTTTATTAATTTTTTGCGTAAAAGATGGCTTACCAATGATTTTAGTGTCGTTATTGTACCATAGAAAACCATATGTAGTCTTTCAATACAAAAAATGCGTAATTTTCAGGTTCCGCCTTTATGCAATTTTACCAAAATCTATCGCGTCTGCCAACATGGAAACAAAATGTAGTGAATACCGTCTATATACAATTAAGACATTTTGAATTATAATCTACACAATTATCACATTATACAAAAGATAAATATTGTAACAAAATTTTTGTAAATTATAGACAACGACTCTATATAAAACAGGCGCTAAACACAGAATAAATAAAAAATATAACATTACTATTTAATTAAGGAAATGGTCGATTGTATTGTTTAGAAATAAGAGGGTACATAACAAAATTAACTATTAACTTTAACCGGAAACATGACAAGAACAACTATGCTACTAAATAACTGTAACATATGTATCAAAACTTAATGTATTTTACACGACTCTCTGCAGCATGAATAAATCCATGAAGTTTTTGTGCTACAGTCGAATATATTTTTGGGTATATGAATGAATGAATGTAATCAATCAATTAATAACTCTTTATTGTACACCGATACAAAAAAGAACTTACAGACTAAAACTATGTCTCATTATGCACAAAGGGCGGTCTTATCGCTAAAAAGCGATCCAGACAACCCCAGGAAAGAATTAAGATTACAATGACGATAGTGGTATACATAATACATAGTACAATTTCTTACATTCTAGTCAAAAGTATATAAATGCAACATATACAGATGTTTTATATATTAAATAGATATATACTTAATATACATAACATACAAATACATATCTACAAAAATATATAAATGTTTATAGATAAATATATACGTACATACATTTAAATATCATCATATACCAAGGACAAGTAATATTTTAGCAACTGGCAGTATGTTCCAAAGCTGTATAGCCTTGACGGTAAAAGAATTGTTATACAAAGTTGAACTATGCGCAGGGGTGTTGAGTTTCAGTTTAGTGGAAGGCCGTGAACTATGAGAGCACGAAATAAAGTCAAAGCGTTGTGCAAACCTAAGCATATTGGAAAATAAGTTTCATAAAATCTATCCATAGTAACTCACTTCACTTTATCCCAATCGTTCGGGACTGGCACAATATGTCTTTTCCTTCCAAACTCCTCTACTCTGGCATAAGTTTGCTGTCGCGTCACAAAATGAAATGAAGCCATTCTTCAGACAACCCATTCGTCTCTTTTTTGGCCTATGCCTTTACACGTATCCAACAATCTTCCGGTTTAATATACTTTTTGTTACACGACTTTTATCCCTCCTCATTACATGCCCATACTATAATTAATCTTCTTCCTCTCAATTTATCAGTTACGGGTGCATCTTTCAAAGACCCCTTTAGGTATTCATTTCTCATCCATTTTTGTAATATGACACATCCACCGATGTAACATAGTAGTATAATTAGTAAGTATAATTCTTTAAAATTGGGGATATTGTATGTAATTAATAGTGGCGTGCAAATAAGTAGGGAAAAAATTGAAGAAAACGTTGTATTTTATGAAAGAAGAAAAATATATGTAAATTTTAAGGTGTGGCTTCATCTGCGTTAGTGTTAAAAGTTTAGACTGTGGCCAGATGTGTCTTATTTAGATCGTTAAAAAATAACGCCGTTAACGCATAGCCACATTAGTCTATGTACATTGGACTGGGCCAAAAAAATCGACTATTTTTTTTAATATATCGAAAATGTTATTTGGGCTGCCAAAAAAAGATTATTGTGAGAATTTGAATCTTTAATATTATTAGTAAGAGGTCTATCATCGCTAGTTTTTTTTTAACTGAGCGGGTTTTTGTCTCAGAACACCCAAATCATTGACTTGAACGAAATTGACTCCGAGACAACTTTTGGAGGAATTTGAATGATCTACAAAAAAGGTCTAAGTAAAATTTTCCGTCAGATGACCCGTTCGCTTACAATTGTGCATTAAACATAGTTTAACAATTTGATCTTTCAATATTGGTATCTTGTGATTCATGCAAACGTCAGTACCCGGAAAAAAGTCGAAAAATATTCTCATGGGCAATCAAATGTCCTACAACAAGTCTCTTAAGATTTTTTGGCTAAATTGACTCATTTAAAAGTTATTTGCAATTTCCTAAAGGAAATCGCTTTAACTTTAAACTTGAATAATCTGTAACATTATCCCAGATGAAGCCGCATCATTAAATATATTTTTTAAGTTTTTTTTTTTTAATTTTATTCAAATGTTATCTGTAATCATGGATGAAGACTATTGACAATGATTTCTATTTTTATTCAAATATAATCTATAATCATTGAAGAAGGGAAGGAATGGTAATCTACAAATAAAAAAGCGGCCAAGTGCGTAACGCACCACGCACATTGATAGCAACCGTAAAGACGGCGATTTAAAAAAAATCATCGCAAATACCCCTTGTCTCAAATACTACTCAACGGATTGTGTCCAAACTAGGTATTATTCTTTGAAATTTTTGAATTTGGAGTACACAAATTCTAAGCTTAAGTTCATTTCTTTAAATGAAATCAAATCTAATCATTTATTTGCTCAAAAACAAGGTTAGTAAAAATATATTATTTTATGTTTCACATGTTTTTGCCCTTTCAGGCATGCAAATATTAAGGCTTCGTACATGCAGTTCTTGAGCAAAAGTATTGAAAATATATTATTGCAATTAATAAATGTCATTAAAAGAACCGCTTTTTATCCTCCGCATAGCTGTTGTTAACGGCGGTCATTATTTGCAATAGAGGGACCGCGTGACATGTTTCAGCTAAAACAGCCTATTATAACAGTCATCGCTAACAAAGGGTTAATGTAGTCAATTAGCCATCGAATACACCGCGGCGTGACATTTAGAGGCGTCGTCGGGTGGGACTCCATTTGTCATTAATTCGGGGAATGAGGTGACAGAAACACAGGCGTG
Organism: Dendrolimus kikuchii; assembly: GCA_019925095.2. Classification (NCBI taxonomy): domain Eukaryota; kingdom Metazoa; phylum Arthropoda; class Insecta; order Lepidoptera; family Lasiocampidae; genus Dendrolimus; species Dendrolimus kikuchii. The sequence continues at coordinate 5,079,020 of CM034401.1, forward strand.
GCTCGCGAACAAATTAATAGTTAGCGCTAAAGCGACGCGATACGAATTTGATAACAGCAACCTACTCATTACTGGATGTGATTAGCAATCGATTTCGTTATTAATATTCTGTGTTATGTTGTGATAAGGAAACCTTCTGACTGACTGACTTTCAAACTGATACATAGGTCCTTACAATACATCCAGTATTGTAAGGATCTATAGTATCAGTTTGAAAACAGAAAAGAAATAAAGATGAAAACATAAAAAGAACCTAAGATAAATAAATAACCTAGTCCGACCGGCGGAAGAGATTAATCAAAATAAACCTTCTGACGGGCTATGTCAAATGGTTATGAATTTTAGTTTCAATTCAGTCATTATTATTTTAAAACTGGTATAATTGTTAATTTATAAAAAAATAATATTTTTAAATACTCTCAAAAAAAAAAACAGTATACTAAGTTATAAAGTCATAGATTCATAGTTTGTTATAGATGTTATCTATCCAAAAAAATATAACCTGAATATTAGTTATACATACATACATAACTTCACGCCAGTTCCCTTGCAGGGTAGGCACGAACAGCAGAGCGCCATTTAGGCTTATTCTTACACACCTCACTTGCTTCTTTGATATTCATAACTCTTATCATACACGCTCGTCTGTTCTTAAGGCTCCTGACATCACCTTCTGCTAGTACACGATCAATTTGATCATGGAAGGTGTTGTAGTTAGTTATTAGTTATAGAATATAGTAATATCAAATATACAATTCAGTCGTTATGTGAGGATTTTGATTAGTATTTACAAGTGGATATTGTTCTGTACTAATCTACGTATCTCAGGTGTCATCACCCAGTTAAAGCATGCTAATATTTCTAACGGCTCATACATTTCGTTTTATATATACACTAACAAGAAAAATAAATTATATGTAGGTTAACTCAAAAGTTAAAAAAAATGACTGTGACATACATACAAAGCTACACGGATGGACAGACGAATATACGTACCTATATTTACCAGAATAGCTTCGGACTAAAAACAAAAACTTATTATCTTTTGGCCTTAACTCAAACTAACGTTCTCATTATAACATTATTTATGACTGGATTAATTATAGTCTAAATCACGATAGTAACCGAATCTATTTTAAACTCGCTTTCCAAATCTCTTTGATGCTAAAGTTAATATTACAAGAAATATTTATATAGAAGCCCAAGAATCTATTTATTAATAGACTACTTACGCTACGAAACTCTCATGTTTACCTATAGTTCAATATTTGAATATACTTATAAATTAATTTAAATCTAAGTATTGGTTGTTGGTAGATAAAATTCTATTAACTAATAATATAAACAAGAAATTTTGTGGAGATATTTTTATACTTTCACGTATTTATTATTTCTTAAAGTAATGAGATTATACATCAGAATGAGACAGAAGACACCATTTATAAAGATATTGTTTAATGGTCTATTCCTGTATTGTGTACTATTCATTCACTTATCATTGGTTAAATTTTGAAAGAGTTGTATGGAACTTATATCAAATTTTAACTGACAGTAGGGCAAATGAACGATTGGCAAGATATAGAAACCGGCCATGTTTTTTATTGCAGGAGTTCAGCACACAGGCAAACGGCCCACTTGATGGAGAGTGGTTACCGTCGCCTATGGACATTTGCAACACCAAAGGTGCTGCAAATGCGCTGCTGCTCGCTTAGGGGAGACTGGAACCTGGTCATTAATGCCGGAAGACAACTCAAGGTTGTTATGGCAACGTAGTTTAGACCAGGAGTGGTAGCCATCCAGTCGGGCAAATGGCCTACCACCTGGCTGTGGGTTGTTTTGTCGCCTCTTACGACAGGCTACCCGACCGCAGGAAATTGTATTTTTTCTCCGTTCGTCACGGATAATAAAATTTCGCAAAATACAATGATAAAAGTCGTGTAGACAGGCCTCTATGAACATGGAGACAATAACAAGTGTAAGGCGACCATATTGCTAATATTTAAAACAAAATAATTAATAATACAATATTTATTGACAATACACGCACGTGTGGATTTTAAAGACTATCTCGCATGAAGTTTTACGCATCGAGGATAACAAGTGACGTCATCGTCACTAGCGTTGCACAATAACGACATTTTCAGGTCTATAGTTTCGATTGTTCAAACAACTCGAGGACTCTCGAATGTTCCAAGTCCAATTGTGGCGTCGTAATCAATGCGCTGGTGATAAATCAACGCGACCTACGAGTATCTAGTCACGATTGATCTTATCCACGAGGCCGTCTATTTAATATAGTTGAATCGAAGAAAGTAATAACAAAATACTGAAATATTTAGAACTTAGTTTATTTTTAATTGTTATATTAATTCAGTATTTTGTTATTACTTTCTTAGATTTTAAAATTACAGTTGATTCGAAACAAACATAAAACATACCGTTTGTTCAATCGATTGATGTTTCGATTGCAAGTCGCGATTCGATTGTTTAAATAGTAGTAGTAGAATCCGCTACAAAGGCAGGCAAAGGAATCTTAGTCCATAGAGCCAATTCCAATATATATAAGTCTTCGTATAGTAGAGCGGTTGTATTGTAGGCTACAACTGCCACCATTCATCGGAGTTCTTAGGTAAACTCGAAATCGAATTTCTCATAAAAACACATAATTACTACTGAAAAACTATGAATATCCTACAACTATTGTTAATTTTAGAGTAATTTGACACATTTTTAATAAATTAAATTGCACAGCCCAACGTCCCCTTTCAGTTCCCGCCAAAAAAACTCTCTCGATTGTTTAAGTATCTCAAAAACGCACATCGCTATCATATACCTACCGATACAGAATACTAAAATAACTAAATAATAATAGAATTAATTACCAAACAAACAACAAGTAAATATTTTAAATGAATATTATGCAGGAGAAAAAATTTACATCAAAATAAAATTATTATTGTTTACACGATATACACTGTTTTCTAACATTAATCAATAAGTTCCAACTATTTTTTGTGGGATTTTTATTTAAATGAAACCACGCACGTCTCACTCTCAAAATGTATATTTTACTCTCTTTTTTAAACTCATGTGGACTGTACTCGCACAACATTTCTATTTCACCACAAATAACAAAACAATCAAAAACATATTAAACAATTATTATTATTAAAAATATATTAAATGGATGTATGTTGCATTCATTACTACTTATTCTTCTTTATACTTTCTTATTTAAATATATTATCCAAAATACTGGCCGCATTTCCGCGATGGATGGCAATGCTGATTCGCTGCCCTAGGTGCAAACCAGCCTTTTGGTCAAGCGAGACCTTAATTAGATGCGTTGAGAGGTCTAGATAGAGGTGATGAGCTCCAGGCCCCCACGGCCCCAGGGTCTCGACCCCGAAAGCCAAATATTATGTATTTTTTATATTACAATTTATTCTAAATATTTTTGAGTGGTTAAAAGATTAATATCTGACTCCTTAGAAGTAATTAAAATCAATTTTAATATCTTAGGTTTGAGACTTGTAACCTTCAAGTGGCAAGGCGAAAGGGTTATATTGCTAATTAAATTACTTCTGGTACTTAGGCACTTCAGCTGCCTTCCTGAGTTTAAAAGCGGTATCTCAAAATATTATTAGAATTTTCAGGTACATTGTGCTTCTGAAATGTTAATTATATATGGATGAAATAGCAGTTCTATATTATGAGAAAATTGAAATATTAAAAATACTTTAACTTTACGTAATCGTCTATCATCATTGTAATTATTTCGCGATTATTTAGTAATTATTAAATGATTATTTTTAAAGACCAGTTAAAAAACGTTAAAAAATATTGTATCAAATCACCCGATCTACTTAAAATACACACTTGAGCTAAGAACCTACTCCTATTTTCGAAGTTGGTTAAAGAATCTGTTTCCTTCTGGTGGCTTCTTTCACCTTATTTTCACTTCCACGGAACACTTTTTTATGCGTGGATTGGAGGCACTTATCCAACTTCTTATATAGCTATATGCTATATGTATGAAGGTATCAAATGTTACATGAGAAGTTGAGAAAAATCACAAAGTCAAAGTAATTTATTTTGTGTATGCAGGTTTGAATGTGATGTCCACAATTATAACATGTCCAACATCTGTTAACGGAATGCAGCAAAAATAAAGATGGAAAAGAACAACCGATGAGGGAGTTGGGACTAAATCGTTTAGGTGTAGATATTTTTATAGAAATTCTGGCACAGCCAACCTCAGAGATGGCTAATTTGTTAGCCAGCTCATTATTTAAAATTTAATATATAAGTTATCGTATGGTTAGGAGATGATGGGGCTGACATGCCTATGCTTTTTTTCTTTTATTTTATTGCATGAGTTCAGCAGACAGGCAAACCGCCATTTGCAACATCAAAGGTGGTACAAATGCGCTGCTGCTCTCTTAAGGGAAACTGGAACCTGCTCTCTAATGCCGGACCACAAATCAAGGTTGTTATGGCTGCATACTCTAGACCAGGGATGGTCGCCATCTAGTCGGGCAAATACCCTACCACCTGGCTATGGGTTTTTTGTTGCCTCTTATGACAGGCCGCCCGGCCGCAGGAAATTGTATTCTTTCTCCGTTCCTGCACGGATAAGATCTGTATGTGGCAAAAGTCTCAAATAATTAAAGAGAGAAAAATAATACAATTTAAGTATCACTGTATCATGATGCACTGCATCGTGTACTAATGTCTAAATAAAAATTAATATACAATTTAAAATAATAATAATTACAATAATTAGGATTTTTCATGTCACAAAATCAAACTCCTGTATCAGTATTTGGCCCATTAAGATACTCATGTATTCTGTAATATACTTTCGTTATTATTAAATATAATATATATAATAACAGCCCATAACTGTCCCACTGCTGAGCTCGGGCCTCCCACTATAGGGGGAACGGACAGTATACCCGCCACGCTTGTCCAAGGCGGCTTGGTAGGTTTGACACATCGGTTATCTCGATGCGCAGGTTGCATCACGATGTTTTCCTTCACCGTTATTAGCACGTGATACTTGTAACAATATGCACATTAGGTCAGAAAACTGCCCAAGTGGTGCATGCTTTCTGGCCAGGATCGAACCCACGCCCTTTGAGTTTAGGACGCGTACGCTAGCCATTACGCTACCGCGACTTTTTTATATTATTAATTATCGTAATTTAATTCTATTAAAATTCGCACAAATTCTAATAAATGTTTTGTTTTGAAAAATCTTGTTTGGTCGGGCACTTAATAGCCAAAGGGGAGGAAAGGCCCGCTTGGAGGCAACTTTTAAATTGCGTTTCCTACCCCTCTGACTTATTTACTCTTTACAAGAATAAACAAATATAATTCCACTTTTCAGGTCAACAGATAATGGTCTTTGATAACTGTGTAAGAAAGCTTTCCGCTGTTTTGTTTCTTTTCTTTTGAGAATTTAAGAAGTTTTCCACAAAAATTATAACTTTTGAGATTAACTAAAGGAGTATTATCCGTGCAGGAACGGAGAAAGAATACAATTTCCTGCGGCCTGGCGGCCTGTCGTAAGAGGCGACTAAACAACCCACAGCCAGGTGGTAGGGTATTTGCTCGACTGGATGGCGACCACCCCTGGTCTAGAGCATGCCGCCATAACAACCTAGTGTTGTGTTCCGGCATTAGTGACCAGGTTCCAGTCTCCTTTAAGAGAGCAGCAGCGCATTTGTAGCACCTTTGGTGTTGTAAATGTCCATAGGCGCTGGTAACCGCTTTCCATCAAGTGGGCCGTCTGCCTGTCTGCTGAACTCCTGCAATAAAAATAAAAAAAATAAAAAATGAGTTTTGATAATATTATTTTGGGTTGACCTGAAGTTTGGTGAATTTTATTTACTAGTTGTGCCCGTCACTTCGTTCACATGCGACTTAATGTAGAAATAATTGATTTATTGACTTCTCGGATGATCAGAGATCTAGTTTCTATCTCGGCCAATGGATTAGTATGACGATCCAGCGAGGTACGTAGGTAGCCAGGCTTTCGGGCACTTTACTCATTGACTTAAATGAGCTAGACTCACTATACTGCTTATAGATTTAAACAATTATAGGTAAAATATATATAATATTAATATTATAACTCAGATAAAATTCTAAAAATGCCGTGTCTGTACATTGAAGCTATTTAAAAAAACGGACAAGTGGAAAAACGAATGGCAACGGACAAGTGGCAAAACGAATCGCAAAAAATTTTAACTTCAAGTTTTACGGGCAGATTCTTAATGTACTTGTCCAATTTGAAAACCTGCCCGTAATACTTTAAGTTAAAATTTTGTTACGATTCATTTTGCCACTTGTCCGTTGCCATTCGTTTTTCCACTTGTCCGTTGAAGTTTCACTTCTACTACTACTTGGGACACCCAACACATTTTGATTTTTCGCAGGTTTACTGCTAATTATGATTTGGTTAAGTTAGGTACATTTTAATGAATGCATTTTTTATTTAAACATATTTTATTTTATCAAACAAAAAAACTGAATTCGATCCGGAACCAAAAAACGCATCCCCCATAGTCTACTCCAAAATTATGCCGCCTCTCCACGCGGCTATAACGCTTTTTCGTGACAGAAAAATCCTAAAACCCCCCATCTATATAGAAGTTTCACTTCAAAAAAACAAATTGAATATACTATATAAGCCACAGTTTAATTAGATTGTTGAACAATAACATAAACGACGGAGAACAGGAGGCAATTTTTTTTATTTCTTGTTTGTCTGTTTGTTCGGGATTCACGTAATAACTACTGGGCCGATTTTAATACATTTTTGCTTATCGACATTAAATTCTTAGACTTAGACTAGACTACTTTTTATCCCGGGAATACATCGGGAATTTCAAATCAATCGTGGACGAAGTCGCGGACATATATATATATAATAACTTTTCTGAAAAAAAAACAGCATACTATGTTAGACTAAGTAATTACTAAAGTAATATAAAACTTAGCCCGCTCAAACACAAAGGTCGTCAAGAATGTCAATAACTAGATGTTTCAAAGCCTATTTGAAACAGGTTAGCAGACAATCAAAAATAATAATTTATGATCACATAACAAAGAAATAGCAACTTTTGCCTAACATTTAGCATTTATTTTAAAATCATATAGACAGACTCTTCACAAACGCATTAATGAAACAGAATATCCAACCCGCTGTTTTCCAAGAAAAATTAGCAAACTTCAGCAATCCAATTTAATTAACTAACGTTACACGAAATGACGTTTCATGTTATGAAGTATATTAATCTAAAGATACTTTCCGTTGGTTGCTTTTAGTGCGATGAAAGTTACGCGAAGTCCCTTGTGCCGTATAAATAAGTCCATTAACCAAATGGACGAAATGTAATGGGTACTCGTTTTTAATTTCGATGACATGTAATATGTTCATATTAATTACTTTACTCAAATTATATTAATAAGCAGGCTGTTCCACGCGGACCTGTTTGAGTTTTGTAGTCATTTAGCATAAAATTTTCTAATTTTTTTATGTATATGAATTAATAGTAATAAAATATTATTTAAAGATAACACAGTCCAAATACATACATGAAGATATACAATAATACATACAATTTAAAATGTACTTGTATTAGTAGTATGATATATGCATATTTGTGTGATTAATTTTCGAATTTCTAGGGAGGATGCTTGGTGATCAGTCAAATAGGTTTTTAGACACTAGGCTCTGTTTTAATCAATTTTACATTTCTTGGTAAGCTTTTTGAAACTTGTCAAATTATTATTATCTATGTTAATTACTAATAGCCAACATTAATGATTCTTAAAATTCCATCTTGATTTACTCAATATTTTTATATTTTAATTTAGTTTTATGTACATCTCATGCTGATATTAGACGGATAAACCGAATTGAATCAAGGCGGTTGAAAGGCACGGAACTGCAAGGACACGAGGGGCAATACCAACGTGTTGCTAGCGTTTAGGGCTCAATAAAGGGGATGGAATAAAAGGGGTGGAACAGGGAGGATGGCAATTTTTTTCTGTTTTCTGTATTGTCAGATTTTGGTACGTACATGGGCTGCACAGACCTTGCTTTTCTGTAGTAATAAATTATTCCATGTACGTGACTTAACAAGTGTCGCTTTATCGTTTCATCGACTTTCAAATTACAACAATTCTAAAGAAGTTTTACTTCAATGTGGTGGGAAATCGACCATCGTAACTCTCACTCATCGTACAAAACAAAGTGAGCTCAAAGCTATCCGTTTCACGCCGATATACCGTGAGAGCATGTAATCACACCGGTCGAGCCGGCCCTAACAGCTGTAACCAAAATAGATATACCAGCATGGCTCTATCACTTCGAAAAGTTCTAATTTCGATGACGTGACATTTATAAGATCCCAGAAAATGCGACGAAGCATGATGATGGGAGGGGTTCAACAAAGCAAAATTTATCGTGACGTAACTTAAAGACAGCCTCTATCAGATTCACATTTTTATAGAATAACTATGATATGCGCGCGACTATGTCCACGCTTTACTTGAAATTCCCCTGGACACAAAGTACCGCAGCGTTTAAAAAAGAACGTAAGTTTTAGTGAAAACTATGTCGAAATAAGCTAATTTTTATGCACCCGAACAACTACAAACCGCTCCCGAGAATATGCCGCGGGATTACAGGGATAAAAAAATCACACATTTTATTACATAAAGTTTGCTATCGACGATCACTGAAAAAATATCATTGGATTTTTTTTTATTCTGGCCATTTCAAATCATTCCCAGAAAAAATCCCGCGGGATTCACAGCATAAAACTCTTTACTTTAAGTCTAAGAATTTGCTGTCGAACAGCGAAAACAGAATAAACCGACAAGCAAACAAAAAATCTAAAAAAAATGCATCGTGTTCTCCGTCGTTTATATAGTCTATTCCAATTGGTTTTTTTTAATAGCTTCAATTTACAGACAAGATATATTTAGAATTTTAGAATATTATAGATTTTATTATTTTTGGTGTACGATTAAATGTTATCTAACTTTTCTCATGACTACAAATTCCTAATATTCTCCATCCATACAAAGGCTAAAATACAATTTTAAAATGTTCAGTCATGTTTGTATGACTTCACCACGGACTCGTGTAATTACAATGCTACATTTGGAATAACGAACGTGACAAGAATATTATTAACACCACGCCTGTATTCCCAAAAGCGGAGGCACTGGAAAAACTAAGGTGTTTTTAGAATTACACTTCTTATGTTGTGAGGCATTGGGTTTATTTGCAAATTAAAAATGTTTGTATATTTTATAGAAGAAGAATTCGTCTTGCATGGTTTATGGAGGTACTATAATTTTATGTGAGTTGTATTTCTATGCTTTGTTTATAACTCTATAGAATCTAGGTCTATACTTTTGTTAATTTAATAGAAAACAATTTTGTTTATTAATACACACACCGGCACAAATAGCGGAACAGAAAAAGACTTCGATTTGCTCGATAAAATGTTAGCAGGAAACAAGAACAATACAATGAAAAAAAAATCCTGTCAGCTTTTTCTTTTTTCAAGTGAGAGAACTAAATATGAAAAACATATTTAACCAGCTAGTATTTTGAAAAAAGGTTACAGTATTTTTGTCGGTGTGTGTATTAATTACACGCTATTTTTGTTTTGGTTGTTATATAAAGTATACATAGTAATAGTACACATAATAATAATCAAAATATATAAAATACCGCAGGGGGGCTTTGTGGCGAAGCCTTAGGTGAGTAGCGACACCTCGTACCTGACTCCGGGCGCCAAGGCAAGGCCGGCACGAAGTGGAGATCGCTAGAACTAAGACTCAAGCTCCAGGGGTGGAAGTTATAAATGGCATCACGTCAGTAGTAGCTTCGGTGAACCTGCAGCCCACCTCTCTATACCCCGTAGCCACTCACACCCATGTTGCTCTTGTCTTATATGGCATTTTTTGGGGCCCATGCAGGGAGTGGCGTGTCACCATCTGCCCATTTTTCCATGTTTCCTGAACATTGCGACGAGCAGACGCCATAGTCCCCATATTCCCAGACCCCTAGTACCATAAGCAGTTCATCACAATAGCCCGGTACTTTTTGTCCTCATTTCCCACAATAGTCCTGCACTGGCCGGGGATTTACCTTGGGTGCATTACTATATAGTGTAGACAGGGTCAGTGTCACGCCACATTTATATTAAATTTGTCAAGGGGCCTCTACGTGTTGGCCTTCCCATGGCCCCACGAAAGCCCTCCAAAAGTCTGGGCCATTTTTATGGGCCCTGGTCTTGAAATACATACAATATAAAAATATATATATTGTTTTAGGGTGTCAGTAACAATTTTTACTTATAAACTATGTTAGTATTTCATCATTTATTAGAGATCCAATGAACATCTATGAAACTTAGAAATACAAAAAAATGTATTTCTAGGTTTTATAGATGATCGTCTTCCAATGCGTGCGATTCAACACGCACTTCGCTGATGTTTATATATTACCTTTGATAGGTACTAGTATATAGGTTATTTTACCGTTCTTTCTGTTAAAAAAACAAGTATATTTTAGGTCGTAATTCTCTAAGGATTAATTATATTATAATTAACGTATAGAACACTGGCTAATGTACATTTAATGTCACACGTCCCCTACACGTGGATGTCATAGCTATAACAACATAGCTGAGTATATTAATAAAGATATTGTTATCGTTGGCTCAGTTCAGTCGTGAATAACGAATGGGGAGTAAGCAAAACTTTTAGACGTCGTCATCCTGTTTACGCCAAAAACCTTAGGTGAGCAATATTTTGAGTATTTTATAAGCAAAAGAGATTTATTATAATATCAAATAGGTGCTACACGATGAAATTCAATGGAACGGACCATTTTAATCCTAACTATTATGATCAATCTTATTAAAATATTATTAATGAGCAATACAAAGGATATAAAGACATTTAATAAACTCCATCCGTGCAGGAAGGGAGAAAGAATACAATTTCCTGCGGCCGGGCGGCCTGTCGTAAGAGGCGACTTAACTGACTGGATGACTGGATGGCTACCACCCCTGGTCTAAAGTATGTCGCCATAACAAGCTTGAGTTATGTTCCGGCATTAATGACCAGGTTCCAGTTTCCCTTAAGAGAGCAGCAGCGCATTTGTAGCACCTTTGGTGTTGCAAATGTCCATAGGCGATGGTAACCGCTTTCCATCAAGTGGGCCGTCTGCCTGTCTGCTGAACTCCTGCAATAAAAAAATAAAAAAGCTTAATATTACACGATTAGACGACAGACATGAGAGGACAAAAAAAGAAAAATAAATAGTGGTGTCAATTTTTTTTTTAATTAATTTGACATCTGAGATGCAAGTGCCGAAGTTTGAAAAAATTAAAGAAAGAAAAATATTAAAAACATATAAAAAGAGAAAATATAACAACAAAGAGACCCAACAAAAAATGATAAACAATACGGGACAAATCTTGTTCGTCCAGTAAAAGGGGAATTAAAAAAAAGTGACACGACCTCGTTTTAACAATTTTCACACCTTAACTACGCAACAGATTCAAGAAATTTTGCATATACGTTGTCAGAGTTATAAGGGTTGTTCCCGTGGGATAGACGAATATAGCTGAAACGCTTTTTTTTCTATTGTACAAATTCAACAGACAAGCAGCCGCGGCCCACCTGATGGGAAGCGGTTACTGTTGGAAAATCTTTTAATAAAAGATGTGCTCTCAGTTCGACGTTTTTATTGAAGTACTTTTGAATCAAAAAATGTATTCCACAAATTATTATGTTTTGTCTATGACATTAATGAGGTTTTACAACAGTTACCATCGCCTATGGACATTTGTAACGCCAATGCTATAATGCTACCAATGTGCTGCTGCTCTCTAAAGGGTGACTGGGACCTGGCCACTAATGCCGGAGCACAAGTCAAGGTTGTTATGGTGGCATACTCTTTACCCATCAAGTAGAGTTTAGAAGTCGTTCAAAGTAACGCATATAAATATAACGTTAATTAGAGTTCATCAGTGAAATTCCAAGACCGTAACTATTTGAAGTGTAAAATTACCGTGAACATTTCAAGACATCCCTTTGCAAATAAATTTCCGTAGACAGCTCTTGACAGAGTTTCTCAAGTTTTCATATTTACCTTTGCTACTTATTGTTATGTTTGCCTGTTACTTGTATAGTGGACTAGACGTCTCTTTCCTTCCCATAGAATATCACGTATCTTGTTCTTTCACTCTTCGAAAGTAAATCTTCAATTTCTAAGCCAGTTTGCTTACATAGGGAAATTGTGGCACTACAGAAAAATTACTAACATTGGAAATGTTCTGATACTACTTTTAGGGACATATCCCTAATATGAAACCATCTCCATTTTTAGATAACAATTGAAACGAATTTAATATTTATTAATTCCTAGTATATCTGAATATAAAAAGTATATAGATAAGCATTGTATACTCATAAATTAAACATGTTATATTTGTGTTATGGGTAATTACAACTGACAATTCTGGGACCAATCCTAGACACCCAGACTAGAGTAGTTAACGTCCATGTATAAAAATTACTCTATTGGAAATCTTTTTTTGACTTTAAAAGGTAATATCTCCCCATATATAAATAAAAAGGGTCTTAATTCCGCTATTTCAATATCTTGACGATGCGAAGATATTCAAAGTGGGTAAGATTCTATTGCGATAGTGTTAAAACATCGTATTCTACTAAATCCACATTATGTTCTCGATATTCTCACCGTAGAATAATAGTTAAAAAAAAATGGTGTTACCATTAGCAGAAATGGTATTATCCAAAATTAATATTGAAAATCTACCAAAAATTAAAACATTTATTTCGCAAATTTTCACTTACAATTATTATAAACATACAGTGGCGTGCCACGGACACGCCGCGCTATTGTACTTAACAGAATACCGAAATTAAGCAAACCTGCGATTGAGACAATAGTGTCCAGTGATCTTGAAAAGATATTAATAGCAGAATTGGTCTCAGGTTATAGAAAAAAACTGAAAAAATCATGCTTCAATTACACGTCTAACTCTCATCCTTAATTTTTATTCTATTACAATACTTTTTAATGGTGGTATATGTTTACAATAAAGGGCCATTAACATGGATAGAGTTTATCGCACGTTTTGGGATGAGAAATCGTATACTATTTTCGTAGGCGATACTCTTTAAACAATAATCTCACTGCCATGCTTACATTAAACCAAAAAGCAAAAACTCGCCTACGAGTATGTCATACGATAATCGTAAGGTAATTGTTACCAAGAGATTTGTTTACACTATGACACAAATCGCATTGACATTATTGCCTACGATTTGTCGACTTGTCTAAATAAGAACTCGTATGACATTTTTTCAAGTTTATGCGAGTATCGTACAAATCAATTTGGACCGATTTTAATGCGAGACTTGCCTTTCAAGCTCAGTGGTGAGCACGGTATTTTATATTTTGTTTACACAGAGACGTCAATATTCAATGACCAGGCGATTATCGCCCGGCCACGTACGATATCGTATGTTTTGTTTACATGATTATATTCTTATTCTTGCTTTCGACAATCGTATCTTCAATGCAAGAAACTCTCTCCATGTAAATCGTCCTTAAAGATAATCAATTGTCATCAATATAAAATACGTAATTTTTGATGGACATAAGACATACGATTTTATAATGGTTAGATTTTTCCAAAAATGGTTACAGAATCCATATATTAATACATATTTCGTATACTTAGAAAATTTTATTTGTATGTAAGTAGTTAGTAGACTTTAATAAACTACCATAATAAAATTCAAAATTATTTTTTTTATTTTTTATAAAAAAAAGCAATATTAACCTTACCCAATTGCAATTATTAAACACCTGTTATCTGTATTGTATTCTGACCTACATATAATCCCTTTAGATTAGACTATGAATAAAATATTAAACTTTAAGTCACTATCTTCTATGGGTAATAAGGTATTGCTTTATTACGTAGCCACGTCACTTCGTTATCAGACAGCCATTATCCACCGTTGGACGTGGGCCTCCCCAAGTGTACGCCACGTATCCGGTACTTCGCTATTCTCATCCAGCCTTGTCTTTCGTTTACCTTCTTTCACTAATTATAATTTCTTATTTGTATATTATCTACTTTATCTATTACTTTACTTTAAATTCTCTTGTTACATGTCAATAAATTTATTTTCTTGTAATTCAGCGACATTATCCACAAAGTATGCTACCACATATCCCGGTTCTCAGCTGTCCTCATCCAGCCTCTACCTTCCACCAACCTTATCTCACTAAGGGTCTATTCGACCAACCAAGAGCAAATTATAATCTAAGAATAAATTGTGATTAACTCTAGATTAAACTAGTTTTACATTTTAGTGACCAGGTTCCAGTCTCCCTTAAGAGAGCAGCAGCGTATTTGTAGCAACTTTGATGTTGCAAATGTCCATAGGCGATAGTAACCGCTTTCCATCAAGTGGTCCGTCTGCCTGTCTGCTGATCAACTGCAATAAAAAAAATATATATTACCAACTACTAAACTAAGAATACGATAGATATCCGAGAGTAAATCATTATACCACGAAATGTTACAGAGTAATGAATATACTCGCAAGAGTAAATTATATTTTATTGGTAATGTTTTGTTATAAGGCACAGAACCGGTTTTACATCTATAAGCACGAGTCACGGTGTACGTAATTAGTTTCGTCCGAATTTGCGTTATTTTATATTTTAGGCTTTTTTATTGGGTAGACAGCTCACGTACTGGAAAGTAATTACCGTCGCCTATAGACGTCTGCAACATCAGAGGCGAAGCCAATGCGTGGCCATGGATTGGATTTATATTTATTGGATGGATAGGGGGATGAAGTAGAGGGATCAGATAGGAGGTATGGAATAGAGAGGATTGGACATGGGATTGCAATAGAGGATTGGATAAGGAAGATTGGATAGGGAGATGGGGGGAAAAGGGGTCATCGGAACTCCACTCATCGCATGAAATATGATTAGGTCAAAGCTAACCGTTTCACTCCGATATACTGTTTCTAGATACTAAGGTTTCGTATATCTGTCGACCAAGTAATGAGAAACGCTTGAGAAACATGGTCGAAAATTCTGATGATGACGGTGAATATTTGCCAAGGCGACTAAGGTGGTTTAAGGAAAGAAATATTTTTCTCGTCACATATTTTAAAACGGTAAATACAATAAATCATAGCTTCAAGCTTACTTCATGCATTTTCTAAAGGAAATGATATCTTATTTTTCACTTTGACATTTCTATTATATTGAGAAACTAAATTGTCACTCTGACCACGTCGACTGGGAGGAAGTAGTATGTCATAAATTTTAGCCGTTTTATCAATTCGTTCTTCATTCGTTCATTGAAAATAGAGTAACAATACGGAGTATTATTTATTCCTAGAATTGCATACAAAAATGCAATCGACGTTACCCAAGAGTAAATACAAAGAGTAAAATGATTCCAGTGAAACGTATAGTGGTGGAACTTTGTGTTTGGTCGAATCAGCCTTAAGTGTATGTCGTATTCGTATATTATTATCTTAGTCTAAATTGTCTTGAAATTCAGCGACGTTATCGAGCAAAGTATGCAAGTACATTCGTAAAGAGCGACCATAACAACTCTGGCTTGCGATAGCCTCGTGGCCAGATCTAACAGTAATCCTTTGAAGTATTAAACTCCCAGTTTAATATAACTTGAACAATGCCGACCCGTTGCTCGGCGGTAACAATAGAGAAGTTTTGCTTCTAAGATTCCCTTTTATATCTGCTATGCTACTAACCCTTTGTAATGCCTCGTGACACGACAGAACATGGCAGCTAACATCAGAACCCTTGTTATAATGACACACATTACTAATTTCGGTGGAACACTGAGGTTTGTTCAACGAATATTAAATTATGACGCACTACTAAGAGGTGAGAGACGCCCGTGTGTTACGGTTTCACATTGTCTTATATTATAAAGCTAAATCTCATTTGAATAAGGGTATAGACGGAGCCTATGTGAACAAAATGGTTAAATGAAGTGTAGCATGTTTTATAAAATTTTGTGCGTAAACTTATTGATTTGGAATTCTATTAAATTAAACTTGGTTTTGAATTCTATTTATATATTTAGTGATTTCACAGCTTTTATTTGTATTTTAGATTTTATAATGAAATATAAGTTTTTTTTTGTCAGAGCAAGTGACGTGTGTGGCGAAACAAACCTTTTCGCCTACTGCCTGGCAGGCAAGATTAAAGGTTTTATAATTGACAACTGTGATGTCACATTAGACACAAGGAAAATTAGTCACGAAAATGTACAGTATTTAATCTCTTTAAATCCGAATATATATTTTATATTAATACGTTCGGCTATGTAAATATCATATACAAAATTATATACTTTGAAAATGAACGGGTTATTTATTATTGCAACGACCCGTCATTAATGGTGACCCCGAGAATTTGAGCACAAAATTTTCAATACATAAAATTTGAAATTGTACATCCGTCGTGGCCCAACACTATTACCATTTGGGACGGAGTTTGGAAGGCGAATAATCTTCATGCGAGGATATTTGGGACGGTCTCAGCAGTGTACCCTCAGCCTCGACTCCATCTTCAGGCGTGGCCATCTGAATTGGAATCGCTCCAGCATAATATTCACAGCCCGCAGCGGATAATTTCGACGGTGATTCCAGCGATCTTTCGTTTATTTAAAAATAAGGGGTATCGCATACGGACGACTATAAGGTGCATCGTATACCAAATTGGATTTTTCTTAAATTTTACCTATGTTCATTCGTTGATATTGTTATGTAAATAGTTAACCTTGTACATATTTATTTCTCAATTTGAGGTAGGTAAATTGTACTTTTAATTTTTAATTTCATCCTGTTTCTGTTAATTTTAATTTTATAATTTGCTTTGTTATATTTATCTTCCACTATGTCTCACGAGGAATTTCTTCAGCAACAGGTGAAGGACTTACAAATTAAATTGGATCTATTAATGACACAGGTTCCACAGTCCTTTCCCGCTTCAGTTCACGGCGTTTCTGTCAAGCTTTCAGCGTTTTGGCATGATAAACCAACAATCTGGTTCGCACAAGCTGAGGCTCAATTTAGCATTGCTGGCATTACGCAGGATGCCACCAAGTATGGCCACGTTTTGTCCATGCTTGATTCACAGACAGCCGATGTAGTCGAGGACATTATAGCTCACCCACCTCTTGAAAATAAATATGAGCATCTTAAAACAGAATTAATTGCACGGTTTTCAGCGTCTAAGGAACAACGCGTTCGGAACTTGCTGAGTGAGATACAGCTTGGGGACCGCAAGCCTTCCGTTTTCTTACGTCACTTGCGTTCGATGGCTGGCACTTCCCTGTCTGACGATGGTATTATAAGGGAGCTGTGGATGCGTCGACTGCCTGGCGAGGTACAACGTATTTTAATAGCTCAGCGTGATTTGCCGCTGGAAAAGGTAGCTGAAATAGCTGATGCCATCGTTGAAGCACCTTCTCCTTCGTGTTCTTCATCCTCATTGGTGCACGCCGTTTCCTCATCTTCGTCAGAACTCGATGATTTAAAGAGACAGATAGAGGCGTTAACCCAACGATTTGACACTTTTACTGGCCACTCGCCGGCTAATTCACGTTCTCGCTCTAAAAACAGATCGCGCTCCTCCTCTCCATCCAGCAACCGCATATGCTGGTATCATAAAAAATTTGCAGATAAAGCCAGTAAATGCATGCCTCCTTGCAATTGGAAACCGGTTCAAAATTTAAACGCGATTCACAATCAGTAGTGACGGCGACTGATTGTGCTGCACCTGGCCGTCGTTTATTTGTGACTGACTTGTCTGGGACCAACAGTCGATTTCTGATTGACACTGGTTCCGACATTAGTTGTTACCCGCGTACTCTACTCAAAGGAAGACACATAGCTTCTTCCAATTTTGATGTTTCCGCGGCTAACGGAAGTCCCATAAAAACATACGGCTCTATATCTCTTTGTTTAAATTTAGGGTTACGCCGGGATTTCAGGTGGAATTTCGTGGTAGCCGACGTAAACACGCCAATAATCGGCTCTGACTTTTTGGCATATTTTAATTTACTGCCAGATTGCCGCAACCAGCGTCTGTTAGATGGCACCACACGTTTGTCTGTCACCGCTATCGTCGCGGACACTTCTCAAACAAGTATTAAAACTATAATAAGCGGCAATTCCACCTATTTAGATCTCCTGAAAGAATTCCCGGATATTACACGACCCCCTGGTGTTAATAGGGTTGTCAAACACACAACCGTACACCACATCCTCACCACAGATGGTCCACCTCTTGCGTGCCGCCCTCGCCGCCTCGCTGCGCAAAAACTTCAGGTTGCGAAGAGGGAATTCGAGGACATGCTGGCCTGCGGTACAGCACGACCGTCCAAAAGCCCTTGGTCCTCGCCTTTGCACCTGGCAAAGAAGGGTGAGAATGGTTGGAGGCCCTGTGGGGATTATCGTGCTTTAAACGCCCGCACCATCCCAGACTCTTATCCTGTCCGTCACATAGGTGACTTTGGCCAAGACTTGGCTGGTTCTACCATCTTTTCGGTGTTAGACCTGGTCAAGGCATACCAGCAAATCCCCGTTCATCCGGATGACATCTGCAAAACGGCCATCACCACTCCATTCGGGTTATTTGAGTTCCCGTATATGACATTTGGACTTCGAAATGCTGGGCAGACCTTCCAAAGGTTTATAGACGAGGTTGTGCGTGGTTTAAATTTTTGTTTCCCATACGTTGATGACATTTTGGTGTTCTCCCGTAATCCCCAGGATCACGCTGAACACCTTCGCGTTCTCTTCAAACGCCTGTCTGATTATGGGGTAGTTATCAATTCATCTAAATGTGTTTTTGGCGCTGATGAAGTTAAATTTCTTGGGCATTGGATTTCTAAAGATGGCATTCGACCACCAGCTGAAAGGATTCAAGCTTTGCGGGAGTTTCCCCTACCGAAGACGGTTGAGGGCTTGCGCAGGTTCCTCGGCATGCTAAATTTTTACCGCCGTTTTATCCCGAAGGCTGCTGAGCTACAAGCCCCTTTGATCAACATGCTGGCTGATTCTCAGTTAAAGGGTCCCAAACCAGTTCCTTGGACTACTGACACTATTCAGGCTTTCCAGAACTGCAAAGACCATCTTGTCAATATCACTCTTTTAGCCCATCCAGATCCCACTGCAAAATTAGGCTTATTCACAGACGCATCTTGTAGCCATGTCGGTGCTTGTCTCCAACAACGTGTTGGAGATGTCTGGCAGCCTCTTGCTTTCTTTAGCAAGAAGCTTACCCCTCGCCAGACAACGTGGCCTGCGTATTACCGTGAGCTTCTTGCGGTGTACGAGGCTGTTCAGCATTTTCGACATGTTTTGGAGGCACAGCATGTGACGATCTACACTGATCATAAGCCCTTAATATATGCATTCCTTCAGAGGCGCGAAAAATTACCTCCTCCACAGCTAAACCAACTTTCATTCATCTCTCAATTTACCACTGACATTTTACATATTAAAGGTCAGGATAATGTGGTTGCGGATGCAATGTCTCGCGTTGAAGCTATAACATTGGAGGAGGAATATGACACTTTAGCCAAGTCACAGGAGTCTGATGAAGAGTTAGCCAAGTTGTTGACTGAAGGTTCCAGTCTCAAGTTAGCTAAGGTTAGCATTCCTGGTACAAAGTTCGCAATAATATGCGACACCTCAAGAGGTAAGGCTCGTCCTTTTATCCCTCGTGACTTGCGCCGTGCTATTTTCAATAGGCTTCACAATTTAAGCCATCCGGGCATACGAGCGACCACAAAACTGGTTACTGACCGCTATGTTTGGCCGTCGATAAACAAGAACTGTCGAGAGTGGACGCGTTCTTGCCTCGATTGCCAACGCTGCAAGGTTACCCGGCATATTTCCACTCCGGTTGGTACTTTTACCACACCTACTCAGCGTTTCCGCCATGTCCATGTGGACATAGTTGGCCCTCTTCCACATAGCAAGGGCTTTCAATACTGCCTTACTGCTGTCGATAGGTTCACCAGGTGGCCTGAAGCCTGGCCTATGGTTGGAATCACAGCTGAGGAAGTGGCCGAGACCTTCTTCAGGGAGTGGATAGCTCGCTATGGCGTGCCTCAAATTATTACCACTGATCAAGGCCGCCAGTTCGAATCTGCTCTTTTTCGAGCTTTACTGCAATTATGCTCTATCAAGCGCGTTCGTACCACGAGTTATCACCCGTGTGCGAATGGCCTTGTTGAGCGCATGCATCGGCAACTTAAAGCCGCAATTATGTGCCGCCAAGAGTCCTGGGTTTTATCATTACCCATAGTGCTCCTCGGCATGCGTTCTGCGCTAAAGGAGGACCTACAAGCTTCTTCCACCGAGTTAGTGTACGGGGAACCCCTGTGCCTACCCGGAGAATTTCTTGCTCCTTCGCAAACTCCAAACTCAACTGTGGACGCTTCCGTCTTCGTATCCCAGCTTCGCCGCCACATGGCACAGCTGAAGCCTGTTCCTGGCTCACGTCATGGGCAGAAGTCCACTTTCATTTTCAAGGACATAAACAATGCTTCTCATGTTTGGTTGCGCGACGACACAGTTCGCCATAGTCTCCAGCCTCCGTATAAAGGTCCATACAGGGTTCTTAGCCGGAAGGACAAAACTTTAACAATCGCCATCGGAGACAGGAATGCGGTTGTCAGCATGGACCGTGTCAAACCCGCGTACCAAGTGGTTGACGACTCTCCATTTTCGGTCACAGTCGCATCTCCATCTCCACCTTCACCTCCCACCCAACAACAGAACACCACAGACAACGAGAAACCCTACACAACTCGGTCTGGTAGAACAGTCACCTTCAAGTTACCATTTGGTTCGTAGGCCCTTCATCTGTTGCTGTGCTTGTTAGTTATTAAGTTTTTTACTATTGTAATAATTAGTATTTTTTAAGTTCTTCTTTTTGTCTCCGTGGGGTGGTGGTGTGGCGAAACAAACCTGTTCGCCTACGGCCTGGCAGGCAAGATTAAATGTTTTATAATTGACAACTGTGATGTCACATTAGACACAAGGAAAATTAGTCACGAAAATGTACAGAATTTAATCTCTTTAAATCCGAATATATATTTTATATTGATACGTTCGGCAATGTAAATATCATAAACAAAATTACATACTTTGAAAATGAACGGGTGTACTGGGTGTCTGGGATCGGCCCCAGAGTAGTCCGTTGTATATTACCCATAACACAAGCGTAACTTGCTTAATTTGGGGATATACAATGTGTGTTTGTCTGACGATTATTATTATTATTAATATATGTAACAAGTCACTGGTTATTTCAGTCTTCGCACATATAATTATTATTCAAAACTTCGAATTTAACAGACCATAATTTGCTGGTGTATGCGTGTCCATAGAATGAAATGAATTTCACTTGCCCAATATTTGGTATTAATTAGATACTTATATGTCACAAATCATACTGTTCAATAGCGACTCACAATGTTAATCGAGTCGAATTCACCGAGTTTAATCTATACTTTAATATTATAAAGGGGTAAAGTTTGTGAGTTTATGACGTTGTACGGGGTAATCTCTGGATCTACTAAACCGATTTTAAAAGTTCTTTTACTGTTAGAAAGCTACGTTAACAGGGAGTGTCATAGGCTATATAACATGACGCTATATACCACGGGAGCAAGTTCACGCGGGTAAAACAGCGCCGGGCCGCTAATAAATTGTAAAATAATGACGCTTTCGACCAGTCATGTTTTTTAGGTTTCCTACAATAATATAATTGACGCAGTGGTGGATTTACCAAATATGATAAAAATCAAGGGAGATAATTCGAACCAGGAGATTTCCAAAATGCAATTTTTAGGATATTTTTGTCTGTGTTTCTGTCTGTCTATCAGAGCATCACGTGAAAACTGCTGAACGGATTTAAATGAAACTTGACCAAAAATGTTATTTATAATACGTAAATCTCATTAAAAATTATCTTTCATATTTCAAAAATATTTTTTTTAGTTTACCATCCATAGGTATAATAAAAATGTCAGTTTAGTTCATGGTCTTTTAGCTTATAACTGGGATAATGTTATAGTAATTACCCGTTTCACACAGATGTAGCGAAGAGTTTAATGCGTTATTTGTGATGTGATATTGTTATTAATTGTTAGTGACGTTAAATATTGGCAGTTAACTTGCGTGTACAATACGTATATACAATATAGTAGCTATAATATTTAAGTGATTTTCACCATCAGTTCGATAAATTTTCATTGAATTAAGTTTTTATGCAATTAACCTAGAGGCACTACTTAAGGTTTTTACGCGGTGTAGCCGCGGGGAAAACGCTAGTTAAAGATAAAATCCAAAATTCCTTTGATTTCACAAAGATATACATGTCAAAAGGAAATATTGTATCTTGAGAACGATATTACTTCCACGAAATAGTTATCATCCGAATCTTGCCAGCGGGATCCCATTATATTGGAATCCAGAAACTTCCACATGAATATCGTTATATTAAATTTCTGCGGCGAATAACAATTGATCCGACATCTGCTCGAGATGCCTCATTTTCACTCAATTGCGAAGGTTTCGATGAAAATAGGTCCCGCAAAATTTCACTTTGATATTTTCGTAGACGAACGAAATCTTTTGCGGCTATTCATTCATTTCACATCGAACTTTTATAACGTCACTTGCTGTTGTTCGGCAATACTGGGCTACCCCGGTGGCAGAGTGACCGATCCACTTCATCAATCAGGGGGGGTAGTCCGCTGCTGTCCCGTAGCAGCGGACCACTGTGACAATAATTACGGGAGGAGGAGATGCGCGTAGCGGCGCTTTCGACCGCCGATCCACCTCCTGCGGATGGGGTCCGCGTACCCGTCCTCCTCCCTAACTCTTTCTGCAGCCTCCTTCGGCGCCATGATGGATTCGCAAAAAGAGAAAACCGTAATCCAGGATTGCTGGCCTTGGAGCATCGCCTCGACCATGTTACGAAGCGAGCTCACAGGACCAACGACGTTTTCTAAGAGATCCCTCTGGGTCCCCCAGGCGGCGCACTCCACGAGCGTGCGAAACGCCGTGTCTTGGAATGCGCAGCACTCGTGACATTGCGGGAAGGCTCCCGCCCCGGGATTTGATGCAGATACTTACCAAAGCAGCCGTGCTTGGTAAGTATCTGCACCATACTAAACGTCAGGGTCCCGTCGTTTCCACGAGACCCGGACCCTTACGTGCTGTAATCAAGATAATGATTCCACCATGGCTCTACCACGTTTTATGTATTAAATACTTGGCTGATTCGATCTACAAAATTTTATTAAATAATAAAACGTCAAAACCAGCAACGCACTGCAATTTAATCTTCAAAATTAATATCGTATACAAAACAAAAACTTGTAAATTGAAATTTTCTTTTAGCTTAATTAATTAACAAAACCTCTTATTTATATTTCGCAAGTTTTGTAATTACGTACTTTGATATTCTTTTCTGTTTTCGATTAAGCTAAATATCTCATATTTTTCTTTTTAATCCTCTTATCTATATATATTAAATTATAAAGAGATTTGTATTTTTTATGTTTGTAACGAATAATTTCAAAAATCTTTCATCATAAGAATGCTACATTATCTTTGAGTAAAATAGGCTATATTTAATCTAAATAATCGGGTTTTAATTTTTTTTCCAGGCAAGACAACGTCTACCGGGACCGATAGTTATAAATAAACTTACTGGAAGAAATATGTTCACCCTTTCTTTACATTTTCGTGGAAGTTGTTTTGTTTCTTTGTGTCTCAAAAAGATTATATACTACGGATGAACGAATTATCTCAAAGTATATAATAAGTTTCCTAGCGTTCTTTTTCGTCACCAAATTAAACATATTTTCTAAATTATTTATTTTTTATTATTTTAATAAAGCTTTAATTGGGGCACCTTGCGCCATCTAGATCACAGCTAAAAATTAAAGAGCGAACGGTTTCAGTTCTTGGTAGCAATGAATTAAAAAAACGCTAAAAAAGGACATTTATTCAATATATACATTCTATTTTAATTTTTTTTAAATAAATAATCTATATAAGTACTATCTGTCTCTAAATAAATATGCCTAATATATTAAATATTTACTTATTTATCTATTGTAATATATAAAATGCTTGTCACATAATGTTAACAAATATATTTATTAAGATTATTTTGTATATACGTATATATATTACCATTATATTTTTTATATATGTATTAGATTTATAAATTAGTGTATGTATATTTAAATTTTACAGTCCTATCTTTTTTCTGCTTCACCTACATCGCCAGATTAATTAAGAATTTCTTTTAAGTCAGGTTGCCTGGAAAAGATCGCTTTTAGCGATAAGGCCGCCTGTTGTTTTGCCAAGAAGTATTTATACATTTTGTTTTTGTTTATTTTGGTGAGCAATAAAGTGTTATCTATCTATCTATATTTTTTTTTATTAAAATTATATATAATCGAATACAATGCAAGAAAACTTAATTTATATGTATTGTATTCTACTCATAGTCTCTCAAGACTATAAGTAGAATACTGAGCCTAGATCACCGTCTTTAATGGGTAAGGTGCCCAGAATACATTTTAATAATTTAATATTACTATATTTAATTTAATATTTTTGTGGATATGTATTTGTGTGTTATATTAAGTATATATATCCATTTATTACATAACACATCAGTATATATTACATTTATATATTTAATACTAAAATGTAATTAATCGTACTATGAATTATGTATACCGCCATCGCCATTATAATCTAAATTCATTCCTGGGGCTGTCTGGAAGAGATCGCTTTTTAGCGACCGCCGCAAAGACCGCACTTTGTGTATAAATAAAATAATATAGTTTTAGTCTGTAAATTCATTTTTGTATTGATGTACAATAGAGAGTATATATTGTAAAATTAACTCAGTCCCTGTTTAGCATTATCGGCGTCTTGGGCCCTGGGTGAGAAAGAACTTTACGACAGTCTCTCAAATAACTGTAGCTTGTATATAAAAGATATTGAGGGGGCGCCTTAGGCACTCTTAGGCCGTCGCCCAAACCTGCCTAACGCTGCTAGAGAATGCACTTCATAAAAATGAAGTCCTTTATTTATCTATTTTGATGACGCAGGGAGGATGTCTTTTCTTGGGACACCATCCTCGGGCCTGGGAGAAAGACTCTACACAGTGGCCTCCACTCGAAGGAACAGGGCATGGTCGGCCGTCAGACTACTCACTAAACCTAAAAAGCGTACAGGAGAGAGGCGCAGGCTCTCTCCTGTACGCTTTTATGGGGTGCCACAGGAACTGAACTATAGGTATTACATCTGTGGCACTCCTACGCTTCGCTCTCGCTTAGGGCACCCCTGGGGTAGAGTACCCTCTTCACCAACAGGGGAGGGAATATAACAATGAAGGTCCTAAATTAGCCTTAGCTTCGCAGATGAAGAATCAACCAGTACTAATTTTCCGCTAAGGCTATTAAAATATCAGGGACACAGACGCAAGTAAAGACACTACTTGTACTGTTAAAAACATACAAAATGGATTATATAAAAAATACTAAAAAAAATACATGTATACGAAGATCGAGACTGATAGTATTAATTAAATTTTACATTATTGGTTTATAACGCCATCTCGTGAAAAAAATATTTAATAATAAGTAATTCTTTCAAATCGAAAGTTGGACGCGAATCGAGTAAAAAGCTAGTATAATTTGCAAAAGATAAGTTTTTAAAGTTACGAAAGTAATATAAATTTCTTAGGCCTGATTTTTCAATCAGATAGAAGTTATTCTATAGAATAAAACACAACATTGGAAAATTTAAAATGACAGTTACATAAATAAACAGTTGAATTGTTTCATTTTTGAATTTAGTCAGGTCATAATTTATTCGATCGATAACATTTATCTGATGATTAAAAAATTGACACTTAATAGAAATAATGTTTATCAAAGGTACTGAATATAAGAGACTGCTTTATATGTATTGTTACACCTATCTAATGTAGTAACTACGAAAGCAATTCACAATGTACAAAGTAACATTTTGAAAATTCAATTTAAATTGCTTTCTATTACTGTTCTTTATTGTATTCCTTTCATGTGACACCTATAAAAAACAGAAGAAAGACGGAAAGACAAATATTGTATTTGAAGAAATAACGACATACCTACCCTCATTACAATTCATTGGAAAACATTTTTTTGAGAATATATACACCTCACACTGAGCCAACGAGGTTTGCACTCGGCTTATAACTGTGCCAGAATTATAGTATATAATTTTTATTATATTTTTTATTGCTGGAGTTCAGCAGACAGGCAGACGGCCCACTCGATGGAAAGCGGTTACTATCGCCTATGGACATTTGCAACAGCAAAGTTGCTACAAATGCGCTGCTGCTCTCTTAAGGGAGACTGGAACCTGGTGACTAATGCCGGAACACAGCTCAAGGTTGTTATGGCGACATACTTTAGACCAGGGGTGGTAGCCATCCAGTCGGGCAAATGCCCTACCACCTGGCTGTGGGTTCTTTTGTCGCCTCTTACGACAGGCCGCCCGGCCGCAGGAAATTGTATTCTTTCTCCGTTCCTGCACGGATATGACATAACGCTAATAATTTTCAATGTGAACCCCTCCTTTCCCGCGATAGCAAAACGACCCAAAAATTTAATGCGAAACAAACTTGCAACTAAAAACTTGCTGTTACAAAACTGCTGCGCTTTAAAGGTGTACGGCCAAAACCTTTCGAAACTGGTTTATTCACAAATACCCATTTACCGAGATTTTGTTGCTAAAAACCATTTAATTGAGCTTAAAGTTAGAATGAAAAAAATATTGTCTATGTATCCTACTAATCCTTCCTACTAATATTATAAACACAAAAGTTTGTGGGAATGTATGGATGTATGTTTGTTACTCTTTCAAGCAAAAACTACTGAATGGATTTTGATGAAACTTTACAATAATATAGCTTACACATCAGAATAACGCATAGGCAATTTATAAACATATATTGTGTAACAATTTTCCATCACCACATGGGTGAAACCGCGCGGCGGAGCTAGTAAATAAAATGAACAAGTTGGCGGTAGGCTAAATAAAATTTTAACAATACTCATTGACACTTGACATCTTTGTCTTGCGTGATCACGGCTACTGAAAAGTGGCCGAAACGTCGGAATAATAAAAATCAAATAAATTACCGCGCTTAAAACCGTTAAAATGTAGTTTTATTATGTATAGGTTATAACCGGTTCGACTCTTTTTACCGGTTTCCAAGCCCCTGAGTACAAATTCATGTTTTAAATGTAGAAGACTACTATTTTGGCCACCTTCCCTGTACTAATTAGCAGCCAAGGAACTCCAGCCAGTACCAAGCAAGTATTCTTTGGATTCCCGCTGCCAGAATTACCAACCATCATCTCATCTATCTTATCTGTACCGTAATAACTTTGAAATGCAATTACAAATTATGTTTTATCTCTTTTCCCCACTTTACACAACTTTTGCCCGCCAACGAGATTAAAATGAAAAGTTTAAATTAATTCTACGTTGCAGGAATTTATAAAGGTTGAATTATAAATAAGTAGCGCGCGGCTTTGTCTACGTTTATTAAAACGCTTCTTTTTGAAGATTAAAAAAAGTGTTATGCATGAAATTCGTTTAACATTTTATATTGTTTGCAAACTTTAGTTACTTTAAAATAAACATTTCATCGTTGTACTTTAATAGTCGTAATAAAGGAGCAAAGTTCATACATCTTAATCACATGTAATATGTGTACATGTAACATTGTATAGATACCTTAATTTTTAGATATACTTATCTTAATTTTTTTCTAATGATGTTATCATAATCTTCTGATTTCTTTTATTGTTACTTTCAATTATTCGTTTACAATAGTAGGGGAGGCCAAGCGGGGATTTTGGGATTTACTCGAGCGTGGCAGAATAACATAAGGAGAGAAACCTTACACCATATAATGTACCCCCACCATATATGAACCCTTAATATAGGGGGGGCTATTTTTTAATCTTCAATTTTTTTTTCAAACCCTCAGATTAAGGAAATTCCTCCACATAAGGACAGCAAGCTAAACCGTCTGTATATTAATCTGAGGCGCTCGAGTATTTCTATGTTACGTTTTATTTTGCATATTCAAAAATCGTCCATGACTTTTGGTCGCGTCCAAATCGTCAGTCTTTTGAATAGGAGTTCCTTCAGGGTTTACTTAACATCCCTATTCAATATCTGACGCGCTTGAGTATTTCTGTGCGACTCTTTTTTTTAAACCTGTACACGCTCACCCAACCAGTGGAAGGGCATACATTATATAATCTTTTTTCTTTTTAGCATCTAATCTTCACAATCAAAAAGGTCCCCGCGACGCTAGAGTTTAGCATCTTGGGCTCCCCTACTACAATAATGTTATTTTTGATAATGAAATGCTATTATAAAGTCGAGAATTATTTAAGTAATAAATTTTAATAATTATTAATGAATTCTTATTAAATTAATGTTTTGCTTGACATTTAATACTATTATCTAATTTATTTAACTATTATTGTAAATTAGTTTCAATTTAGATTTAGTTATAAGATCTGAAAATTGCACGCCTAATAAGGCAAAATGTATTGAGAGAATTACCACAAAAAATACACCTTTGTACACATACATTTCCAGCAATAAATTATTATTCTATTCTATTTTTTCTTGTATTTACCGTGTGTCGCATGACATTTGTGATTTAGGAGGTGAGCACTGCAAATCAATGTTGTGCCGGACTATGTTTTGGCACAGCAAAAAACTGAGTGCCAACCTCATTTCGCAAATTGCGGCACAAAATTTCGTTTTAAATATTATGTTTTTAGAAATGTATGTTTTTTTCTTTCTTTTTTTTATAGTAAGTTCGCATTTGACCATGGTCTCGCCCGATGTATAGCGAAGATATGGTCTAAGATGGTGCACGCTTACTAGAAGAATTTTTTTTTTTGGTATCTTAGTGGCTAATGAGCTAGTTCTGTTACGCCACCGTCATGTAATATAAGCACCACCAGCCAAGATTAAGGACTTCGCTTCATCTTTTCTGGCGCGCTCTCCCGAAGAATGGAATAATTTTCCTGAGCCCATTTTTCCTGAAAAATAATATCTAAGAGTCTTCAAGTCACGAGTGAATAGTTATCTTCTGGGTAAGCGTGCTCCTTCCTAAATCACGTCATCAATATCAAATGAATCAGTGGTGAAACGCGAACGAATGCAAAAAATATTACGCACTCTTTTCTTAAACTCGTGGTAAGTCAAGTCGTGGTAGCGTAATGGCTAGCGCACGCATCCGACACTCATAGGCGGTTGGAATCCTGGCCGGGGAGCCCATGCACCACTTAGGCAATTTTCTGACCTAATGTGCATATTGATACAATTACAACGGTGAATTAAAACATCGTGATGAAAACTACACATCAAAGCGACAAGCGTGGCGGATAACTCTCCGTTCCCCAGTAGTGGTAGGCCTGAGCTCAGCAGTGGGACATTATTGTTTTTTCTAAACGCGTCACAAATGCAGAGGGTTCTAATACTGGCCAAAAACATGCCTCACTTAAACATTTTTGGATATAGTATGCATATTGTTACAATTACGACTTGCTGACGATAAAGGAAAACATCGTGATAGAGCCTACACATAGATGACTGATGTGTGAAATCTACCAAGCTGCTTTAGACGAGCATGGCGGGTATATTTGCCATGTCACCACTATGTTCTTTTCACTATTGTAATACTTGCAACAACTCAGAAGGATTTAGAGCAATAAAAGAACAGCAACTGGTCAGTATACTTTTAATCAGAGAACCTTACGGCTTAACCACATTTCATACACTGAATTCACACACTCAACAGACATTGTTTGAACACCTCGCCAACCCCTCAACTTAGCAAATTGGCACAACCGATAGCGGATTGAAGTCATTGATAAACTATTTTAACTAAAAAGATTATGAATGACTAGAATTTGTTACAAAACGTTCGGAAATTTTAGATAATATTTTATATATTATATTATATAAAATTATATTTAAAGTTCTACATGTAATAAAATAATAATAATATTTATTATTATTATTATTAAATCGAACACAGTAAAAAATGTATCACTTCTGCCAATATGAAAATAAAATATAATGAATACCGTCTATATATAATTGGGAGATTTTGAATTATAATCTACACAAATACCACATTATACTAGAGATAAATATTGTTATACATATAATGATGGTAAATTATAGAAAACTACTCTATACAAAACAGGCGCTAATCACAGAATTAATAAAAATATAACAAAACTATTATTCAATTAAGGAAAAGGCCGATTGTGGCGTTAATTATATTATATTCAGACCAGAGTTGCTGTTGTATAGTGTCTATTAAAAGCATTCTTATTGGCCTTCGATATTAATAAAGAGCTATTAAAAGAAATAGTTCCTATATTCCTCTATCCGTGCAGGAACGTAGAAAGAATACAATATCCTGCGACCGGGCGGCCTGTCTTAAGAGGCGACAAAACAACCCACAGCCAGGTGGCAGGCTATTTGCTCGTCTGGATGGCGACCACCCCTGGTCTAAAGTATGCCGCCATAAAAACCTTGTGCTGTGTTCCGGCATTAGTGACCAGGTTCCAGTCTCCCTTAAGAGAGCAGCAGCGCCTTTGTAGCACCTTTGGTGTTGCAAATGCCCGTAGGCGATTGTAACCGCTTTCCATCAAGTGGGCCGTCTGCATGTCTACTGAACTCCTGCAATAAAAATAATGAAAAATAAAAAAATTACACATTTTTTTTTATTTGTTTACGGTGTTGGATTTTCTTACAAAAAATACGAGTTTCAAATTATAATCCACTTACTTAAACTTACTTAAAGTCTAACACTTATTTCTTACATTAGTTTACACACTCTTCTACTACTAACGGTCGGTTCTTATATGAAAAAACAGGTTTATTTTTAGGACGAACATATAAAAGTAAAACAAACACATTTAAAGTAATAAAGCAAGAATACAAAGAGAAAACATCCGCAAAGTATCAAGAAAAGGTATACATATATATGTCCTAAAAATTGGATCAAGCTCAGCAAAAATAACGATCTTTTAGACCAACGCTAATCTTCCACTTGAACCAAGAGCAAAGTCACGGCAAACAGTACTTTCTTCCATGGTAATAGTGACAATTAGTTAAATAAATTTACAAATATTTATAAAAAAATCTCTTACTGTTCATTCGGTTGCCTTACCACCAGTTGAACTTTGACATTACTTTTATGGCGTTTCTGTCTTTTAACCGATAGTTAGGGAAATGAACAGTCGGTAAGATATAGAAACCGGCCATTAATCATCTATATATTAATACGTGAAGCAAAAGCTTTGTACCCCTTTTTACGAAAATCGCACGGACTGAGGAGTACGAAATTTCGCACATTTATAGGTTATAAAGAGAAGAAGCAGCGAATGCTAATTTTTTTTTAGTTATACATAAAAATTCATTAAATCAATAAAAAACATTTCACACACTATCATGTATACACACACAAGCATATATACTCTTTTGTTTATTGTTCAATTCAAATAAACTGTATAGTTTGGCGAAATTTATGATTATAGAAGTATCATCTTTAACATTAATTATTATGGTTGAATTTCGACCACCGGCGACCACTAGTACTTTGTAACTGTAAGTAATTATCAGCATAGAAAAGCTTTATGAACCTCGAAATATCGTTGTATCGAGAATTTAAGCCCACGAACCTGGTATATAATCGCTAGTGAGAATTTGTAATGTATATTTGAATTTCCAATAAAGTGTATTGCGTTGATAAGGATGTGAGAACAAGCTGAATAGACCGAGGGCCTGCGGCGTGCTGATAAACGATTTAGGGTGGCTGGAATGCCGTTACGCTATTCAGCATTGAATTGTAATGTACCCAGCCAAAATCATAACTAATTGAACTTATATTTTATAACTTATCGCCCTTATACCATTTTTATGGTTCTTTATTCCAGTGCACATATAATAGCAGAACTCTCATATTATGAGTTCAGCAGACAGGCATACAGCCCACCTGGTGGAAAGCCGTTACCGTCGTCTATGGACATTTGTAACGCCAAGGGTGCTATAAACGAAAACTGGGGGTCGACGAGGTCTAAAAATCGACCCCTATTAATTAACACCAGCTCTTATTTGAAACTTTCAAAATACTGCAAAGTTGTGTTACGTGTACCAACTTGTTAGAGAATGACTAATTTTAGTACATATATACATACATACATAACTTCACGCCAGTTCCCTTGCGGGGTAGGCACGAACAACAGAGCGCCATTTAGGCCCATTCTTACACACCTCACTTGCTTCTTTGACATTCATAACTCTTGTCATGCACGCTCGTCTATTCTTAAGGCTCCTGACATCACCCTCCGCTAGTACACGATCAATTTGATCATGGAACGTGTGTCGTGGCCTTCCACGATTGTTTAGTCATTCTTTCATCATGCATTCTTTCCACATGCCCGAACCACCGGAGCATTCCTTTCCTTACCTTCACCCCGACACTTTCTAATTTTAGTAACAAAATTATGTCAAGTTTACTCACTTAACCAACCGCAGTTTTTAAATTGGTATTTTGTAACAATACGAAAACAACTAGAGAGATAGGATTTTTAAAGTAATTTGGCTATGGGGGTCTGAGGTATCAGTTCATTTTGAAAAGGGGTCTCTTGCCCAAAATAGTATAACAGCCTTGCAGAGATTTGGGTAAAAAAGTACCAAATATTAACTATTTGGGCAGGGTTTCCCCTTTATTGTTCAGCCTTTGATGTGACTATTCACACAGCACAGTAGGCAATGAACACCGTCTACACGCTACGCCTTTTATACAAAAATACTACCCTACAAAACAATAACATTGCATCATTGCTAAAAATAGCAATTACATCATAGTGTTGCCAGGATCACAAAAACAATTTAGTGGGCTTATAAAATTAACTAACCAATAGAAAATGGTAATTTAATTATAAATCGAATCATCTTATCAGATGATTTATCGATTACTCGACTAAATATCTATGACGATTGTCTATGTGATATTAATATACACTAGGTTCTCATGAGTAGTGTGGTGGACATCTTGTAACAATAGTTTGGGAATCGCTGGTCTATCGGGCATAGTCTAATACTTTTCAATACAAAGAACTTCTATCCGGATACATTCCTAGAACGGTCATACGGTGTAATGGGCAGAGACATTTACTCTCAAACGTCTTTCGTCATTTATTTTCGAATCAGAACATTTTTCGCTTGTTTTTTATGTTTAAGTACATTTTACATTTTATGTTCCACTAGTTGCGCCCCGCGATTTCACCCGATTGGTGATGGAAAATCGTTATATTTTGGATAATTCACACTTTTTATTTATAAATTATTGCCTATGTGTTATTCTGATGCTATAATATTGTAAAGTTTCATCCAAATCTATTCGATGTTTTTGAGTGAAAGAGTAACAAACATACATTCTTAGAACTTATTTTTGTGTTATATAGACTTATTGTCGGGCGGCGCTGGGTTTAGCGATA
This sequence comes from Dendrolimus kikuchii, assembly GCA_019925095.2. Classification (NCBI taxonomy): domain Eukaryota; kingdom Metazoa; phylum Arthropoda; class Insecta; order Lepidoptera; family Lasiocampidae; genus Dendrolimus; species Dendrolimus kikuchii. The sequence goes on from CM034401.1 coordinate 5,112,811, forward strand.
AGCAAACCTTTTCAAAATTAGAAAAAAGGAGAATGGGACAATTTTGAAGGGCAGCGGGAAGAAAGAGCACGCACGTACCTGATTAATGGGCATGAAATGCAGCTGCTCCTCTTCTCCTCAGTACACTTCACTCTTTACAAATGCACTTGTATGTTATAAGTTTGGCAGTATTATGTATTTATTTAATTATAAAGCGGCGATTTACATATAGCGGTATTAGTTGCGTTATTTATGAAATATAAACATTTGCGGAATATTGCGAGCGTAGTATATTATTTTATATTACACTATGAAAATATATTAATTAATTTCTTTTATATATTTGCTATGTGCGGGACGATTTAATTTAATTTGACATGACAATGAAATGACTTATTGACGTGCGTGCGAAAAAGGGAACACGCCGACAAATTTAAAGGAAGAATTTAAATTAATTTAAAGAAAGTTTGTATAGGCTGAAAAAGTTTGCTTAGCGATACCACTTGTATTCTTATAGTTTTAAAGAATTCTTCACTATGTAAGAACTTCTTTAACTATTGATAAACATATGTCGTGATGAACATCTGTAACACTTAGTAGTTTCGTTTATAAAATTTACTGTCGTTAAAATGTAATTAATAATAATGATTGTGTGATTTTTATAAGTAGTGTAAATAATTTAATTATTGAAGTACTGATGTGTGTGGTACTTCCGGTCAACCAGTCTCCTTGTCACTTCCGTTGATGAATTCATATTATGAGAACTTTTACTAATATACTGATGTAAGCGACATTTCCGTTTAACTACCTCCATTACTGGTTTTTTTTTCGTTCTTAAAGTATAAAACCTGGCGGGGGTAGCGCACAAAAGTCAGTGTAATTATTTGACAGTCAAGTGTGAGGTCAATAAGTTCTGTGCAAGTGTTCTGTCTAAATCCGAAGAAAGATATATTAAAGTGATTTATGGATTGAAATGCTACCTCACATTTTTGGATATGTTACCTGTTTCTTTCTTGTACCTAAAATTTCATTGATTCTTACAGGCTGATCAGACAAAAACGAACAACGAAAGGCATTTCAGAGTAAGACCTCTGGTCCCTTTATACCATCTCCCTTGTCCTCCTTGACGGCCTCTGTATTGGAGTAGCTATTTTGTTATTGAGAAGCTGGCAAACAGCTATACAGCCCAGCTAAGAGAACGTACCCATACTACGTGACCCGTTCAGGTGGGCAGGAGGGGAGGGAGGGTGAGGAAGAAAGTCATACATATAAGTTAGGTAAAAAGTATACATTCTATTGTATGTACACAAAGTTAGTTTTCAAATCAAAGGTATGTATGTATATCTAACCGTGAATAGACTGTTTAGTTACTATTTTTTTTAAACGAAATCGACGGACTCTATGTTCCATACCTTTTTTAAGAGTATTTAATTTAATTTTACTGGAATTTACACGCTTAATTATAATTATTGATCGAAGTGTGTGACATTTTATTGAGTGTTGTTTTTGTGTTGGAGTATACCTTAAAATTAATTATAATAATATTTAAATCTAGGTTTTATTCTAAATACTTATTCTGATTCTGACTGTTTAGATTCTACTAGGTATTGAAATAGCTATCTAATCTAGTGAAAGAGTAGCTAAATTGACAACACTGTATACCTATTACAACGGAAATTGAAAGCGTGCATACGTTGTAATAGGGTGACTGATTCAATTATGTATCCCAAGCAAGCAACACTGCGCTTGCTGTTAGTTATAAATATACATCGACTATTGCCAATATTATACTTTACGCTCATACTGATTAAAGTTTATTTTTCTATTTATCTCACATTTTATTTACAATAATATAAACTAATGTAAGAAATAAGACCACTACTGGTTGTAGAATAAATCTTGTATTCGGTTTACACAATATACAAACACACGGATATTAAATTTAAAAGTATGCACTCAGCGTACTATGGTCCGAGTCAGTGTCCGATACAGAGCACTGCCCAAGCGCATAGGTCGCGGGGTGTCGGGAGTGTCTATTGGCCAAGAGGTTGTTCCAATGCGAAAGCAACCACCGTGCGCAATCGACTGGCGAAATTTTTTTTGTTGGTCCGAAGACCTTACAACTTTACCGGGGTTTTTGGGGCGAGTGCCTTCGCAAAGCGAAGGTACTCGAGCCCGGGGGGCAACTTGATCGAGGACGCTCCTTAGGGAGTTTTACCTCGGCTGGACTGTTGCCATGAAGGGGGGATGAATCTAATGATGCCCACCATAGGGCGACACAATGCACTAAGTGAGAACGGGCGACGGGTAATATAAAGCCCGAGGGGAAGGAAGGATCTCGGCGGACCGGGATCGGCGATTCGCGGCGGCCTACGCTATCTTACTGCCGTTTCGCAACGTGTTATGGCTGGGAGAAAAGAAACGGCGAAAGAAACTTCCCAGCAACACACCTAGTCTATCCTATGGGGATATGATTGACTAGGGGGGATGGGGCTATGTCTCCTGGCGTCCTTCGCGAGGACGTGGAGAGATCGTGATTGGCGGCGTCTGAGACGCCGCCGTCTGTGTCTGTCTGTCAGTGCCTGCCAGCCTGCCGTCCTAACCGCAAGCGGGCTGATCCGGGCCAGCCGTTTTGTGATAACGTCGACCCTGTCCGTGAGGACGTTACGCGGTCGTCGCACGAGAGCCTTTCGCCGAGGCTTATAATCGGATGCGGACACAACGAGCGGATTTCGATGGTGCGGCGCGAGATCGAAATACTTACGCGAGAGCGACGTAATGTAGTTTTTGATGGAGGGAAGCTCCAGATCGCGGTGAAGGTCGACGTTACGCATATAGAGGGCCACCAACGGCTCAGCGCATGAATTTGTTCTGCACGATTTGCAGTTTATCTAAAAGGGCAGACTTGGCATGGCCGAATACCACACTCGCGTATGTCATGATCGGGCGCATGCATGTTTTATACAGAGTAAGCTTGTGTCTGAGGGACATTTTGCTTCGTTTGTCTATCATGGGTGCTAAACGACCCATCACAAATCGCGCTCGATTTCGGACTATAGTGATATGCTCGTTGAAGCGCAAGTTCTGATTTAGGGTGACAGCCAGGTCTTTGGTGTACTTTGCCCAGGGGATTTATTGATCGTAGAGCGAAATGGTTTTTAGGCGAAGGCAAGCGCGTTTGGGGGAGCGAAGCGTGCCCGGGGAAAAGAACATTGCTGCGCTTTTCTCCGGGTTTACCTCTATCCTCCATTTGCGAAACGAAACGAAAAGCCAGGTAGTATAAGTATTTACCCGTCTGAATGGCTACCACCTCTGGTCTAGAGCATGCCGCCATAACAATCTTGAATTGTGTTCCGGCGCATAAGTGGCCAGGTTCCAGTCCCTTCTACGAGTCCGGCGGCACATTGGTAGCGACTTTAGTGTTGCAAATGTTCATAGGCAACTGTAACCACTTTTCATCACAGTTGGGCCGTCAGCCTGTCTGTCTTAATTACTGGAGTACATCCAGTAATTAAAAAAAATACAATAAAGAAAACTTAAAGTAAGTAAACATAATCTATTAATATTAACCAGTGATCGCCCGTGGTCGAAATTCGACCATAATAATTAATTTAAATTATAAATTAATTTGACTTTAACAATAAACAAAAGAGTATATATATATATATATATATGCATGTGTGTGTCAAATACATGGTAGTAAAATGTGTAATTTTTTTTTTTAAATTAGCATTCTGCACTCCTTCTCCATATAAACTATAAGTGTGAAATTTCATACTTCTCCGTCGTCCACGTATTCCACGTATTAATATATAGATTACATATATAATATTGTATTTTGCCTATAACCCTTAACTTTTTTATTCATATTAAGTTAGGCATAAAAAAGCCTTCAAACTTACTGCAACTCAATATGAATGAGACCGTAAGACTATAAAGAAAATATTGAGTCTAGACTACCGCTTTTTATGGGAAATGTCCCAGAAGGCTAGCTACGATGCCTCGTTCAAATCAAATCAAATAATTTAGTATAAAAACATGGTAGGTATACAAATAGGTGTTGACATTTTATAATTATGTTTATCCTTAAAAACCAAAATACTAAACAAATTAAAAAAAAAAAATCTATAATTTTTATAATGACGATACTATGGTACAAGTATTATAAAGACACTAGAGGTCCCGACAGACGTTGTCTTGCCCTGATAAAAATAGAAATCTAGGACTCGATCCTAGCGGCACCTACCCGTTCCAATTGTGAACCTAAACCATCCGGGGACCACCCACTCAACACAAAAGACATTTCATCAAAATCGGTAAACTCATTCTCAAGTTATGCGCGTACTTACATTTCTACGATTCATTTATATATAAATTTAAACACTTACATTCTATCAAGCGTTGTATCACCACACTGATTCGTTTTCCGCTGAAGGCACAAGGCCTATATTCACCTGCAAAGTTTTATTATATTCTCAAGCTATATTGTTATTAATAAACTACGTTTTAACGGTTTTAAGCGCGGTAATTTTATTTGATATTGGTTTTTCCGACGTTTCGGCCACTTTTAATAATTACTTTTATTTTTCCTTCCATCCATTTTAATATTATATAAAATTATTAGAGCTAGGCATGTTTGCTGAAGAGTTTCTTGCGCCGCTTCTTCTCTTCAAGCCATAACATGTTGCGAAGCGGTAGTAAATTAGATTAAACTCCCATAGAGTAAATAATAACCATGAACAAAATTAAAATTAACAAGTTGGCGGTAGGCTAAATAAAACTTTAACAATACTCGTTGACACTTGACATCTTTGTCTTCCGTGATCACGGCCACTGAAAAGTGGCCGAAACGTCGGAAAATACAAAATCAAATAAAATTACCGCGCTTAAAACCGTTAAAACGTACTTTTATTATGTATACAAGTCGCGAAAACTTAAGAAAATATTATATTGTTATTGACACGTATGTGCTATCGTCATCCGTTTTTGTTGGATATAGAAGTAGATAACGCTTTTAGAGTTGCACCCGTAACTGAAGGATTGAGAGAAAGAAGACTAAGGCGGGATGGGCTTGTAATAAGGAGGGGTGAAAGTCACGAGACAAAAAGAATGTTAAACTGGAAGATGGACGGGTACAAATATAAAGGTAGACCAAAAAAGAGATGGATGAATTGTGTGAAGAATGTGATTTGTGACATAGGACGTCTGTCAAAATAGAGGAGTATAGAAGGAAAAGACGTATTGTGCCGACCCAAATAATTAGAGAAGGTAAAAGAAAGTCACTGTTTGCTTCATTAGTTCGGAAGCTTGGTTCGGCGATTAAATTGATATTTAGGTTGTTGGAGAAATTGTCAACACGGAAGCGTTTTCAAGAAGACTTTATTTCTTGGTGTTACCACTCTAAGAACAATAATTTGCGTGACCCTTTTTAGTGTTACCACTCTAAGAAACGAATTGCGCAACCTTATAGTGTTGCCACTCTAAGAAGACAGCAAATTGCACAACCTTTTAGTATTGCCATTTGAATAATGGTTTTGTGCCATCTTGCGATACCTTGTCATGGATATTCACGTCTGTTTGAGGACCGTCGGGCGATGGAGCAAACGTGTCCTGGAGTGGAGACCACGTCTCGGCAAACGTAGCGTAGGACGCTCTCCAGCCCGGTGGACTGCGCAAGGTCGCCGGCAGGGGCTGATTGAGGAAGACGGGAGGCCGGTATATGTGGCGCAAACTTGGGAAGGCTTACGTCCAGCACTGGACAGAGACTGGCTGAATAAGAAGAGAATAAGAAAAAAAGATAGAAGTAGTAGTGCTGTCATATTTAATGTTTGCAATTACCGTCAATATACATTAATAAAGCATGGACCCTTAAGAAGCGAATACCTACTAATACTTAATCATCATTCAGGAAAAACCTATTGCGCCGAAATTACATAAGATACAAAGTCAAAACAAAGACTTCAAATTAAACACATGTGAAAATCCAAAAGCACAAGGATTACGCCAAAAAAACATCTCTAATGGAGCAGCTATGTTGTATTTTGTTGTTGCAAATAAAAACACCTAAACTGCACTATGCCCTATTGTCGGGGTCCAAATGGGTAATTTGGCCGCAGAGATTTAATTATGCAGTCCGTCCGCCGTGGGGGTTGGAACGAGGATGAAAAGGGGTCGAATAGGGTGAAGCGGGGTAGAATGGGGTGTCACAGCCAGGCTTGTTTGTAATATACGCTACACGGCACGCTGTATATTAACTTTTTATAACACAGAACGAACTTTTGCGGTCGCCTGGCACGTTGGAGAACAACGCATTAAAATCAGGCGTATATTTTGCAACGTTATGACAAGGAAGCAATTAGGTTATAATCTCTTTAGGATTTAATGTAATATTTTATACTATTATATTTTTTATTGCTGGATTACAGCACGGTCCACCTGGTGGAAAGTGTTACCGTTGCCTATGGGTATTTGCAACATTAGAGGCGTTATTATAATACGGTGCTGGCATCAAAGTCATGACACTTGAAAATGATGACAGTGATATCGTAGTGCAGTGTATATTATCTTCTATGATTAATAAATCATATGCTAATAAACACTATTAAAAAGCTGGTACTCTAGCTTTTTAATCATGATATGCCTTTTTAGAGATATACTCGAATTTATCTTGTGTGTTGGTTTTAGAAATAAATATTTTTCTTTCTTTTCTATCTTATCATGTAGGATTAAACTAGTTATTAATCGAGCAATTGCCATTCATAGCAATTGCTATACTTTCATGCAATTACAACGCACTGGTGGCATATGAAGAGATGGTAATTAAACCAACAGATCGAGTTGCGTAAATTCTGCGAATTCGCCATGAACATGAATGTAACCAAGCTTCTATTTACCGTACGTGTGGAATGAACTTCTGCGGTTTTCCCGGAGTGCCACTTTATGGAGCTCTTCAAAAAGGATGTAAACAGATATTTAAAATCTTAATCAAGTAAGCAATGCATCAGCTCCTTAAGCGTCATAGATGTGCATTGGCAACGATAGTCACTTATCATCAGGTAGTCTATCTGCTTACTAGCAAACTTTACCTTGTGGTAGGGCATTTGCCTGACTGGATGGCTACCACTCCTGGTTTAAAGTATGTCGCCATAACAACCTTGAGTTGTGTTCCGGTATTAGTAAGCAGGTTCCAGTCTCCATTAAGAGAGCAGCAGCACATTTGTAGCACCTTTGGTGTTGCAAATGGCCATAGGCGATAGTAACCGCTTTCCATCAAGTAGACCGTCTGCCTGTCTGCTGAACTCCTGCAATTTTTTTTTTTAAAGCATTAAAAAAGCAATACAAACAACGTTTATTAGCTCCTGCCAGGTGATAGGACATTTGCCTGTCTGGATGGTTACCACCGTATTCTCGTTGGAATGCTTCCAGTCGCCTTTCGAGGCCAACAGCACATAGGAAGAAAACATTTCTGATGTTACAAATTTCTATAGGCGATAATAACCTCTTTCTATCACAATAAGGCCGTCAGCCTGTCTACTGTTATCCAGCAATAAAAAAATGTTACATAATATTAAATAATAAATGCTAAAACAATTTATGAACTTGTGAATTTTAAAATGGACGCTGCAGCTTCCAGATGATAATCGCTTTTATGAAAAATGCATAATATGTTTTTACTGTGAATTGTATAACAAAATATCACAAACAATATGCTCTAATATTCGTCAAACTCACGTCAGATGTCGCCTGTCGTGTTTCCAATTTCCCTGTGCGCTTCTGGTGTCCAATAAAGTGTCAACGTCAACTAAATGCTGCCTGACAGCAAATGCCCAATGTCCCCAGCCGGTTTCGAAAATCGAGCTTATTTGGGCCATAAATTTAAATGCTATGTTACAGCATTCAGTTCATCTATCACTATCGGAGTGTTAAGTCCCGGTTGCATTACAAACGTCCTCTTCAGAGACTAGGGACAACATTCCTAATTTTTCTATCCCAAGCTGTAGTCATCTTTCCAGAAGGTGTCGCTCGGGTAAATTCAGGTAATTTTCAAGAATTTCTAGCTCTTTCTGAGTTTTTTTTATTGCATGAGTTTAGCAAACAGGCAGACGGCCCACCTCATGGAAAGCGGTTACCATCAATACAAAGTTGCTACATATGCGCTGCTGTTGCCGGAACACAACTCAAGATTGTTATGGCGGCATACTCTAGACCAGGGGTGGTAGCCATCCAGACGGGTAAATACCCTACCACCTGGCTGTGGGTTGCTTTGTCGCCTCTTACGACAGGTCACCCGGCAGTAGGAAATTGTATTCTTTCCCCGTTCCTGCACGGATTAAATATGGTATATATATAATGTGGTATACTAGAATAGTTTCAGACTAAAGTATGTTTAGTCGTAAATAGGCTTTCTATAACTTATCTCATCTTCTAGTGGTGTAAGCGCCTTAATTTTATCGCTCCAACTACATGACGAAATTTCTACAACAGGAAAAAGCTCTTTAATTCAGACTGTTGCGGTGAAATGTCGTATTTTTTTTGTATTACCTACATTTAAAAATAAATTTAAGGCAGAGAAAGGGTAATGGCAGTCGGGCAAATGCCCTACCACCTGGCTGTAGGTGGCTTTGTCGCCTCTTACGATAGGCCGCCCGGCCGCAGGAAATTGTATACTTTCTCCGTTCCTGCACTGGGTGCTGCGTCTTAGTTGTTGGAAACTTCCTAAATCAAACAAGGCAGAAAAAAATTGCCAAATACATAGTGAAGGGTCCTGGCGAGGTGTCGAAGAATCATTATCTTTACCATTTGCCCAGGGAATCTTAAAGATAACTTAAGCTAAAATAAATATCCTGTATCTCAAAAACTACTTAATAAGTCGTGTTCAATTTAAGTCTCGTTGAAAATATTTCTAAACTAGAGTGCATTGATTTTTTTAATTTGTTTCGTTACTTGGTGTAAAAGGCAAATGGGCTGTTTTACACATAACAAGACGTGAAGATAAGGATAAGGTTAAAAATTGCCTAAAATCCTTGGATCATGACGAGTCTGAAGTACTTATAACCTGATATTTATTATTTATCGACATTATATATTTTACACAATTTTTGTTAATTCTTACAAGCATGATACACATTAATTCGTTTTATTTAAGTACAAATAGTACAATATTTAAGTGAATAGTACTTTTTCTGGATGGAACTCTATACCTAGCCTTGACAATGTGTACGCAAACTTTCATGTCAATCAGTTGATTAGTTTAAGCGTGAAAGCGTAACAAACAAACTCACATTCGCGTTTATAATATTATTTAGGATGCTTGTGATATATATATAAACAGATGTACATGACGGTGTCATAAAGATTGAATTTTTACGAAAATATCTACGGCTCTACGGATATTAAAAACAAACATAAAATCATCGAAACAATATACAAGTGTTTTATATTTACATAAGTACTATTTAATTGCAGTTTATATAGAACTTTAACGCTTGAACCGTAGGGTCCTGAGGTTATGTGCCTCTACAAAAAAATTATCAAAACGACTCATTGACTCTTCAGGTGATCAGAGGGCAGGTGCCTACCTCGGACAACGGATCAGTATGGCAATCCAGCGAGGATTCTAGAACCCGATCTCAGCGCCACCTACCGGTTCCAATTGTGAAACCAAACCATCCCGGGACCCACTCAAACTCATACACAAAATTTCATCAAAATCGGTAAAGTCGTTCTCAAATTATGTGCGTACATACATTTCTATGATTCATTTTTATATATAAGATGTACATATTTTGTATGATATTTATAAGGAAAATGTAAAAATCTTGAAAACAAAATATATATGTGAAGAATAATAGTAAATGTAAATATCATTAAAAAGTCCTAATAAGTTTTGAACTCAATATAACAAGTAGAAGAAATCGATTACATAACTTCGAAGTACAAAGCACGTTAATCATTAAAACTTTTCTACAAAAATCCCTAGATATTAAACTCGCAGAATACCTTCAAAAAGTTCTAAATTGTCTGTAAACAGATAATCTGTATTGATTATTAGGTATTTGTCAACGCAGGTTTTATCTATATACTGTCTGTTAAAACTCTGTGTTATGATAAAAAATTGATAAATTAAATTACTATTATGTTTGTCTGTTTATTTTAGTAAGTAGTAGATTTTTATCTAACCGTTTTTCTTTTAATGATATTATTACAACAACACGCGAGCAGCATAAGAAGTAACAGTTCAGTTACGTAATATAAAATAAAACTTCCACAGCCAGGTAGGGTATTTACCCGTCTGGATGGCTACCACGCCTGGTTTAGAGTGACCGTGAGTTGTGTTCCGGCATTAGTGGCCAGGTTCCAAGACCTCCTTTAGAGAGCGGTAGCACATTGGTAGCAGCTTTGGTGTTACAAATGTGCAAAGGCGATGGTAACTGCTTTTCATCAGGTAGCTCGCCTGTCTTCTGAACTCATACAATAAAAAAATATGATTTGGTCAGCTTAGGTACATTTTAATAAATGCATTTTTTATTTAAACATATTTTATTTTATCAAACAAAAAAAACTGAATTCGACCCGGAACCAAAAATGCATCCATAGTATACTCTAAAATTGTTATGTCTAGTCTAAATTTATGCCGCACCTCCACGCCGCCGTAACGCTTTTTCCTGACAGAAAAATCCTAAGACCCCTCGTTTATATAGAAGTTTAATAGACTAGACAAAGGTAATGCTAAGCTAAGGTAGTAAGAACAGTAAAAAATTCTTATTAAACAAATTAGCTAGCTCATACAATAAATATAATAAATCAAATCAAAACTAAAATAAAATAATAAAAAATAAAATAAATCAAAAATCCTAGACTGATTTTGAGGCAGTTTTCTTAAGTCACTATAATTATAAAATTTTATGTCTTACTGGTCGTAGCGAAATAATTAGCGCACGCGTTCCAAACTAAAAGGGCGTGGGTCCGAATCCTAGCAGAAACGCATGCACCTCTTAGAAAGTTTTTCGACCTAATATGCATATTGTCACAATTACCACGTGCTAACAATGCAGAAGGAAAACATCGTGATGTAATCTGCACATGGAGATAACCGATGTGCCAAACCTGCCAAGCCGCTTTGAACAAGCGTAGCGGGTATACTGTCCATTCCTCTATAGTAGGACGTTTATGGGCTGTTATTGTTATTACTATATGTCTTCCTTACTATACAACACTTTCATCTATTAGAAATCTTTAGTAGAACAGTCGTAGCTGTGTCTATCTTTAGTAACATTATTTATCCCGGGTTTTTATGGAAATTTCCGGGATTTATCTATCTTCATACAAAAAGATCCATCGCCTTGCTGAAATTACCCTTTAATTTATAACAATAAGAAAAAAATGTAGGTGTGAATGAAACCTTAGATACATGTGAATTTCAAGCTACCATAGATGTTCATGTATCTATCACTACTTCAAGGGTACAATGATAAATTCTCTTTGTTAGAGAGGGCTAACAAAAAATCTTTTCAAGGGTCCCCGGTCCTACATATATTAAACAGCCGTAGTTTTCCCATATTGCTTTGAGATACAATACATCAAATCTGTCCTTTGACCAAAAATAATTATGATAAGCTGAAATGTTTCCTTTGGGTTTACAATTACATATTCGGTGGATAAAAAGATTTGTTTTGTAATTTTTATAAAAGACTAGCGGTCCCGGCAGAGGGTGACCTGCCTCAAAAAAATAAAAATGTAGGAACCGATTCTAGTACCTCCTACAGGTTACAATTGTGAATCTAAATCATCAGTACTCAAATACACACAAAAAATTCATCAAAATCGGTAAAGTCGTTCTCAAGTTATGAGCCTAGATACATTTCACGATTCATTTTTATTTATATAAATTTTCTAAGTATTGTTTAAAATGTTTTCCATGCTAGAGAGGCGTCGTGGATATTTTGGGAAAATCCCTTATAATATTAGTTTATTTTTATACTGTCTGTGTAATTTTGAATAAATATATTATAGTTGCTCGTAGTGTTAGTAAAAATTCGTTGGCGTTGCCATAACAACGTATATTTATATATAGCAAGTTGCAACAGCAGCAGCAAAGTACGCGACCATAGCACTATCTTTTGCTATACTCATCAATTCCATGGAAATGACGTCATTTACCGGGAAAAAGTGTCCTATATGCTTGGCCAGGGATATAAGCTATGTTTGTATCTTCATTTGAATCCAGTCATTTATCACTTGATGCTGTTACAAACAGACATACATACAAAAATTCGAAAAGTTGCATCTTTTAAATCTGCTGGTACAATAGGCGCCACTCATTTTTTTCTTACTCTTAAATTAATTAGTATACTTAATCACGCCAGAACAGCTAAATGGATCTGGATGGAATTTGGCACAGAGATAGATTATAGTTATCCCAAAAAATATGCGGTTCCCGTGGGATTATATTAACGCGAACGAAGCCGCAGGCAAAAACTACTATTTATTATAATATAGATTACTATTACATGTAGATCTGAATCCTAATATTTTACAGTCTTACTAGTTTAAGATTCAGAATTTTCTCTGTATGTGACAAATTAGCCTTTAAATACAAGAAATTTCTTGCAGTCGGATGGCTGCCAATGCTAACTGTAACACAGGTTTGTTCCTAGTCCGGGGTCTTGGCAACCACCTGACTTCACAGCTTGCGTTTCTTTGGACAATTCTGTCTATTTGTACTTTTTACTGGTATGTAACACAATAATGTTGTTGTTGGCTATGTAATAAAGATTTTGTATTTTTTGTATTACATGTAGATGTTAGATGCACAAACGATGATTGTCGTGATGTCCCAGTCTCTTTAATTATCCAACCTAAATTTGTGGTGGCTGATATGTCACATTTGTCGCAGGACCGATGGCCGGTGGAGCAGACGAGTCCTGGAGTGGAGACCGCGTCTCGATAAATGGCGACCTGCGCAAGGTCGCCGTTAGACGCTGGATGAGGAAGGTAGAGGACTGTGATGAGTGACACCAACTTGGGGTTTACATCCAGCAGTGGACGGTGATTGGCTGATGACGAAATATGTGTTTATAGAAGATATTATCAAGCTACAGTTGTGGTAATTACTCGTACAATAATGTCATAATTTAATAGATTTTGTTAGGTATCACGAAACAATAGCTATTTTAAGGCAGATTTATATTGATCTGTTACAGTGGATAAAAGGGTTAATTAATGAATACGATAACAGTATTGTATTAATTAATTAACCTTGTTATATAACAATATTATATTTACCTAAAGTTTTTGGCGGTATTTGTAACAGGTATTAACAAGTTGCTGGACATTTAAGATAACGAACATTTAATTGACGGTAGTTTCAAGAAATTTATAGTACTTAAGCGGCGCGTGAAGCCAGGTAAACACACTTGTTCTAGCATGCGCCAGGCGGTAGGGTCTTCAGACAACTGAGTAATAATATAGGTTATAATTTGTTTTAGATTTAAATGTTTATAAAATTGTTGTAAGTTTAAATGTCTATTATGTTTGATATGATATAAAGACTTTTAAATAATGAGTTGTTGAAATTGTGTGGAACGGGGTGACTGTAAGGGAAGGTTGGTGGTCACCCGGCCCGTTTGGGCCCATTCTTTATCATCTTGGATATATATCTGAATGTGTGGCTATGAAATGATTGAATAGTGCTTTCTCATGTTTCTGTGATTACGATATATGTGTTTATTGTTTTATTGTGCTCAGTTTCGATGACGCTGACATATATCACACACATTTTTCTCAGATTGCCATCTTATGCATTCTGTATGCTGCTACTCCAGGGCGCATTGAAATCATACATACATACATACATACATAACTTCACGCCAGTTCCCTTGCGGGGTAGGCACGAACAACGGAGCGCCATTTAGGCCCATTCTTACACACCTCACTTGCTTCTTTGACATTCATAACTCTTGTCATGCACGCTCGTCTGTTCTGAAGGCTCCTGACATCACCCTCCGCTAGTACACGATCAATTTGATCATGGAAGGTGTGTCGTGGCCTTGAAATCATAATAAATAAAATTTAGGGTCACCATAAATGTAACTGATCGGTGATTTTTTTGACATATCTTATTTTTCTCTGCTTTGAGTCTTTTCCCAGGCCTTTATCAGCCATTCAATTTTATTTCCTGTCAATCTTTTAATATAGAAACGTTTCAAGTCGTAATAACTAGGCCATAGATATTCGTTAATGCAATGCATTCGTTAGTGCAATCTTAATATAATATACAGATATACAGATTTTATTTTAGACTTAAAAAATAATTATTAATGAAAAAAATATTTGTAAAATTTCACCAAATTTAATCAGCAGTTTTTGTAAAATATATATATTACTAAATTTCAAATTTCAGGAATAAAAATCATTCGTAATTTTATTCCTCAAAGAAATAATATCTAACGTGTCGCGATGCCGGATCGAAGTATTCATCGTGGGGTAAGTCCAAAGCTGATAGAACTGATCCGAAATAGTGTCTGGTGAAGTGGAGTGTGTCTTGTGGCTTCAACAAGAGGATGGCTTGAAGGTAGTCCCGTATAGTGGCTGTTAGAGCCCTGGACTCGGTCACATATTGTCCGCCTTCAGATGACCTTACACTCTGTAAACCAAAAAGGACACAAAGGATCATATAGGGTAAATTGTACTAATTTTCCTTCCCCCAACCCTCAACGATTGCCACCCTACTCGTTTGTTCTTTCATTTTTTATATTATAGCCGTACAATGATAATTATGTTATTAAGATTGCGTAATATCTTGAATAACAGGAAATTACCAATAGAAGGGATGCCAACAATGGTATAGTTCCTAAACCTACATGACGCCACATATGATTTTTCTGTCAATTTTTGTCGTTTTATTATCTATATCAATAGCTAAAACTGAAGTGTCTGTTTGTAATTTTATTTTTTATTGTAGGAGTTCAGCAGACAGGCAGACGGCCCACTTGATGGAAAGCGGTTACTATCGCCTCTGGACATTTGCAACACCAAAGGTGCTACAAATGCGCTGCTGCTCTCTTAAGGGACACTGTAACCTGGTCACTAATGCCGGAACACAACTCAAGGTTGTTATGGCGACATACTTTAGACCAGGGATGGTAGCCATCCAGTCGGGCAAATGCCCTACCACCTTATAATATATATTTTTAATATGAATGAAATATTTAAGAAAAAATACCTCATTAATATTACCATCTAATCTAATAATACTAATAAATATTATATATATTTTAAATATAATCTAAATTAACTATAAGTATTCATACTACAAAAGTGCCCATCAACACTTTTGTTATTGTCCCTATTAAGGCGAAGACACTTTGCTCATATGTTCTTTATTAATAGCTAGCACATTACACAACACTTATTTCGTTTATAGTACTTGTTCAAACGGTTTTATCCTTTTCAGCCTTCTCATTATGTCCCTGTTGTTGTTTATAATAAATGCCATAATTTAAGTGTGAACTGTTCTCCATAATATGTTATGTTTCATAGTTACAATGTTTTAATCAAAACAAGAAGCAGCCTTATCGCTTAAAGCGATCTCTTCCAGGCGAACGAACTTAAGATTATTTTAGCAAATCTGGCGATGTAGATGGTACACAAACTTAAATAACAACAAGCATGATTAATAACAAAACTATTAATTAAACATAAGTTACTAATTTGTTAGTTCGCATTGTTTTGCGTAGCTCGATCAGTTCTTAGTAATTAATATAAAGCATCGATGACGAAAACCATAAACGTATTGTAAAGTAAAAGTCCAATGTTTGAGGTGTTCCTGCGCTCTTTTACTCTCAAAAACGTATATTTTTTTAGAAAGACCTATATGTAGTACGTTGATTGTTTTAATGGAAGAATTGACTGCTTGTGTAGTAAACTTAACTACTTAGTAATTTTTGCCTATTGAGCTGCCACGAGAACTCCGTCATTTGACTTCGAGCAATTACCTACAATTTGACTTGGGTTCTCTTAATCCCATCGGCCTGGTGCTTGTTTGCTTGAAAATTAATTTAACACTTGGTAATACATAATCACTATTTCTATCAATATTATAAACGCGAAAGTTTGTAAGAATGTATATATGGATGTATGTTTGTCACTCTTTCACGCAAAAACTACTGAATGGATTTTGATGAAACTTTACATTAATATAGCTTACACATCAGAATAACACATAGGTTATAATGTATAAAGATATAGTGTAAAATATCCAAAGTATAACGATTTTCCATCGTGGGTGAAACCGCGAGCGCAGCTAGTCCTTGATATTTCTTCAAGACGATCCTTTACTGGTGAGGATCGTAACTTTACTTGCAGCAAATAATTTATCTCCTCCACCGTGATCAGTTTAGAGCAAGGTAGAGAGCCGAATTTCTGGACCGACCAGCTTGGCCAGGAACCTGGTCGATCCAGCTATTTGTAGAGGTCGAACATCGAAGTCTCTTGCCTTCAACTTTCTCAGTGATTACGATATCTGATATTTTTATAGTATTAAGATAGCACTGAAGATATAGAATAATATTTTCATGGATATAGACTGATTATTTTGGGAACAAATATCTAGCCATATTGCTTCCGCCACGTCTCGTTGGAAGAGGTAGGCTTAAGAAATGTTGGCTAGGCATTATGAAGGATACATAGTCTCGCAATAGAGGATACTGAAGGCCGCGCGAATTGAAGAAAAAAATTAGAGATAATAAAAAATAATAGAAAGAATGCATGATGAAAGAATTACTAAACAGATATACAATGTAAAAGTGGATGTATGCAGAAGTCGTGGAAGGCCACGACACACCTTCCACGATCAAATTGATCGTGTACTAGCAGAAGTTGATGTCAGGAACCTTAAGAACAGACGAGAGTGCATGACAAGAGCTATGAATGTCAAAGAAGTAAGTGAGGTGTGTAAGAATAAGCCTGAATGGCGCTCTGTTGTTCGTGCCTACCCCGCAAGGGAACTGGCGTGAAGTTATGTATGTATGTATATATGTAAAAAATAATAGAGAAGGGCTTTGAAGCAAAAAGAAGAACTACCTTAAAGTCCAAGTAATCGGAGAAAAGCTGCAGATCTTCGCGCCATTTCTCGCGCAGGGGTGGATGAGGTTCAATCTCATCTTTCTCGGGGACGATGTTAAGCAACGGGTTCAAGTGCAGGATGTAGCAGTTGTCAGCCCATTCGTGGCTAACCATGTAACCTTGTACGGGAACAAATATTGATATAATATCAGTCCATGTACATGTATGTACCTCTTACTTCTACATTTGTCCCTATTTGAAGAAAACTGTGACATCAAGCAAGAGAATAAATAGCTACAGTTACTTGAAAAATCTCCACATTCGATACATCGAACATGACATGACTACATCTATCTATAATATTATAAAGTTCTAAACAGGCCGTGTCTGTACACTGACACTATTTAAAAAAACAATTAAAATAGACTATAAACGATGGAGAACACCATGCAATTTTTTTAGATTTCTTATCTGTTTCTTCGGGATTCACGTAAAAACTACTGAGCCGATTTCGATGCGGTTTTTGCTGATCCATAGCTAATTCTTAAACTTAAAATCTGCATTATTCTTTGCCCGGTAATCTCGCGGGCAATTTTCTAGGAATTATTTAAAATGGCTAGATTAAAAATATCGAATTTCAATGTGATTTTTTCACTGATCGATAGCAAATTTTATATAATATGCTAAGCCAGCGACTTCGTCCACGTGAATTTCTTTTTTGGCAGAACTCTAAAAAAATAGCCTAAGTTACTGTACGAGCCAATATAGCTTATAACATCAGCTATCTGCCAGGGAAAGTCCCGTGAAAATCGGTCCAGCACTTGCAGAGTTTAGCCTGAACATCCAGACAGAGACACAGACAAAAATTCTAAAAATTGCATTTTCGGAATCCCCTGGTCCGAATTACCCCCCTTGATTTTTTCACATATTTATTTTGACAGACTCTTCAATTTTATTTATCTTTATAAATAGTGTTTGATATATTTTACAGTGGGAATCCCGTATGAATTTTCCCGGGAGCCGTTTGAAGTTGTTCGGGAGCAGAAATATTATCTTATTCCGACACAATTTTCGGAACCCGGCAATCCCGCCGGAAGTCAAGTCAAGCGCGGACGAAGTCGCGGGCATATCCTAGTTTAGTATATAATTAAGTCAATATTCGACAGTTCATTTGTCTTTCAATTTGGATGAGTCAACTAAAGTAATCCATATAAACACGCATTTGAATCATTCAATGTCATTTAATACAGTTGTGTCCTTTCAGTTCTGTGCCTTTCAACTAAATTGATTCAATTTGGTTGACCAGTCTAATATCAAAATTATAATATGTGAGTATAAATAGAAATAATTCATTTTCGTAATATCGCGTAACACACACAGAATCTTGCTTATTAAAAGTTAATAAAAAAATCAAGTTCTTTCTTATAAAATAGTCGTAACTCGTATCAAAGTTTACTATGTCAACTAAGTAATAGCTCCTGAGATCTCAAGTTTTATCTCTTTTATGCAACACGGAGCGAATGGAAACTTAGAAATAATTTTCAACTTGTTGAAGTTATAATATACTGCTACTAAAATCAACATTGAGATTCCACGCTGTATTCCGACTTATTCAGTCATCCTAAATATAATTTCTACCAACACGCTTCCAAGTTTCCAACTACTAAGCTTGGAGTGTTCTATATTTTTGAGGGGAATGGAAAGTATATCCGCAATATCAAAATTTCTGAATATCATAGTTGCTTTCTACATAGATGCTTTGTACATACATAACTACACGTTGTGACGTTATACCTAAAGCGACGCTCTTTCATTTTTTGCCTTATTTATACAAACTGTGGAATAAACTCCTTCCGCTTTCCAAGAACTCTAGAATATAATGTGTTGTACATGGAACAAGAATAATTACAAATGACAACCACTGAGTACAAAACTAAACTTTGAAAGCTCCAAACCACACACGACTAGACGGAACACCACATTACGTCGAATCTCGTGCGACCTTTTGTCGTTTACAACTCATTGCTTTAGACCACTAATCAAAAATAATAATAGAAGAACATTCGATTCATATGGAATACTTGTTATCATCTTCGAAAGTTACAAAATATCGTAGCCCCATAGATGTTATACCTGAGTATAAACTTATGATGTCATTTTGTACAAATAAAAAGGGTCAGGGAGCGCGTTAATTAGAAGACATTATTTTAACACCTGAGGCCTTAAAAAAGTTATTGGTGCAGATTCATATGTCTTGACAAGTATCAACATAAAGTGGAATTTTATGTTATGTCTTATAACTACCAATATATTTAGAAACGTGTCAATTTCATTAAGCTATCCTCCAAAGTTGACCACTTCAGGCCTTATATGTATATGTTATTGGTCCTACTATGTTTTTTAAATAGACTAATTTGTCTTTATCCGGCTGTACAATGGAGAGTGTTCCGGGGAACTGTTTGACCTGGTGCCAACACCACATTTTCACCATAGTACCGCTAGCCATCGGCAGGATGTTCTCCCCATTTTCTTGAGCTATCACGCTCAATTATGTTAAGTTCTCTAGTACGTTTGCTCCGCGCACAATAATGACTTTGAGGGAACGTCCGCTGGGATATTCCCTCTGCTACGACATGGAGTTATTTAAAGACGTTATAATATTTCTTCGAGACCGGCAACGCGTTTGCGACGCTCGTATTGTTGCATTTTTTTTAAATAATAGATTACTCAAAATCGAGAGAAGAGTAATTAGTAAATACGACCTTTAGTAGGCGATTTTATTCTTAGTATCTAATAATACTCGGATGATTCTCAACCAGTACCTCTAAGAGTGAGAACAGTCAACGTCTGATGAATAAATCCAGAAGGTTCGATTATGTGTCTTTCAATCTTCACCACAAATAGTGGTTTGTTGTTCACTATTGCTTGACTAACGCCGAGACAAACCTGTCATTCAAGAAATAATATATCAATTAGACTTAGTTATGAAAATTCGATAGATAATTGTACACCAAAGCATAAACACACAGAAGTAGAAAAAGATAAAAGATAGTACAACGGGCGGCCTTATCGCTAAGAAGCGATCTTTTCCAGGCAACCCTTAGCAGGAATTTATAGATTTTTAATACTGATGGTGCTGCAGTTAATAAATAATGATGAATGATAAATAAACATAGCACATACGCACATACATACATACATAAGTACAATATATATATATATATATATATATATATATATATATATATATATATATATATATTTTATTTATGAGCATGAGTTCAGCAGACAGGCAGATGGCCCACTTGATGGCAAGTAGTTACCATCGCCTATAGACATTAGCAACACAAAAGGCTACAAATGCGCTGCTGCTCTCTTAAGGGAGACTGGTACCTAGTCACTAATGCCGGAACACAACTCAAGGTTGTTATGGTGACATACTTTAGACCAGGGGTGATAGCCATCCAGTCGGGCAATGCCCTACTACCTGGCTGTGGGTTGTTAAGTCGCCTCTTACGACAGGCCGCCCGGCCGCAGGAAATTGTATTCTTTCTCCGTTCCTGCACGGATAATTTTTAAAGCACTAAGAATTTAGCTCGTCTTATGTCAATACTAACTCATTCCAGATACGCACATCCTGAACGGTGAAAGAGTTATTATAAAAACAGGACGTGTGTGCCGGTGCATTTATTATGTATTTAGTGGAGGGGCGCAAATTATGGGAGCTAGAGACATAGAGAAATTCGAAACGTTCCTTGAGGTAACGAGGAGTAATTGATAGAAATAATATACTATAAAGAAGAGTGAGAATGTAAATCGACTAAGATTGATGGGTAACCACTTGAGTTTTTTACGGATTCAGACACGTGGTCATATTTACGTAATCGAAATATGAACCTTATACAGAAATTTTGAAGACGCTCAAGTTTATTTCGTTGTTCTTGGGCTATATCACATAGCTGGCACGGGCATAATCAAGAATTGGGAATAATAGGGATTCCGCAAGCTTAAAAGGAGTGTAACTCATTGCCGGAGTCTGTCTTTCCGGATACATATAACCTGGGTGTCTTCAAGTCCCGTGTGAATAAGTACCTTCTAGGCAAGCGTGTTCCATCCTAGACCATATCTTCGCCCGTCATAAGGCAATATTGTGGTCAAACGCGAACCTATACTACAATAAAAAAAGAAAAAAAAATTACATTGGTGGCAATAGGTAAAAAGTTTCTCAACCTCCTCAGTGGCCTAGAAGAGAGAAAAACTTTTCTACTAAATTCGACGATATGGGGCTTTTACTGTTTCGTTGAGAGGAATGTGAGTCCATTAAATATAACGCATCGCGAAAATTAGAACTAATTCATAAGATGACATAATGATTTGAAATAACTAATTCTTCGTAAAATGTCATATTAGCATTAATGCTGACTGCTGCTGATGCTGCAGAATGCTGATATTAATATAAACGACAGAGCGGTTTGATTGGGGTCCCCATCAGTAGACTAATATAGTTTAGGACACAATATCTTTATAGACAAAAACCCCAAATAACAAAATAAAAAATGTATGAATGTAAAGCCCAAGTTCGACTAATTGAACAGCTAGTTTAAGCTCGACCTACACCTGTCAGGTTTTTTTCGTAAGCCTCTAAGGCTACGCACGCTACGTTCTACGCATCAACACAGGAGTTAGTTGCGAAAGGTTGAATCCTGTATTGACCATGGCAGGCCCACTTAACCTTAGAGGCTTACGCGAGTAAAACTTATAGATGTAAGGCTGCGATAAAATACTCCTAACTTTCTGTGAAATGAGGAGTGGCGCTGTATTCACTCCGGTATTGCCAATTTATGAATAATCACCAAAGACATTAGAATAGATCACGTTGATTTAAGACTAAGATAGTCACTTATAATGCTCAGGGTACATCTAGGATAATGTTATAGTTATTGAAAGTAGCTAAAAACGTCTTTTAAGGAATAAACACCTTTTTTTAGAACTGGCAGACTGGAGTTCAATTTTTCGCCATTTCACAGATAAGTTGGGCGAGCTGTAAAACCAACGCTTTACTTACATAAATACTCTCACAAATAGTCCCGTCTATCAAAACAGTGCCAGTTTTGATATTACCTCTATATCTTCTAAGTCCTAGATAACGCATTAAAACAACATTCGCCCCCTCAAGGACAAAATTACGCGCGACATCAAAGGAATGGTAGAACCTCTTCATCAGATGCCTTTCGCCACACGTCCGTGTGACTTTGTTATAGTAACCACTGGCACAGATAGCCATATAACTTTTCCTCTCTTTTATAACGTCCTTTTTTGTTATGTGCCTGAAAAAATTGTACATCATTGCAATCGTTCTTATTTTCTTTTTATGGTCGTAGTACATACATTATAACCATCAAGCGATATGTACCGCTGTCCTAGAGTGAACATTGCGTCATATTTGTTAGCTAATCGTATGGACTTACTTTTTAGTTACGCAAATACTTGGATAGCTTTAGAAATAAATATACCTAGTATAGTATATCAAACACGTTCTAAGTGCCTATATTATTCAAGGGTTGCTCTTGATCCCTGGGATTCACTCATCAGAACCTACCTAGATGACAATAGAATCACTTCAGGAGTATATTCTTCCAAAAAAAAAAACAGCGGTCCACAATTGACGGAGAAATCGCGTAACAAACATACGAAACTAAAAAACCTCCTTCTTTTTTGAAGGCGGTTGAAAAGAGTTGTACTATTTCTATAATGTGAATCAGATTAAGCAGCGGATTATCATGGAGTGGTCCACTTGCTGTCCGCGCGCGGATAGTTTGAAAACGAGGACATCTGGTGTTGGTCGGATGCGGGGTGATTTTAATAAGCTTTTAGATATACACTCTTCTTGTTGTTAAATAAGGATCAGCACTATTTGTGGCTATAAGTGAATTATCGCTTCATGCCCCGGTCCTTAATTTTCCTCATCCACCTCCTACTGGAAACCTTACGCAGATCGTCAGTAGACTAAAGGGCGTGATACACTACGTTTACCACAAAACGGTCCCCACTCCAGAAGTCGTTTATTCCATTATCCACTATTTCTGCGAAATATGTGACTGGCCTACTGCCACTTTTATGATATATGATAAATATATTTAAAATCAAAGTAGTTACTACTATTCTAATTTTTCTTTTGAAACACCATATACATTCTTACTCGGTTCTGTTTTCTTCCATAGTATGTAAATTACAATCCAAAATACTGACGAGCTTCGATCCGCTCTTGGCTCCTTCTTTAGAGGAATGCGATACTATCTGTACTAGGAATTTATCTTTGTCCTCCCCGAGCGTTTCCACACTGATACTTATTCCTATAATGAAATATTCTTACTAAAAGGTCTTCAAACATATGTGTAAGTAAGTACCTTTTGGAGAAAATAATCTAATTTCTTTTGAGTTATTTCTTATTTCATCTATCTTCTTACAAATAAATATCAATGTTTGTATGTGTCCTCGATGCGCTCCTAAACCATTAATCAAATTATGATTAAACTTTAGCAGGGCGTTCTGAGGACGCCCGAAAGGGTTTCTGGCACAAAAAATCTATATAAATAAAAACCAATTTTTGTATGTTTGTCCAATATGCGTTTCTAAACTATTGATCAGATTGCGATGAAACTGTGGTAAAGTGTTCTGAAGACGCCCAATAGGGCTTCTGGTTTAAAAAATCTATCTTATAAATAAAAATCAATGTTTGTATGTTTGTCCTCTATGCGCTCCTAAACCATTGATGAACAACCATGATCAGATTGTGATGAAATTTGATTAGTAGGGTATTCTGAGGACGTTCGCGAGGGTTTCTGGCCCGAAAATCTATCTTTATAGATACAACTCTTCTTAAAGGATTGAGCCGATTTTGATGATTTTTTTGTGTGTGTTCAAGTGGGTGTTTGGATGGTTTAGATTCACAAATGCATCCGATAGATAATGATCTTTATATATATATATATCATTTTTCTGTACGTGTGTATGTCACTGAACTGCTTCTAATCCGCTGCACCGATTCTGGTGAAGTTTTTGTGTGTGTTTCGAGTGTGTCTCGGGATGGTTTAGATTCACGATTGGAGCCAGCATATGGCACTGTAATCAGGTTCTAGATTTTTATTTTTAAGGGCAAGACAACATCTGCCGGGTAGTTAGTAATATTATAAAATTCAGAACACAATGCAATTTTTTTTAGATTTTTTATCTATTTGTCGTTTTGTCTGTCTGTTAGTTCGGGATTCACGTAAAAACTACTGGGCCGCTCTGACAGTGAAGAGAAATATAATGAGCGGAGGAAACTACATACCAAGATTACTGATATAATCCCTTTAATCGACTTTAAAACAGCGTTGCAAGTATATTCTGCGTTAAGGGTAACACAGAATATACTTGCATAAATTTATAGCGCCTTGTAAGGCGATTTGTAATTCTTGACAAGCAGTAGTTCGCGCTAAGCAGCCAACAAGCGAAAGAAGCTCCCTCTCGTCGATGCCTATGAAGTTGGAAACCTACGGTAATATTATTTTTGGTGGTTTTATTTCGGATGCCCCAGTTTCAGACCTTCAACATTATCTGCTGTGTGGTGTTATAGGGATGCACTACGCGATATTTCTGTTTTTCGATTATCATCTCAAACGTTGGGTTTCTTATGAGTAGGTTAAAAATTTACTTACCGCCAACTACACTACAGCAGTCCAAAGATGGCTTTCTAATTTTTTTCTTATAAGGTGGCGCTTTAACGGCATGTACAGCACATTCCTCTTCATTCTCTTTTCCGTCATACAATCCCAATATTTTAAGTTTCTCCCTTTCTTGCACTTCATATGAAATCTTGTCGTGTTGATTGTACCCGTAATCGAAGTAAGTATGTTTCGGATCCACATCGCGACACCAACGGTATCCGTGTTTTCCTGCTCGAACTCTTTTCAATTTTTTTACTTCTTCCTGTTTACAAATACATGCACATTCAACACCAGGTATGCCTCGTCTTCTGTTATCCAGACAAATGCATTCCTCAGGCTTTGCAGATTGAATATCGCATATACAAGGGTCAGTACATTCACAAATCGTAAAACATTTGCAATTATCAGGATTGTCACAAGTGCAATTTGGATTTGGAAAACATTTGCATTCTACCGAGTCTCCATCGCACGTGCATGGCATATCAGTTGGACAGCTGCATATTGATTTTGAATCGTTATCTTTACATATCAGCTCTGTACTGGCGGTTGGTTCACAGACGCAAGTTTTACGACTGCCACATATACACGCGACCTGATCACAAGTACATTCTTCTCCCTTAACCTTTATTTCTGATTGTTGGCATAAACAAGGCTCTTGTTCCGCAGTTACATTTTCTTCAGCTTGACTAGTCGAAGTCTGTTCAGAGGCTTCACTTGCTAATTCATCAATGGACTTGATATTTTCTAAATTAAATTTAGGTTTGTATGCACACGTGCAGATTGGGCTTGGGAACTTACCCTTATAACAAACACAAGGCTTTGCTACTAGGTCACACGTGCATACTGGTTGTATCTTGCCTTCTGGATGGCATACGCAAACATCGCTCCCCTTACATTTACAAGTAGTTTGAGGTGGACCTTTGTGACATATACAAATGTCTTTTAACTTACTGCAAGTGCACTCGGCCGTTGTTTTGGCGCCACAATGACAGGGTAATTTTGTATGACACTCACATTTACCTGTTTTATCGATAGCGCATGTGCAAAATTTTTGGTGTTTCATTACCGGATTAATCTTTGGTAAACCATCCACAATGATCACGCTAGCTTTACTATTCTTTTTAGGTGGAGGTTTAGTGCAATCCGGGAAAAAGAAAATATGGAAATCATCCTCTTCTTCTTCATCTTGTTCAGCTTCCGTTTCTTCTTCAACTCGATTATTTATTTCATAAAGGTTTTCTTCCTTAATTTCTTCCGATTTTTCACTTTCTGAACTCTCTTGACACGACCATTCTGAATCGGAAGATTCGTCTCCTACGTCACCTTCATAATGTCCACAACTGACGATCAAAGTCTCACCAAAACATAATTGTTGTTTTATAGTATCGTCTAGAATTAATGATATTGTGTAAATTAATATAAAATTGCTTACGGCTGGTTCCTATATTTTACCGACCATTCAAATGCCTTACTATCGGTTAAAATTTGTGTTCAGCTCCATACAAGTAATGTCAAAATTCAACCGATGTTAAGGCAAGTGAATGAATAGTAGGTAAGATATAGGAGCCGGTTATTAAACTACAGATGCGCTGAGTAGGTAAGTCAAAATTCGGGAATTTGTATATAATTCAACTTCTGTTCTTGAAAAATGAAATGTTTTAAGAAGAAAGATGAAGAACAAAAATATTTTATTTAGGACAAAAACTAAGTTAATATAAATAGAAATAGAAAAAATAAGTCCTAAATTGGATCCAGTCCCAGCATAATGCTAGCCAACAAGAAATAGCGCTGTTCTTCCGTCTGGGACCATAAAGTGAAATCACGGTGGACAATACAACGCACATAACAACAACAATATATACAACATAATGCAGTTTGATAAAGGTAAATGAAATGTAGATTAAAAAATATTGTTACGACCTAGGTGCCGACAAAGACAAGTTCACACCTGCAGCCCTGTAGAAACACATTTTATTACTTTTCCGGCATTTGGACTTCTTTTGTTTACTTTGTGTTTAAAATTTATGATTAAAAAAACAGCCCATTGTGTATTGTAATCTTTTACGGCTTATTGTTGTATTGTGATCACTGCCAGGTGTCTTGAATTTAAAAGTACAAACTGATTCTAAGAAATTCGGTGTACCCGGCCGGCCAGACATATTGCATCTGTACAGTATAAAGCAATTCCCCAATAGAGAGAGGGGCAGTCGAGTAATAACCACAAGCGAAGCAAGACTTGTGTACATTCGGTAATCTATTTAGTGACGGACCTTGCGCGTGTATTTGAATTACGATCTTCTGCATTACGTTTGGACTTATTGCGTTCGGTTATATTTGTACCTGTGTTATACGTGTTTGTATAGTTCTAATAAACTCTATAATAATTCCAACGGCATTTTAATTCGAGTCCTGCAACTCGTAACAATATATATAATAAAGCAATAATTTAAATAACACTTACATACTTAAATAATTGTAGCAACACACACAACGAAACAAATAAACATATATCTATAAATGAACCAAATTCTGATATATTTTTTTAATAATCGAATACAATGCAAGAAAACTTAACTTATTTGTATTGTATTGTACTCATAGTCCCTCAAGACTATAAGTAGAATACTGAGCCTAGATCACCGGCTTCTATGGGTAAGGTGCCCAGAAGGCTGGCTACGTTTCCTCGCTGGATCGCCATACTGATCCGTTGGCCGAGGTAAGCACCAGCCCTCTGATCACCTGAAGAGTCAATGAGTCGTTTCGATAAGTTTTGGTAGAGGGTCATGGCCTCAGAACCCCACGGTCCAAGCGTCTCGACAGCAAATGACACAAACATATAACTCTCACTGAGGGATGATATGTGCGCCGCTTGAGTGATTCAGCTGTTTCCGCCGCCGAACCGGCTGATCTATACGTGTTTAATAAATGGGATGAGGCCAACGTGTCTACGCAAGTCGCATCCCACACCAAAGGCTTGCCACGCTGCCAGGAAATTAGAGTCATTCCGTCGGGACGCCTACCATCGTCACGAGCAATACCGCTCGGCTCCAATAAAGCCGGCACGTTAGCGGTGGCAAGCGCCCTCCGTAAGACATCATTCAAGGCAGCGTGGCGTGACCATCTGCCGGCACTGCGGTGGCAAGAAAGACCGCAATAAATTGTAATTAATTAAAATAAATAAATTCCTAAAGTCATATAGCACTTGTGTCATGTCTAAGATCGCATTGTGCGTTTTGATGAGCATTTAAAAATTTCTTGAGTTTGATCCTAAACAATAAAATTGAAGGTACATTTCTAATAGGTGAAGGGATATTATTCCAACATCTTGATGCTGCATACCGGAATCTTCCTCTGAGTGCTGCCGTAGTGTGTTTTATGTACAACGGTGCACATCCCAATACCCCGACACGGCTGTGGTAATTATCGTATAGGATCCCTGGCTAGCCTAATGTACCCACTGGTACACCAATGGTTATATCAGGATTCAGACTACTCGGTATTCGATATACCTGGTAGTGATCAAGTTTATCACTACCGTATAACATCGGGATGCTACCTAATGTAATGTTTAGGTCAGGATCGTGAGTTTTCCCGCGGATGCTCCTGCAATTTGGCCAATGTAATGTATTCTGCCAAATTTTAAACAAGCATCCCTCTGCAAATGGGCGCAAACGCAAAGGCGGTTCAATTACATAAATACCATTATTCATGCAAAAGTTTTTAAACTTCTGAACCATTATTACTTGTTAGAAATCCTACCGTAAAGCTTTTAGTACAAATACATGTTATATAAGAATTTAAAACCTTATTATGTTCAAGATTCAAAGAACAAAAAAATAGGAAGCCTTACCTATTTCGAATGGAAATTGATTTCGTAAATCTATTAATGATATGTGATCATTTATGGACATTTTATTAATTTTTGAGGATTATTTCTGTATTTTTTTATGTGACAATTTTTCTTGTTATTATACTTTTTTATAGTTACGGAATGAACAAAAAGATTTTATTGAAAAAGCTTTCAAAAACAAACAATTATATTGAAATAATAGCATTTAGATCATATTATTATTTAAATTAATCAAAAATTCATCTAGTTTTTGTTTAATATCTATATTTCGTGTTTCACATAGAATTTAGTACAGAATAGTTTAAACTTCATTCTATACAGTAATTCACATACTAAAACGTAGTATTATAAATAACGCCATCTAGTAAAAGACAGTAGAATCTAAAGATTAACTTTACTCCTTTCGAACCAAAGTTTCTTTCATTCAAATTTAAAAGTAATGTAATCAAAAAGTAACAAAAATTATTTATTTTTCTTTTCAAACTAAAGTTATGTATTTTCAACTTTCTTGTGAACAATATTGTTTGTTCGAAAAAATACAAGTATGTCGGACCAAATGTGTGTATCCAAACGTATAAATGAAATAACATTCCGTAACACATAATTAACGTACCATTTTGTCAATATTTGGCATTAAGCTGAAATTTGTATTCAATAATATTTAGATTAATAATATACGTATTCTAAAATTTTAAATGTTTGTTATCCATAATTGTGATTTTGACAACAGCCTTATATAATATAAAATATTGAAATTTGTTAAAAAAATTCAGAATCTGATATTACATAAAATTCTGCGTGTAATTTAGCGAACGACCGAACAATTTGACAGATGATGTGGCTCTGTCTTATGAATTTTACGAATTTAATTTGAAATTATATTAGAATGCAAAAATGCTTATCCCTAAGTGTCTTTTATTCATGGTATTTATCACCATTACACAGTGCAGAGTGCCGGATAAAGTATTTTGTGCAAATGAAAAATGCAACGGTTAGTTTCAGTCATAAACGTCAACCACTTATGTTTTAGATTTGATTAATTATTTCGTACTGATTTTCTTGGTAAATTATCCTTTTTCAGAGCCCATCTCTGAAGCGAGAACTCTACTAAATTACAATAGTGGTGACCCGGACCTTATATCTTTTCGCGGTAATGCTAAATCACTTGTTTTCATGAAGTCAGCTGGAACGAACTCCGACTTGTGGTTTGTTGAAATCGGCGATAAAACTGGATTCGTTAATAAACAATTTTTAAAAGAAACCAAAATTCTGTCTAGAAAACCAAAATTTGAGTTTCCATTAGAGGATGCTTTACGAAAAGAGAGTGAAGTGCAGCCTGATAAAGTTCAAAAGGCACATGAAGTGATTGAAGGTACTACAATATACACAACTGAATCTATTCCGTTGACAGAACCAACTCCAGTACCTCCTTTTTTGCCTATGCCTTCCCCTGATGTTCTTCCTCATGAAGAAGAAAAGACTTCTATAAAGGAATCATCAGAAATAGATGACACAATACCTCAACACAACTCCAATGAGAACAATGAAGACCCTGCAAGCAATAATTCAGAACAAGAAATTGAAATTGTAAGTAATGATAATATCCCAGATGAAAATAAAGAACAAGAGGTAAATAAGGAAGATAAAACAAATGAAAATATACCAGAAGGGGATCTTACCTATCCAACTATAGAAAAACCAGAGACTGATGAAAGTATTCTTAAAAGATTTAATATTAAAACAAAGGACAACAATGTTGAAGTTCAGAGTGAGCCACTTAGCAGCAATTCTGGGGAATTAGAGACTGAGGATGTCCAACCTGAAAATGAAATAAGTAACAATCAAGAAAATAACTCTGAATTAGATGTACACAATAAAAGTTCAAACAAAGGAAATGAAAGTGAAATAATAGAAAAATACTTACCTGATGAAAATATCAACCATGAAAAAGATAATTCTGAGATTAAGAAAGCTATAATAACTGAATCTGACGATATACAAAAACAAGTAGAGACAAATCAAAGTAAAATTAGTTCTGAGGAAGAATTAATGAAATATGTAGAAACTACAGAAGAAGTTACACTTCAAAACCATACAGAAAAGGTGACTGATGAAATCAATGACAAGGAAAACATAAATAATTTAGAACAAACATTGTCTCAATCTGAATTACCAAAAGAGGAAACTGTTAAAAACTTACAGAATCAAATCATAGATGAACCAACAGATGGTGACAGTCTTTCTGATAATAATATTACAGATGATATAAAATATTTAGATGATGACGAAATGGATGATGAAGAAATAGATGATGGAGAAATAGATGACTTGAATGATAATAATGTAAATTATATAGAAAACAATAATAATGATATTAACAACAATAAAGATATAAATAATAATCAGAATTCTGAGACTACTTGGCAAGCATCAAAAAACACCTTACCTCCTATATTTCATGAGGAGCCATTAACTATACCAGCTAAATTTGACACTGAAAGTCCTTTAACTTCAACACTAAATCCAAATTATATGGAAAATAATCAGCCAGAACAAGACATAACAAACAGCGTATACATCACAGAAGAACCTAAAAATGATGAAAGTTATTCATCAACTGAAAATATTCTGAATGAACTCTCTGATAACAATAATGATGTTCCTATTTCTACAACGGAAACTCCTCAAACGGAAACTGCAGAAAGCTTGTTATCAAATATGTACTCAAGCATAGCTGATATCTGGCCGTCAACTACAGAGGAGCCTAAAAGTATCTTTAATCATGAAGACTATCCTCCGTATGAGAAGGAGAAAGTAGACGGTGAAGGCAGCTTTTCATTTATAAGTTATTTATTATCCAGTATTAGTTCTGTTGTGGGTAGCAGGGATCAAACTAAAGCACTTTTTGCAGCAACTGGTACGTATATATATCTTTTTTTTATTCCAATAGATGACCCACCTGATAGAAAACTGTCACCGCCGCCTATGGATGTTTTGCAACATTAACAATATGTTGCTGGCCTCAAACAAGTTTTATAATACCCTTCTTAAATGACCCCATGTCATACATAAATTAATTTGAACACATTTTTGCATTTATAGTAGTTATTACACACAGTGCCTAAAACCAGAATAGGCCAATATTTTCTATGTGCTTCATACTCTCATATTAGGCACTTACAAGTGTGATATACACACGTAAACTGCTAAAAATAAAGAAAATATTTGCAAATAATTAATTTAAAAATAGCAAAAAAGAAAATTACTTCAAAGATAACTAAAAAGCAAAAAGAAATATTTTGTACTACATCTAGAAGTCCATGCAAAATAAATTTATGTTTTAAAAGACGGCCTCTGTGGTTGAGCGGGCTAAGCCTTTGCCGGCCTACCTCACTTCAACGCAGAGGCTCCGGGTTCGATTCCTGGTATAGTAAATTTCGGAAACATATTTTCTCTGTTATTTACTATGGTCTGGGATCGGCCCCAGAGTAGCCGTTGTATATTACCCATAACACAAGCGTAACTTGCTTAATTTTGGGAAATACAATGTGTGTGTTTGTCTGCCGATTAAAAGTAAGATGTTATTTTAATGCCTGGTCTTTTATATGGAAATAATGTTAGAATTTCCTGTAACATAGGCTTACATCCCTATTCTACAAGCATATCTTTTCAGGAATATTGAGTAGCATAATCTTGTTTTAAATTTTATATAAATAATTATAAGTTTACTAAATACTAAAAGTTATAACAAATTGATATCAATTTCATCAGCCTTATCTAATTGATAATAATTCTAGCTACTAGCGTAAGTTGCATGTTCATTTCTACTAGTTTGTTATTCATTGTTATTTTATAACAGACTAGTGGTTCCGGCAGATGTTGTCCTATGTTGAAAAAATTAAAATCTAGTACCCGATTCCAGTGCCACCTACCAGGTCTAATTGTGAATCTAAACCATCCCGGGACCCACTCAAACACAATTTTTTTACACCTTGGGTTACATTATTTAGGTTTTAGTACGGATCCCTAATTCTTTCTAGTAATAAATATAGCCTATATTAATCTGGGATAATGTAACATTCTAATGGTGAAAGAATTTTTGAAATCCGTTCAGTAGTTTTTGAGTTTATTTGTTACAAACATACAAAAATACAAATCTTTCCTCTTTATAATATTAGTATAGATAATATAGATGGTAAAGAAGTGTTTTTACAGTGTACATTTCTGCTTCCCCCAAACCTTGAAAATTGACCAATTATTTCAAAATGTTGTATTAGTATGTAGTAGTTAGGTCTTTAAACCTAATCTTTATTTTCTCTTTTACAATTGTTTGTTATGTTTTAAAAATTATTTTAGATATGTTTACAGTAAGAAGTGTTTTCTTAAGTTTTTGAAACTAGTACACATAATAAAACTATGTTTTATTATTATGTATGTAGTACTTATTATTATGTATAATATTACATCCGTAATCACGGCTTAGTAGCCACGATCACAGACATAATATTATACAATACAGGACTTTTCAGTGAATGTAGCCGAAACATCAGCATAGATATGTCAAATCAAATACTGTGCTCAAAACCATTAAAACATAGTTTTGTTCTATGTATATAGTATTAGTTCAAAACAGTCTTGAATATTTCATTTAAGATATATCACATAGATAATAGGAGTTGGGATGAACATAAGACACTTATAACCCAGAGAATAGAATAATTTATCTAGTGTATAAATTAAAGTGTGCAAAGCTGACTGACTGGATTATCATGAATTTTGATACTATTGTACTTTTGATAAAAGGTACAATCACGAAATACCTTTTATCCTGATAAACATGTCAGCTTGTAAGTGATATCTTCTTAAAAAATTATCAAAAAATAATTCTAATGAGAATAAGTAAGTTTCCATATTATCAGAATCTCATGTCTTACATAAATATGTGTACAAATGCATCAGTAGCTGTTTATTGCATTAAAACTAAGCTTATCTTTGTTTGTATCAAATTATCTATTACATATTTTTTTGCTGTCGAAATAGCTGATAGTAACACTAAATATTACTTACAGAGTGTTACAAACATAAATCACTTGAACTACCTAAGAAGACCTTCGCTGTTTGGATTATTTATTTCAATTTGTAATAAGCTTTAAAATAAAGAACATTAATTTTGCTTTTAAATAAGCACCATTAAAACTAATGATCAATTATATACAAAATTATTTATTTACTCTAATGCCTTTGCTACACCTGGTATAATTATAGTATCTATAACAACAAAAAGTTATGGATATTTGTTACTCTTTCACACAAGTTTATCCGTGCAGGAACGGAGAAAGAATACAATTTCCTGTGGCCGGGCGGCCTGTCGTAAGAGGCGACTTAACAACCCACAGCCAGGTGGGAGGGCATTTGCCCGACTGGATGGCTACCACCCCTGGTCTAAAGTATGTCGCCATAACAACCTTGAGTTGTGTTCCGGCATTAGTGACCAGGTTCCAGTCTCCTTTAAGAGAGCAGCAGCGCATTTGTAGCACCTTTGGTGTAGCAAATGTCCATAGGCGATGGTAACCGCTTTCCTTCAAGTGGGCCGTCTGCCTGTCTGCTGATCTCCTGCAATAAAAAAAAAAACACAAAAAGTACAGAATGTATTTTGATAAAATTTTATAGGTACTAATATAGATTATAGATCAAAATAAAACTTATTCCATATCGCGAATTTTCAAGGTAAACAAAGTCGCGGGCTCATGTTAGATGAGTTTAATATAACTATTGAAGAAAATAACTTTCTCATCTCAGTGTTAAATCCAAGTTTTGTTTCTTTGAACAAAACCGTTTCGTTTGGTGCAGATATCGTTAACTTAAGACTATTGGTATGCATGACATCCTACACAAGTTAAACCATTATTTATTGGACCTACCGTCTCGACCGAGACTTGGAGTATACGTAATGGATAGATTATTCTTTATATGACTTGAACTACTACACTATGAATACAGTTCCTTAAAACATGGCATTACTAGTATAGGCGACCCATAGTTTATATGCCATCTCACAGACACAAAGGCTGCCACAAATGTGTAAAGTAATACAATGAAAATATGAGTTTCATTACTATTTGGATTTCAGGTGGTTCCTGCTTCACTGATGATTACTGTGATGGAGCTTCAACTGAACACAACAATCGCTTGCTAACCTTTCTCCTCACAACAGCAAGTTCCGTTCTTCTCTTTACATTGGGCTATTATTATTTAGACAACAGAAGACAGGATGGACGACTTATCGGTACAATCAATTCATTGCAGCGAGACTTGCTTTTTACCACTAAGGTATGTATATGTTATGGTTTATATCTTATTTTCTCTTTAGACATAAACTAGTGGATAATTGTTTTGTTAAATATTTGTTTAAATGATTAAAATAAATTCTTCAATAAGTCCTGTAATTCTGTAGCTTTGGTTGCTTATTTATTTGGTTGATTGAGGGTGAAATTCATTGTGTGTGAAGTACGAGAGTGATCTATGAAGAAAAAATCTTTTTTATTGCTGCAGCACAGCAGACGGGCTGATGGCTCAGCTGTGATGGAAAGTGGTTATCGTCGCCTATGGACATTCCAACACTAAAGGTGCTACCAATGAGCTACCGGCCATGAAGGGGGAACTGAAACCTGGCAACTGATGCTGGAACATCACTCAGGATTGTTATGGCGGTCTATCCAGTCGGACAAATTCCCTACCACCTGCCTGTGGGTCTCTTTGTCGCCTTTTACGACAGGCCGCCCCAATGCAGAAATTAGTACTCGTTTTACGTTCCTGCATGGATTCAAAGATATAAAGATATTTATATGAACAGTCTGTCTGTGGCTGCCACTTCGTTCGCGCAAGACTTGCCCTATCTATTGATATCTTTTGAACCCTGCAAGATATTGGAACAAGATAAAATTATTATTTTAATCCCTAAAATATTCATTGAAATCCAAAAGCCGTTTGGAGCCTATTGGAGAACAACTGAGAGACAATCATTCTAAAAAATATTATTTATTATTATCATGGAAAAAAATTGCTATTCTTCCATTCCTTCTTCCATATTATAAATAAATGGCAGTTTTCACTGAAAATTTTGGCAAATATCTTAAACTCGAAAAGCATTTAATTATATTGGTTTGACATAATACATTTCTTTTATAGGAGTAGGACATATTATCACAATTACGCAGGAAGTTACGTATTGTATCGAAAAATATGATTTTGCAGAGAGATACTTTGTAAATTGAAAAGTTTTTTCGTACATGTAACACGTTTGAAATTAGATCGGTTTGGAAACGAAATAAAGTGCAGCTATTTACAATAACCAGTATGTGGTAATAACAATCAGCTGTTTTGCAATGAAGGAGGTCATACCGATAACCGGTACATGTGGCGACCATGCATACTATTTTTTATATGTAATTCGCACAAAAGCATTGAAGTTTCCTAAGTTAAGCAATATATATATAGTGTTACGGGCAATACAAAAACGATTAGTTTAGGTGGCAATACCAGATAGCCAGTTCGGAATAAATGAAGAAAATTTCGTTTTTGGAATCCCTGGGTATGGGGCCCGGTGACTTATGCGGGCGGAAATTAAGTATTGGCTTAAACCACCAGATCAGAGACTGACCTGGTGATTTAAATCAATGCTTAGTTTCCGACTTACAAACTAAACTAACTGACTGAAATAATTATAATTGTAAGAATAGTAAAGTTATAGCAAAGATTATTATTCAGTACTATAATATCTTACAGAGATTACTAAGACTCCTCCCATGTAAATCTCAATTAATTTCTAAGATTGCTAGGACTCTTTCTTTATAATAGACTGTATAAAGTTAAATTGCAAAAACATGTTATCTGTCTCAGTATGAATAAAATAATAATAATAATAATAATCGGCAGACAAACACACACATTGTATATCCCCAAATTAAGCAAGTTACGCTTGTGTTATGGGTAATATACAACGGACTACTCTGGGGCCGATCCCAGACACCCAGACCATAGTAAATAACGGAGAAAATACGTTTCCGAAATTTACTATACCAGGAATCGAACCCGGAACCTCTGCGTTGCAGTGAGGTACGCCGGCAAAGGCTTAGCCCGCTCAACCACAGAGGCCGTAAAATACTCCTAAATTAGAATAAAAAGAGACAGAATCAATGATATTCACAAATTTCTAAACATGCTTGGCATTAATTTAGAATAAATAGTGCTTCCATTCTCTCTACTACCACGCTGCTCACAATCGGCTGGATATTCTTCCTCCCTTCTACCCAAAACTTCTCAAACAGAATCTCTTGTGTATCATATAGAATTAGCTCTCAACCAAGATTTCCTCAAGGCTACACAATTTGAGCCTAACCAGGATATCCCCAAAGCCATGAAAAAACAACACTTCTAAAGTTATTTTTTCCTTTTTTGTTGTGATTGTATGAATGATGATAATTACAAACATATTATTATCAATATTTACTTTGTTTACTAATTAAATAATTGTAAAATCAGGTTAACAAAAAATCTGGTTGTTTTTGGTATCAGGCCGAAAGCAATTTTTGTACTGGAAATCAGTGTTGTGCCGGATATAATTCTAGCACAGCAACAAGCTGAGTTCAAACCTTGTTTGCTGAAAATGCGGCGTAGAAATTCTCAAAATATGCTACGTTTTTTTTTAAATCATAATAATTATGTAAGTAATGTATGTTGCTATTTCTTTAAATAAATTATTTTTAACCGACATTAAAAAAGAGGAGGCACTCAAATTTACTATGTTTTTTGGTTAAGACAATAAAGTGTATTGCTTTTCTTATGGTGGTGTACAATAAAGAGTATTGTGGTGGTTGTTGACTTCAACCTAAAAAGAAAAATATAAAAATTACTATGTTTTGCTAAGTTGTTATTTTTTATATTTTACCATGGAAAAATAGTACTCTTTTTCCCATGGTTTTACTTAACATCGACTTCAAGATGTTGCAGAAAATATTTATTTAATACTTTTTATTTTGAAGTAAGTTTTGTTTTTGTTAAAAAAATATTTCTGTGAATATTGCAGGAGTGTGAGATCCTTAAAGAGGAACTAGCATCCACCAAAACCAAGTTGGCTGGGATCGAAGATAGCTCCTTCGGCATGGACGATATGGTGCAATCGCTGAAAGAAGAGATCAATGAATTAAAAGCCCAAAATGAAAGGCTGCGCAACTCTTTGGATGACAATGAGAAATTACTGCGTGTGTCTGAAAACACAGCTGGCGAGTTGCAAAACACTTTGGGCGAAGTAGAACATACTCTCAGTGAGCTCTTGGGAGAGAGAGCTGTCGCTGAAGAGCAGATAGCCGAATTGAATGGTAAGTCCACTTTGCATTATTATGGTGGTGCACCAGGTATCCACAATTTAATCATGATCATATCACCTCTATACAGCTAAGT
The DNA here is from genome assembly GCA_019925095.2 of Dendrolimus kikuchii. Lineage (NCBI taxonomy): Eukaryota > Metazoa > Arthropoda > Insecta > Lepidoptera > Lasiocampidae > Dendrolimus > Dendrolimus kikuchii. The sequence goes on from CM034401.1 coordinate 5,150,872, forward strand.
ATATCGTCACGCTGACAGATATACTTGTGGGTATAATCATCAAAATCAAAAGTAATCAAAGAGATTCCATACTCACATGATAACTCTGGTCACCTCTACAATGTCAATGAACACTTTGAATGTATTTCTTGCTTCCACATTCGACAAAAACTCATAACTATACTTTAAAATCGCTTTACGCGTTTTCATAAGCCCGTTGCCTTAATAAACAACTTGCTTTGCTCCGACTTTTGTTTCAAGACTACCCTCATCTATTATAAATAATGAACTAAATTCATTTGAAAATACAATATTAAATATTAGAATAATAAATCGACAGATGCGCCAATAGGGGTAAATGCGTGTTAAATGTTACTAGTTATTTCTCTGTAAGTGAATTGTAAATTCTTTTGAGAAATAAATGTCTTAAACCTAAATCTAAAACATTTTACGCCCGTCCATTAACAAAAAAAACAACAATTATTTTACCATCAATGCAATAGCAAATCTACTGTTGTGTAAATATTTGGTAAATTTTGTGGAAAAATGCACTTCATTCAAACCGACTTTGAAAGGAGTATTAAGTGTGGTCATCATCTATAAAATCATCTATACATATAATAAAATTGTAGAGGTCGAATTTACAATGAAAAAAAATGCTAAAAACCGTGTATAATGTGTATAAATGTAAGAAGTGAAATAGAACTAATTTAGATTTTTTCAAATTTTTTGTTTCTCTGTTTATCGGTTTGTACCGGCTAATCTCCGACTAGACCGATTTAAATGAAATTTTGTATGGTGGTAGCTTATATCCCTGGTCAACATATAGGATACTTTTGATCCCGAAAAATTAAAGAGTTCCCGTGGGATAGTTAAAAAAACTAAAAAGTCGAGGGCAGAAGCTAGTCTGAATATAAAATCTTACTCTATCCCACTTTGCAAACAGTGCAAGTTTGCAGTGCAGTTGAAAACAATTTATTTCAAATATTTATCTGCGATAATCACTTTTGCACCTTTTTGATTATTGGTAATAAAGTCTTCGAAAACAATTAATGACATTTTTCAATAACTAATACATATCTCTGTTGATGATGGTACTCAACTTTGAAATTTAATATCCTCTTTTTAATTCTCTGTATTAAATTTCAAAACAATATTTTCTTCATTTTGATATTAAGTATTTAACCTTGTACACTGAATGTCCCTGTTTCAAAATAAAGCCTGGTACCAGCTTTAGGGTCCAAAGTCAAATGACTGACTTATAACGTTTAATCGTTTATATACCTAAGAATATATACCCATTTCATACAAATCCTATATAAACAGAGTGAGACAACAACAAAAACACACGTCGTAGCGTCGCGAGAGCCCGACCGCAACTGTCACTGAGCACATATATGTGCAGAAAGGGTCTTAGGTGGAGAATCAGGCTTCTAAAAGTATGGCAAGTATCTTACCTCTAGCCATAGTAGTTCTTAACATAATTATCTTTGACACATATATCTAACAACAGAACGCCATTATGATTTCTACCTTTAAATATGAGAAAGTCTTAAATGCTATCAACTATCATTTTCAAAGTCTTCTAAAAAAATATTTTTGTAATTTTAGGCAAACTTCAAGCATTTGAAGAAGAATTGATATCTGTCAGCCGTGACAGAGATAACTTCCAGCTGAAATACGTTTCGGCCGAAACAGCTTTAGAAGAGGCTAAAAAGCTAAATAAACAGCTTGATGAAATCAACAAAAAATTGGCTGAAGCAAATAATACTATTTCATTGCAGAAACATGAAATTAATGCACTTAAAGTAAGTGTTGTTTATAATATATTGTGATTCTCTAAACATTAGAAAAACCTTTGGATAGATAACAAAGAAATCATTGCTGTCTCAATATATATCTACTTTTATAGATCCCAAAAGAATTCAATTCAATTCAATGTATTTAATGCGAAAACGGGTATACAAAAGGTATTAAATTTAACGTAGTACAGTTCTCCAAATTCCGCCTTTCGGCATGCATATGCACAAGTATCCTGTTTACAAATTCTGGTATAATATATTTATCTAATTATTTATTTACCTAATAAAATGTACTAATTAATACCCATACTGTGTGGTATATTAACTATTGATTATCATATCTATTGTCATGTTTTGTTCAACTGAAGAATTTTAACACTATAGCTCACCATTACAGACACAAAATAATAGTTACAATAATTTGAGCTAGAAACAATAAATAGGTGACCTTATTTCTTAAATTGACTGCTTCCAGGTAACCTAACTTTGGTATAATAGGTGTTCACTAATCTAAGTAGAGCAATAGTAAAAAATCTCTAAACCCTCTTTAGAGGCTGGCAAAAGTCATTAGTCTCTTGTTTTTTAATACTGAAAGGCACAAGTAAAAACTTAACCTAAGTTTTATTATTTAAAATGCATTTTTAAGACCAAATCAAATGTCTTGTTGTATTTTTTTATATTTCATGTCTAATTAGATTATCAAAACTAAACCTATTCATTCCATAACATATGTTATTTACGTAAAATAACGACGTATTGACACTATGGTACATTTTTAATATATTTTTGTCTCTTGGAAATTGATAACGTCGTTTTTTATTGCATGAACTAAATTTCAAACATTTGTCTATATGCAAACATTATCTTTAAGTTTGCTATTTGTAAGGTGTCAGTTTATTCTCTGTTATTAAAAAGCAAAGTATACTGACATCAATCCCCTCAAGTTTCTGCCAAAGACTCATGATAAATACTTAAATAGGCTAGTAATATTTTGCTTAAATATATTTTTTTTTCAGGAAGCAATAAAGGAGTTGAAAACAGGTTTCAATTCAAATGTAGACGCAACATCATTAATTGACCACATTGAAATTAAAGCAAAACTATCCAAGGCATTAGAGGAGAAGAACTCACTTGCCAGCCAATTTGAGGTGAGTAGATACAGTATGCGGAAAACTTAAATGCGCTTCGAGTGAAGTTAGTTCCCTGAGTTTGCGCAGGTTCAGTCAAGTATTAATGTTTATTACACCTTACAGTGTATCGTGTGAAAGAGATGGCATGCGAGTTCGGATAGCGGCCGAACAAGAACGCAACACATTTTCCCTCAGCCCTGTCTTTGAACCTTATAGTTGTAAGTGTTCTGCACATTAACGTGTACGAACTTCAAGGACGCATTTAGGTGTTACTCATATCTAACTCGCTATATTGTACAGTGATTTACAGATTGGCCAAAAATAATACAAAATAAAAGGGGCGCCATTTTCGCACATTTGTCTGAACTCTAGTAACCCCAACATTATGACAAGATTAATTGTTGTACTTACTAGTTAGTATTACGTTTAACATAGTGCAAATATCAAGTTGGTTTATTTACGACTAGCTGTGCCCGCGACGTCGTCCGCGTGGAATTTGTTTTCAAAACCCCCCGATTTTGAAACATTCTTCATCGGTGCTCCGCTCCTATTGGTCTTAGCGTGATGATATATAGCCTATAGCCTTCCTCGATAAATGTGCTATCTAACACTAAAAGAATTTTTCAAATCAGACCAGTAGTTCCTGAGATTAGTGCGGTCAATCAAACGAACAAACTCTTCAGGTTTATAAATTAGTATAAGCCCATTCGTTTTCGCCGGAATACTCACATTCTAAGTCTCCTTTATAATATACTATTCAATCCTAATAGTCCTCCTTACCTTAAGGAACGTTTTGAATTCCTTCGCCTCTCCACTTCTCACAATTTGCGCACAGATACATACCGTAGACTCCTGACACCTGCACACACTTCATCCTTTTATGATAACTCTTTCACAGTGCAGGCTGTCAAACTCTGGAATGCGTTGCCTCTTACTGTCAGAGAGGCCAAAACATTACCGACATTTCGGAACTCACTTAGAAAGTACTATCTGTCTCTAAATAAATATGTCTAATATATTAAACATTTACTTATTTATCTATTGTAATATATAAAATGCTTGTCACATATAATGTTAACAAATATATTTATTTAAATTATTTTGTATATACGTACATATTATTATATATTTTTTTTATATATATGTATTAAATTTATAAATTAGTGTAAGTATGTATATTTAAATTGTACAGTCCTATCTTTTTTCTGCTTCACCTACATCGCCAGATTAGTTAAGAATTTCTTTTAAGCTAGGTTGCCTGGAAGAGATCGCTTTTAGCGATAAGGCCGCCTGTTGTTTTGCCAAGAAGTATTGTAATTATACATTTTGTTTTTGTATTTGTTTATTTTGGTGAGCAATAAAGTGTTATCTATCTATAAGATATACACATTTGGTCAACATAACCTATGATGTTTAATAATAATGGTTATTAATTTTGTAAGGCTGAACTATAAAATCTTGTAACTGATTAACAGAACAATTATTTGATTAAAAGAAGCGAAATGCCATTACAAGTCTGTCATATCTGCAGTTCTTTGGGTAAATATCGTCGAATTATATATACCCAAAAGGTTTTTGCTTCAAATTCTGCTAGACATCTTTGTTAAACTTTAAGAATCACTGCTCATGTAAAAAGTATTGTTATACCCATATTTATTTATTTATACCGATTTTCAGAATCAGATAAATGTTAAATAACAAGCATAAATTGAATTTTGTTTATAATTAACTGACATAAGATAGAGTATTGCCAGAAGGCAATTAGTTCATTTTCTAGACATTATGACCAGGTTTTTGTATTTTTTATACTATCAACAACATATGAATCTCTCTTTCCCTTGGTAACTAGCCTGTTTCGCATGACATCCCACTAGTTTATATCTCCAACTCGTCCGTCTCATTGCTACTCCTCTGATTACCTTACAAGAGCCATAATAGTTAATTTTTTTCCTCTAAATTGTATGTGAATACCTAATTTTAAATGGTCTTTAATCAAAAGTAAATTGCCTGGCTGATGCCTTCACTTATTCTAGTCTACACTCTTATCAACTTTTTTACATTGTCTATATTAAAAAATTTGTTATCCTGAAACCTGGTTTTTTTTAAATTATATACCCCGGAATTACCAGGTAACAATATTTGTTTTAGATTGAACACAATGAGAGGAAACGTCTCGCCGATGAACTTCAAATAACACAAGAGACATTGCATACGAGTAGTCAGCAAGCGACAGAAGCCATGACGAGACTCGAAGTTTTAGGCAAATATTTCCAGGAGCGAGAAAGTGATCTTATGAAGTAAGTTAGTTTTTTCCATCACCCAGTAAATAACATAACTTTAAAAAGGATCTAAATCCTACATGACTTGTGTAATCTTACATGATAGCGTCATAGATTAATTTGGAGCCTAATTCTGCTATTTCAATATCTTGCTGTTGCTCAGATATTCAAAGTATAATTTCCTAGTGATAGTATCCGAAATTCGTATTCTACTAAAATATAAATAATACCTTCTCGATATTGTCGTGGCGAAATTATAGTAGAAAAAATTGTATTACCATCAGTAGAAATGGCGTTAGACAAAATTAATATTGAAAAGCTACCAAAAAAAAAAAAAATATTTCTCGAGTTTTCGCTTATAAATATTTGTAAAGATAAAATGGCATGGGCACAACACTGATATTAACACAATATAGATATCAGGCATAACTATGATTGAGATTCGGTGCTTTTGATTAGATATTCTATTTTTAGTCATTTTTAAATATAATTCTTTATTAGTAACAACATTGATAAGGAGGCTGGTGCCTGAATTAGGTTAATAAGGAACCTATTGTACACCAAGATCAACCCGTTGGCCTTGATATTTGGCTAATTATGAAAAAAAAATACTAGTATAATAATTATCTATACAAATAAATAAAATTGAAGTGTCTGTATGTAATGTCAAAATAACAGCTTTTTATTAAATGCATATGAAAGTATATACTGTACTTATATCATAAAATTAGAATTTATAAAATATTTGTCTGTCTGTCTGTTTGTTCCGACTAATCTCTGAAACGGCGGGACCGATTTTGACGAAATTATCACTGGCAAATATCTGATGTTTTAAGGAGTAAGTTAGGCTACTTCTAAAATTAGGGTTCCGCGAAAATAAATCCACGCAGGTGAAATCGCGGGTAATAGTTAGTTGTAAGTGATTGTTTTAATGTAAGCCCTTCTAATGTTTAAGTGTGGTATGCTGTCTGTGTATCTGTAAGCCCGCATAACTGATGCAAGAATATGTATAAGTGTGTTAATAATATTATTTTATGGCTAGAAAATATTAAAATTTATTAATATCTTGAATGTATTGACATTGTGTCAATCACTGGGGGGTTCCAACAATAGTATAGGTTCCCTTCCTTGGGCAAGAATGAAATTTATTTGTGTTTAAAAATCTTGTTTGAATTTTTTTTCTCAAATTTTTCATAGACTAGAAATAATAATATAGAATACAATAATTTTAGGGAATTAAGCACCAAAGAAGCGCTGTGGCTCAGTAAGCAAGGTGAATCCGCCAGCACTGTTGAGAAGATTGAATTATTGCAACAAGAAGTCCAGAGATACAAGTAAGATTACTTTACACTATTTTTTTACATTCTAGCTTAGCACATACTTTGGATTCGTATTCAATGTAAAAAGTATTCATTCCAATTATCAAAATTAAATGACCATCATATTTTATGATTTCAAAATTATCTACACACGTAATTTACAGGTCTTGCAAACACAACCAAATACAACAAGTCCAAACTGAAAGGCAGAAGATCATAATAACATAAACTCGCAAAGTCTATCGATGTTAGATTCCCATTCCGGATTTACTTTTAATAACTCCTCGATCGCAGTTGAAACTCAACTACTAATTATGCAAAAAAAAAAAAAAAAAAATAGCAATAGACTATCTATTGGAATTCTCAAACTTGTAAACCTTCAATGCAAAACAACATTACTTTCCAAGAACATCAGCGAGGATGAAAGATAAAACGAATTATAACGTCGTACTCAAAGGCCGGCCATAAACGCAAAGGGATTATCAATTAACATTAAATAATGTACATTTCTATAATTAAAAAATAGTGGAAACCAATGTCGGTAGATAATTAAGACAATCATTAAAAGAATCACAGATAATTTAAATACCAAAGCAAGCCAAACTGTTCTCGATAACTGGACGTTCAGAGTTACCAAATTCTGTAAATTAATATTACGATATAAAATAGGTTATAAATAGAGCTTATTACGAAACTTTAATTATTCTCAATTTTGTTGGATTTTTCTAGTAATTATTGCGATTTTACGTGTTGATTTTTGATTGTTGGTAAGCCTGCATTATCAAATCAAGTTATCGTGTAGGGTATAATAAAAAAGTCTTCACATAAGGATTATAGGTTATCCAAAAACGCTTGTCTTAAAAAAAGGATTTATTAAGAAAATACGAAATATTATATTTTTTTATAAAAAAATGCATCGAAAATTATACAATCTTCGAGTGTATGCTACCCCACATATTTAATATATTTTTCAGGGAGAAGTGCGACGCTCTAACTCTAGAGCTTGCAGAGCAAGAGTCAAACAGGCGCAGCGCTGTGGGTGAAGTAGAGGCGCGTGCGCACAATGCTTGGCTGGAAGCGCGCGCCGCGAAGCGAGAAGCCGACGCCGCTAGGGACGAAGCCGCGGCGTTGAGGCGGAAGCTCGCTTCACTCTCGACGCATCCCACCGCGGACGGAGCTGCTTCTCCTCACCACAGTCAGTATTTTCTCATATTTAAGCCGCTTTCACACGGTCCGAGTACGCTCGGACCCAGTGCACTCACGTACAGTTTTACACAGCTAATAATTCCTCCCGATGTACCTGCGCAGTAGACCAATTTTAGCAGTGCGCGACACATACGTATCATGTAAGCGGGACAGACCTAAGAATTCATAGCGAGGCATACTGATATTTCCGCTTGCGAATCAAGTTCAATATAGATTATTTATATCTCTACCGAAAACTGCCGATCGGAATAATAATTATATGTTGTGTAAAACTGTAATAACTTCATAGTAATGTAAACATACACCGATTTACTCCCGGGCCAGCTTATAGCAATCTGTCAATTTTCAAGATTAAAAATATCAGACTTTATTTTGTTTCTATAAAGTGATTATAGTAGACTCGGTTAAAGTTAAGCGTGGTCTGAGTTTACTTGTATCAAACTCCTTTGTCTGAGTAGAATCCGATTATCAGTCACGATACAAATAGCGTCCGAGTAACTATTAATAATAATAACAATAATCTTTATTGTCAAAAAGTGAAATTTACATTATTTATGTTACCTACTGGTCCCAAGCTAGGTCAAGCCTGTATTTTGAAGACCAATGCTGATGTTTATAGCCACAGCCGGTAGACGTGTTTGAGTGTGTGTGTGTGTGTGTGTGTGTGTGCGTGTGCGTGTGCGTGTGCGTGTCGGCGCGCGTGTATTCGCATTTTCATATCACACTATTCAGACGCTGATTTTTAGCACATTTTCAGTTTAGTTGTAAGTTAGACTGCTTAGCCAATATTAGCGCGCGCACAATGCTAGGCTGGGAACGCACGCCGCAAAACGAGAAGCGGAAGCCGCTAAAGACGTAGCCGCAGCGCTTAGGCGGAAATTCGCTTCACTCTTTTTCCCCACACCACAGTCAATATTAATATTAATTAAATATAAACCGATATTATAAGCCGCGTTCACACGATCAGAGTACAGTACCTTGTACACTCATACATAATAAGTTCACACTATCTAGTATCAATAAAATTAACCAAAAAACATGCAGATGGATTGTGTGAAGGCTGACATGATGATTTGTGGAGTAACAGAGAACGAATGTCATAATAGAGGAGATTGGGAGAAAAAGACGAATTGTGCAAATCTCAAATAATTGACACAAAGTAAAAATAGTTGGCGGAAAGAGACGGGTGAGCTTTATACATTGTTGGGTATCTGGTAATCTGGGTAGATTGTAAGAAGATGGATTGATTTTAAAATTTATTTTTATTAAGTTGATATATTTATAAATAGCGGGTTTATTGTTTTAAATGAATTTATTGTTTGGTGTAAGTGTTTTCATAATTATATATATTTTTTTATTGTATGAGTTCAACAGACAGCCCACTTGATGGAAGGCGGTTACCATCGCCTATGGACACTTGCAACACCAAAGGTGCTACAAATACGCTTCCGCCTTCCGGTCTCTAAAGGGAAACTGGAACCTGGCTACTAATGCCGGAACACAACTCAAGGTTGTTACGGCGACATACTCTAGACCAGGGGTGGTAGCCATCCAGTCAGCACATACCCTACCACCTGGTATAATTGTTGAAATTCATTTACATAATTTAATTATGTTTATCAATAACTTATTTTACATGTGACCTTATTAAATAAAATTTCTCGTCTTCCAGGCAGAATTTACGGCTGATTTTTCCATTTTGTAATAGAAAAATACAACACTTTTTAAGTTATATCTCAACTCCTTACATTTCTTTGGCCCAAAAGTCCCAATCTCGTTTGAATATAATGTTTTGTGTGTTGCAGAGGTGTCGTCTCCTTTGGAGGGTGGGGAGAATGTGCTGCCGCCCGGCGCCCTCCCCCCGCTGGCGTTCCTCCCCCCTCCGCTCCTGCCGCCCCTGCCGCGGCCTCCGCCCCTCGGACGGCTGCCCTCCCCCCACCCACCCAGGTAATTTATCAAAAAGTTTATTAAAACTTGGAATGTATTATACCTTAAAACAACTATGACTAAGATTGTTTTTGATAATGGAATTATTTACGAACACAAAATCGTAACGGAACAAAACTCTGTTGCACATTTTACATTGACTTATGTCTTCAAATATTGAATAGTTAAGCTAAATTTTCATGGTGCTGCTTCATCTGCGACAATGTTAAAGATATAGACTGTGGCCGAACGCGTCTTATTTAACTCTTCAGCTCACTATTAGCACATATGTGTCCGCGATGAGAGTGCAGATCGCGTTTGTGCACGTGATTGTTAATTGTGTTGTTGTCTCACTCTTTTTATATAGGATTTGTATGAAATGGGTATATTTTCTTGGTATATTACGAGATAGTGATAGTTTTAGTCTTGCGGCTTTTTGGTATATCGATAATAGTCTTAAGGGTTAAAGCGTTAAAAATAACGCCGCAAACAAATAGTTATATTAGTGTATATAGATACGTTATATTTCACTATTTAACCTCATTGTCAATGTCGCATTACAAATAACGCAATAAACCCATCGTCATATCTGCGTGAAACGCCCTATATCTATAACACTATCGCAGATGAAGCCCCACCGTGATAATATTTCTTTATTTTCAAATTTAGAATCGGTGCGCGAGACTACTCGCCAGACAGTCGGTATTCACCTGGAAGCCGGTACTCGCCAGTAAGCAGATACTCACCAGAAACTGTTCGATACTCGCCAGATAGTAGGTACTCGCCGCGCCGGCGTTCACCATACTCACCGAGGTCCAGGAGACGGTCTCGGGATAGGTATGTAATTTTTAATTATCAATTAATCTCTATAAATATTAAAAACGCGATAGTTTGTAAGAATGTATGGATATATGTTTGTTACTCTTTCACGCAAAAACCATTAATACTGTTACGAGCCGCGAGATTCGAATTAAAAATGCCGTTAGAATTACTATAGAGTTTATTAGAACTATACAAACACGTATAACACAGGTACAAAAGAACCGAACACAACAAGTCCAAACGTAATGCAGAAGGTCGTAATTTCATAAAACGCGCAAAATCCGTCACTAAAAGTTTCCCGATTGTAGTACACACGTCTTGCTTCGCTCGTGGTTATCGATCAACTGCCTCCCCCTCCGTCAGGTCATCGTTTTATACAGCGCAACTGCAATATCCCCGTATCTTAAGCCGACACACCTGGCTAATAACTGCCACAAAAGATTACAATACAACAATGGGCTGTTTTCTAATCACAAATTTTAAACACAAAGTAAACAAAAGAAGGCGACCATAAAAGAATCTAAATGTTATTAGTTCAATTGCCGAAAGGTAATAAAATGAGTTTCTACACGTATGCAGGTGTGAATTTGCTTTTGCCGGCGTCTAGGTCGTAACAATACTAATAATAAAAAATATAATGGATTTTGATGAAACTTTACAATAATATAGCTTATATATCAGACTAACACATAGGCGTCGTGTGGATTCTCGCGCATGCGGCGAAGGGGGCCGCCACCCTTCACGCAGCACCAAACCTGGCGGGCCGAGAGGAGCAGAGTGCCGTATAGGCACGTGGAATGTGAGAGGTGGAATGAAAGATAAGATGGACGAAATGATTGATATAATGAATGAGAGAAGCCTGGATGCCTTATGTCTGACAGAGACAAAGCGGAAGGGGTGCGACGTCGATGACCTCCCCGGTGGCATGCTTGCTCTGTGGTCCGGCGTGGACCTGGACGAGCGTGCGAGTGGGGGGGTAGGCGTCTTACTCTCATCCCGCTTTGTGTCTGGAGTAAAAGCTTATTGTCTGGTGAACCCGAGACTTCTCTGGGTCCGCCTAAAACTGGGGATCACGCGAGTTTTTCTGGTCGCAGCTTATGCTCCCGTAAGCTCAGCGGATCCCCAAGAACTCGAGAAGTTTTGGGAGTCTGTGAGAGAAATTCTGGATCTAGCTGAAGGGAACGAAAGACTAATTATGTGTGGTGATCTTAATGGCTGGGTGGGGACCAAACGAGATGGCCTTGAGGCTGTCCTTGGACCCTATGGTGACAAGAGAGTGAACGATGCTGGTAGGGCCAATCATAGACGTATGCATGGAAAGAAACTTGCTTGTGTCGAACACCCTATTCCATCATAAGGATATTCACACGTATACATGGAGAATGAATGATCAGAAAAGTATGATTGATCTGATTTTAATTGATAGTCGCCTCCGAAACACAATAATGGATACAAGAGCCTACAGATGCCCCACTCTTGAAACGGACCACTACCTGGTGATAAGCCGGTTTGTGGGCCTTTTCAAGAAGTGGAGGCACTGGCGAGTGCGTACCAATTTCGGGGAGCTTGAAAGAATAAAGTGTGAAAAATTGGAAGATGTTAGTGTAAGGAGTATGTATGCGCGCCTAGTCGAAGAAAGGCTTGCAAAAGCGGACTTCTCCGACTTAGATGTGGATAATGACTGGGATAGTATGAAAGAAAGTATAGTGGAAAGCGCAAAAGAAGCATGTGGATGCGCGAAGAGGCACATAACAACGAAAGGTGATGAATGGTGGGACGCGGATGTTAAATCCAGCGTAGAGAGAAAGAGAAAAGCCTGGCTGGATTATGTTGCTTCCTTGCAACAGAATGACAGTATGAAAGAGATGAAGAAAGAAATTTATCGCCTCTGCAAGAATGAAACCAAAGCTTTAGTGAAAGAGAAGCGTGAAAGAATAAAATTGAAAGAAGAAGAGAAGCTGACGGAGAACTTCGAGGCGAATACCAAACTCTTTTGGAGAGAGGTTAAGAAGTCTCGGGGTTGTTCGTCAGCTTCCAGAATGGAAAGAATAAAATCTAAAGCAGGGGACGTTCTTGCTAACCCACAAGAGGTATTAGCGCGATGGAGTGAATATTTTAGAGAAATGTATGATAATATCCCGGATGCTGGCACCACGACTGAGTCTGTGACCGACTCCGAGGAGTCAGCATCCGAGATCACTTTGGAAGAGATCGAATGGTCGATAAGAAGTCTGAAAAATGGAAAGGCAGTAGGAATCGATAGTGTGTCTGCTGAGATGATCAAATATGGTGGAACCTGCGTCCGGGACGCTTTCCTGTCCTTATGCAACTTGTGCTGGAGGACGGGAAAGGTTCCCAAGGACTGGAGGCGCGCTGTCATCGTGCCCTTGTATAAAGGCAAGGGGTCACGTATGGAGTGCGCCAGCTACAGGGCCATCAGTTTGATCAGCACAGCATCTAAAGTGTATGCGAAGATTATTGAAAAGAGAATGAGAGTTGTATCCGATGGATTACTGTGGGATGCACAAGGTGGTTTCAGAAATGGAAGGGGATGTATGGATCATGTTTTCTCTCTCCGCAATATCGTAGAGAAGCAGCTGGCTATGGGCCGGAAGGTTTTCTGCGGTTTTGTGGATCTAGAGAAAGCATTTGACAGGGTTGTGCGGAAGGACCTCTGGGACATATTGCCCGGATATGGGATTAATGGCCAATTGATGCGTGCTGTGCAGTCCACTTACGAGGGCTGTATGGCATGCGTGCGAGTGGAAGGCAGCCTGTCGCCCTGGTTTGACGTCAATATTGGCGTCCGCCAGGGCTGCGTGCTGTCGGCTTTGCTGTTCATCCTATATCTGGACGATTGTCTCCAGAGAATAAGATTGATGGATGTTGGGGTACGGATGAGTGATCTAGTTGTAAGCACCTTGCTTTATGCGGATGATGCCGTGCTTTTAGCCGAATCGCCATCAGAACTGCAAACACTAGTCACAATGATGAAAGATGACTGTCAGGCGAGAGGCTTACATTTGAATGCGAAGAAAACAAAGGTTATGGTGTTTGAAAGAGAAGAAACCAGAACGAATGCAAGGATAATGGTCGATGATGTTATGCTGGAGCAAGTGAATGAGTTTGTATATCTTGGATGTGCTTTTAGCAGGGATGGAAGGTACACAGCTGATATAGAAAGAAGAGTGAATTTGGGGAATAGTTTAAATGGAGCGTTAGGTAAACTTCTAGGCGCTAAGAACCTCAGCCAGAAGGCCCAGCTCGCCGTACACAACGCGGTGCTGGTACCTACGCTCGCGTATGGAAGCGAGAGTTGGGTATGGAAGAAAGAGCATGAAAGTAGAGTAAACGCGGTCGAGATGCGAGCACTGCGCAAAATCTGCGGAGTGACGCTCGCGGACCGCGTTCGTAATACCGAAGTAAGAAAGAGAGTTGGTCTGAAAGAGAGTGTCGGGGTGAAGGTAAGGAAAGGAATGCTCCGGTGGTTCGGGCATGTGGAAAGAATGCATGATGAAAGAATGACTAAACAGATATACAATGCAAAAGTGGATGGATGCAGAAGTCGTGGAAGGCCACGACACACCTTCCATGATCAAATTGATCGTGTACTAGCAGAAGGTGATGTCAGGAGCCTTAAGAACAGACGAGCTTGCATGACAAGAGTTATGAATGTCAAAGAGGCAAGTGAGGTGTGTAAGAATAAGCCTAAATGGCACTCTGTTGTTCGTGCCTACCCCGCAAGGGAACTGGCGTGAAGTTATGTATGTATGTATGTATGTAACACATAGGCTATAATTTATAAAAATATAGTGTTAATTATCCAAAATATAACGATTTTCCATCACCACACGGGTGAAACCGCGGGCGCGGCTAGCATGTAATATTTTTGTCACACTAATAAAATGCAGTATATATCATTTAAAATTACTCTCTAAAAATAATATTAACGTTGAAAAAGGACAATATAACCTGTGGCGTCATTAAGTTATCGAATTAGGAACTTCAGAGATTTACGTTTTTTATTGAGCGAAAAGTCTTGATAGCGTAATGGCTAGCGCACGTGTCTCAAACTCGAAGGGCACGGGTTCAATCCTGGCCGCAACGCATGCACCACCACTTAGGCAATTTTTCGAGTTAATGTGTATATTTTTACAATCACCAAATACTAACAACGGTGAAGGAAAACATCATGATGCAACCTGCACATCGAGATAATCGATGTGTCAAACCTGCCAAGCCGCCTTTGACAAGCGTGGCGAGTATACTGTCGGTCCCCAATAAATGGGAGGCCCGAGCGCAGCAGTGAGATATTTATGGGTTGTTATTATTATATTATTTACATATATATTGATTTCCATACCTAGTTGTCATTTTGAACATTGTATAGTTTTATACCACTTATAATTCCGATCGGCAGTTTTCATTTGCGCAGAAAAGTGCAGACCGGTTTCCGATATGCAAATAATGTATATTGAACTTTATTCGCAAATGGAAATGGCACAATGTTGCTTGCTAGGCATTCTTAGCTCTGTCCCGGTTACACAATTCATACAGTGTCACGCCCGACTAAAATTGATCTATTGCACAGGTACATCGGGAGGAATTATTAGTTGTGTAATATTGTATACGGAACGCGAACTTGCATCTCACTCGCTCACACTTATGTCGCTCTCTCTTTCACATCAGACTTTCTTTCGAAATATCTTGCTAAGTTTCACCAATTATTATTATTAGTTCGTTAAATATGCTGAAAATTTGTTATTTTGTAATAGCATCACTATAAAAATAACACTTATACATAGAATAAGCAGAAATCATAAACGTCTTAATTATTAATTTGAATTTATTTATACCATGTGTCTTCATAACATAGGTACACTGACCTCTAGTATTATCACTGTATAGAAATATTACACGAAAAAATCAAAATGTGTGCTGGGATACATAGTAGAAGTGAAACTTCAACGGACAAGTGGTGAAACGAATCGCAACAAAATTTTGACTTGAAGTTTTACAGGCAGATTGTTAATGTAGTTGTCCAATTCAAATTGGACTTCACAAAAAAGCTTGCCCGTAAAACTTCAAATTAAAATTTTGTTGCGATTCTTTTTGCCATTTGTCCGTTGAAGTTTCACTTCTACTATGTGTCCCAGCACACATGCCCCAACCAAATCACAATTTGCATTAGGTACATTTTAAGGAATGCATTTTTTATGTAAACATATTTTATACAAAAAAACTAAATTCGATCCGGAACCAAAAAAAAACACCCAGTCTACTCTAAAATTATGTCGCCTTTCACCACTCCACACCGTAACGCTTTTTCGTGACAGAAAAATAAATTGTGTATTGCATTGAGTTTCTGCAAAGACGTTCAAACTTAATTATGAAATTAATCACCTGCTCTAAGGTACGACCAGGGTCGTGGGTCGCGGACGAGGAACGGCCCCCCGGACACCGAGACGGAATACAACTCCGACAGCCCGTCGAGGGAGCCCCGCCACAGGAGACGATACTCGAGACACTCTGGTCAGTTATCCTAATTCAATACATACTTGTACCCCTGAAATGTCCGACTTTTTTTCGTGAATCGAGATAAACATTAAAAAAATATTATTTTTAATAAAAAAAAACTTTTCTGTTGAATTCTTTATTATATTTCACACAAAATGTAACCGGTGCCAATATTGGGGATTTTACCTTTGCCCAACAGAGGGCACGCAACATGAGGGTAGCTAAAAAGTTCACAGATTTTAACTAGATGCAGGTCGATAGCGTGTATCGTGGTCGTGGCTTTTAAGATGTGAAAAATATTAGTATTTGATTTCTAGTTATTTTTGAAATTGCTTGTTTTTTGCAAAAAAGTAATTAATACTTTTCATTCTTTCCACTTTTTATTTCTTAACCAGAAAGCAAATGAATAATAAAATAAAGTTATAAGTGTAAAGGTACAAGAATAAAGATATCAATTATAATATACGTTGTGTATATTCTAACATCTCCGGCCTCTGTGGTTGAGCGAGCTACGCCTTTGCCGGCTTACCTCACTGCAACGCAGAGATTCCGGGTTCGGTTCCTGGCGTGACAAATTTTGGAAAAAATATTTTTTTGTTATTTACTATAGTCTGGGTGTCGGGGATCGACCCCAGGTTAGTAAGTTGTATATTACCCATAAAACAAGCGTAACTTGCTTAATTTGAGGATATACAATGTGTATGTCTGTCTGGCGATTATTTATTACTATAAAATAGACAAGTTAATTAATTATGTTAATGAACTAGGATATGACTGCGACTTCGTCCACGCTTGACTTGAATTTCCCGCTGAATTCTCGGGCACAGTGTTGCAGCATTTAAAAAAGAATGTAAGCCATCGTTGTAAAAAAACTGTGTCGGAATAAGCAATTTTTTGCATCTGAACAAATACAAACCGCTCCCGGAAAAATTCCCGCGGGTTCCCGGAATAAAAATATCACACATTTTATTAAATAAAATTTGCTATAGATCAGTGAAAAAATCGCATTGGAATTCGAAAGTTTTCTTCAATCTGGTAGTTTTAAACCATTTCCATAAAAATTCGTTCCCAGACGATTTCACGTGAATTTCGAATAAACAGAAAAACCAACAAACAGACAAGAAATCTAAAAAAATATATATCGTGTTCTCCAACGTTTATATAGTCTATTCCAGTTGGTTTTTTTTTTATAAATAGCTTCAATGTACAGACACGGCATGTTTAAAATTTTATATTATAGATATTTCTGGTTTTTTCAGGTCCCAGTTCGGGTTCAGGTTGTTCCTCGGAATCGGAAAAATGAAAGACTTGCAAATAATAGGATATTTTATGTTAAATTATTATTAATATAAATAAACAAAATGAATGAATAGCAAAATCTTAAGTCATTGAAATGATGCCAAAATTGGTTTTTGTAATGAGTTTAGTTCTATGGTATACTGGTATTTAGAAATAAACTATTTTCATCTGAAAAGATTCTAATGGCATGGCAGGAGGGTAGGAGTGACATTCGACGAATAAAAAATATAGCACCTAAAAAGGAGCAACGGTTATTTATTGCTCTTCTTTTTTATTGCCAAACAAGCAGAAGGTCTACCTGACGGAATGTGTTTACCGTCGCCAGTGGACGTTGCAACATAGAGATATATGATATATGGGAGGGACATGCAGGCCACCAGATCACTCACTCATTCTCCGAGACATGATTAAGGAAAGAAAAAATTCATGCGATGAGTGAGCCCATTTTAAACTTCCATATCTCATCCCTTCAATCCTGTTCACATATTTCGTCCTTTCTATCGCGTTCCCATATCTCATCCCTTCAATCCCGTTCCATATCTCATCCCTTGTAATCCCGTTCCCATATCTCATCCCTTCTATCCCGTTCCATATCTCATCCCTTCTATCCCGTTCCATATCTCATCCCTTCTATCCCGTTCCATATCTCATCCCTTCTATCCCGTTCCATATCTCATCCCTTCTATCCTGTTCCATATCTATCCTATTCCATATCTAACCCTTTTATCTCGTCTCCATATCTCATCCCTTCTATCCCGTCCCCATATATCATCCCTTATATCCCTTTCCCATATCTCATCTCTCCTATTACGTTCCCATATCTCATCCCTTCTATCCCGTTCCATATCTCATCCCTTCTATCCCGTTCCATATCTCATCCCTTCTATCCCGTTCCATATCTATCCCATTCCATATCTAACCCTTCTATCTCGTCTCCATATCTCATCCCTTCTATCCCGTCCCCATATCTCATCCCTTATATCCCTTTCCCATATCTCATCTCTCCTATTACGTTCCCATATCTCATCCCTTCTACTCCCGTTCCCATATCTCATCCCTTCTATCCCTTTCTTTCTGTCTGATTCCTCTATATCATCCACATATCCCCTGCAAAGGCTGGCAACGCGTTGGCTTCTCCATTGGTGTTGCAAACGGGTAATGACCTCGGTTGTGTGCCTCTTTGCCAGCTTGGCAATAAAGAATATTGATTCCTGGGGCCGCGCGGCCTATCATAAAAAGCGACAAAACAATCCATAGTCAGGTAGGGTTGTCTGTCTGGATGGCCACAACCCCTGGTCTAGAGTATGCCGCCATTACAATCTTTGTAGTGTTCCGGGATTAGTGGCCTAGTTCCAGTCCCCCCTTCAAGACTGATATTGCAATTTCCATGGGCGACGGTAACCACTTTCTATATTTTAACCGACAACCTATCTTCTGTTCTGCAATAATAATAGTAATGTGTGCATTTTGACAAAAGTTTGATATCTGCAATAAGGGTAGTTGACAATCAAATCAACTAAAATTCTTTTTATTATCATTCTAAAAGCCGAAGCCACATAGAAGTTGTACGAGTGTTGCTAATTATGTCGTCATTCCTATAAAGAGACAAATAGCGCATTAATTATAGTTTAAACAATAATTAAAATTATTACTATTTTGACATTTTAAAATTATGATGACGACTTGTATTTGTACGCCCGCTCTTTTATATATATGGACATTGATACAGAATTTAATGGGATCTGTGTCAGCTACCCCATTGTCAATTTAGTCTTGGGTTATGCAAAAAAATGTCTTACATGACTAGTTCACGGGACATATTGTTTTCTCGCTTTTTGACGTTTAATTATTTAAAATATTGTTTAACCAAATCAATCAAACAATTAAAAGCTTAATTATGTTTCTTTTAAATTTTGTACTCAGTCTCGGTAATTTTGTAAAGCCTCGTGAACCTATAATGCTGCGTGTATTAGGTTTTTTTTTATTAACTGGATTGTCATCTCAAACTTAGCATGCCTATGAGAATGGTTCCAAAATATACTTTAAAAATTGAGTGATTGTTGAGTTGTCATTATGTTTCTCAATTGAATACTTATGCTATGGTAGAAAAACACTAGGAATGACAATCGCTTACTAAAAGGTAAACTGCGCAATGGCTTACTTCTACTTTTCTTGAGGGCTGGAGACCATAAGTCTTTCTTCTATTACGGTTTAATACAAAAAAAAAACGCCATTAACAACGCTATGGTTTGTCAAATTTAAATTGAGAATTTTGGCAGCTCATGCCCATGAAGTTTCCTAGGTAAAATGATTGTACTACAGATAATGTTGTAATTTATTCATTGATATAGCCAACTAGACATGTGCGCCGCGTTGGAAAACGGCAGCGGCGTGGCAATTCAAGTTTTTTTTTAAGTTGCTATATTAAATCTAGTATATCTGATTGCTTCGAAAAATAGTCACAAATAAAACTCGGTCACTTAACGAGTGTGAGCTGCAATCCGGGAATAAATATGCATGATAAAGAACACTGACTAACGGATTTAGAGAGCTCAGTTATTTATAAATACTTAAATTTCCTATAAATAAATATATGGAAATTGTTAACTCACCAGCGTTCATTATTACGTGCGCAAATGGCGGCGGCGGCGACGGCGCATATGTCTATCGCCCACTTTGCTACCATGGTGGCGTAATGTTATCGAGAGGAATGTATTGTTTGAAAGTCTAGTTGTATTTTGCTATACCAAATTACAAGAGAGTCTAGTCAAGTCTTTGCTCGGGCCAAATAGGTTTTTAAAAGACACAAAATGCAGGCCTCTCGTTTAATAATTAATAAACTATAAGACAAAAACTAAAGGGATTATAAATGCTGACGGGCCGCAGGCACATGTTTCTTAATCCAGTATAGATGGTCGGGAAGAGTGATCTTGAAATGTAGGACTTAGGGGCTTTTTCAAAACTACATTTTTTTACTGAGCGGTTGTTATTTCTAATGTTCTTTTTCCAAGGCTACGCTTGTAGTTAAGTTTATGGTAAGTAATATCATTGCTAAGCTTTATTTATTAAATGTTGTTATTTTTTAATGTGCTGTAATTATAAGCTGCAATAAATTACGTTCTAACGTTGCATGTTTTATCTATTTCTGTAACCTTTTAAATACTGTGTGTCTATTAAGTCGTGGTATCTTAGTGGTTAAAACACTCGCCTTTCATTCCAAAGTTGTAGGTTTGAATATTTGTCGGGGTGTATGGACCGTTAGTTTGTGGCGATTGTATCTTATTAAATAAATCTATACATATTGAATTTAATGATGTATTCCTTTAGTACTAATGGTTTTATGCATGGGAGAAGAATATGTTTTTTTATGCATGTAACTGTTAATAATATTTTATGTTACATTATTTAAATGGTATAATTCAAACTAGCGGCTGCGATATACATCTAGAAAATTCACAAATACCTGCAGGATGACACAACCAGCGTGTGACTTGGATAGGGAATAGAAGAATGGTGTGACAACATTACTGAGATCGTTAATTGGATTTGTTCTTTCATTATGAATACTACATAGTTTTAAATATATATTTTATTAATAAAATCAATAAAACATGCAACAACTTTTTAAATACATATATTCACGGGGCAATATTCCAAGGGACGAATGTCTTAGGATCAGGTTTATCCAGCTGAAAAGAAGCAAATAATATAAATTAATATGGTGGTCAATCGTCTTGTTGCAATCACCATTTCACAGATTTAAAGGACTCCAGCTTTTTGCCAAAAAAGCGCGCAACGAGAATGTGATACGGAATCTCGCGTTCTTTACTTGCGACAATAAATAAATATAAATATAAATAATCGGCAGACAAACACACACATTGTATATCCCCAAATTAAGCAAGTAACGCTTGTGTTATGGGTAATATACAACGGACTACTCTGGGGCCGATCCCAGACACCCAGACCATAGTAAATAACGGAGAAAATACGTTTTCGAAATTCACTATACCAGGAATCGAACCCGGAGCCTCTGCGTTGCAGTGAGGTAGGCTGGCAAAGGCTTAGCCCGCTCAACCATAGAGGCCGTCAATGTAGAGCGCCTATTGTATTCTTTATGGTGGGACCGCACGTAAGATAATAATGTTAAAGATATCAATTGTGGCTGTTTTATTTAAAACGTTAATGATTACGCCGTTGTTGTGGAATAAATACTTATTTGTTTAAATATTATAATACCGGCCGCTAATATAGAATACGTTATCAGTCGGTATTTAGCTTCTTAAGGGAAGATTTATATTAGACCGGGCCGTGTCCGGGGCGTTCCGTGTACGTGGCCCGGACGGGGCACGAATTTGAAACGTTACATACATTTTGTATCGCCCGTGATTTATATTAGACCGTGCCGTGTACGTGGCCCGGACGGGACACGAATTTGAAACGTTACATATATTTTGTATCGCCCGTGATTTATATTAGACCGGGCCGTGTCTGGGGCGTCCCGTGTACGTGGCCCGGACGGGGCACGAATTTGAAACGTTACATACATTTTGTATCGCCCGTGATTTATATTAGACCGGGGCGTGCCGTGTACGTGGCCCGGACGGGGCACGAATTTGAAACGTTACATACATTTTGTATCGCCCGTGATTTATATTAGACCGTGCCGTGTACGTGGCCCGGACGGGGCACGAATTTGAAACGTTACATACATTTTGTATCGCCCGTGATTTATATTAGACCGTGCCGTGTACGTGGCCCGGACGGGACACGAATTTGAAACGTTACATATATTTTGTATCGCCCGTGATTTATATTAGACCGGGCCGTGTCCGGGGCGTCCCGTGTACGTGGCCCGGACGGGGCACGAATTTGAAACGTTACATACATTTTGTATCGCCCGTGATTTATATTAGACCGTGCCGTGTACGTGGCCCGGACGGGACACGAATTTGAAACGTTACATATATTTTGTATCGCCCGTGATTTATATTAGACCGGGCCGTGTCCGGGGCGTCCCGTGTACGTGGCCCGGACGGGGCACGAATTTGAAACGTTACATACATTTTGTATCGCCCGTGATTTATATTAGACCGGGGCGTGCCGTGTACGTGGCCCGGACGGGGCACGAATTTGAAACGTTATATACATTTTGTATCGCCCGTGATTTATATTAGACCGTGCCGTGTACGTGGCCCGGACGGGACACGAATTTGAAACGTTACATATATTTTGTATCGCCCGTGATTTATATTAGACCGGGCCGTGTCCGGGGCGTCCCGTGTACGTGGCCCGGACGGGGCACGAATTTGAAACGTTACATACATTTTGTATCGCCCGTTTAGCACCCGATGTAATATAAACGTGCAGCACGGAGTGGCTTCGCTCCGGCCCGGACACGGACCGGTCTAATATAAATCTTCCCTTAATATTTTAAAACAATATCGCATTACACATCGCCATATCTGCGTAAAATCTGTAAGTACGAGCAAAACTTTACCTTTTTGGTGATATGATCTTCACAAGCCATACGAATACGGGCAGAGGTTGCTGGAGAATCAAATCGGAATTCAAGAGGCACGCCTGCGTCAGCTCGGGCGGCTTTTATAGCTTCTTTGATCGCAAAGAAAGCAGAACATGCTAGAAATAGAGGCGGTTCACCAACAGCCTGAAAAGAAGTAATAATTTTTATAGTAAGGTTGTTTTTTTTTTAATTTTTTATCTTGGTTTTTCAGAACTTTCCACTTTATAGTTAAAAAATTAATGGTGTCTCAAATTGTTTACTACTTTGGAAATTAATATCTTTTAATACTGCCCGCCTGTTGGGATAAATAAAAATGAATTATGAAACATCATCATGATTTTTAAGACCTATCTAACAAAAACTATCTCTCAGGTACGTGTATAGAGGCCACCCCTATATTTTATATTTGTACGGTATGACGACACTATTGAACACTGGAATATAGATTATGATCTTCCAACTAAATTTCAGATACTCCTCGTAGTCTTAGAAAAAAAAGGTTAATTTCATAGACAGATGAATAGACCTGACGATTTTACATGGTTTATGTTTTTGCTAAAATGCATATGAAACCCATATAATGTAAAATAATATATACCTTTGAGGAGTAAACAGCTCTTGGATTAGGAGCACCTTTTAGCAATGACACATTGAATTCTAGAGGAATATCGCCAAAGCCTGGTATTTTATAAGCTCCAGGACCTCTTGAATACAAAGTCCCTGTAGGTGAATAAATAAGTTCCTCCATTGTGAACAATCCATATCCTTGTACGA
This sequence comes from Dendrolimus kikuchii, assembly GCA_019925095.2. NCBI lineage: Eukaryota > Metazoa > Arthropoda > Insecta > Lepidoptera > Lasiocampidae > Dendrolimus > Dendrolimus kikuchii. The sequence goes on from CM034401.1 coordinate 5,174,449, forward strand.
AACCTCCTTCAATTTGACCAATATCTATCGCCGGGTTTATACTTTCACCCAAATCCATTACTATATCCGTTCTTATCACTTGATGGTCACCACTTAAGCAATCGATTTCTACTTCTGTACAAGCCACTCCATAAGTGAAGTAATTAAATGGTTTCCCTTCATTTGTTTTGAAATTGTAGCCAATATCAGGTGTCGCGTGGAAACCAGTCGCAGAAAGGCTTACTCTGTCAATCCAAGCCGATAACACCCAATCTTCCCATTTTCCATTAGGATTTTTCTTTTTAAACGGTTCTAGCCTTTTAACTAATGTTTCACAAGCTTCTAGTACTGCCATGCCGTTTAGATCAGATCCTGCACTGGCTGCTGTTGCAGATGTGTTTGGAACTTTATCCGTTGAAGTCTCACTTATATGAATTTTGGATACATCTATACCAAGTGCGCGAGAAGCAACTTGAATCATCTTCGTATGTAAACCTTGGCCCATTTCTGTGCCCCCGTGAGATAGCAGTACGGAGCCATCTACATAAATTAAGACTAACGCTCCTGCTTGATTCAACAATTTCTCTGTAAATGCTATACCAAATTTGGTTGGTATTATAGCTATTCCACGTTTTCGCCATCTATGTTGCCTGCAAGTACAAACAAATAATTTAAAATCGTTTTTCACACAGTATTGTTAATGACATAATTTATTTTTATCGTCTGTGGTGTAGTGATCTAAGTTGTAGCCCACCTAATTGTCTATCACAATATCTAGCGGCGTAATTTTCAAAAACGAACTCACCATTAATTACTATGGCCTCAGTGTCTGCGATCATTCCTAGAATTATCCTTTGTAATTACCCATAACACAAGCGTAATTTGCTTAGCTTGGTATTTATTTCTCCTATTTGAAATTATGTACTTACTTATTAAAGTTAATAATGTTGAGTTTCCTTGCGGCCATATTACTTTTCTCGACACATTCATCCCAACATCTTTGTAATGTGCAATGCGTAAGAACTTGACCGTAATGTGTGGAATGGTTCTCTTGGTAAAGATTTAGTTTGGATATCTCTTCAACACTTTTTCCCAATTCTGCAGCCAAATCTCTAACCATATTTTCCGCACCAAACATACCTTGAGGTCCACCGAACCCACGGAAAGCCGTGTTTGAGGGTAAGTTAGTTTTGCATATATGCCCAGTCACTTCCACGTTGGGTATGTAATAAGCATTTTCAAAGTGAAACATGGCTCTTTCCACCACCTTTAAAAATATAAAATTTATGTAGATATATAACTAGGGTTTTTAAGTCGGCTTTACTTACATAACGTTGATCAATTTTATTGTCAGGACGGTCGGTTTATTTTAAAGAAATTTAAATTTCCAAGACTATTAAAAAAATCGAAATGTGTGCTGGGACACATAGTAGAAGTAAAACTTCAACGGACAAATGGAAAAACGAATGGCAACGGATAAGTGGCAAAAAGAATCACAACAAAATTTTTACTTGAAGTTTTACGGGCAGATTGTTAATCTACTTGTCCAATTTGAAAACCTGCCCGTAAAACTTAGTTTAAAATTTTATTGCGGTTCGTTTTACCACTTATCCGTTGCCATTCGTTTTTCCACTTGTCCGTTAAAGTTTCACTTCTACTATGTGTGCACATTTCGATTTTTCGCAGGTGTACTGCAAATTATGATTTGGTTAGGTTAGGTACATTTTAATGAATGCACTTTTTATTTAAACATATTTTATTATATCAAACAAAAACACTAAATTCGATCCGGAACCAAAAAACGCATCCGTAGTAAGCATACTCTAAAATTATGCCGCCTCTCACTACGTCTAGTCTAAATTTATGCCGCTCCTCTACGCGGCCGTAACGCTTTTTGGTGACAGAAAAATCCTAAGACCCCCCCGTTTATATAGAAGTTTCACTTCAAAAATTCGCTTTCAGATTTATATAAAAATGTAATAATAAGCAAGTATAGATAATGAGAGGCCAGTATAAATATAAATGATGACATTTATTCTATTACGATATTTTTATCACTTACTGGTCCTGAAAGATCAATCGAATAACCACCGTTATTGTAAATATTGACAGTGGCTCCCATCAATTTACCGCCTTTTGTAGCTGCCACTCTATACTTGATTAAGAAGGGATGTCGCGTTCCAGTCATTTGCATGTCTTCGTCTCTGTCCAGCATACATCTCACTGGTCTGTTGAGTTTATGTGCCGCCAGTGCCACTGGGAGTGCTACTAGCATACCACGAGACTCTTTCCCACCGAATCCTCCTCCCATACGTTTCACACGAGCCACAATTCTGTTCATTGGCACGTGTAGTATGTGGCTAACTAATTTCTGAAATAGTAATTTAAAAGTAAGAACGCATTCATCGACTTTAAAATTTGGTTTCATAAGTGTTTTATTTATCCCTATAGTCAAAGGATCAGACAGTCTACTTGATGTCATATAGTGACCCTCGCCCGTCTGCAACACTAAGGGAGCCTAAGCATTGCCTACCTAATCGAGACAATCAATGAAGCGCTTTATAATATACTCGTAACACTAAGAAAACCGCACAGGAATTTTATGTCACCGCTTACACACGATGGCATGAACAAGCCAGCGCCATGTACGGTCAACCAAATTCTTCCTCAATCAGTTCTTTAACATTTTGTTTTGAACCGCTAATACACTTTCGACATCCACGCACGTTTCTTAAGTGTTTAAACTAAAGAAAATAATTACTTCTGTTTAGTTGCCATACGCACTTGGCCGATTGACGACGCCCTTTTTCTTTTGTATTCTGCTCTCGCTTTGCTTACGTACTTCGATTTTATTGCCTCCTTGTAAAACCCAAAACAGATAACAAGAAAACCCCGCCCCTTAAAACTGATATTTTACTTCAGTGCGTGTTGCGTGCGTTTAGTCTTATGACTGGTTCACCGCGTCTTTTGCGTATTGTACCTACAGTGGAGGACTCCCGAGTGTAAAGGAAGTTTGGATGAACATCCAATCGCCGATGAAAGCCGCGGTACTATCACAAGTAGATGAACATGGTGATCTGGTTGGCTGGATTACCTACGTCATTATTCTGTATAATCACGTAGGTAATCCAGTATATAATATATATTTGTCTCTTAAAATAGTTGTGTTATGATTTTGTAATTAGTTAAAAAAAACTTTAAAAAATTAATCTTTTGTAAATGGTTGTTTATCATCTAAAATAATCGAAATCATCCAGTATTTAACTAGTAACATTTTTATGGAGATTTTAAAAACAAATGCTTCTGTGCATCGATTCTTCAAGCACTACTGAGTCCAGTAAATGTTTTTACATAATTATCAAGTAACGGTCAGGAACTAAAATAGTCTTACGGTCGTAAAAGTAGGCAGACTTTTAACCAATAAAAAACAACAACAACTAGTTTCCTTAACAATTCGTAGCAAATAGCAAATGCTTATTTTATTCCGCCATGTTTCAAATTACAAAATACTTTACAAATTTAGCACATTTGCTAAACTGCTATATTTTGAACAAATGTAAAAACTTCATTTTATCATATTGTTAATTAGCACAGAACTATTCCATTAAAAGTTTAATTCGATATAAGAAAGATTTAAACTATGTATATCATAAAATTTACTTACTGCTATTTCGGAAGGATGTTGACTAGAGCAAAATATTTCAAGTTCATCGTCTTCTTTCTTAGGAATTGCAAATGCAGCATGTGTTTCCAAATAAAAGTGTTCTTGGCCACCCAACCGACACTCACCCTCAATAATTACATTATTCTTTTCTTCGAATGCGGCTTTTACATCTCCTCTTCGTATAGTTTTGGGATATTGTGGGTAAAAAGATTTTTTTTCTATCGCATCTTCCATAGTTACTATTATGGGCTGTAGATCTTCATATTCCACTTTAACCATTCTAGCTGCTGCCTGAGCGGTGGCTTGATCTTGTGCTACTATCACTCCTATCGTCTGACCTTGACTTATAACTTTTTCACTTGCAAATAATTCTTCATCGTGAAATATTGGGCCGATTTTATTTTGCTCATGAGTTAGATCTTTAGCTGAAAAGAATGCTACTACCCCTGATTGAGTTAACGCCTTCTCTGGATCAACTGATAGTATCTTTGCATGAGCCTTAGCACTAAGAACAAATGCCAAATATAATTCACCTTCTGCAGTGGGCATGTCGTCACAGTATATAGCTTCACCTGTAGTTTGTTTGAATGCTGACATGTGCTGCATGGGCCTGCCAACCGCATCACTTTTTTGTTGTTTATCTCCAACCAACTCAAAATATTGAGAACTCTTTGGCATCCCTCCATGAAATTGTTCAGCTCCACTACTGTGATATGGCTGGATTAGATCTTCGTGAATATAGTCCTTTGTCATTTCTTTACATATAGACAAATAAGCTTTCAAAAATAAGCTCATAGTTAAAGCACGACGGAACTGAATATTTCCTCCGGGAGCTGAAGGATCTAAAGGAAACTCTTCTATCATTTGTGAGTATGCTTTTTCTAACATATTTTCATCCCACTTTTCTCCAATTAAATAATTACATGTATTAGTTGCTATTTTAGTTACTGGAGCCATACCGCCAAAAGCCACACATATGTTCTTAATTACATTGGTAAAATCTTCAAACTCAACATTGATTGCTGCAGTTACAATGGATATATCGTCTTCTCGGCGTTTTGCTTGTTTATAAGCTTTAGTGTACTGAAATCTTCTCGAAAAAGGAATCTCTACTGAAAGCAATATTTCATCGGGTGCAACTACATTTCTTCTGTATCCAGTAAAAAATGTTTCATCCATTAAAACAGAGCGTGGACCATTCTTTTTGCTTAGAAGATTTAGTTTCACTCGAAGCGACATTAATATAGGGTTTAAATCGGATATAGGACTACCCGTCATAATGTTTCCACCTAGTGCTGCAACATTTCTTATTTGCTTACCGGCAAACCAATTTAACATATTGACTATTGTGTCAAATGTTCTCGTTTTATATCGAGGCAAGGTTTTCATATAATTTCTCATAGTATGATCCATATCCATAAGTGTAACAGCTGCACCGACAGTTAATCCATGTTCTGTTTCAGTTATAGTATTCATTTCTGGTACACAATTTGGCATTACTATAATTGGATATACGAAATGCTTAAATTTTACTTCGACTCCAACTTCAGTATTGCCAACAACAATTTTTGCTTCTGGATGTTGTTCTTTTAATGTTAACATGGTACTTAATTCAGTGGGACGATACCAAGTGCTATTCTTTCCTCTATATATTAAATATTGTTCGTCATATATTGACGATAATTTTAGTTCAGGTGGGAATATTGGTTCTTGGCTGGCATCATAGGGTAAAAATGAGGACCTATCAAAAATGTATTTAGTTTCACTCTCATCCTCGTTTTTTTCAGTCTTATTTTTACAACAGTCTTTTCCTAAGGCACACGTGCCATTTCTCACTCCGTTCTCTGAACCATTTGAATGGCCATTTTTAATGACATTTGCTACTCGCCCTGTTTCCCAATCTTCAATAAATGTTTTATAACCTTCAATAATAGCTCGATATCCGGTACATCTGCACAAATTTCCTTGAAAAGCAACTTCAATATCTGAGTATTTTATTGCACTACAACTCCTGAGTAAAGTGTACATAGACATTACTATTCCCGGCGTGCAGAATCCACATTGGGACCCGTGTGCCTTTGCTATTCTTTCTTGCACTGGGTGTAATTTTGTTTTGGTTGATCCTATGCCTTCTACTGTTGTGACGGCCAAGCCGTGCATAGCGCATAGGGGTGCTAGACATGCATTAACTGCAAGATGTCTGTAGACGAAGAGTCAAGAGAATAATTTTATTCATATATTTGACGAAGGGCGATAGATTAATAATTTCTAAACTCTGCCGTAGGTACATAAAATTTGTTAAAAAAATTAGATACTAATTAGATTTTTAAAATCTTAGTAATAGACAATAATGCAAATAAATAGCTGTATATATCCATCTAACGTATGCTTAAAAAGATGCATGTGTTTTAAAAGCATTTCTACTTATAAAAAAATTTAAAGTTATTTAGCCTATAATGAGCTAGTTACTACGTACTACGTATTAATCTAATGAATGTCTTTACTTCGAGGTCGAATTGATAATTGATAACCTTTAAAGTGCGGGTTATTAAAAGAACTGACTTTTTTATCAATAAAATAAAAGTACTTATATAGAAAATAACACAGAACATGCGGAAACAAAATATTACTGATACTTAATTTTCAATTATCTGAATGGGAATGGAAACATGTATATTTTTATTTTTTTATCAATGGAAATACTCTTAGCAAATCCAAATAAATTTTAAATCATGATAAAAATATTGGTTTGCGCTAAAGATAATTTATGATGCCGTTTATTTTTTATCGACTCTTTTCCATTCCCGGCACTATTTTCATTTAGTTACAGTTTCTAATTTAGAAAGTGTTACATTTGTTACATGCATTAATCTTCACTTACATACTTATATTAATTTTGTACGCAATTATATAGATAAAGTGAGAAGGAAGGGCATCTTTGAAAGTTGCACCCGTGACTAAAAAATTGAGGGTAATATGCGCAAGTATTGAGGAGAGATGAATGTCACGCGACAAAAATAATGTTGAACCAAGATTGGTGGGAACAAATGTAAAGATATACCAAAAAAGAGATAGATGGTTTGTGTGAAGGACTATGGAATGAAAACACATATTGTGCCGACCCCAAATAATTGGAAGACGATGATAGAAAACAGAGATTGCCTATCTTCGGTTTAGTATTGAGTATTAAAACGGAGGCCGACCAGCAAAAGTACCAAAACCGATATTCAAACGATCTTTCTTCAGCTTTTTAGTCAAGGATACATTTGCTTCTGCTCTTTGCGATTATATTTGGAAACCATAACAGTACAGGCTCCGCAGCCACCTTCCGCACAGCCTAATTTGGTGCCGGTGAGACGAAGTTTCTTCCGAAGGTACCAGAGTAGCGTGCATTCTGGATCTGGGTTGGGTTCTACCACCTGGAACCAGTAAACGGGACAAAATTGTAACACCAGTCTACTTTCGAATTTATACTTATATACGTTACTAGCACTGTTTGTTTTTGACTAGAAATGCCATAAGATTATTTAATAGATTAAAATCTACATCTCGAAAACTACTCAAGAGATCTTGCTTAAACTAATTTTGGTTTAAAGTATTTTTTCAAATTAGATTTTTTTCAGCTTCTCGTAGTATAATGAAGTTTACTAAATTAAGAAAAAGTTTATTATTTTAATTTTATGATTGATTTAAGTTAAAAAAAAAGTTAAAAATATTTGGATACTGATTGAAAATTTTAATTGACGTTTTCTTTAAAAACAAAAAAGGATTGGTGGCAGCAATCATTTTTTACTAGACGATTGCCATTCCTTAATATGTAGTTCTTCCATGGTATATAGTAAATTAGTGTTGCATCACATGTTTCTTGAAAAAATGGATAGATTTAGTTAATCGTATATGTGTCGGCGTAAATTCTAAACATAGACGACCTAGTTAGAAAACGATGTGGAGTAAAACTGGTAGCAATAAATAGAATTGAGTGTCTCTCGATTATTTCAAAATAAATGACAAAATTAGAGAAAACTGCTATTTATATACGTTTATAAGATGCCCTAAGTCGTGGTAGCGTAATGGCTAGCGCACGCGTCCCAGACCCAAAGGGCGCGGGTTCGATCCTGGCTGCAACGCATACACCGCTTAGGCAGTTTTCTGAAGTAATGTGCATATTGTTACAATTACCACGTGCTAATAACGGTGAAGGAAAACATCGTGATGCAACCTGCACATCGAGATAACCGATGTGTCAAACCTGCCAAGCCGCCTTGGACAAGCGTGGCGGGTATACTGTCCGTTCCTCTATAGTGGGAGGCCCGAGCCCAGCAGTGGGACATTTATGGGCTGCTATTATTATAAGACGCCCAATCGCAAATGACATTTAATTTTTAATTTACGTGACTCACGTGTAAATTGATATCCCACTTGATTAAATAACAAAAAAAGTTTACATTTGTTATCTCTACTGGTGTGGAGGATCCGCTTACACGTGGAAAGACCGTATCAGAAACTCCCGCGTTCGAGCAGTCTTTATGACGTGCCATGCACGTAGCCTACAAGAGAATCGCCTACGCTGGTATGGCCACGTTTTACAGAGACCAGTTAGTTATTTGAAGGACTCTAGTTAGTGTATATACTTATCCGTGCAGGAACGGAGAAAGAATACAATTTCCTGCGGCCGGGTGGCCTGTCGTAAGAGGCGACCAAACAACCCACAGCCAGGTGCTAGGGCATTTTCCCGACTGGATGGCTACCACCCCTAATCTAAAGTATGTCGCCATAACAACCTTGACTTGTGTTCCGGCATTAGTGACCAGGTTCCAGTCTCTCTTAAGAGAGTAGCAGCGCATTTGCAGTACCTTTGGTGTTGCAAATGTCCATAGGCGATGGTAACCGTTTTCCATCAAGTGGGCCGTCTGCCTGTCTGCTGAACTCCTGCAATAAAAAAAAAAAGTATCTAGTCATAGCGCCTCGACCATGTCCCGGTAAAAGGGACAGTTTCTAAGAAATACTGACTTGATTTCGTGAGGGATGGCATGCGTACCAAAGGTCCGACAACAAATGATGAAGATCTCGTAAAGTGTAGAAGAAAATGTAAGAAAGTGTATCTCAGGCTTTGAAGCGAACGTTCCGAGCGCAACTGGAATTTAACACTGTAATAATGATGATGTTTGTCACCTCTACAGAACTCTTCATTGCGCGTAAACTGACACAAGGTCGATTTAATAACTTGCCTATTGTTAAATGCGTATTAAGTATTTATAATGTGGTTGTATTGGAAATAATTTATTGTTTTGATTGCTTGGAACTACTTGGAAGGGGATCACGGGTCAGTATTATCAGGGCCAATGAGACGTCAACCCTCCTTCAACAAACAAGTCTCGTTTAACATGATGACGCAATTAGATAGTACTTTAAGTCTATACGATCTATCTTATGTTGATATCTATTTGCAAATTCATTTAATTTATACACCGTTAGTCCTGATTTACGCAATTTAATTTAATATAATAATAAACACAGACCGATGTCAATTATAGTATCAATAGTTTTGACCCGACGCCATTAACAATTTTTTATTGCCTGAAGCAGGTAAATAAGGAGATGGCCCTCCAGATGGAAAGCGGTCACCGTCGCCTATGGACTAAGAAATTTTATAATGCTCTTCTTAAAAAACCCCATGCATAGCACAATGGTAAAACCGTGGCAGGAAGTTCCCTTCAGATGACTGTTGTACGCGGAATGAATATTCTAGAGGACCGTTACGTAGTTGGCCGTGGGAGATCAAGAAAATGCGGATGAACATCCCGTCGCTGGCGAATGGTTTGGTTGTAAAAGTGAGACGTTGGCACCAAATCAAACAATTCATCAGAACATTCCCCATTGTACAGGCAATAGAATACGCAAGGGACGCAGTCTCTCCGAAGGCTAAGCGATTCTAAACCGCATGTTAATATGGGATCTTCGATGATACGAACGGCGCGACGCTGTATGGAGTCGAGGGAGTAATCTGGTAAGCGGGCGCCCTAGTCGATAGGTGTAAGCAATACTCCATATACGGTCTGATTTGCGCCTTGTAGAGCGCAAGAGTTGTTTTAAAACACACATTGTGTATCCCCAAGCTAAGCAAGTTTAAGCTTGTGTTATGGATAATATACAATGGACCACTCTGGGGCCGATCCCAAACACCCAGACCATAGTAAATAACAAAAAGTTCGTTTCCGAAATTTACCATGCCAGGAATCCAACCAGGAGCCTCTGCGTTCCAACAAGTTCCCGCCAAAGACCTAGCCCGCTCAACTACAGAGGCCGTCGTTGCCGCGGGGTGAAGTTACTGCTGGCAAGTTTGGCCTTGCCTTCCAGATGACCCCGAAACTGTATGTCATTCGTGTGGGGGTCGTATATTGACCCCAAAAAAACAAGTTTTTTAATAAATTAATTTATACTATATATTCTTAATGTGTATTTGCAAATTTTTTTGCGAAACACATCGCAATCTAGCGCTTTTTGAGAGTTCGAACAACGCAATTTCTGTGACGAGAATGGGCAAAACAGAAAACATCGAGATTTCTATCAAACGTCCGAACGTTGAAGGACGGCCTAAGATTACGTCCACGAATTACGTCAGATAAAATGCACAGTTCAATCAATCAATCGTTATTACGAAATATAGGTATCTGAATTTCGTAATGTAGTTTCAAGTATGTAAGTAAAAATGGTTACCATAACTAAATGTTTTATAGCTATAATCCTATACTAATGCTTCCAAATAAATTTCAATAGGTATACTGTAGACGGTATACATGTCAGATGAGTAAAAAAAAAAACAGTGTCCGGTAAATTGTTTAAGGCATTAGTTTTCGGCACAGATCTTCGGCAGTTGGAGGAATGTAGGGATCGCTTTGTGCATTGAACGTAGCCAATGTCATGCATTTATCGATATATCGTTAATATTATGTTTTTCTTTACAACACTAGGCCAAGGTCACCGTGCAAGAATTATGTCGGGGACTATACCATATAAGAGTGTGGAAAAATAAAAATTATATATTACAAGAAGTATTGGTATCTAAACACTATTTCAGAAACCAAATCCTATGTGTTTCCAAAATGTTTAATTCCATTATTCATTCATACCTTGTTTGGACGAAATTGGTAATAATGTATATTGTATTTTTTAAGATACATGCTACCTACGATGCTAATAATAATGTGGTATACGTCGAGCCTTTACTACCATTTTATCGTAAGCGACATCTAGACCTAAGTATATTTTTTATTGCAAAAGGTATTTCAAACTAGTATTTTAATTTAAAACATTCAGTTTTAATTAAATTAGATCATACAGAATAAAAAACTGAAAGTCTTAAAACAAAATAGTAGTTTGAAAAACATTTTGCAACAAAAAATGTACTTAGGTCCACCTGACGTGTTGGAATCTCCAACAAACAGTTCTTATTTATTTCTTGTGGAATAGTACTGGCCACCAAATATACTAAATGTTTGAATTTAGAACATAGATGTTCTTTTGGTTTATTTTATCTGCATATTTTTCCCTCCTTATTATTAAAATCGTCATTGTATTACGCACGTGTAGTTTTTTTATTAATTAATATATTTACAGTCCACAACGAATTAATATTTAAAGAAGTGTTTAACATATTCTTCATATTCGCTTACGATTGAGATGCCTGTTTCAAGAGCCCGTATATTGAGGTAGGTTATGACAACGGCAAATTAATACTTTAGTTTAAGGGGGGTAGTTAGACGACTGCCAAGGAAGGGGAGACTGGACCAGGTAAACAGTGCATAGATTACGTAATAAGTAGCTCCTCTCGCAACGAACGCAACGCACGAATCGCAATGGGCAAGTGGAAAAACAAATGGCAACGGACAAGTGGTAAAACAAATCGCAACAAAATTTTAACTTGAAGTTTTACGGGCAGATTGTTAATGTACATGTCCAATTTGAAAACCTGAACCTGCGGTACGATTTAAAATTTTGTTGCGATTAGATTTGCGACTTGTCCGTTGCCATTCGTTTTTCCATTTGTCCGTTGCGATTCATTTTTCCACTTAACCGTTGCCATTCGTTTTTCCACTTGTCCGTTGCGATTCGTTTTTCCACTTGTCCGTTGAAGTTTCACCTCTACTATGTGTCCCTACTATGTGTATGTTGTGTGAATATGAACAAAATGTGTACCTATATTTATCTTTATTTTATAGTTATTCAAGTAGGTAGTATTAAATATTGTCGACGCTGTGGATTTTTTTTTCCTATTCCAACATTTTCTCAACGGTCGTCTCGAATTACAAAAATGTTATTTATTACTTTTAATAGCTTTTATTCTTTTGATTTATTTTGACATTTTCAACATCAAAGGTGCTACAAATGCGCTGCTCCCTTAAGGGAGACAAGAACTTGGTCACTAATGCCAGAACACAACACAAGGTTGTTATGGCGACATACTCTAGACCAGGGGTGGTCGCCATCCAGTCGAGCAAATACCCTACTACCTGACTGTGGGTTGTTTTGTCGCCTCTTGCGACAGGCCGCCTGACTGCAGGAAATTGTATGCTTTCTCCGTTCCTGCACGGATAATTTATTTATAATTTAAATTTTACTGATCTAGGCTATCCTACTTATATTCTTATGGGATTATAGGTACAATACAAGTTAAGTTTCCTTCATTATTTATAATTTAATCTACAAATTTAAATAAATTTTATTGCGAATATAGGTAACATATGTAGGTGTTTTAATTTTATCATTATATTCAATAGATAATATTTGTATTGCAAAGTCAATACCAACTAGACAACTAGACATATATGTTATTACGGTAACGGGTAACATCTCACTTCATGGAGGGAGCTTCTAGTCATATTCCACCAAAGAGGAGTAGCTTAATGGTAAAGATAGACGCAATGGTCTCACCAGGTTCTAGTTTCATTTAAACTGTATGTTTAGGGCAGCTCTTTTCTGTTACATAAAAAAAATTTTGAAAAAGTAATCTAACTATAATAAATTATAATAAAATGTATAATTAGGGACTTCACTACCATTTTGAACGCCGCTGTTTACGATTAAAGATTCCAAAATTTTTAATTAAAAAGTAAACAAATTCAACAGTGATATTACGACTTAATTTGAATGAATATGAATATATAACACAAATATGAAACTGACTTCGTGTGGATAAATTATGTATTTGTTTATACCTTCTACGACACCTTGAAAACGATTCGATTTCATGAAATGAAATTTTACATCGTTGAAATAAACCTCTTTATTTCAACAAAAACCTTTTTGTAGGGCGTCTTGTGTATTAAAATTATATTAGAATATAGTACGTCTTTGCGTCTATTGTTGATTAGGTTTCCAAGTAGACTGTAAACCGCTACGCGTATATGAATGTAAGAATAAAACTCTGCTAGTATTCATAATATGTGTTGCATTATTTCCCGGTCCATGACCAACAGACATGTATGGTATTGATGAACAAAACACATCAGGGCTGTAGCTAGAGTCGAATTTGAGGTTGGGTAGCATTGGTTACAGGTAGGGTGGAACTAAAAAAAAATGTATCGCTTTTTGACTAAAACATTCTTTACCGTACACTTCACTTAACCAAACAATCATAATCAATCTCTAGTTTACGTTTATTTTAGTTTAAAAGGAGATTCTATACACAGAACACAGAATTATTATAATATAAAATGAATATCACAAACTGTGGTATGTTCGGAAAAGTTTAGATACCTATCGCTACAATTTTTTTTATCTCAAACTATGAACAGACAATATAATTTATCTTGGTTTTTGGTATTTTTAAGGTAGGGCATTGCCCCACAACGTAATATACAACGAATAAACTATAAAGCTATCCAAGATATCCAGAACAAACAAATAACAGAATGTCCGTTATGAAATTTACTTTTAATTGGACCCAGGACCATGCACAAAGGGTGGTCTTATCACTAAGGCGATCTCTTCCAAACAACCCCAAAGTTTAATATGTACTATCAATTTAGGCGATGAGCAAAGGATATTTTTTATTCTGTAAAATCTATTTTTTTCCGAGCAAACTAACTTTTTCTTTAAACTAGCAAAATTACAGTGGATTTTATATGTAACGACTTTTTGGTTATAACAACGAAGTATTTCGAAAATATCCAATTCGGATGTAACGGTTTCGGATATAGCGACTAGTTTTAAGGAATCATTTGTAACCAGTTCCTATAAATCTCTTGTAGATATTACGACCGAGTCTGCGCACAACGACCGAGTCAACAAACTAACACAAAGGTTCATTCTTATAATCATAAAACTTTCTCATCTTTTGTTTACATCCACAGGTGAGCAGCAGTTGTAATTATATACTTTTGATTATAAGGGTCGTATTCGTAGAGTTAAAGTTTGAACGCTTCTTTAAGAACCATAAAGAAGCATTTAAACTTACTCTAACTGTCTATAAATAAGACCGTAAATACTCAGGTAGGTAAATAAAATATGGATATTAAAGGAATTTTGAAAATAGAACACGTCTTTTATCGTACGTTAGCATGGAAATATAAACTGTAACAATGCAATATTACAAATTAAAAATATCCCAGGTGTTAAATAATTATTTATAATGCTAGGATATACCCGCGACTTCGTCGCCGCTTGACTTGTAATTCGCGGGATTCTCGGGACACAAAGTACCCAAGCATTTTAAAAAAACAAAGTAAGCTATCATTTTAGTGAAGACTGTGTCGAAATAAGCTAATTTTTATGCACCCGAACAACTACAATTCACTTCCGGAAAAATTTCCGCGACATTTCCGTAACAAAACACATCATACATTTTATTACTTAAAATTTGCTATGGATGATCTGGCCATTTTAAATCATTCCCAGAAAAATTCCTACGGGATTCAGTGGATAAAAAATAGCTCAAATTTAAACTCTAAGAATTTGCTATCAATCAGCGAAAACCGCATCGAAAACGGTCCAGTAGTTTTTACATCAATCCCGAACAAACATACAAGAAATCTAAAACAAACGCATTGTGTTCTCCGTAGTTTATGTCGTGTATACTATGCGATATATGCGCATTCCGCGGCTCTTTTGTCTACCAATAAATATTGTCTTCTTGCTTTCTACCTACGTACGTGAAGACTTTCCGATGTAGCGAAGGTATTATAGTGGTTTCTGCAGCGTCGTTATAACCGAAATCTATTGTACGTGGAAAAAAGTATAATATACAAATAGCTGATGATAAACAAAAAAATTCTCACTTCTTTACGAAAGCTAGATCAGACCAATAATATTTTTTTTACTGTATGTATAAAAATAACCTTCATTACAAACCTGTCTACTTCAAAATATGCGTTGTGGAATAATCGATTTGAATTAGACAATCATTTTAGTTAAGAAATAGTTTCATTCTTGACTTGTAAATTAACCTTATTGATAATATAGATAATTCAAGATAACACACGGTACAAAATAATAGTTAAAATTTATATTTTACCCACATTTCGAAAATATTACATTTCTAATAAAGTGTACTTGTATAGTTTTTGAATCATTCAACAAATACAAATGCAACTCGTGAAACATGTGTAATTCTGTAATCTTTTGTCAACAAGATACCCGGTTGATGCGCAAAGGCAAAGTGCCCTTTTGTATATATATGTCATCCATCCATTATCAAAATAGACGGAACCGTCTTAAATTTCATACTAACCTTTTTACCGTTGACATAAAAAACAAGTTCCGTGCAAACATCTCCGATTTCTTCATCCAGATTCAAAATACCCATATTGTTTTTATATTCACATGAAAGTCTCCAATAATGTTTGTAAACACGTGCAACTCCCGCCAAAGTTATTACGCGACTGGTTGAAAATGTTGCGAGTGTCCGCCCGCGCAACTCCTTCGCATGGGAGACCAATAAATAACTTGTTATCTGTTATGTTTGATATGTGTGCTATCTTTAATATTTTGTTTCTAGTATGAACATTGAGTACTAGATGTTAGATCTTCAAGAAATCCCCAGTAAACAAGGTAGATAATTATGATTATTATTGTTATTAAATTGTAAATAATGATTTTATGATTAGAGCCAGTTATGCCAATTTGTACCAACGATATAAAAAAAATTAAGCGTAGCATTTTATTTTATTTAATTTTGACGTTTCGGCCATTTTTCAGTTAGCCGTGATCACGGAAGACAAAGATGACAAGTGTCAATGAGTAATGTTAAAGCTATTATTTAGCCTACCGCCAATGTGTTCGTTTTAATTATTATTACGGCTACTGAAAAGTGGCCGAAATGTCGGAATAATAAAAATCAAATAAATTACCGCGCTTAAAACCGTTAAAACGTAGTTTTATTATGTATACTAGTCGCTCATGGTACCCTGACGTTCCGCCTGACGCAGGTCCTCTCGGGAGGTACCTGTGTCAAATAAGGCGTGAATAGACGTCAGGGTGCCACCACTGCGTTGGCGGCGACGAAGACACGGCACTGCACACCCTCCAGGTGTGTCCAGCCTGGGACGAGCAGCGCCGCGATCTCGTCGCGGCCATGGCATTAAGGCCATGGTCGGGAGCGCCGACGCGTAGGACGCAGCCGCCTCCTTCTGCGAGAATGTCATGTCCGTGAAGGAGGCGGCTGAACGGAAGAGGGAGCAGTCCGCCACTCTCCCCTCCCGCCAGAGCCGGTGGCGGTGTCGGAGGGTCGTCGATACACTTCGTCATAACTGGGTCCAATTGTTATCAAGTTTTTTTAAATGCGTTAGAATTTACCTTTACCAGGCGGCCTGTCGTAAGAAACGACTTAACAACCCACAGCCAGGTTGTAGGGCATTTGCCCGACTGGATGGCTACCACCCCTGGTCTAAAGTACGTCGCCATAACAACCATGAGTTGTGTTCCGGCATTAGTGACCAGGTTCCAGTTTCCCTTAAGAGAGCAGCAGCGCATTTGTAGTAACTTTGCTGTTGCAAATGTCCATAGGCGATGGTAACCGCTTTCCATCAAGCGGGCCGTTTGCCTGTCTGCTGATCTGCAATAAAAAAATTAAAAAAAGAATAAAAATAGTAAAGGGAAAGTTTATGTATAAATATATAAGTTTTTCTCACGCTAAAATAAAACCTTCAGACAGATTGTTTAATACAACTATTATTTTTTCTTTATTATAGCAACCGTTAAATATGTATGTTTCGCTTATAAAATCACTCGGTTTCGAGAAAGATATGTTGGTAAATGTTCATTCCATAAAGATTGTGAAACACCATGAATGGGTCAATTAGAGGTAGAGTTAAATACTCACAATGACAATGCATAGCGACGTCCCGTGTCGTTCAGCAAAGATTTCGTCGCATTGGCGGTCATACAAGGGAGACTGACCCTCGTGACCCTATACGCCTGGATTAGGGCGCGAACAGCCAAAATACAGCAGACAGGCCACCAAACGCCACAGATGCCCACCTAAAGCCCGCTAAGGCTACCGGACGCCGTAGTTCGGTCATCCAAAATGCAAGTAACGGAGGGTAGTCACGCTCCAAGCGAATTCCGGAGTAAAGAACCCAGGCTCGAAACCCCGCACCACTTTGCCCTCTGGACTGGACACACGTGGCTCCGTAAATTTGTTACCATTCTACAACAGTTGTAGCATACGTGTGGCGGGTTGCAAATCTAACGTGCGTATTAGTGCGTACGATGCAACGCCTGAGTGCGCAGTGTGACATACATGATATAATAGAGCCGGCGCTGCACGCCTCCGCAACGCGTAGACGGGTAATTATCCCTGCTTTTTTTTAACTAGTGCTACTAGATCACTCATGTTTGACTACAATTAATCGGTTAGCGTTCATCGTTGTAATCAACAAAGCACTTGAAATGGAAAGATTCTTAAAAAACTGTAATAAAATTCCTTACCGACTGTTCATTTGCCTTAGTATCGGTTAAAATTAACACAAGGTCCATACGATGCTAATATCCAACCAATAGTATTATAAGGCAAGTGAATGAATATTAAAATATAAGATTAACCATTAAATAACAAGGTCAATAAACATTATCATGATTGGTTGCGCCGAGGAACACCTCCTTGTAAATTCTTCCTTCCTATCCTCGCCATAAAGAAAAATAATAAACTTTAAATTAAGAATGCGCAAAAAAGAAACACTCACTTCGTGTCACTGCAAAATAGTATAGTTTGAACGCAATATAAAAGAAAACCATTTTAAGCAAATCCTAGTGAATTGTGTGAACCCCCGGGGAACGATTGCAGTGTGGCGTGGCGGTGGACTGGTGGCGAGGTAAGTCACTTTTCCCTTACTTCTTCTTTCACGTCCCTTTGCCTTCTCCCAGCCATCGCACCGCGCCCGCAATGATCTATGAAGACCTGTCTGACCTGTATTTTTTCATTCCTCAGTTCCTCAGTCACATTTTTTTTGCGATATCACTACGCATATAGCTATGCGTAGCTATCCTATGTAGCGATATTAGATCATACACTTCAGTTGTCCAATTCAAAAACCTAGCAAGAGACAATGTTTTTTAAATGAATGTTTGTGCGTCTCTTGTTTTACTAGGCATTTGCTGTTGAACTGTGCTTGACAAAACTGTGTCAAAGACTGTGTCAAAATCTTATATCGCTCCCGATAAGCTTTGAAACAGTATGTCATTGAAGTCCATAACAGTTTTTGTAGTGTGGTGCAACATTTCTTGGAATGCACTTGCTGGGTTTTGATGGATGATATTTGTCAGGCAGGTCAGGTGTGCAACCTGACCCCCCCGACAAATATCATCCATTTAGGCCTAATACTTTCTTTGAAAATGGCTTTGTTAACCCTTAAAAAAGGATTAAAAAAAGAATACTGATAATTGTATAGTCCACACTTATCGGCCTATTTTAGATTAGTTATATCTACGAGGAGCCTTAAGAACAGACGACGAACAAGAGTTATGAATGTCAAAGAAGCAAGTGAGGTGTCTAAGAATAAACCTAAATGGCGCTCTGTTGTTCGTGCCTACCCCGTAAGGGAACTGGCGTGAAGTTATGTATGTATGTATGTGTATATCTAAGAAGGAACAGAGAAAAAATACAATTTCCTGTGCCCAAGCGGCCTGTCGTAAGAGGCGACAAAACAACCTACAGCCAGGGGGTAGGTTATTTTCCCGTCTGGATGGCTGACCACCCCTGGCTTAGACTATGATAACAATCTTGAATTATGTTGCGGTATTAGTGGTCAGATTCCAGTCACCCTTTAGAGAGCGGCAGCACATTGGTAGCACCTTTGGTATTACAAATATCCATAGGCGATGGCAACTGCTTTCCATCAGGTGGGGTTTCCTTTACCTGCCTGCTGAACTCACGCAATAAAAAACGATCAAAAAGCTGCGCAGTAGCTCATTTTGTGTAAAAAAAATATGTAAATACCAGATTGTTACAATTGACCACGTGCTAACGGTGACGAAAAACATCGTGATGAAACTTGCACATCGAGATAACCGATGTGTCAAATCTGCTAATCCGCCTTGGACTAGCGTGATGGGTACTGTCTGTTCCCCTACAAATGGCAGACCTAAGCTCAACAGAGTTAGACATTTATGGGTTGTTATAATTTTTATTTTAGATAACACATGTTACAATAATGGTAAAACAAGCAATGTAAGGTTTTAATAGCATAATCATGTTATTAGTCAACGTAAGGGAACCGCGGCTTGTACTTTATAAAAAATTTATACCAAATTTAGAATTCTTTAAAGTAGTGACTATTGCATAAAACTAGGGGTAATTTAATGATTAGCGATCTACGCAACCACGTTCCAGGGCTTTCCGGTCTTCTTTATTGTAGGAGAAACCTGTAAACACAAAATTGAAATCTTTACTTTTAAGTACAAAAACTTTCTTTTGTTCAGGACATAAAACATGTTAATTTTAGAATTAAGTCTGGCAACCCTAAAAACATTTTTCATGTGTGACAACATTGATAATAAAAAATTCTCTTCAACTCAAAATGGCTTCCTTATTTAACGTCCCCCAAAATTCTTCACTTTGTTAAATTTTCTAACAGTCTGGGTGTCTGGGATCGGCCTCAGAGTTGTCCGTTGTATATCTATCACCCATAACCACAAGCGTAATTTGCTTACATTAAGGGTACATGCAATGCCTTTTTCTGCCGATTATTTATATGAAACCGGTTCATAAATAAAAAGTTAGCTATACATAAGCGTACCTATAGAAAATAGAGATGTATAGCAATAAACAAGTTACCTTTTTAGTTATAAGATCTTCACAAGCCATTCTTATTCGAGCACACGTCGCTGGTGCGTCCAATTTAAATTCTTCTACTACTCCGCTATCCAAACGAGCTGACTTTATGGCTTCTTTTATCGCAAAGTATATTGAAGCTGCCAAAAATAACGGTGGTTCACCTACAGCCTGCAATTTAATTAAGAACAGAACCTTAGTATAGATTTAAAATTAAGACAAGAACTAATAATGTACGACGCTATCTATGATAATGCGTCACATACTGATGTACGTGTTTGACATAATATGAATTATTTTTATCTATGTAAATTAATATAAATGTTTGTCCTCTATGTATTGCTAAACCATTGATCAGATTGTGATGAAACTTTGTTAATATATTCTAGGGATGCTCGCGAGGGTTTTTGGGCCAAACAGAATATACAATTAAACATTTTTTTACTCTACTTGGCATTGCGAAGCGTGTTGAATACAGCTACTAAAAGCAATAAAAAGTTTTATCTTTTTTTTATTGCAGGAGTTCAGCAGACAGACACACGGCCCATTTGATGGAAAGCGGTTACCATCGCCTATGGACATTTGCAACACCAAAGGTGCTACAAATGCGCTGCTGCTCTCTTAAGGAAGACTGGAACCTGGTCACTAATGCTGGAACACAACTCAAGGTTGTTATGGCGGCATACTCTAGACCGGAGGTGGTAGCCATCCAGTCGGGCAAATGGCCTCCCACCTGGCTGTGGGTTGTTTTGTCGCCTCTTTCGAGGGGCCGCCCGGCCGCAGGAAATTGTAGTCTTTCTGTTTCTGCACGGATTTAAATTAGTGTAAAAATAGATAAAACATTAATGTCATATTAAGCAAAAGGCTTAAGTAAAGAAATACATATGTAATTCAAATAACATAACACATTCACCTTTGAAGAGTAAACTGCACGTGGATTAGGTGCCCCTTTCAACAAAGAAACATTAAATACTTTCGGTATATCAGAAAATCCTGGAATTTTATAAGTGCCAGGGCCTTTCGAAAGCGTCTCTCCCCGATCCGAAAACACCAGTTCTTCCAAAGTGAACATTCCATAACCTTGCATAAAAGCACCTTCAACCTGGCCTATATCTATCGCTGGGTTTAAACTCTCGCCTAAATCCATCACTATATCAGTTCTAAGCACTTGATGATCCCCAGTCAAGCAATCAACAATAACTTCTGAACATGCTACTCCATATGTAAAATATTCAAATAAATTGCCGCTATTTGTTTCAGGATTGTATTCTATTTTTGGTACTGCGTAAAATCCTGTAGCAAACAAACTTATTCGATCAAAATACGCTGCTGTGACCCAGTCTTCCCATTTTCCATTTGGATTCGTATCTTTATATGGTTCAAGTCTATCCTTTATTACTTGACATGCATTCACGACGGCCATCCCGTACATATCTGAACTAATACTTGCAGCAGTCGCAGTGCTATTTGGCACTTTGTCAGTAGCCATTTCACTTATGTGAATTTTGCGATAATCAATTTCTAGAACTTTAGATGCAACTTGTATCATCTTGGTAAAGAGTCCTTGTCCCATTTCTATTCCTCCAATAGAAATAAGAACTGAACCATCATTATAAACAAGAAGTAATGCTCCAGCTTGCATTAGAAAATCTGTTTGAAACGATATCCCGTACTTTGTAGGTACAATTGATATACCTTTTTTCTTCCACCTATTTTTTCTGTAAAATAGCAAAAAATTTAAAGTATTAATTAAATTTATGATAGTAATATTAAAAATCAAAATCATGAATGAAATTTTATACAACATAAAGCAACCTGAACCAACCAAGCCAGGTGGTAGGACATTTGCCCGACTGGATGGCTGCCACCACTGGTCTAAAGTATGTCGCCATAACAACCTTGAGTTGTGTTCCGGCATTAGTGACCAGGTTTCAGTCTCCATTAAGAGAACAGCAGTGCATTTGTAGCACCTTTGGTGTTGCAAATGTCTATAGGCGATGCTAACCGCTTTCCATCAAGTGGGCCCCGTCTGCCTGTCTGCTGACCTCCTGCAATTAAAAAAAAACCTATATTTGGTAAGGAAGAAAAATCTAAAAAGGGGAGCGCTTTCAAAATGGTTCCTGCGTTACCACGTTGAATGGCCACGCTGACACGTTACTAAAAATACTGTCCAGCCTTTTGGTCACCCGAAGTTGCGCAGTGATTAAATTATCATCAAATAGAAATGAAAGCAGTGAAAGCGTATAGATGATCATAAGAAGTATTTTGAATTACAATAAATCGATATGTGATATCACAATAACAGAGCACGTTGGGAATAATCACATAAAATATCAGACTACATGATAAGTTTCTAACATAGTGCATTATCTTACAAGAGGAAGATCAATAAGACGAATATGCATATAATTTTAGTGGTCCAAATATGGTTTATTAGATTTATTTATTGAAAAACCCATACTAGGTTTGTGCACATGGTCCACTTCCCCTCTCCCTATCATCATCTTTCCAATCTCATCCCCTTTTCCCGTCTCATATCCCATCCTCTGTGTTCATCCCGTCTGATCCCTCTATTTCATTCCGCTATCCCATCCTAAAAGCAGGCAACGCATTGGCTTTAAACCTGGTGTTGCAAATGTCTTTAGGCGACGGTAACTACTTCCCATGTCATTCCGCCTCTATGCAAGCTTCGCAATAAACAAAATTATTATCACTAAAATTAAAATAATTCCGAAAGTTATTTTTTGCTAACAATAATTAAAACCTTAGAGACAACCATTACCAACCATTTTAATATTATATAAAATTATTAGAAGAGCTAGGCATGTTTTCTAAAGAGTTTCTTGCGCTGATTTTTCTCTTCAAGCCACAACATATTGCGAAGCGGTGGTAAATTAGATTAGACTCCCGTAGAGTAAATAATAACCACAAACAAAATTAAAATTAAATAATTAAAATGAACAAGTTGGCGGCAGGCTAAATAAAACTTTAACTTTACTCATTGATACTTGACATCTTTGTCTTCCGTGATCACGGCTACTGAAAAGTGGCCGAAACGTCGGAATAATAAAAATTAAATAAACTTAGGGTATAAATTATTTACCTGTTAAATACTTCCGCTTCTTTCTTTCGCTGCCAATAATCAGACGCTTCAATACACTCGTTCCAGCATCTTTCTAAAGTGCAATATGTTAATGACTGATTGAAGTGTGTTAAACACCCTTCTTTATACATGTTTATGTTTACAATTTCTTCATAACTCTTATTTAGCGATGATGCTATGTGCCTTATCATAGCTTCCGCAGCAAACATCGCCTGGGGAGCCCCAAATCCTCTAAATGCTGTATTTGAAGGCATATTTGTTTTGCAAATATAACCATTAACTTGAATGTTTGGAATCGAATAACAATTGTCTACATGTACTAGAACTCGTTCCATCATCTATAACATTTTGAAAAGAATGAAATATATAGCTACAATTATTACATAGTTTCACAGTATTGTTAGAAGTTATTATTACAAAGAAAAATAACTCTGTTTAACGTACTATAAAAAATATTTTTACTCACAGAACATGATATATCCATAGAATATCCCGCATTGCTGTAGATATCAAATACAGCGCCTAGAATTTTTCCTTCATCATCAAAAGCTACCTTATATTTTATTAGGCAAGGATGCCTGTAGCCAGTTATTTGAATGTCTTCATCCCTATCTAGAACAGCACGTACAGGTTTCTTAAGCTTATAGGCTGCTATTGCAACAGGTATTGCTAGCGTTGCGGCTCTTGTTTCTTTTCCTCCAAAACCTCCACCTATTCTTTTAACTTTGGCTACTACTTTGTGATTAGGTATGCCTAAAGTATGGGATACAAAATGCTGCAAAAAAAAAGAATACATCCATTAGTCATCTGATTCATCACCATTAGAGTATGAAATCTCGATTGCGTTTAAAGCCTCCGCTACGAAGTCCGAGGTCCGTTTTCCTACTTTTTCTTCTTCACTTCGCACGATCTTCGGCCTCCCTTTTTACAAGGTCATTGGTACGCATGACATTCACCACTATGTCAAACCAGTATTTCTTGAGCTTACGCCTTCTACTGGAATCTGGCGGTGAATCACAAGTCTGTTTATTGTCAACGAAAAATTTTAGTGAAGAATAAATTTATTCCAATATTTATTAGTTATAAAATACTTTCTTTAGAAGTTACTATTAATTAAGTTCAAATATATAACGCTTACCGCTATTTCTCCTGGATTTTGAGTTGTAGCTGTAACCTCAACTTCGTCCTCTTTTCTGATGGCATATGCCGAAATTGTTTCTAGATAAAAATGCTCTTGTGCTCCACTTCTAACACTGCCTTCAATAAGATTATTACTTTTAGAAAAAACTTCAACAACGTTTCCTTTCTGCAGCACTCGAGGATATCCTTTGAAAAACGATTGTTTTTCAATGGCATCTTCTAAAGTTACGATAACAGGTTCTAAACGTTCATAGACCACTGTTACTAGATCTTTTGCTATCCGGGCCGCTTTTTCGGTTTCTGCAACGACAGCTCCTATAACACATGCACGGCTTGTTACCGTTTCTCTTGAAAATATTTCTTCATCTTTAAATATTGGACCAAATTTGTTACGTGCTTCATCTAAATCCGCCGCTGATAAAAACTTTATTACTCCTGGCACTGAAAAAGCTTTACTTGCATCTATAGATATAATTTTTGCATGTGCTTCTGAACTTAACACCAGTGCTAGAAATAATTCTCCATGTATTTGTGGAATGTCATCGCAATATGTGGCTTCTCCAGTGACCTGTTTGAAAGCAGATGCATGTGGTAGGGGTTGTCCTACAGCATCTGATATGACTCTATTACTATCTTTTACATCAAAATACTGTGAACTCGTTGGTTCTATATTACTGATTTCTTCTAAACCAGAAGACTCTAAATTATCTATTACTTTGTAGCCATTAATCATGTTCTTTAATACATAGAGATAAAACTTAAAAAATAAACTTAAACATAATGATTTTCTATACTCTGCCATTCCACCAGGTACTGATATATCTAATAGAAGTTCCTCATTGAGGGAATTAAATACTGCTGATAACATATGTTGATTCCATTCACAATCAACTAGCAATTTAGATGTTTTAAAGGCACATATGGTTGTTGGTCCCATACCTCCATAACATATTTTAGCTCCTGATACGATGTTACTATTTCCTTTAAATTTAATATTAAAACATGCCGTTACTATTGAAATATCATCCTCACGCCTTCTAGCCTGCTTGTATGCTTTAACAAACTGCATTTTCTCTGTAAATGGAATCTCTACAGATACAACTACTTCGTCATTTTCTATACTTGTATCTCTGTAGCCAATAAAGAAATTCTCATCAATAAATACTTTTCGATGCCCTTTTGACAAGCTATACACATTAAGTAATGCACGACATGCCATTAAAATTGGATTAAGATCTGATATTGGGCTTGCAGTTACAATGTTGCCTACGAGTGATGCGACATTTCGTATTTGATTACCAGCAAACCAATGGAGCATATTCTGTATAGCTAAAAAAGCTTTACTTTTATTGGCATCTTCATTAATTTTTCTTTGTAAATAATCTTGAAGCTCAGATAATGTGACTGCACCACCTATAATAATACCAGTGGATGTAGTCTCACAGATGTTCATTTCAATTACCATAGTTGGATAAACGAGAATTGGGTACACTTTCTTCTTGAACTTAGTTTCTACACCAACTTCTGTGTTACCTACAATTAATTTACAAGTGGGCAACTTTGATTTTAAAGTTAAAAGCTCATTTAGACTCTTTGGTCTAATCCAAATAACATTTTCACCTTCGAAATAAACATAGTCTTCACTATAGCTGTTGTTCAATTTTAATTCCGGTGGAAAAATCGGTTCCTGGGTTGAATCGTATGGCTTAAATTCAGATTTATTGTATAAGGAGTTTGTGTGGCATTCTTTGCTTTTATTTCTACAGCAATCTGCACCCATTTTGCATAGAGATGCTTTATCATCAGAGCAATATTGTTGTTCCCAGCCTTCAATGAAAGTTTTGAATCCTTCAATTATTGGTCGATATCCTGTACACCTACAAAGGTTTCCTTGTAGAGACGTTTCTATATCATTATATTTAATTTTATTATTTGATCGCATTAACGCATACATGGACATAACTATGCCTGGTGTGCAAAAACCGCATTGTGAGCCATGAGATTTTGCTAATCTTTCTTGGACTGGGTGCAAACGGTCTTGCGTTGACCCAATACCTTCCACAGTGGTGACTGCTAAACCATGCATTGCACATACAGGTGTTAAACACGCATTTACTGCGATATGTCTGATTTTAATAATGTAAGTCTTTATAGTACCAGTACCCATTATGATTGCTTATATTACTCGCTGGCAAAAGCTTATACCATGGGATTTTTTTAGATTTTCGTGACTTACAATAGACAGACATACTTATAGACAATAAAAATACTATATTTACCGGTTACTAGACATGACTTAAATAAATATAAATCGGGCGCAGTGTAAGCATAATTAAGGGATCCGTGGAGGCGAGACAAGTACAGCATTTTACTAATTGATTTCAAATAAAATGTGTCTGTCATTTTAAAATTCGAAAAAACCAATTCATCCAAATTAAAGAGTACAGAAGTGAGAGTACGAAGGAAAGTTCTTGAAAACCGGTGCTTAGATACATGACCGAAGCCGCTCAAAGAACTGAGGATGAACAGTACATCCAGCCGATGTCAAACACTGCGGCGGTAGAAAGAGGACAAATGGTGAATTCGTTAATGCCTCTAATTTCGAAAGGTTTATAAAAGGATACTTGACTTTGTTTTCCTGCTTCAAGTATTGGGAGACCATAACAGTGCAGGCGCCGCATCCGCCTTCTCCACAACCATATTTCGTACCGGTTAATTGAAGTTTCTTCCTCAAATACCATAGCAAAGTCGCTTCTGGATTTGGACTCTTTTCTATAACCTGGAAGATTAAAAAATATATAATATTAAAAATTTGCGAGTGATTAGCAATCCACCTTTGTTCTATCTCCACATAGACGCCTGATGGGACATCCTAGGCGGTTCTCCTATTATATTAATGTACTCTATACAAGGCTGTAAAGATAGAACAAAGGCATGTATATAGGTACAAACTTTTTTTAAATTTACTATAAGAAAACCATAGGGTACCTTAATATGATAGGAGAAAGAAAACTCCTTAATTCAACGTCATTAGATATTGCCACAAATCATTTTTTTAAATATAATATTTATTAAACTAGGATATTACAAACTATGCGAGGTGCATACGTCTAGTCATCGCAGCGGACAAGGCACTTCTGACTAGCGCAGCGCGGGAGCGCACATATTAATAGTTGCTCTATCTCGCTCGCACATCATTCGTCCCGCTCACACACTGTGCTATACATTGTACTAGCAGTACGACTTATTAATATTTGTACTTAAGGTTACCATTTCCAAAATAAATCACTTCACGTCAGTGCTGACTCGACAGGAATACTACTCTCTGCCATCTGAAGTATTATTTAACCTCTACCTCTTGCTGCTACAAAACTAATATAATAAAGAGAACTCAACTTATTCATAATATAAGTACATTAAGTGGTAACAAAGTTAGAAGGAATCGTTGCATTTGACTTGTATGTTAGGGTAATAAATTAAGAATCTCGAGTTTACACTATAACTGGTCAGATTATAAACCATCGATTTGTTTTGAATGAACCATATAATTCACGATATGAAGTATAAATTTACGTTACAGGTTTAAAGTTTGGGTACTTCCGCGTCATATTATAGGTAAGTTATCACTTCTGTGGTTCACTACCCCATACGATGGTATAACCAATATCAACGCATCACATAATAGAAAACTTCAAGAAACCTCCACAAATTTCTGTTTTGGGGTTTCGTAGCCAAACGATAAAATATCTACGACACCATCCATTCATTGCGCATGATAGAGAAACGCGCTCGGATGATTTTTATAATTTAGCGAGCCTAACTACATAACTGTGACCAGGAAATAACGTCAAGTGCAAATTAATTACTGACATTGAAAAAAACAGGTCTTAAATGCAGTAAAAACTAAGTAATTTCCATTAAAAGATATTATTACTAAACTTATAATTAAAAGGCAGTACAAACATCGCATTTAATTACTTATGCTAATGTATTTTTGTTATGTTAGGCGGATAATCAGCTATGGCGTAGGAGACTTAAAGGAAATACTAAAAACTGATAATACCCGTGATGACAGATCTAATTTAAATATAGTTACTTCACAGAGCGAATAAACATGGCAATCTGATGATGAAGCATGTTTAGAAGATACATTGATATGTATCTTCTAAACATGCTTCCTTATTATAGTACCTAACACCTTGGTCTCGACCTAGCGCAGCACCAGACAAAAGCACCAGAAAAAATAAAAATTTAGGACCCGATCTCAGCGCCACCTACCGGTTCTAATTGTGAAACTAAACCATCCTAGGAATCACTCAAGCACACACAAAAATTACTTCAATATCGACAAAGTAGTTATCAACTTATGCGCGTCCATACTGTTACAGTTATTTAGTACCATAGTTGTTCTTTTCATGTTTCTTTTTAAAGTTAATAATTAATTTTGTTATGTACTCTCTTATTTGTAAACGATACAAAGCGGGCATTTCCTTAATTGAATAATAATGTTATATTTTTATTTATTCTGTGATTAAGCGCCTGTTTTGTATAGAGTAGTTCTCCATAATTTATCTCCATTTTATATAACAATAATATGATGTGGTAATTGTGTACAGATAATAATTCAAAATTTCTCAATTCTATATAGACGACATTCACTACATTTTATTTTCATGTTGACAGACGCGATAGATTTGTACTGTGTTCGGTTTGTTTTATTACATGTAAAACTTTAAGTATAATGTTTTATATAATATCTTGTATAAAATATTATCTGAAATTTCCAAACAGTAATGTGTTAAATTCTTTTCATTCATAACACTAATTAAAATAATTTATCAATGAATTCAAGCCGCTATCGGTTGTGCCAATATGCTAAGTTTCTTAAACTGTTAAATTGTTGGAGGGATGGCGAGGTGTTCTAAAAATGCTCGACCACTGTTAAAATTAGTGTAATAAATGCGTTAAAACCGTAAAGTTCTCCGATTATAACTATGTGACCAGTTGCTGTTCTTTTATTACCATAAACCCTTCCTTCTGAGTTGTTGTAAGTATTACATACATTTCTACGATTCATTTTTATGTATAAAAATTATTAAGATATGCCCACGACTTCGTCCACGCCTGTCTAGTAATTCCCGCGGGATTCCAGGGACACAAAGTACATGTAAATGTAAATGCTGAACATTTAAAAAAGAATACAAGCTATCTTTTTAACGAAAACTGTGTCAAAATAAACTAATTTTTATACGCTAAACAACACAAACACAAAAAAATAACAAAAACAAAACCGACTTCACACTAATATAAACCAAAAAATATATAATTAACCGACTTTTTTCTACATCTTGAAGTCAGTGCCAAGTAAAACATAACAATTACTATATTTTGTAAATTTGTTGTTGTTCTTCTTCTTAGTATGAACTCGGTTAAGGGTTTGTTAAAAAAAATTCGTTTACTTTTTACATACATACATAACTTCACGCCAGTTCCCTTGCGGGGTAGGCACGAACAAGATTTACAGTAGTTTACTTTTTAGTTGCGCAAATACTTCAACAGCGTTAGAAATGACATATTAAGCACCTGTTGAAATTCTACAACTGGCACGCGTGCAGAAAATTGCACTCTTCGGTGTATATGTTCTTCAACAAGGGTTGCTCTCGATTTCCTTGCGATCCACAAATCAGATCCTAACTTAGTGATTATGGGATCATATCTGGAGTTTAAAAAAAATAATTGAATTGCAAATTGGTCCACAATTGATGGAAAAATTACGTAACATGCCTACAAAAAAATTAGCGTCTGTAGAAAGTCTAATACTGGCACGCGTATACAAGTTTTGTTTGGAAAAATGTAGGCTCTCAGCGTTTTTTAATAAGAGTTACTCTCGATTTATCTGGGATCTGGGATCCACTCATAAGATCCTGACTTGGTGACTATGGAACCGCCTCGAGAGTATACATACTTACGAATAAAGAAAAAAAAAATCAAAACCATAACAACAATTGACGGAGAAATAGCGTAACATGCTTATAAGACATTAAGCGCCTGTAGAAACTGGAATAGCTACATGCGTATTCAAGATTTTTTTATAATAATTTAGGCGCATGGTGTTCCTTAATAAATAATGGTTACTCTCGATTTCCCTGGAATCCACTCACCAGATCCTGACTTGGTGACCATGGCACCACCTCGGGAGTATAGACTTACGAGTAAAGAAAAAAATCTTGAATCTCTAATTATTATTTTTAAGTCGCATAAAAATACAAACATACAAATAAAAACAAATCTTTCCTCTTTATAATATTAGTATAAATTGTACATACATACATACATACATAACTTGACGCCAGTTCCCTTGCGGGGTAGGCACGAACAACAGAGTGCCATTTAGGCTTATTCTTACACACCTCACTTGCCTCTTTGACATTCATAACTCTTGTCATGCTAGCTCGTCTGTTCTTAAGGCTCCTGACATCACCTTCTGCTAGTACACGATCAATTTGATCATGGAAGGTGTGTCGTCGCCTTCCACGACTAAATTGTAATTGTAATATATTAGCTAATAGATAAAATGATTAAACTTAGAAGTAAAACGACTCATTGGCTCTGCAGGTGATGATCTGAGGGCTGGTGCGTCATCGGAAAATGGACCAGTCAGTATAGTCATTGACCATCCAACGAAGTAACGTAGCAAGCCTTCTGGACACCTTATCCATAGAACGTAGGCTCAGTATTCTACTTATAGTCCTGAGGGATTATAGGTGGAATACAATATAACTAAGTTAAGTTTTATTTTGTTGCAAGTATTCGTTTGTCTTTCTTAGTATACTACGTTATACATTCAAGTAGTCCTATTATGATAATTCTTTTAGGGTGCAAGCTGTCAAACTTTGGAATATGCTGCCTCTTACTCTCAGAGAGGCCAAATCCTTACCAACATTTAGAAATTTGCTCAGAAAACACTATTTGTTCACAAATAGCTGTATGATTAACAGAATATAATCATAATAATACATTTATTATATTTATTATAACAACTTATTTACTATTGTACATATATATATGTATGTATTTGTATATTTATTTCTTAAATTAGTTTGAGCATTTATGTATCTATTGCCTTTTTCCTGCACCACCTAATATCGCCTGATTTAAATTTCTTTCATTTAGGTTGCCTGGAAGATATCGCTTTGAGCAATAAGGCCGCCTAATGTATTGCCTAGAAAATATTGTAAAAATGGTCTGTTTTTGTTATTGTATGTTTTGGTGTACAATAAAGTGTTATCTCTCTCTACAGTCTTAGTTTAAAGAAGCCTACAAACTTACTCTAACCCAATGTGAATAAGACCGATAATGTTTAATTTATTCCTAAAAATATATTTCATATTCCTTCTAGAATACCGAAAAAGTTGACTAGCACAAAAACAATGAATTTAACGACGTTATAATCAACTTTTTGCGACTATATGTCGCACTTTTCACTAACAATAGTTCAATGTTAAGATAAACCTGATACCCTAGACTTAACCTTCGCAAACGTAGAGAGCACATATCATTCAATTATTTAAATACGAGATACATTTAATTAGAAAAATATTTACTTCAATTAATGATTTGTAACAATCGCCGGAAGATAAGGCACGCTTTAGAATAAAGAATTCAGACATTTTACTAGTTATCCAGTTCTGGGACAGAATTTTATTATAAAAGAAAGTTTAACGTGGTAGAGCCATGTTGGAATGATTATCTTGATTACCGCTATTATAGCCGGCTCGATCGGTGTGATGCCACACTCACACAGAATATCAGCATGAAACGGTTAGCTATGAGCTAATGGTGTTTCATACGACGAGTAAAAGTTCCGATGGCCTACTTCTTCTTATCTCAATCCCATTTTCCTATTCTTCCTGTCTGATCCCTCTTTCCCGTGCCATGTACCCCGTCCTTCCTATCCCATCCTAAAGGCTGGCAACGCGTGTACTTGGTCCCTGGTGTTGCAAACGTCTGTAAACGACAGTAACAGCTTTCCACTAGATGAACCGTTTGCCTGTTTACCACATTCGCAATAAAAAAGTGACGAGTAAAAAGATGAGTTGCATTTGTTACTTTTTCTAAAATTTATTTCTTTTGTGTTCGATCGACGCTACTTTGCAAGCGCCTTCCAGTCTTTCTTCCAGGTCCGCTGTAACTTTTTATGTACAAGGCTGGACATTTATATCAACGCTTTCTAAGAGTGAAATTCTACAAAGCATAGAGCTAGAGAGATGAGTGAAGCCGGCGCTTGATGGACTCGGCGCGTTCGTTTGCCGAACTTACTACTTATTGCCTGGTAATTATTGATCTTGGATTTTGGGGTGACCTGCCTTCCTAATTCTACTTAGTTTAACGTCCTATTATAGTACACAATTATTAAAGTATTTTGTGAGGCCCAAAACAATATATGTGTACCTTATGCCTGTATGGCAGTGTAAGAGTCAATCAGTCATGTCTATAATAAGGCAGGGCCGTTTTTACCATACTGAAAATCAGTGTGAGCCTTTCAACGCCAGCAATGCAAATATTTCAAACATCGGAATAAATATTGTGGTTTTTGAGTTAGCAAAATTTTTAATTATATCTTCCGTTTAAAACTAATAGATTATGCTGGGTATGTATATGTAGGCATACGGTGCTCGGCTTCCGCCCCCTAGGTCCTTGCGCCCGGTTGCCACGCACCCCTTGCACCCCCGGGGGGTAAAGAGGACCCTGATAATAGAGTAGCTGACATGACTGTCAGCTACCCACCCTATTATCAAGGCCGTCTATTCTCACGAGAATAGCAATTCATGACGTCATATCTCAAACGAGTCAAATAGCATATTAATTATTATAAAACAGTTATTCAAATTATATTTACCATAATATTTTGAAAGTAAAACAATAGTATGGTATTTTAACGGCCGATCTTTTATTTCTACTTAATTTTAGAAATTCTTTCTGCTTGATCGGTGTTCAAATGACGCCCAATAAATGCGAAGAACCATTTTCCATTCACCTGCAAAAGTACTCACGAGAAAATAGTGATGAATAAAGCATGCGTGTGAAGTCAACCTTGAGGCGATAGCAAGCTTAAGTTACACTAGGTACTGTCCTCGAAGCAATTGATAAAATGTCGCAATACACCAACGTTCTGGTATAGAATGTCGTATAATGTAGGTATTATATTACCTACTGTATAAAATTAGCACGAATGCCAATACGAAGGGTTAAAAAGTTCTTCTAACAAATCTAAAAGAAAAATCGCCGCTATGGGAATACTATTTAAACTGCATTATACGTGTAACAAAAAATATCCAACATACACTTTACTACTTGATAAATATAAAATGCTAACACTCGAATCTAGACAACGGTATTTAGAAGTTATAACTTGAAGAGTAAGCCCCGATAGGGTAGAGGAGCGAGATGGAATGCTTCTCCGTCTCGAAGGAAGATCTTCCAACGAGGCTATAGTTGTTCCTCGCAGGCCTAGGCCCGTCTGTTATAGTTGAAATTTTGTATATATTCTTTATATGTTTCGGGAAACGTTTGTGACATCAATTATTGCACAGCGCCATCTATTGGCTTGTAAGTGTTCCACTACAAACTCTTTATAAGATAGTCAACAACTACTTCGATTGTAAAGATCTTGTATAAGTACATAATTAATACTCCATAGACTCCGTACCTACTAGTATATTGAGGTCTACAGTTACTAAGATTGTTTTAATAAGATAATGCTGAATATACTTACTAATTAAAAAATATGAAGTGCATTATTCATGTAAAATATTTTACATGTAGATAGATATCGAGCGTTAACGCCATCGTAAGGGACATTTGGACATAAGCATATATTTTGTTGCAAAGAGTACTTTAAAGAATTATATTGTGTTCAGACTTTCAGTTTTTAATTCGGTACGGTGTAATCTAAGTAATACTGAAAGTCTTCAAACATAATAATACATTAAAATACCTTTTGCAACAAAAAATATACTTAGGCCTAAATGTCGCTTACGATAAAATGGCGGTAAAGGCTCGATATCTTGTAGACATAATGCGCCGCGTTGAAAAATGCCGGGCGCGCGGGAGGTCTTCAGCCTTTTTAAGATAATGTTTGCTTCGAAAAATAATCACACACAAAACTCGGGCATCAATTGTGAGCTGCCAGCTCACAATTTTAGGTTCCGGGAATAAATAGGCAGAACTCTTCTTTCAGACTGTTCTATATCATCCTAACAATTTAACTAACGGTTTTAGAGAGCTCAGTCATTTTTAAATACTTAACATCGTCTTTTAGTATAAAAATAGTATAGAAATAGTTTATAACTCGCTTACAATGCGCCGGGCGCAAGCGGCGGAGGCGCGCCGGCGCGGCGAACATGTCTAAGGTGCTTGTTTGTTTCATGATAACATCCTTTGGAATGGACCAATATATTTGTACATTCTAACACGTTGATAAATATCAATAGTTAGTTTCAATCCTAAAGAAATGTGAATCTTTTCAGGAGATACGGCTCTGTAACGCAAACAACATCATGTAAAAAGCAATTAGTATAATCGCTTACGAATTATAATAATCTCTTGTGAACTAATCACCCAAAAGTACGTATATAAAATTCACAAAAGGAAAGACATGATATAGAGTAACATTTAGAAATACTAGAATGCATATTCTCTATTCAAAGACACCAAAACTAATTAACTGATCGCGGATATAAGCTTAAAAAAACAAGAATATATTTATATACTCCAATTTGAAAAGCAACTAATTAAGTGTAATTAGTTCGAACAACGCAGTAGTTTGAAAAAAAAACCTACTTTTCCCGTATTCGTAATTTCGTATTAAAAATTCTTTTCCTTAATACCCTTAAATAGAAATAATTTACCTTCTTTCCATTCACGAAGAACACTAACACGGTCTGAGCGTCTTTAGGTACCAAATTTTCTATCATAGTTGTCGAAATTTATACTGATTTACATAAAAACCTGTCGTCGTAATTTGTATTAATTTTATTGTACAAACATTTAAAGTACGAGCGATGCGTGTATCGTTTAGCAGTGTCCTCGTCAAACTAAAATTGCTATTTGCTAAGAACTGTGACTAGTATAGTAGTATACATACACAACAGTATACAGATAACAATGTATCGTGTATTGAGGAATAAGATTATAAAGAACAGCGTACACTGATTAATTAAAACGCCCAGATGATTAATAGTCGGCTGTGATGGATAAACTTAGGGTAATAAGAGCTTGCTTAAATTCGTCGCTCGATTGAGATTAAATATCCGGCGAAATTGAATTGTGAAAGGTAAGAAGATAAGGTTTTCCCTGTACGGTATATATTATATAACATGGAAAAATATATTTGACGCCGGCAACACGCTAACGACGTCTTTGTTGTTGCAAAAATCCATAAGCGATGTTAACCACATTCCAACAGATTTAGTTTCAGGCAGATCCAGAGGGTGACAAATCTAGCAATCGATCTTTTAACATGTCTTATTTACACGGTAAAAATATACATATAACAGAACATATTTTCGTCCTTTACCTTCAGCTACTGCCGCTGTCGAAATTAGTTCTGTACTGTGGCAGGCTCGCAATCAGTAGGTATTACTGTACAACTATACTCCGCTCCGATACTCATTACGCACTCGACCGTTTATTTCATTAAGTGAGAAAGAGAAATGCCGCCATAGAATTTGGTGGACGTAAAGCGTAAATGCGACAAGTGGACTTGAGGGCAGGAGATATGTGAACACGTGGTCCTGCTCGTGCAGCCGTACCTTTGATTTTAACACTAAAAAAGTAAAAACCAACAACTAGAGGGGCATATATATGGCTACGGAATAGGCAGCAGCGAGGGTTGTATTTTGAAACTCGTAGTTAAACTGAGGGCGGTAGGCGGTGCAGCTACGATAGGATCCGGCGACTCGGTCTGGAGGTGGCCTTGCACAAATCCGAGGCCGTGGTGTTCCACGGGCCTCGGAACAAGCCACCTCCGGGCTTGAGTATCACAGTGGGAGGCACCACCATCGGCGTCGGGACGACGATGAAATACCTCGGACTCGTCCTCGACAGCCGATGGGAGTTTTCGGCACACTTCAAGCGGCTGGCCCCCAGGCTCATGGGGGCAGCCGGCGCCCTATCACGGGTCGTGCCCAATGTGGGGGGGCCGGGCGCGCCGTGCCGAAAACTCTACGAGGGGGTCGTACGATCCATGGCCCTATACGGGGCCCCGATATGGGCGGAGTCCCTGACGGCCAAGAACGCCGCGTTGCTGCGACGTCCGCAGCGCGCGCTGGCCGTCAGGGCTATAAAGAGGTATCGTACGATCTCCTTCGAGGCGGCCTCCCTCCTAGCCGGATCCCCACCATGGGATCTAGAGGCGCGCGTCCTTGCGGCCGTGCACGACTGGCGCAAGGACGCCCTCAGTCGGGACTTCCGTCCTGCGCCTCGGGAAATCGAGGCTAAAAGGGCGGAGTTCCGGCGGGATCTCTTGGTGGAATGGCAGAACCGACTTGCGCACCCCAGCGCCGGTTATAGGACCGTAGAGGCAGTTAGGCCCGTCCTGCCAAAATGGGTAGACCGGAGGCACGGCACTCTGACGTTCCGCCAGACGCAGGTACTGACCGGGCACGGCTGCTTCGGTCGGTACCTGTGTCAGATAGGGCGTGAATCGTCGTCAGGGTGCCAGCAATGCAGTGCCAGCGTCGAGGACACGGCGCTGCACACTCTGCAGGAGTGTCCAGCCTGGGAAGGGGAGCGCCGTGTCCTCGACGCCACCATCGGAAATGACTTGTCGCTCCCGGCCGTGGTCCAGGCCATGGTCGGGGGCCAACCCGAATGGGACGCCGTCGCCTCCTTTTGCGAGGCCGTCATGTCCGCAAAGGAGGCCGCGGAGCGGGAGAAAGAGCGAGCAGCCGTGCTCCTCTCCCGCCGCAATAACCGGTCTCGGCGCCGGAGGAACACGGACCTCCGGCCGCCATGAACGCGCGGCGCGGGTGACGGTCAGGGGAGGCTATAAGGCCGTCGCCCGCATCTAAAGCCGCTGAGTAGGGGGCGCGTCGCTGCCCGCGCGCGCCCCTTCAAACATGAGCACGGAGAGGCCCGCCCCTTGCTGGGGTGGGCCCACGCCAGCCGGGGTCGCGGAAGAAAAGCTCACGCATATCCCGTGACCCCGGCTCATGGCGTCAGGTGGCACGAAGGGGTTTTAGTGGGTATTCCGGCTTCTCTAGCCGGCGAGTCCCACACTCCCCCGCCGAAGTATCCCCGGCGGGGGGTCCGCAAATGGATTTCCCCTTGTAAAAAAAAAAGCGGTGCAGCTAGCAGGGGCTAAACAGCCATTAGTTTTATGCACATTATGTATCGTAGGCAAAAAATAATTTTAGCACCAGTCTGTACAATAAGGACAATTTTTTGATGGAGATTGATTGTTTACCTATTACGTCATTCCCTGTAGTCTGGCTCCTTCATCCTTGGGACTCACGGCCAACGCATTCGCGCATCTGCATCTCTCCAGAGACCCTAAATACGAGAACTAGTATGTTGGAATCAACCTCTTTAGATATTTTACTTTTTATTATTTGACATTTATTGTATTTTATTATTTCTTCTGTCTATATTTCTCCTTTGTTATAAATGTATTTATGTAAAATAAAAATTATTATTATAAGAAAATTAGCATGTTACTTCATATCCAAGTTACATACACTTGACGTGCTCTCCACAAAGCCATAATTAAGGTTATATACCTACGTCCAATAAAAGCGGAATTCTGAAAGCCCCTAAAAATCTCAGATAATTATATGGGGCGTCCTATGTCATTCTTCCCTCGCTATTTGAATTATTTTTAATTAAAAACCCTTTAAGGCCTAATGAATCAAAAAATTAAATTTTAACGTTTCTTCTCATTTCTTTTCATTGGTTTGATCTAAATATGTTTACTTAATATGTTTTGAATAATAATACAACTTCACAAAAGTATTAGTTCTAAGATGTATAAAGAAGGTATATATACAGACAAATCCCTGTAATTGTAGAAAAAATAACACAATAACAATTTTAAAATTTAAGAAATAAATAGTCTGAGGGAGTGGAGGAAAGGAAAATAATAAAACTTTAAAAAGCAAGACTAGAATGATCTGAGCCACTAGTAATGTAAGAAAAAGCTTTAGGAGCTTTTTAGAGTGACACTCATACAGGCCGATTGCTATTCCTAATATTATTCAGATTCAATTTTTTTATTCAGACTAAGCACCTACTAACTTAAAAATCAAGTCTGTTTTCAACACTGCACTTCTCTA
Source organism: Dendrolimus kikuchii (assembly GCA_019925095.2). Lineage (NCBI taxonomy): Eukaryota > Metazoa > Arthropoda > Insecta > Lepidoptera > Lasiocampidae > Dendrolimus > Dendrolimus kikuchii. Next base: position 5,212,935 of record CM034401.1, read on the forward strand.
CTCAAGATGGTGTTGCAGTTTTATGAAGAAGAAGCAGCAAGAAACTCCCCATAGCATGACTAACTAAAAATTGTTTTATTTCATTTTTATCTGTATCAACCATATTTTTAAATACATAAATACTGGCTTAAGAATTAATGGAGTTGTAGCTAACAGTATGGAATAAGAAAAAAGATATTATTTAAAATCTTAATAATGACAATGACTTATGTCTATAATTTCGTGACATATTTACTTGACAAAATAAAATCTTTCCAATTTACCATTATAAGTATTATAACTACATAATTGTTGTCTTACAACTTCAATCTAGTATTAAAGATAAGCAGACGATTACTTAAAAAATTTTAAAAAGTCTTATTTACTCCTCTATTCATCTATAATATTATAAAATTCTAAACACGCCGTCTCTGTACATTAGATCTATTTAAAGAAAAAACAACTGGAATACACTAAATAAACGATGGAGAACATGATGCAATTTTTTTAGATTTCTTGTCTGTTTGTTCGGAATTCACGTAAAAACTACTGGGCCGATTTCGATGCGGTCAGTATTCGGTGATCGACAGCAAACTCTTGACTTAAATTTGCGCTACATTTTATCCTGGGAATCCCGTGGGAAAATTTCTGGGGATGATATAAAATGAATGTCATTTTTTCACAGATCCACTAAAACGATAGCTTACATTCTTGTTAAATTCTGGATACTTTGTGTCGCGAGAATCCGGCAAGAATTTCAAGTCAAGCGTGGACAAAGTCGGGGGCTATCCTAATACGTAATAAAATTTTGATCAAATCTCGTTGAGGATTGAAACATCAGGCCATTACAAATTTTTATCATTTAAATCATCTTTGCAGGTTTTTTTATATTTATTTATTGCTGAAGCACAGCAAACATGCTGACGATCCACTGTGATGGAAAGTGGTTATAGTCGCCTATGGACATTAGTAATACCAGAGGTGCTGGCAATGTGCTGCTAGCCTTGAAGGAGAAACTGGAACCTGGCCATTGATGCCGGAACACAACTCAAAGTTGTTCTTGCGGCATACTCTAGACCAGGGGTGGTAGCCATCCAGTCGGGCAACTGCCCTCCCCTCTGGCTGTCTTGTTTTGTCGCCTCTTAGGACAGGACGCAGAAATTAGTATTCTAGTTCCGTTCCTACACTGAGAGGTTTGGAGGTTTAGGAAATATTTCTAATAAAATATACATGAAAATGATTTAAAACAAACTTGATTCATTCTAATACTATAATACACATATATTACTACAATTCATCACTAAATAACATTTGTAATACAAATTTGTCACTACATAACAAAGAGCATGGAGCATTAAGTTCATTTAAATATTCACAGATAACTAATACAGAATTTTTGTGTATGCAACATGGAGTGCTATTTACAATAGAAATGTTACTGGAAATATGGATGCTCTAAAGTAATAATCCAATAGTACTTTTGTCTTTGTTCATGCCATAACATTTTGAACTAAATTTTATAGCTAAGTCCAGTAAACAGACTAGAGTGGTAAATCTAATTTATGTCCAGTTCCTATATCTTACTAACTGTTCATTGGCCTTCCGTTCAGTTAAATTTCTATATAAGCTCCATACAAGTAAAGATTTTTTTTACCAATGGTAAGGCATGTGAATGAATAGCCATGTGAGATGTAGGAATGGGCAGTTAAAGTTATTACTATAGCCTATTCCCAATTATAGCACCAATCATATTTACAAGTATATTAAAAACCCCATACCACACCACTGTGGGAGAACTTCTAGTATGCTAGGTCATCCTAAATGCGTAAAATGATCAGATGAAGTTCTTTACAAAGTTGCATTAAATATACTATATAATATATATGTTGCATTAAATGTATAAAGGACAGTTTGTATCCTTAACTACTAGTTTGTTAAAAACTTATTAAATATTTTTCTGAATTAAAAATATATCAACAAAAAAATTTAATACATAAACGCCATCCTAAGTTCATCATTTATGACCTCATATTACACTTATGTAATTACTGGTTTATTTCCCTAAGATAGAAAAGAAACTATTGTTTACTTATTGATGATATGCATATACAGAAAACTATGCAGATTTCAAAATGCCCTTTGCTTCTAAATCTCTTTCTACAGCAGTACCTTCATATTTAATTTTCTCTTTTAAAGCTTCTTGAAGGATCTGGGCATCAAACCTCTGTTTGGACCACTGGTATCTACAATATGACCAATACAATAATGTGCTTATTGAAAACATTCCAAACCCTACATGTTGGGACAACATTGGTTTCGATGTTTTAATGAAAGCTGCCAGACCACACCCGATTCCTGTTGCTACTCCATTTAAAAAACTCTCCCGGAAACAAGGTATCTTGGATACATCTCTTCCAAATATCACTAATCCCTGGAACAAGATTATTTATAATGAAATTAGTTGAAAATTATAAATGAATTGAAAACCACACCTATTTTTTCACTAATATTACTGTGATGGGTAGTGAAAGGCTGCAAAACAGTGACTATAACAGTGATTTAAGTTGGTTAGGTTAGCTGTAGACCAACTGGTAACCAATTAGTATTTATTTTATATACAGGAACATTTGCAATGTCTTAAACATCTCATATGAAACATTTGATTTGTACATCTGTTTAGCAGACAACTAGCAAGCTTCTTTTTTAATAAGTCAATGAATTGATATTGTTACGAGTTGCAGGACTCGAATTAAAATACTGTTGAAATTATTATAGAGTTTATTAGAACTATACAAAGACGTATAACACAGGTACAAATATAACCGAACGCACCAAGTCCAAACGTAAAGCAGAAGATCATAATTCCATAAAATGCGCAAAGTCCGTCACTAAATAGATTACCGAATGTAGTACACATGTCTTGCCTCGCTCGTGGTTATCGCTAGACTGCCTCGTCCTGCTAACGAGGCATTGCTTCATACTGCACAGATACAATATGTCTGCTTGGGTGGACCAAATTTCCTAGAATCAGTTTGGACTTTAAATCCGACACACCTGACTGCCATAAAAGATTACAATACACAATGGGCTGCTTTCTAATCACAAATTTTAAACACAAAGAAAACAAAAGAATAGTAAAAAGTAATAAAATGTGTTTCTACAGGTATGCAATTTTTAAACATATTGCAAAAAACATCCAATTTTTTTTTAATATGGGTTAAAAGTAAAATCTATTACGACAAGAAAAATATCAATTTATTATCAAGTCTCTATTGGCCACCATTTTGAAGATTTTTATTGTTACTCTTGTAGTATGTGAATGTGCTCAGTTTTGTTTTTTTTTCTTACTTTTTGTCAACTGAAACTATTTTTGGTCTTTTGTCTATTGATTACCGGCTTTCTTTTGGACTTTAATTGCATCATTTAACTTTGGACCTATCATATAAGTTCAATATTAGTGAAAAATAAGTGAGGAACGGAGAAAGAATACAATTTCCTGCGGCCGGGCGGACTGTCGTAAGAGGTGACTTAACAACCCACAGCTAAGTGGTAGGGCATTTGCCCGACTGGATGGTAAATGGTTACCAGGTTCTGTCTCTCGCCGACCACTGCTCTGGCAAGCTCGCTCTGCTCGTGCTTTTTAATCTGGATCTAACCTAACCTAAATGACTGTTCTAGTCACTGGTCGCGACCTTTCACCACCCATCACAATAATGTTAGTGAGAAATAGGTCAGGTAATATTTACCAAAAATAAATATTTCAAGCACTCCGGACCCTAGGAGTTGCATAAACCGTAAGTATACCTTCCCCGCTATTGACTATGCCCATGCACTACTTAAAATTTTGCATCGGATAGCTGAGAAGCAGCCCCTAATAATATAAAAGTTAGCCAGAACTTTGTGAATACAAGGACACAACAACACAGAATATTAACATCAACGTAAAGTAGAGTAACATAATAATATACTAATATGATAATGAGTTTGAGATTTTATATTTTAGGAGTCAGTAAAACAATACATATTTGGTTTCGTCATATACAAGCTTTGTCCCCGAGCTTTTACGTTTAGCAGTACTAGATCAATTATAAGCATAGTATTTATTTTTTTGAAAGCTACACAAGATCAATAATTTAGAAGTGAAGGTACCTTCTTTTCTTCTTCTGGATCTTCCTCCAACAAGTTTTTTACAACAGTATCCATTGTGTAATGTTATAAATTAGATAAACAAAGATAACTTGTAACAGAAAGCTAAAGTTTAGCTAAAGCTTTAACAAATGTAGTTTGTTAATTAATTATTCATAATTTAAGCACGTAATATATCCCTCTTCTTAATAATTTCATTTTCCCAATTCTTGTATCGCTATTCGCTAATCTTTTGAATCGCAATTTTCTCCTAACCTATCTGAAAATGACTGAGAATTGAGAAAGAAAATTTTGGTATTTTGAATTTCCTATTGTAAAGTATTAGTATTGTCAAGTAATGTCAAGTTGTCAACTTGTCAACTACCACCGCTTTTTTTTTTTAAGGCGGGGGAAATGCTATTTACGCGCAATACTGGGTCCTTTGCAAGATAGTTGATCATGAGGGCTTTCCCCTTTGACAAGGGACAATCCGAACACTAATCAAGCCAGCTTGTGTGGAGACTAAGAGAAGTTGCACGGGCAACACCCACTACGCACTAAAACCACCCTCCTCCCACGTGCCCCGCGCTTTTTATGAAGGAAAGGCTGAGACTTAGAACGTAGTTACGCCCAGTCCGATCCAGCGCAAAAAGTGCCTGAATGTGCCCCGGGAATCAGAACACATTCACTTCGTCAGCGGGGGTGATGAGTCCTTTGCTCCCTTGATAGCTAAAGGCCCCCCGAAGTGGTATTCTTCAGGGTGGGGAGTCAGGCGCATACCTGCGTCTCCGGATGCCAGCCAACCGCCGGCGTCCGCGTGGAGTCACATTAGTACGCGCAATAATACTCCTCTCCCTATCTCGTTCGGCGGCCTCTTTGAGAGACATTACCGTCTCACAGAAAGTAACCGCAGCCCCCCAGATATCGTTGTTATGCAGCATGGCTTTCACCAGACTGCAGAGCGAGTCGATCGCTCCTACTTGTGTCTCGAGTTGGAAACGCTGCGGCGCCCATGCCACGCACTCGACTAGCGTGTGAAACGCCGTGTCGGGTGCGCCGCACTGGCGGCATTCCGGGTAAGGCAAGCAGCCCACAATGCGACACAGATACTTATCGAAACACCCGTGTCCGATAAGTATCTGTGTCATCCTGAAGGTCAGGGTTCCGCTTTCGAGGGTGACCCATTCCATCAGCTGCGGCCTGATTGCCTCCACCGTGTAGCCACCGGCCGCAGGGTTTTCTAACTCTTGAGACCAGATAGCGAGCATGGAGGTGGTTTCCCGCTTCCTGATCGCCTCGATTTCGACCTGGCAGAAGACCAGGCCGCGAGCGAGAGCATCCTGTCGGGAGCGCCGCACTTTTGCCAGTACGTCCGCCTGGAGAGGCCAGGGTGGATTGCCTGCCAAAAGTGTCGACGCCGTACACGACACTGTACGGTATCCTCGAATGGTCCTCACGGCCAGAACCCGCTGCGCCCGGTGCAGCAGAGTTCTATTGTGGCGGTGAAGTGGAACGGACCAAACGGGTGCACCGTATAGGGCCATACTCCGAAGGATGCCCGAGTAGAGTAGACCTCACGAGTTTGGGAACTAACTGCTCAAAGTGCGCTTTGAACAGCCATTTCCCATCGAGAACTAGCCCCAGATATTTTATCTGGGGCCCTACTCTAATTGCCACCCCTTGGACCGTAACGGACAAGTCCGCGGGGGGATTACGGAAACGCCTATGGAACATGATGGCCTCCGTCTTCGCGGGGGAGACCTTCAAGCCCAGCCAAGCTATGCGATCTACGACGATCGCCAACCCGTCGTTGGCGAGGTCCCCGGAATCCGCAAATGACGCAGCGCGTGCCGTGAGTAGAATGTCATCCGCAAAGCAGATTAGCCCTACCCCGGGCAGGATCGGAACCCGAAGGATCCAGTCATAACCCACGTTCCAAAGTATCGGCCCGAGGACCGACTCCTGTGGAACGCCGCACGCGACGCGCCGCCGACCTAACGCGAGATTTTCGGACTCGCCGCCCTCCCAAAGGATGTGCCGGTCCTGCAGGTACGCGCCCAACAGCCTCGTGAGGTACGGGGGAACTCCATGCGCGCGGAGCCCCTCCCTGATCGTCTCATGAGGGAGACTGTTAAAGGCGGTCGCTATGTCTAGCGACACCGCAAGAACGACATCCTTCGCTTGGACAGCTTCGTCCGTGAGCGTTCGCAGCGTCTCGAAAGCGTCCATCGTGGAACGCCTCCGTCGAAACCCGAACTGCGTTTCTGCGAGCCCCGGCTCCATAGCGTCGAGATGCTTCACGAGCCGCTCCGCCAAGATCTTTTCGAAGACCTTGACCGAAGGCGACCGTGTCACGAAGCCCATCGACCGTGACTGATTCATCCGGCCCGGATACGTAAAGCTCCCCACGCTTTACGGGGCGGATGACCTCAGCCAATCCTACTAGTGCTCCTTGAAGGGCCTCGGCGACACGGTCCGCCTTAGCCGCGCCCTCGGGTCCCGGTGGGAACTCCAAAAGTCGCGCGTCCCTAACCGTCCGCGTCACCTTCAGCCCCTCGCGGAGGCCCATAACGGTGATGTCGACCACCGAGGAAGCCTTCACAAAGACCTCACCACGGTAGCCGACACCCTTCGGAGCCGCCGCCGGTAGCAGTTTAATAATAACTGCGGCCGACTTTGGCTCGCGGAAGACGACGGCAGGCTGCGCAGCCTGCCTCCGTTGCTGCCTCCACCCCGTCGGTGGGGCAGCAGCCTGATCCTGGGGGAGGGAAGGGGGCCACGGGCGCCTGCGGTGGCGCCGCGACGCGAGCGCGAGCGACGAACGGTGCCCCGATGACCGGTGTCGCGGCCACGGGTTTCGCCCTCTGCCTGGAGGCCGGCTTGGGAGCCGACACCACAGGCACGGGTGCCGTGGGGGGGGCCGTTGAAGCTGCGGCAGCGGCACGCGCCGATCTCCGTTGCTTTTTCAGCCTCCACTTCACACCTCCTCTGTTCGTCTTTTTTTTGGGTGGGGCCGGTGACGGTGGGGAGCCCGTCACCCCGACAGCCGAAGCCGCCACCACCTCCATTGGAACCAGGGTACTCGTTTCCCCCGCATTCCACCGGACGGCGGCGGCAGCCGTGGCCGCTTTTGGCCTGGCGGCCATATTTGGTGCCGGTCTGATCGTCGGCGCCTTGCCTCGGTCGGCCGCTAGCGGCGGACGGAGGGTCGGCGCGGTCAGCCGGTCATCGATTCCGGCGAACCGGGCATCGAGCAAGGGGGCGACGACGTCGATTATGGCACGCACGAACGTGTCATACTCGATGCCGCCGAGCCCCGGTGGAGCGGGTGTCGGCGTCGCCCCGTTGGCGGCCGCCGGAGCCCGCTCCGCCCCGACGACGGGGACCGGTGTCGGTCCTGCTACCGCAGCAGGGGCCGGACGCGATTTTTTAACCGCAGCGGGTGCGGCGGACGGTTCCGGTACCGTTGCCACCTCCGCCGCGGCGGCCTGGGCCTTTCGCTTGACGGGTACGGGGGCCGGCGCTGCCATTACAGCGGGCGCTGGTTCCGCAACCGAAGCGGAGGCTTTTAAGGCCTTACGCATCTCCCCAAATTCCTTGCGGTAGGAACGATTTTCCTCCCGCAGTGAATTTAATTCGATGCGCAGCCTGGCGTTCTTGTTACCGAGCTTCCAGGCTTCGGATTTGGGATTCCGCGGCCTCCTTCAGCCGACGCACAGATACTCCTTTCAAATTGCCCGACGTTTGGGCAATTTGAATTATTTCGGCGACCTGGGCGCACGCCGCAAGGCGGAGCTCTCCAGGGCTGAGAGCCGATACGTCTCCAACGAGGGCGGCGCACTGGCTAGCCGCGGCCAATTTGGCGGCGGTAGCCTTGCGCGCCTGCGTCCTTTTTCGCCCCTCTCGCGGGTGCGGAGGCCTACCTCCGCACCCGCGAGAACGCTGGTGACCGCCGCGGGTGCGCCCAGGGGGCGCAGAGGCGAGTGCGCGCGCGCTCTGGAGTCGAAGCACCCGATGTGCTAGCCGAATCGGCGCCGCTGCCTTGGGACCGGTCCCAAAAGCGTGACCTCGATCCGGGAACGAACACCGGAGAACACGAGATCGGCACCGTTGCCGCCGAAAACGTAGACAGCGTCGCCGAACCCGAAGCAGAAGACAACGAGGCTGTAAATGAAGACGACGAACCCGCCGCTGCTGCTGCCGAAGACGAAGACGTCGCCGCAGCCGAAGACGCAGGCGCCGACATCGCGACAGCAGCTCTCGTCCCAGTAAGGAAGGAAGTCGAAGGGGTCGCCGCTGCCGCGCCTACCAAATCCCTGTCCACGACCCCGGCCGAGAGCGCGAATAAAGCTCGCGCGACTACCGGTGTCATGGGACGGCTGTCCACGACGTTGCACACCGATAGGTTGCAAACCGATGTCGTAGGCACAGGTGAGGCCCTTGCGCTAAACGACACCGTCGTCGTGGGGCACCCGTCCCCTGCCGATGCCGAACCGGCCGTTGTGTAGACCGGACTACAGGCGGGCGCTTCAGGGCGGGAATGATCAAACGCGCGAATCGCACCGTCGAGCACGTGCTCCAGCGAATCTGGGACGCTGCTGGACGGTGGGATGTCATCGTGCTCTACATAGGCGCCGTCCCCTTGCACGAGTGAAGCTCGCGCAGAGGTGGGTGGCGCCATGTATGCATACTGCACTATGGTGCTTGCAGCGCTCACGGCTAGGCAATAGGCCGAGTTCACTGCAAGCAGCACGTTCCTATCTATACTACTGTCTACCAACTAACACCGCTATCATGTTATCAAATGTCAATCAGCTGCTTTTTATTATTTTATGGCTTGGCAACTAGATTTTTATTGGCCTGTTCTTCAAATAATGAAGAACAAAAACACTATCACTATCAGCGAATTAGCTGTAGCTAGCTTTTTAATTAGGATGCAATATCACTCTTAAGAAATATCGATATTGTAAAAGATTCTACAAAATCGATATTCCTTCTTTAAATTGTACTTACGTTATTAAAAGTTATGTTTCTTGTCATAGTCCAAAACTATTATACCAAAATCTAGTGCTGAAAAATCAATACTAAATTAAAGCACCTACCTTCTTATTTTTAAGTCATGTCGACTTATGTTATTATTACAAGTTCCAACGATTATCACAACAGCAAACCAAATCACTTCCGTTATTAACTTTAATGCGTATGAACATAGTTATGGTTGTATGAATTATGTTTTTGGTCTGCTATTTAATAGCACTTACTTTTTTGAAGTTTATGGCTTGGCGAGGAAGCTTTTAAGCCAGCTTATTTCATCTCTTTCGTGTTCTCTGAAGGATAAATATTGCTATCCTGTTGTCATTGTCAGATTGAGATATATCTAGCGCGATAAATATAGAGCGAAATAACATAATCTGGTGGTCGTTCTATTCCATACTCGTTTTACTTTCTAAAAAGTAAAATGTATTCTGTTTTATTTCACGAATATTGAACTAAAACTTAAGATCTATTTGTTTAAATAGTTCTCGTGAAATAACTCTAAATATGATTATCGTGTTTAACAAAAAAATACCATTTCTTTAATTTTAAACCTTACGATCACTAGCGATAACTGTGTTACTGATAAGTTAAAAAAAAAAAACATTAAAATCTTAGATACATTTTCATCAAACTGCCTTGCTTTTTAAACAGAACATTCAAAGAAATATTTGTGCGGAGACTATTACAATTGGAATAGAAAATATCTTACATAATGTATCAATAACAGCTTACCTGCGATCTGCAATTTGTAGGTAAGTACAAATTATTAGTAGAATATATCGCCGCTTGTCGCTATCTTGTTTTTCGAGATACCTATCATTACATGCTATTCATTTATAGGTCATATTTATTATCAGTTCTGTTAAAAAAATACATCAGATTCCAATAAGAATTTTGTAGCAAAGTAATTCTGCTTTTACAATTTAATTGTAAAGCTAAGCAATTTATAAATGTATTATATGGGCAACTGACAACAAACTAATTAAAACCTAATCTATCCACATAACACCCAGACCCAGAAAAGATGTTTCTGACATTCATTCTACCTACTAGAAGTTAGATTACTAAACCACAGAGGTCTTCTTCAAAAAGTTACAAATTCATTTTACGATATTTTATTAAAAAGAAAATCTCTAGTTGGGTAGATTTATTGACTGTACTAGTTCATGTTAACCAATGCTTATTGTATTATTTCAATAATGTTATCTTATAAATGAAAAATACCAAAACTGATCCATATTTTTTAACAACATTTAACCTGAATGCAAGTTTTATAAACCTATTATTTATCTAGTAATTGCTGTGATTCCATTTTGTATTTGGTTTTGAAAATAATTTATTTTTTATTAAGCTAGACATGTTGCTGGGGAGTTTCTTGCCACTTCTCCTGAACAGCAATAACATGTTGTGAAGCAGTGTACATAGACTAGAAAGTAAAATTTCAAATTTCAAAACAATTGGTCTGTTTTTTGTTTCTTTTACAGTTTTCATTTGGTTTTTTAACAATTAAAACTAAAAGTATCTTTAAGGGCCCATCCACAAATTATGTCACATGAATTTCAATTTTTTTTGCCCCTCCCCATCCTTGTCACAGCTGGTCACATTCATGAGACTTCTCCCTCCATTTAAATTATTTTTCAATAATTGAAACACTATATTTATACTGATAGAGTTGGAAATATTTTGAAGTTTTTGTTAATAGTTCAAATTTCGTATTTTAAAGCTTACATTAAATTAGCCCCTCGAACTTGGGGGGGGGGGGGGGCATCGCCGCCCCCAACGTAAGACGTAATTTATTAGATTACATTACAAACACGATTAGTGGGCTTAACTGCTGCTGTTTTTCTCAAATATCTTACTAAATTTTAATAAATGATTTATATTCATATTACAAAATTAATTTGTACCAAGATATTATATATTGTTATGTATTCTGATATGAAACTATCTGCAATATTTATAATAAGATTTGCAATAATTCATTTATCACTGTGTGAGTTTTTATGATCTCTGATATTCATATCTTAAGTATAATAAAACAAGTATTTATAATTTATTACACACAATTATGTAGATGTACCTTTTCACAATGAATGACATAATTAATAATTTGAGTTTTTTAGCTGGTTTTTCTTCTTTATCTGTATTCAAATTTTTTATTACTTATTACCAGTAACATATTTTTAGAATTCTAAAATTTAGTTCAAAGTAGCACATCCACTTTATGGAATCTTTAGATTTTAATCAACATTATAATATATATTAGGATCTAAAGATTCATATTAATCATGCCTTACCCATTGATTTTGTATAGTTTTTTGTATACTTAAAATAAATATAGGTACTACACAAGTCTTATTTATATAAGTGAAATGAGTGTATCATATGGCATAAAGTAAAAAAAATGTTGGTTAACCTTTTTGTTGGCTTATAAAAGAGGACTTTATTAGCGATAACCTGCCCTCAATGGGCAGTATGAGCATGAGCGAGAGGAGGATTTGACCAAAAGCCACTTGACAAGGAGAGACCTAATTTAGAGTTGACAAATTAACAAGACGCTGTCTAGGATTCATGGATATAATGTTTTGAATAATATAATACCATTTTTGCTATATGAAGAAGATACAATGCTTACTTATAAATGGGGTTGTCTTAGGCCATGTAAAGGTTTTTTTAGGGCATGTAAAGGCTTTTTAGGGCATGTAAAGGCTTTTTTAGGGCATATAAAGGTTTTTTAGGGCATGTAAAGGTTGTTTAGGGCATGTAAAGGTTATTTTTACACACAATCTAGCATATTATATAGCAACAATATAGCAGATAAGGCTAAGAAAGCTAGATGTGGAATTTGGCATGACAGTAGAACTAATGAATAAAATAATTTTAGTACATATAAAATTTGCTAAAATTTTATTTTGAATATTGAAAAGGGAGCGCCAAAGAGAAAGCTAGAGTTTCAATATTTTCCAAACCAATATTCTTGAATAGCTCTGAATTCTTTGTAGATAGTTTCTACAACACATATTACTATAGATCACATACTACTTACGACTTTGGAAGCAAATATATCCTCCACCTAAATAAAGAATTAATTAAGGAACATCTTTATTAAACCTACCATGATTTTCAAATTGTTGAATGAATTACATGAATTATTATTTCAGGTTTATACTGAAATTTTAATAAATTTTATTTTTCAAGACCTTACTAACAATAACCCACATCCACAAGATTATACCATTCAAAACTTTTACTCTCAGTCGCATGATAGCTATGTAAAATACATCTTTCTTCTAAAATTCAAATAAACCCAGTATAGTTGCAATAGTATAAACAAACAGACAAAAGAACTGATTGACATCACGATTTTCAAGGTTCCATTTGTACTAAAATGCCTAATGAACTCTTAAAAAAAATAAAACAGGAGACATATATATGTATCTGTGTTATTTACTTATGCATTCTTGAATAATACTACATTTAGTATAAACCTAAAATAATAATGTTACGTGCGTGCGGGGGTACGCACTTGGGATTGGAAGGACATACCAGTTCTTTTAAGTAACGCTTTTATTGACTTACACGGCTGCACGTAATACCTCTCCGCAGGGTTGTCCCTATACACACGACTAACGATACACTACCGACGATAAGGTGTCTCACTCACAATACCGTCGCTGATATTGCGTAGACCACCTCCTACTACTGCAGTGCTCACCTCCGATATTACCGCGTGTAGCTCGCTTCTGGTTCGTCTCTCGAACTACGCTACACTCCTCCTTCACTTAACTGTCCACTAAACTTGTCACTAAATTCACCACTTAACTCGTCACTGTCTTCTGTTAAACTTCTCTTCCAACTCTTCCGTATCGCACCTGTCGCTTTGCTGTCTTAAACTCAAATCTAAACTGCCCGGTAGGCGCGCCTTACGCTGATTATATACCCGGAAGAATCTTCTGGAACCCATAATTTTGCTCTTCTTTTCGTTATTCTTTTATTTGATATCCATCCCTTTCTATACATCTATCTATCTCTGTCTTTTCCTTCCCGAACCTTCTAACCTAGAACTTTCGTTCATCGTCTATCTCTTTCTGACATCTATCCATCTCTGTCTTTTACTTCCCGAACTTTCTATTCTAGAACTTTCGTTTATCGTCTATCCCTTCCTAACATGTATCTGTCCTTATCTTTTCTTTTCAGAATTTTCTACCTTTTTCTCAAAGTTCTTAAACCAACTAGTTTTTTCCACCATCACTCGCCACAATAATAATTAATTCCTGTAATCCATTCAACAATTTGCAAAGCGCGGTAGGTTTAATGAGAAATTTATTTATAATATTTTTTCTTTCCTCATATGCAATCGGCGATTGACTAAATAGCTATAATTATATATGGTTAGTATAGCGTTTTGTAGGACTGTACTCTTCAGTATTTTAGTCATTCTACTGAATGAGGCTGGACTAGATTTAATTTTATATGCTACGTCCATAGGCGATGGATTTCCTTATCTTTTTCAAGCAGTAATCTAACCAAACTATTCTTGTACTGTAATGCTTAGGCTTCACGTGCGATAATTTTATAGTGTTCAAAATGACGCTATTAATGACTAGCTGCGTTAGTGTTATATATATAACGTACATACGTTGTCTGCAGTGATGGATTTACATTAAGAGCACTAGTGGTCCAGTGCCCAGGGCGGCGATAATTTCGAGAGCGGAAGAATTTGCGAGTGTCGGCAAAAAAAAAACAACTTTTTGCTATAAAATCAATGATTTTCAAAAATTGGGAAGTAATTCATTTCATGCCAAATCTTAAAAATCGAGTTCTCATTGAATATTTACGAATATGAAGTCTAGTTACAATGCATACAGGTCATAGGGCGGTATTTTTCACGGTGCCCCAGGACGGCACTTAGGTAAATCCGGCACTGGTTATCTGTCGGTGTCGATATTTAACGTCATTAATAAAATTATAACAATATCGTATCACAAATAACGCATAGAATTGAAACGGTCAATAACTATAACATTATCCCAGATGAAGTAGTGGCATAAGCGGGTTTTATAATTATGCTTTGCTGTGTAGTTTTACCTCCTCTTACACCAGGCATTTATTGATAACATCCACAATATGAAATGAAAAATGAATGTCAAATAGGTGTATATATAACATACAAAACCGAGTAATCTACACACATTTTATCTATGGGGAATTCCTACCGAATTTCCTTCCGGCTCAGGAAGCGGAAAGGACGTTACGTTCGTCAATAATCGTCAAAGGAATTCCATACGCTATTAGCTCTGTTCCGCTTCCACGATTCGAACGCTGTCGGACGTTTCTCGCGCTACTAGAATTGATCTACTGTGCAGGTACACCTGGATCCACAATGGATTGACCGGAGGCACGGCACCCTGACGTTCCGCCAGACGCAGGTACTGACCGGGCACGGCTGCTTCGGCCGGTACCTGTGTCGGATAGGGCGTGAGTCGTCGTCAGGGTGCCAGCACTGCATTGCCAGCGTCGAGGACACGGCGTTGCACACTCTGCAGGAGTGTCCAGCCTGGGATGGGGAGCGCCGTGTCCTCGGCGCAAACATCGGACCAGACCTGTCGCTCCCGGCCGTGGTCCAGGCCATGGTCGGGGGCCAACCTGAATGGGACGCCGTCGCCTCCTTTTGCGAGGCAGTCATGTCCACAAAGGAGGCGGCGGAGCGGGAGAGAGAGCGAGCAGCCGCGCTCCTCTCCCGCCGCAATAACCGGTCTCGGCGCCGGAGGAATACGGACCTCCGGCCGCCATGAACGCGCGGCGCGGGTGACGGTCAGGGGAGGCTATAAGGCCGTCACCCGCATCTAAGGCCGCCGAGTAGGGGGCGCGTCAGTGCCCGCGCGCGCCCCTCAATTATGAGTACGGAGAGGCCTGCCCCAGTGCTGGGGTGGGCCCACGCCAGCCGGGGTCGCGGAAGAAAAGCTCACGCATATCCCGTGACCCCGGCTCATGGCGTCAGGTGGCACCAAGGGGTTTTAGTGGGTATTCCGGCTCCTCTAGCCGGCGAGTCCCACACTCCCCCGCCGAAGTCTCCCCGGCGGGGGGTCCGCAAACGGATTTCCCCTTGTAAAAAAAAAAAAAAAAAAAAAAAAAAAAAAAAAAGGTACACCTGGATGAGTTATTAAAGTCTATTTCAGATACAACAGTATGGCTGGCACATATATAAAACGTAACTTGTAGCGTTATAGTAAATTTTCCTACGAAATAAATATCAATTTTATAAAAACATATTTAATCTTGTTGCTATTTAATAATAATCTTATACTTAAAATCACGCTGTTAATTCTATATTTACATTATTTCTCCCATACCGACGGCATATTTGAAATAGACTATAGTTGTGTAAAACTGTACCTTGATTTACTCGACCCCGACAAAGTAACAAAGAGTAAGAAACGTCTGGCAATCTCGATAGCCAGACAAAAACGGTTTTTATAAAAGAATCCTACATGAGAAGATGGCGACACTTCCCTCGCGATATAGAAAAGAATTATAGCTGTAAAAGCTGATATATATACAATAATATACTTACTGACTTCAAATTCGGAAGCCAGTGCCGACTTTATATTAGCATCATGTAATTTGTTTTGAAGTCAGTACAGCGGTACCAAGTCTGGCTGACTTGAATATTCCCGCTTGAAAATTTTGAAGTCCTTCCGCTCCCAAATTCAGTAGCTGGATCAGTATAAATCGGCCTTAACTCGTATTATTAAAGGATTTTTTTATCATAAGCAAACTTTATGAACAAGTATTTCAGGTTTTCAACCATAGAGCAAAGAAATTCGCCGCGAGTCTTGCTTTGTGTTTTCCACAGATAGTAAGAAATATTCCACCGGTGTTCTAATTTCAAAATTATTTTTTAAAATAAATAAGTCTCAAACAGGTGCGTATTTGCGTACGGTGTTTATTTAAAAGATAGTGTAAATTATCTTGTCTCTAGAAGACACTATTTAACTAGTATATTTGCAGTCTTTTCAGTCCATTATGTTCATGAAGTCCTCTAAGTACAACATTATTATAAAAAAATGAATGACAAAAGCCCAATAACAGACGTAACTCTAAAAAAAACGCCTAAACTCTAGGTGGTTTTGTTATTTAAAACGTACCTTTATACATATTTTTTTAATTATAACAGAATTTTTGTGCGTGTTAAACTGGGTCCCCGAATGGTTTAGATTTACAGTTAGACCGGGTGGGTGGCGCTGCAATCGGGTTCCAATTTTTTTTAGGGCAAGACATCGTCTGCTCGGCGCGTTAGTATATCATATAATAACATAATATATGTATTTTGTCAGACCAAATCACTCGAAAGTTGAAAAGATATAAAAAACAATTCAGTTTCGAAAAATATACTCGAATATATAAGTATATGAAAATAAAATAGTCGTGGTAGCGTAATGGCTAGCGCACGCGCCCCAAACTCAAAGGGCGCAGGTTCTATCCTGGCCGGAACGCTTGCACAACTTAGAATCTTTTCTGACCTAATGTGCATATTGTTACAATTACCACGTGCAAACAACGGTGAAGCGAAACATCGTGATGCAACCTACACATTGAGACAACCGATGTGTCAAACCTGCCAAGCCGCTTTGGACAAGCGTGGCGGCTATTCTGTCCGTTCCTCTATAAATGTACTTATATAAAGAAGAAAATTGTAATCTACCTTCTATTATATTATTATTATATATAAGTCGTGTCTCTACATTGAAGCTATTTAAAAAAACAACTGGAATAGAGTATATAAACGACGGAGAACACGATGCTATTTTTTTTATTTGTTGTCTGTTTGTCGGTTTGTCTGTTTGTTCAGGAATGACGTAAAAACTACTGGGCCGATTTTGATACGGTTTTCGCTGATCGACAGCTAATTCTTAGACTTAAAATCTGTACTACTTTTTATCTCGGGAATTTTTATGCGAATTATTTAAAATGGCCAGATTTAAAAAAAAATGAAATGTAATGTGATCTTTTTACTGATCGATAGCAAATTTTAAATAAGAATGATTGTTATTTTTTTTCCCGGGAGTGGTTTGAAGTAGTTCAGGTGTATAAAAATTTGCTTATTCCGACGCAGATTTCACTAAAACGATAGCTGCGGTACTTTGTGTCCCGGGAATCCCGCGGGAATTTCAAGTCAAGCGTGGACGAAGTCGCAGGTCTATCTTAATAGAAAACGGAAGTTATTAGTATATGATGCTACCAACAATGTATTTTGCAACAAAGAGTTTGTTTTTTGGTTAACATCAAACGTTATCAGCGAAGAATTTTGAATGTCACACCAAAACCCCCGTGTGTAATTACGCGATAACTTGTTATCATCATTTGGTGCCTATTTTCATTCTGTATTTTCCCAAGTAAAGAAGTCTTTGTATTCTTGAACTAAAACTTGTAAAGAAAACCGTACCTTGAGATGATAACTCTTGTATATTATTGTAAACAAACTAGCTTTTGCCCTGGGCTTCGCTTACGTTAAAAAACTATGTATGTTATGAAGTGACGTAATTTTTAATGATTCTTAGACAAGTCGAACGTATTTTTTAATCCAAAGTAATGTTATTTAGTAGCATAGTTGTTCTTTTTAAAGTTACTAATTATTTTTGTTATGTACCCTCTTATTTCTAAACGATACAATCGGACATTTCCTTAATTGAATAATAATGTTATATGTTATATATGTTATATGTATGTTTATTTATTCGGTGATTGGCGCCTGTTTTGTATAGAGCAAGCATTTTTCTATAATTTAACATAATTTTATGTAGGAATGTTTATCTCTAATATGTAGTGATTGTGTCCAGATTATAATTCAAAATCTCTCAATTGTATATAGACGATATTCACTACATTTTATTTTCATGTTGGCTGACGCGATAGATTTATTTATACTATGTTCGGTTTATTTTATTACATGTAAAACTTTAAGTATAATATTTTATATAATATCCTATATAAAATATTATCTAAAATTTCCAAACAATAATGTATTAAATACTTTCATTCATAACACTTTAATTGAAATAGTTTATCAATGACTTCAATCCGATATCGGTTGTGCCAATTGTTAAGTTCGATATACTGTAAAATTGTTGGAGGGATGGCGAGGCGTTCTAAAAATGCTTGTATAGTGTGAAGAGTTAGTGTATAATATGTGTCAAAACTTTAAAACCGTAAGGTTCTCTGATTATAAATATGTGACCAGTTGCTGTTCTTTTATTACCATAAACCCTTCTGAGTTGTTGCAAGTATTACAGTATCTCATGATAAACATTCGTAACTCCATCTTGCGAAGGTAGAGCTAACTAACCATGACAACAACACATTTAAATTGTCGTTGATGTATTTTTGTACGTTACGTTGTTTGTAACGGTGGCGCCAATAGAACGCGATTGGAGCGCCATCTTTTCACTTATATTCATCTATGTCCCGGGAACAACACTTTTTCTGGACGAAAGGTACCCTATGTCCTTCCCATTTTATAAACCTGACAACGTGTATGCAAAATTTCGTGACGATCTGTACCATAGTTAAGGCGTGAAAACGTCACAAACAAACTCACACTCGTCTTTATAAATATTATAATACTAGCTGTGCCCGCGACTCGTCCGCGTGGATTTTTTTTCAAAACCCCCCCGATTTTGAAACATTCGTCATTGGTGCTCCGCTCCTATTGGTCTTAGCGTGATGATATATAGCCTTCCTCGATAAATATGCTATCTAACACTGAAATAATTTTTCAAATCAGACCAGTAGTTCCTGAGATTGGCGCGTTCAATGAAACAAACAAACTCTTCAGCTTTATATATTAGTATAAGATTAGTTATTACAAAGTACTGTTGCTCCGTTTCAAGCCTACATATAAAACGCTGTTGTACAGATGTATTATGAGTAGGGTTGCTAGATGTGTTAAAAAAAACCGGACAAATTTACTGAAAACTAACTTTTTTAGTTACTAATTTTACCTGAAATGGTAAACTGAGAGCCAATGTACTTTTTCATATATTCAGTACTCGATGCCACTGCTTTTAATAGTTTTACTGTCTGAGATGGCATCTTTAAATTCATTGCAACTAGCTAGCTGCTAGTTGCCCTGAATTTAAAGAAAACGCAAAATTCACTTTCTACAGTATGTACGGCGAGATGCGAAAGTTCGCCAGATAATGAACGAACTTGCTTTAAAAGCGGACAATCTTTTGTCTGGTTTACCAAGATTTTCTTGGCCGGACAAACATAAAGAAAACCGGACAATCCGATCGGAAACCGGATATCTGGCAACTCTAGTTATGAGCGCTTTTATGTATACATTGCTTTACAAAGTGTAAGTTAGTCGTACATAGCACTGGAGCCTATAGATTTGGTGTCGTCTTTTACTAAGTATTTTTATACAAAATTTACTCATTTAAATAATTGTATATTTTGGCGTGCAATAAAGTGTTCTCTCTCTCTCTCTCTCTCTCTCTCTCTCTCTCTCTCTCTCTCTCTCTCTCTCTCTCTCTGTCTCTCTCTCTAAATACGTTCAGTGTACCACTAACAACGTGATGAGGTTTCCCGTGATTTTTCTAACAGACAAACTGACTATAAGGAGACGGTTACGCTTTCATACATAATAGGGCCCAGATTATAAAAAGGCGAGTTATTATAAGATTGCTTTTTATTATGTTGATATCTATACTAATGTTATAAAGAGGTAAAGTTGGTGAGTTTGGATATTCGGGATAATTTCTGATACTACTGAACCGATTTTGAAAATTCGTTAGCCAGTAGAAAGCTACGTTATTCCCGAGTCACATGGCTATATTTTATTGTGATTAATAGTACTTTTAAATTTTTTTATGACCTTCGGTGAAGTGGGCCCAGGAACGCCTATCAAATATGTAACAGCAATAACGTTCCACGAAATATTGCGCGTATCCTCGTACGAGGCACTGCGAGTGCTTTCAACGTGTATCAATTGATTAAAGGTTACAAAACCTAATTAAACCTTGATGTGCGTACGTGCGTGCGTGCGTGCTTTTGTATCTAATGACACCCAGGGAAGTGGGCACGCGGGTCAGCTAGTTTTTTTTATAATTGTAGTGGGATTAGTTATTTTATATTATTAAATCTGCGGAGTGACGCTCGCGGACCGCGTTCGTAATACCGAAATAAGAAAGAGAGTTAGTCTGAAAGAGAGTGTCGGGGTGAAGGTAAGGAAAGGAATGCTCCGGTGGTTCGGGCATGTGGAGAGAATGCATGATGAAAGAATGACTAAACAGATATACAATGCAAAAGTGGATGGATGCAGAAGTCGTGGAAGGCCACGACACACCTTCCATGATCATATTGATCGTGTACTAGCAGAAGATGATGTCAGGAGCCTTAAGAACAGACAAGCGTGCATGACAAGAGTTATGAATGTCAAAGAAGCAAGTGAGGTTTTTAAGAATAAGCCTAAATGGCGCTCCGTTGATCGTGCCTACCCCGCAAGGGAATTGGCGTGAAGTTATGTATGTATTAGTTATTTTAAATAAATGAATCGCATGATTAAGTGTTTGTATATTATTAATTATTAAAATTCATTCATATCAATTTCTCGTCTCCCGGATAGATTTTAAGGCTGATGTTTTCCATTTTGTAATAGAAAATCATTAAATCACATCTTAATTCATTAAAATTCTTTTGCCCAAAAGTCTTTTTAATGTATTGTACAAACTAGACCCTTCTACAAAGTTATAACTATTCTAGGTAGATTGCGTTGTTTGAAAATAGACATGTCCAGTTAAACGTCATCTTCAAGTTCCCACCAGAAACTCGATGGATTCTTATTACTGTGTAATGTAGCAATTATTCAGAGACAAACTAAATACGATTAGGCGCCTAATTTGTTTGACCAACATCAATGAATTACATTCAATGAATCGAGAGTAGTATCAAGGTTATGATGAAACCTTGTGGTGCTATTTTCATTAGAAATATACAACTATGACCGAGAAATATATTTTTTGACTTGGTGACGTTAGTTACTAACTGCCGCACTCGATGAGCGTAAAGGACAATTAACGTAAATGTCAATTAAAAGTAATTATTCGTTTTATAACAGATAAATTTGGAGCCCGCAGGTAGGTTTCATATACTTTCTTCTCCACCTCACACGGTCTTTAACATCCTTCATTATAAGCCATTTAGTACGTATATTATACCTCACGTTGTCGTAACAAGTTCAACCATTCTTTATACCTCTTCTACTAGTACGTTAAAGGTGGCATGGATGGACAATATCTTTCAACCTGTTGGTTTCTGTAAAACGTGTAGTGTGTACTAGTGTAAACGACTCTCCAGCAATATCCCTGATCCTCGAGTCTAACTCAAATTGGCAATCGAATCGAATTGGAATCGTAATTTTGACGGCTTTAGTAGTCTGTATAGCATCTCGGTTCAATGTAGAATAATCTTGATTTGACCAAGACTCATTTAATACGTTTCTCTTACGTACCGTGGGGATTTGGAATGAGCTTCCAGCCAAGGTTTTCCCACAGCGCTACGATATGGAGTTTTACAAAAAAGGTGTCATAAAATTTCTTCGAGGCCGGCAGCGCGTTGGCAACATCTCTGGTGTTGCAAACGTCCATAGGCGACGGTAACCGCTTTCCATCAGGTTGGCCGTCAGCCTGTCTGCTGTACTCCAGCTATAATATATATATATATATGAATTTTAGTGACTACAGTTATTTGACCATCGTCAGTCTAATAGATCTTGACTCGCACTGGAATGGTTTTGTTTTGTGAAAGTTACATATTTGGGGCCCTGCTATGTCATGTCCATATGCAGCTGCCACAGATGCTACAGGTTCTTACACGGTCGATCTATGTTATTCCACATTTTATAGCATATTCATCTGCATTACACACAGCTTCTCGTGTCTTTAAAGCAAAGGTCACGCTTCACTGCCATACAAATGGACATGTATAATGATGAATTTATAGATTTACACCATTTAGTCCGAGCCGCAGCGATATAGACTGACATCGTAACCGATGTCTCCAGACTAGTGTGGTAGGTACATAACGCATGGTATATGTGGTGCGTCAAGTTTAAGTACATGTACTGGTACTTAAACTAGACAACGCTATGATCCCTGTTTGCCACATTCAAAGTATCCTGCAAGATAATCACGAAAAGCCCTTATTCGAAATTCTAATGTTTTCAGAATCCGACGCTAATCTTAAATTATTGAATCCAATTCAACAGGCTGTCTATGTAATATTCTTTGGCTGCTCCGACTATATTTATCTATTGACTAGCTGTGCCCGCGACGTCGTCCGCGTGGAATTAGTTTTCAAAACCACCCGATTTTAATACATTCTTCATTGGTACTCCGCTCCTATTGGTCTTAGCGTGATGATATATCCTATAGCCTCCCTCGACAAATGGGCTATCTAATACTGAAAGAATTTTTCAAATCAGACCAGTAGTTCCTGAGATTAGCGCGTTCAATCAAACAAACAAACAAACACTTCAGCTTTATATATAAGTATAAGAAGTATTAAAAAAAATTTAGTTCGCTGAGCAGAGCTGAGACAACCGTTCCGTAAGGAGCCGACCGCGCGGCATGGTATCTCGCAGAGGCTACTTATTTGGCTACAACACTAATACTTAAATTTTAAATATCGCGATATCTTTTGAATGAAACGTACGAATTAAATAATCCAAAAAGTTCTAGAAAGGTATTGAATTCGTCTTGAATATGGAGTAATTTATTTTGATAAGGATTAATACTAAGGTACAAAATAAAGAGTTTTTGAAGCGACGGCATTTTAATTATTTAAAAAAATAAAAGAAAACACTTATTGTGAGATAATTACAATAATTATACATATGGTTACGCGATATTTTTTGTAGACAATTATATGTTCTGCAAAGTGGTAGTACATTGTTTTCTTCTATAATCAATAGTTTTCGCAGCGCACGCCGTGTAAGGATTTTTTCGGGTCATTTTTTTACACCTTGGATTATATTATTGGACTTTTAGTAAGGATCCCTAATTAAAAAAAAAAATATAATATAGCCTATAGCTTTCCTCGATAAATGTACTATTCAACACTGAAAGAATTTTTTAAATCGGACCGGCGGTTCCTGAGGTTAGCGCGTTTAAACAAACAAACAAACAAACAAACTCTTCAGCTATATAATATTAGTCTATTGATATCAAGTTACAATCTTTGTTTTCTGAACAGGATATTTGTAAATTATGAATTTGATTATAATACAACGTAATGAAACGAACCTTGACATTTTATTTTCCCATAAGGAATATCCAGCTCGTTTATATGCAGTCCCTGAAGTTTTGTTCGCGTGTTTTTACACCGCGGGAATATATTCGTAAAATAACATCATCATATACGAGCAATGTTTTTTTAATAATCTTGATTAAAAACCGTTTTAGAACCGAAATAACGACATCGTGTATAGCATATGGCTGAGTGCAAGTAAGACTCATACGTCTAGGGTTTGTCTGTAAAATAAAATACGTATATTACTTAAAATATTAAACATAGATGATCGCAACAATAGAGTCGGCTCTGTTACCTGCTGGCCGCGTTCACTGTACGAGCGGGCCTGCACTTTAGTGCGGTCTTGTACTTAGTTCTATATTTCCCTATAGGTTTTAATCTTTATATAAACTTTGAACACGTTTATTCCGGCATTTCTGAACATAATATTTGGAAGACTATTTTCCATTCTAACTGTAGACCAAATATAAATAGTTAAATTTCTTCTTTCGGGCACCCGTTTCAATAATAATACTACATATTTATAAGAGACTGAATAACATAATAATTATGGAATTGAGTTTCTAGTTAGGTAAAATGTGGTGTAATATTTTGATATCTGTTTTCTACTACACGTGTGCCAAGTTTCACACTCTAGTCTTAGTAGTTTCTGATACAGTCTGCTGCTATAGTCGGATACACTCGCAACCTTGTATCCGCCAAAAAAAAAATCAGTACAGAAACAATATTTATATGAAAAAATAAATTTAAATCCTTCCTTGAAGCGACGACAAAAATAATATGACGAAGTTATTGGCCTTTAGGTGAACACGTCTCTTTTTCACACGGCCTTCGTAAAGAAGTGTCGTAACTTTCGAATGGCTGCGATCGTATGATTCAGAAAATCCATGTTTCACATTCACGCGTCTATATGCTTAAAATAGTTAGTGCACCGGTGTAATTAGCGACGTGTATACATGTGTTTAAAACTTGGCAATATTACCATATACCTACAAAATCACCCTGCCATAAGTAATGATATACTGAACACTGAAGTTCGTGCGAGATTATGTTGAAACCATATTTGCCTTGTAGTGTTTATAACGGTGTGAATTTAGATTTCGACCTTCTTACATAAACAATAGATATTGCAGTTTTTGTTAGTATTACAAATACAGTTTTGCTTTTTATAAACGTGATATAAACTTCTTTTTAAATGGAATGGATCGTTAAGTTTTAGTAATCGTACATCGGCGACTTGAAAACTAAAAGGTAAGAAAATGTTTTTTGATATGTCCAAATTAAGCAGATCTCTCGGAGGAATAACCACCAATGTTAGGCGAGATCATCCAATATTGTTTATTGTTCTGATTTTGGTATTTTCGGCTAAACTAAATATTAGTGTTATATATAGCGTGAAAGTATACCAGAGATGATAGTCCACCAGAATAAAAAAAACTAATTTAAAGACTTACTAAATACGTAAACGAAACAAAGAAATAATGTCTGTGGCCAGGCGGCTTGTAACGACAAAACATCCCCCAGCTAGGTAGTTAGGGCAACTGCCCTTCTCCATGGCTACCAATCCTGGTCTAGAGCATTTTTTTTTATTGCAGGAGATCAGCAGACAGGCAAACGGCCCACTTGATGGAAAGCGGTTACCATCGCCTATGGACATTTGCAACACCAAATTTGCTACAAATGCGCTGCTGCTCTCTTAAGGGAAACTGGAACCTGGTCACTAATGCGGGAACACAACTCAAGGTTGTTATGGCGACATACTTTAGACCAGGGGTGGTAGCCATCCAGTCGGGCAAAAGCCCTACCACCTGGCTGTGGGTTGTTAAGTCACCTCTTACGACAGGCCGCCTGGCTGGAGGCAATTGTATTCTTTCTTCTCCGTTCCTGCACGGATAAAAGCATACGGCCATAACCATCTTTATTTGTGTTGTGGCGTTAGTGGCCAAGTTCCATCCCCCTATTGCAAATGTTCACAAGCGACGGTAACCACTTTCCATCAGATGGGCCAGCAGTCTGTCTGCTATACTCCAACAAAAAAATATTTAAATATTTGATTGATTTGTTCTAAAAAGAAAGAACTTGTGGTACCATTTAGTGATGAAGGATTTAGGAGCATTTCAAAGACAGGCTATTATGGTTCTTAGTAGTAATACCATTGCTTCTTATCAATCTTCTTCCAAAGTAATAGTATGTTTAATTATTTAATTTCGGTTCTGTATACTAGGTTACTAGGGCACTCCACGCGGCTTCGCTTGCAAAAATTTTAATTAACAAATATCCTATGGTCATCACCGTCATTGAAATTATATTCGTGATAGTCGAGTGATTCCTTAGGAAACCACAAACAAACAACCCAAACAAACTTTCTTTCACATTTTATTAATAAACTTTGATAAGGCTATATAAAATTAATATGTTTTATATGTCTCTCCCGTGTACTCTTTTAATTTTTTTGTTTTAGTTGTAATGGAGAAAGAAGTGAGAATTAAAAGGCGATTTCAAATTTCATCATATTTAATTATAATAAGGACTATAAACTAACAAAGTATCAACTAGTTGAATTGAGATCGTAGTTTAAGCTATACATAAGTACGCCAATATATTTTCTACGGCAGTTAAAAATTATTATGATCTCTTAGTATTTCAGGTAAACTTTAAAATACTTTTCAAGTATTAAAATTACATAGATATATCACAAGTTATTATTTTGCAATACAAACATTATCTACATTTCATTTTAAATCCAAAATGTTTATTAATACTATTAATTTGTAGTTTTGTCTCTTATAGTAGAAGTTAAACAGAAGCTGAATATTAAGTACTATCCCTTTTTGCATCCTGAATTAAGTAAAACCGCAACTGTAATACTGAAGCACTTGTATATTTCCTTATTTGTTACCAAAACCCGAAATATTAATTTTAACATACTTAATATGAAGAATTATATGTTGGCCGTTCAAAATTTCGTCCCCTGTTTCACCCTCGTCATAATTTTCTCGACACAAAAAGTAGTCTATATCCCTCCTTAGGATCAAATCTATCTCCTTGCTAAATTACATTAAAAGATGTACTCAGACAGGCATCCATAATGTATGTAATAATAAAAAGTAAATTTAAAAGTTTTTATTAAAAATTACTTCCACTGGAGAACATTAGAATAAATAGTTAATAAGTAGCTGAGACATTATTTAAATAAGATAATTAAGGCGGTCTCGAATTTGCGCACATGATTATTCTCTCCAAGGTAATGTGATCACAGTGATCACACCAATGTTATTTCTATTGTACTTATGATATCTCAGTTCTCTAATCATAGAATATAATATAAATATTGTCTGTTTTAATCTGTGACTTTTATAGCCTGAAGTGAAATCACGACAAACGTTACCTCACTTTGCGTGGAGAGCATTTTGCCTCTCATCGTTTATGTAACCAACTTTTTATTGCCTCGACCAAATTATGATGAGACGTGTCATTGTTTGCTATGATTTCTCTATAACAATATATATATTAAAGAAAGCTTTAGAGATACTTGATTTTTGGGGTTACACTGGAAAATTTTCATTCCAATT
Organism: Dendrolimus kikuchii; assembly: GCA_019925095.2. NCBI lineage: Eukaryota > Metazoa > Arthropoda > Insecta > Lepidoptera > Lasiocampidae > Dendrolimus > Dendrolimus kikuchii. The sequence continues at coordinate 5,239,958 of CM034401.1, forward strand.
CAATAGCGACACAAAAATACATAATTGTATAGAAGCAAAACAAAATGATCTCGTAAGAGCATTGCAGTCACTATCTGTCTTTAGAATTCTAAAATTAACATTTCAAATATTTACTTGTTCATTATGACATCTAGCGAAACTCAAGTCATTTATAAAGATTACACGACATACCAAATTATCTTAATTAAAATTTATACAACCTATTTTCCAGCGACACTGTTCTTGAAATTGTAGACAGCCCTTTGTCATGTCATGTCACGTTCTGTTTAACAATATTAAGTTTAAGTAAATAGTTTATTCTTGGTACTTGTCCCTTATAATATCGGCGACAATGTCTCTAGTGAGCATAGTTGCGCTCGCCGTCTTGGACAACGCGACCTTTGCGCTGCGACCCGGTCTCCTGCTGAAGTACATGTAAACATTGTACACCAGCTGTCTCGTGTCTGCCGGCAGTTCTACGCGGGAGTCCTCTCCCGTGTCACCCACACGCCCGCTGTATAGCCTCCTCCAACTGAACATTGTCCATGCTGTCATCGCTTCGTCTCCGTATTGCGCCGTTTTGCCAACACTCTTTTTGAAACTTTCTAAATTTAAAATGATCGGACTTAAGATTCTTTTTTAATAAAACCTTTGAACTAATGACACAAATTGTTTATAAACTCTTCTCAAACACAATTCACCAGTACAGAGATATATTTTGTGAAAGATTTGTCGCGACAAAGTAAACGATTTAACAACTTTAGAATCCTCTCGACTGTAAGGACACCGAGGTACTGATCCTGCCAATGCTATCCGACATCCGAGAATATTTGAAAACTGGTCACATTTTCAATACATCCGTTGAATCAAACGTGATTGAAATGTTAAAGGCGTAACGCAAAGACTACAAGTAGACGAATGCGCCAATTTGGCATGCTAGTACGAGCTTAGTGTTGACAATATTGGGTACAGATAAGTCCGTTATGAAATAAAATTGCACATCAGAGCGAGTACGGCGCCATTTAAAGAACAACCGTTGTTTTACTACCAAAAATGTATTGAAAACCTATTTAAAATTATTGAAGTTCCCCTATTGATTTCGATTACTGCTAGGCGACCTATGTCATTATGTCGCATAAATTATTATGATTTATATATTAGATATAGTCTCCGTTACGCTATGGAAGTTAGTAGCAACAGATGATGTGTAATTTTTTTAAATGGTAGTGTTAAGTACAGTAATAAAAGGAGAGATCTAGGAATACCATCACACAGGATCTTACCTAGATTGTTTTAGATTCCTGTCTTTCCCATTTTTAATTAAGTTTTTCTTTTTTTTTAATATTATTGCTTTTGTTTTTGTGGTAAATATACAAAATTAGTTAGTAAGGATGACTAGACGTCCAGCTGTATGCATATTACTATATACATTAATATCTTTTAAATAAAGCAATGGCGGCTTGCTTCTTTCAGGGCGCAAATGTAAATGTATGAGAAATCGCCGGTTTTTTGATTTTTTTTAAACAAACATGATTTTCAACAAGAGTATCGTTCGCGGCCAAGCTTCGTTCTCCGGGGACCCAATTCTGCTATTACTTCCTCGTCAAAATCGCCGGACCCTATCGTCTCAATCGTAGGTTTACCTGATTTCGGTATTCTGTTCATTCCAATGGTGTGCCCATGACACTTCACTCTTTGTGAATATTTATAAGCAAAAATTAGCGTAATAAATGCTTAAAATTTGGTAACTTTTTCAATATTCGTTTCAGCTAACGCCATTTCTGCTGCTGGTAATACAAATTTATTTTTAATATTATTGTGCCGCGACGATATCGAGAAGATATTGTGAATTGAGTAAAATACGTTTTCTTGACACCATCGCAATGGAATCGCACTTTGAATATCTTCGCAACGCAAGATATTGGAATAGCAGTCGAATAGTAAGGGAATGTAGAAACACAAAACCACAATAACATCATACCAGTTGCGATTATTCGTTTCTCGTCTGTATTTCACTTCAACCAGGTGAAAACCAACCCATCAATACAAATAATTAAAAATAACAGTTTGTTTAAATAGCAACCATAAAAATTAAGTGCCAAAAACATGCGGAAATATTCAATTCCAATAGTGCAAGAGTTCATAGAGCGAAGCGCTGTAACGGTATTTTGTTGAATAGGATGTAATTGTTGACGGAAACTGCAGAATAGACAATAATGGATGGAGGCATTCATTTTACGGTTGCTGCCAGCGGAACCATGTCAGTGTCCTCTTTGTCGATATGGCGCCGATTTTTCACAGCCCGGAGGGATTTTATATTTAGGTTATGTTTAACTGTCACGAAATTACTCAACCAATTAGGAAAACAAGCTAGGCTCTGGCGTTCAGAAGAGGATTAAATTTATTGTTTCAATAATTAAGTCTGCCTTGTAACTCGTATTCATAAAACCTAGCTGTTATTTTGTGTTACCGTTTTACTTTTATTAAAGAACTAGAGGTAAACCCTAGGAAGTAGCTCTATTTTAATTACATTAAAACTTAATTGGGTTTTTTTATATCTATATAAACCTTCGATAAATAAATATATAACTGATGTTGAAAACCGCTTCAAAATTCGTTGCGTGGTTTGGGAGGAGTTAGCGGATGGAAATTTTCGAATCCAGAAAAGATTGCGCTTTGTACACAACAATAATTACTACTTAGTGTGTAAATTTTCTTTAATGGTCTACAATAAAGAGTTATCTATCTATGATTTGTTTCTTGGAATTTCATACTGGCTTTGAGCATATCATCTTCGCCCTCATTCACACTAGCAGTAACTTATATTACTGTTTTATGCTATTACTTACCATTATCATTTTGGACTAACATAAACGCCCCAATTTCGGAGGGCTTCAGAAATTGATTTCGATAAATCGATTATTTCAATCATGCTTGTTTATACCTGCTACATATAAAAGAAATCGTACGAGACAAGGACAATAAGAAAGATTTACAATAATCTACATTATAAGTAACTCTTGTGTATTTCCATTGAATTCATTCCAATTATACTTTTGCTGATCAAAGGAAACTTATAAATGTTTTATATAACCGATATGTCTAAATGCCTTGGGAATAGATCATATTTTCGTTACCCGAAGGATAAATGTTTATTCTTAATTACACAACACATAGAGATTAGTTAAGACCTTAAACAAAAATGATTGATTTATTATATGTTTATCCGTGCAGGAACGGAGAAAGAATACAATTTCCTGCGGCCGGGCGGCCTGTCGTAAGAGGCGACAAAACAACCCACAGCCAGGTGGTAGGGCATTTGCTCGACTGGATGGCGACCACCCCTGGTCTAGAGTATGCCGCCATAACAACCTTGTGTTGTGTTCCGGCATTAGTGACCAGTTTGTAGCACCTTTGGTGTTGCAAATGTCCATAGGCGATGGTAACCGCTTTCCATCAACTGAGCCGTCTGCCTGTCTGCTGAACTCCTGCAATAAAAAAAAAATATTAAGACAGGTTCTAAAAGTCATATCTTTGAAATTAGTTGATCCGAATTAGCTTCCTGATTCCTTTCTCTTTTATAATTCATTGAACAAATTTGACTAGTCTACAGCTTTATTATATTATAAACAACTGTTATTCCACTAAAGAACAGCAATTTCTTCTCTCCACTCAACACTTAACTAATTCGGAGGATTATTCTGCAAGAGACAGGTAAGCGGTGTGACATGCGAAAAACTAATGCCACTGAAACTAAAAGGTCAGATATATAAATCTGTCATACGACCGGTCATGTTATACGGGTCCGAAAGTTGGCAACTAAAGTGATAGACCTCAAATGTCTGCACTCAGCTAAGATGAGAATGTTGAGAATGGAAGTGTGATGTTACAGAAATGGGTAAGGTGAGAAACGAGAATATAAGGAGATCTTTCAATGTTACACCCCTGACTGAAAATAGAGGAAGAAGATTAAGGTGGTATGGGCATGTAATGAGAAGGGATGAAAGTCACGTGACAAAAAAATCTTAAAGTGCAAGATTGGTGGTATACTAAAAAAGAGATGGATGGATTGTGTGTAGCATGATATTGTTACGAGCTACACAGGACTCGAATTAAAAAATGCCTTTGGAATTACTATAGAGTTTATTAGAACTATACAAACACGTATAAAACAGGTACAAATATCCTGGATACAACTAGTAACACTGCACGATTCAATAACACGCGCAAAGTCCGTCACTATATCGCTCTTCGAATGTACTACACACGTCTTATTCGTATCGTAGTCGTCGCTTGACTGCTTAATTCCTCCGTTCGGTCATTGTTTTATACTGAACTGTATAATAGAACAAAAGACCGTGTTCACCGAGTTAATCCGCAAACTTGGCAAACAAGGATTAGTTCGACACTAATGACGGCCATAAAAGAAGTAGAAAAACAATAGCATATTTTTCTGAACTACAAATTCTAAACACAAAGTAAACAAACGAATTCCTAAATCCGGTGGCAATAAAACTGCGTTTTACAGCCTGCAGGTGTGCGCATTTCTGTGTCAGTATGTAACAATATTATGATTTATGAAGTAACAAAGGATGTTAGAATAGAGGAGTGTGGAAGGAAAAGATATTGACCTCAAATAATTGGTAGAAAGTGGAAGACAAGAGAGAGGTATTCCAGTTTATTTCAACAACTCAACCTCGTCTATCGCGAAGGCATCTGACAATAAATAATAATACGTCTCTCACGTTGCTGATATGCTATTGTAAGTTTTCAATAAATAACAATCACGTCGATACCAATGTTTCAATCAATGATAACTCTCGTGCCTACAATTGGGACGAATCGAAACAATTTGATCGATTATTCAAATGTCCTTAACCTTTCAATCATGGCAAGACTCCAATTGTAATGGTTGAATAACAACTAAGAACTATTAGATACAAGAAATGATATATTATCTAACTAAGTCTTTGCTAAATATATACTTATAAATAGTAGGTTCTTTTAGTTTGTCTTTTGTCAGATCAGCGACACTATTTGAATATCTACGATTTAATGATTTTATCTATTGTAGAATGCAATGACAGCTAAAACTTAAGATGTTATCTCGGTCTTTGGCACTTCTTATCGTTATTAGGAAAATTCCTTATTAGGAAAAAGATTTCTGTGTTGCAGTTATTATATTATGAGGTAATATTTAAGCAGTATTCTAAAAATTTTGGGCAAATGTATGACAATCCACGCATAGATAAGGGTAGTAAAGCGACAAACATTCGCTATTTTTATCAATCAACTACAGACCTCATAAAAGAATTTATTTAAAAATACCCCGCATTTCGAAAACGACTCGACCGATATTTTCAATTCAATTTTTGAATACTACCGCAAATTGTTTTTGAACTTAAGCGCTTTTTTATTGTCAGAAATGTCCAAGCCGCATAGAGAAAATATTGGGCTTGTTTCTCATATCCTCTATAGAAACCTTTCTAGTTCGTGGACTCTGTCTGGCCACGCATTTGCTCGATTTTTTGTAAATACATATTATGTAAGGAATGAAAAGTTTTTCAGTCAAATGATAAATAGAGCCGCATGTTTTCATAAATACCCACTCAAACATGAACCATAACAATCATAAAATATTCTACTAATTACTATTGTTATGTTTCTCGATAGATACTAGGAATCGAACAGTATATGCACTCTGACAGAATCCAGAGATTCTTCTCGGATTTATGAAATACGATATCTTGTTATCGGTTTTGTAAAATCGATACATCATTTTGAACTCTAAGCAGCCGGTAATTAGAGTTTCGAATCAACAACGTCAGCAGTAAATATGTTATATAGGTACCTATAGTAAGTTTACCTCCAGAACTGAATTGCAGTCATTGGCATTCGATGACTCAGAGCATGAGTCAAGATTCAAGTAACCACCTAATGAGTTACGAAAAATGTAAACTTTTAAATTATGACACGTTTCGATCGCTAATATCCGTAATATGTAAGTGTGCAATGTACATAACATTTATTAGGGTGCCGTTGTCATTTTGGCAAAAATGGAACACGTTTGAAATCAAATCGTTATGTTCTTCCCTTCGTCTACTTTGTATATTTCTATGTTCATATATATAGTCCATGTTCGCCAAAGCGCACATAAATGATCTTGCTGCTTTATGGTGGAAAACATCTTTGTTACTGAGTACATTGCGCGAAAGCAGCAACAGCATCCTGAAGGACATAGACAATAAATCTGACTGCCCACTGATTTGGTACATTGTTAAGAGGACAAAATCAGTGTTAATCATCAAATACTAGTTATATATAAGGAAAAAGATCTATTATTATTTTTTGTGTTTATTTGTGTGTATGTATTGGACTGTGTAGTCTTTTATTAATTATCATACATGTATGTTTCTTAAGACCACGGACCATAAAAATGGGCCGAACTTGGTGGGCTTGCGTGGGGCCATGGGAAGGTCAGCACGTAGAGGCCCCTTGACATGACACGTAAATGCGGCGTGACACTGACCGACGAGTAACCCCTGTGTACACCACATAAAAATGTATACAAGGATGAGCCTCGGTGAGTGTAAGACTTGCAAGAAATGAGAACAAAAGGTACCGGCTATTGGGATGAACTACTAGTGGAACTAGGGATCTGGGACTATGGGGACTATGATGTCTACCCGTCGCAATGTTTTTTTTATGCAGGAGTTCAGCAGACAGGCAGACGGCCCACTTCATGGAAAGCGGTTACCATCGCCTATGGACATTTGCAACACCAAAGGTGCTACAAATGCGCTGCTGCTCTCTTAAAGGAGACTGGAACCTGGTCACTAATGCCGGAACACAACACAAGGTTGTTATGGCGGCATACTCTAGATCAGGGGTGGTCGCCATCCAGTCGAGCAAATACCCTACCACCTGGCTGTGGGTTGTTCAGTCGCCTCTTACGGCAGGCCGCCAGGCCGCAGAAAATTTTATTCTTTTTCCGTTCCTGCACGGATAAAAATGAAAAAATGTTCGGGGAACATGGAAAGAATGGGCAGGCCACTCCCAGCATGGGCCCCAATGGGTTCACCTGAGTCTTAGCTCTAGTGAATCTCCACTCCGTACCGGCTAGCTAAGGCAAGCACGGGGGCGGGGCCTTGTCTTCCCCCCCTGGAGTTGGGTACGAGGGTACGAGGTGTCGCTACTCACCAAAAGCTTCGCCACAAAGCCTCCCTGCGGGTAAAATTATTATTATATTTCGCAGTCGTTTTGTCGAAAATTATTCTGTCTAAGTATGCATTTTATAGTAGCAATAATTACGAAATCTATCCCCGTTGCACAATCCTGTAGAGAAATCGCGAAAAAAGAACCTATATTTCACACTATTTCCACCTTACGCCAGAAAAGTTGCGTGGGAAGTAGACAGCGCGTGTACGTAAACACAACTTATTTGATTATTTTATATTCGCGCTGCCGACTTCCCTCGCTACTTTACTGCTTGCTGCCGTGAAAGTATGCATAATTGTAAACGAATTTCAAAGAACGAACGAACGAGGGGAAACATGTTTCCCCGTATACACAGGTCGTATGTTTATTGTTTAGACAGATCCAAAAAAATCATAACTCTGTTCACTAATGACTTTGTTTACGTCAAGGTGGTGAAACTGATAAGCTCCCAAAAGCGTAAATATTGTGTGTATTATCTTTATATATATCTATGTATTATCTCTATAACTTATGGACTATGAAGTGGAAAATTAAAGAAATATGTGAACTCTAAACATAATTTGGACAACAATATATTTTTGAGATATGGGTCCTATTTTCGATAAAAAAAAATATATTTTTCCCTTGCCAATAGTTGCCATAATTATGACGAAAACAGTGTATAAATTGTCACCTCTAAACACTGTATACTTCGTGGACTGGCACACACTGGCCCGATTTGTATAATAAGCATGAAATGTAAATGACCTTTATTGTTTATTGTAAGGGAATGTGCTAAATGAGATAATCGATTGTGTAACGTAATATGCATCAGGCGCTAATTGTGTTAGTTCTGTTTGACATTCTTGTGTTACACTTGTATGTTGAGCCTATTATTACACGCTGCTTCATTTCTGTCTTTCAATTCGATGAATCAACCAAAGTGATTCATTTATAAACGTAATACCGTTTTGTCCTTTTAGTTCCATAGCCTTCCAACCAAATTGATTCAATTTGGTTGATACGTCTAATATCAGCATTACTGTAAATCTTTGTTCCAAGATTAATTAATGTGCGGTAATGTCATGTAAAATTATTTAAGCTTGTACGTTTGCTTATGTGTACATAAGAGGATCTTTGAAAGTTGCACCCCTGACTGAAAAATTGAGAGGAAGAAGATTAAGTTGGTATGGCCATATATTGAGGAGGGATGAAAGTCACGTGACAAAAAGAATGTTAAACTTCAAGATAGATGGGTACAAATGTAAAGGTAGACCAAAAAAAGATGGATGGATTGTGAGAAGGATGATATGATGATATGTGGTGTGACAGAAGATGTATGTCAGAGTAGAGGAGTGTGGAAGGAAAAGACATATTTTGCCGACCCCAAATATTTGGGATATGGTGAAAGAAAAGAGAGTTTGCTTCCTCCTTCGCGGCCCTGGAAGGGAGCAGATTTTCATAAAATTTGGACATAAAGTATATTGTTTCCGCAAGGGGATAGTTTTTTTTTTACTTCGAAACGTAAGTAGGGTTTAATTACTGTTTAAACAATAATGTTAGTATCCCACTTTGGACCACGGATCTACATACGTGCAACATATTATATATTTTGATGTATTTGTTTACTTTGTATCAGGAAGGAAGGAAGGAAGGAACTAATACTAAAGCGATTTTGAAACTTTTTTTATTTTTTATTGCAGGAGTTCAGCAGACAGGCAGACGGTCCACTTGATGGAAAGCGGTTACCATCGTCTATGGACATTTGCAACACCAAAGGTGCTACAAATGCGTTCCTGCTCTCTTAAGGGATACTGGAACCTGGTCACTAATGCCGGAACACAACACAAGGTTGTTATGGCGGCATACTCTAGACCAGGGGTGGTCGCCATCCAGTCGAGCAAATACCCTATCTTTTAATTTTATTTAACTTAGACTATTTATCTTATTAAATATTTGCTAGTTCTAACAGATCCTTGTGGTTCTTATGTAATGGTCTGGCCACAAATTTGGAGAGTGACGAAGGACGCGGCGGCTTATGGCATGTTTCACCCATCTTAATACTTTTGTTTTTGTTGCCCGTAGCGTTGCTATTAATCACCGATAGACGCTTAAATTTTATTTATTGCTATACACGATTGCTATAGGTATTTTCCCTGGTTTAAAAGCTATCAAGGACAGTAACCATTTCGTTTTATTTGTTCTATTCGTAAAGAAGTACCATATAGCTGTAACACAGATGTTTGGTACTATGAGATCGTAATAGGTTACATCGTCCATATGCTCCTCCAATAATAGGCCCTCTGAATTTGCACCTGCGTCCGTCCATCCGTCCCGTTCGCACGTGCCCATCCTCGTACTACGCTCTCGACATCTGCTCGTGCTCATAAAACATTTGGTCCCAATCTCAAATGTTTGGAAACTGCAATGCAACATGGCCTAGATTTTGATACCTCCCTTTTATTGATTAGGATAATAATATACTGTAGGCCTGTGTAAAATTTAAATTGATGGCACAATCTGCGGAGTCACGCTCGCGGACCGCGTTCGTGATACCGAAGTAAGAAAGAGAGTTGGTCTGAAAGAGAGTGTCGGGGTGAAGGTAAGAAAAGGAATGCTCCGGTGGTTCGGGCATTTGGAAAGAATGCATGATGAAAGAATGACTAAACAGATATACAATGCAAAAGTGGATGGATGCAGAAGTCGTGGAAGGCCACGACACACCTTCCATGATCAAATTGATCGTATACTAGCAGAAGGTGATGTCAGGAGCCTTAAAAACAGACGAGCGTGCATGACAAGAGTTATGAATGTCAAAGAAGCAAGTGAGGTGTGTAATAATAAGCCTAAATGGCGCTCTGTTGTTCGTGCCTAGCTCGCAAGGGAACTGGCGTAAAGTTATGTATGTATGTATGTATGTATTTTTACTTTTCCTTTCATATTAGAGTATATACTATGGAATTCTGACATAGATTGCGGACTATTCATATAGCAAAAATATAAATTCCCCTGCATAAAAAGTAAGATATGCAACATAACATGTGATGGAATTACAGGTATTAATATTTCATCACGGTGCCAACAATTTTACATTAAACAATTTTAAATTCTCATATTTTAAACTGGAATTACAAAGATCTATGAATTAAAGATTTTCTATTCACATGGTGATCTCATCAATCGTCAATCTTGACAATGCAAAGGACCGGTTGTCCGCGGGGTGAGGTGCGGGGCGGAAAGGGGACTCCGCTGCAGGGCTTCGCGCGATTCATGCCGCACGCGGTGCGACTCCACCGGCCCACAGTACGACAGTTGGCCGCGCAACGGGCGGCGCGCGCGCCACAATCACGAATCCGTCAAACATTCCTCAAACTCAACGTCTAATTAAAATAAACATTTGTCTTGTGGACATTAAGAAACTATCCAAATGCGAAGGTTATTTAGCAACTAGTGAATCTCATAATCTTTAAGCGCTACGGTCCAAAGAACAATGCTGTGGGAAAAAATAACGTTCAGCTGGCATCGTCAGTCGTTCCCAGCTACCTACCCGACAACACTCCCCCCGCGAACCGGGTGCCGGGTTCAATGCGCCTCTCTGCGTTTATTCATCGTATGTGGGAAAAGTTGACCCCCGTTTTAAAAAAATAATTGTTAACAAATTCACACGATCCGTGTCAGAGTTACTGCCGGCTTTAAGATTGTCGCGAAAGTGCCATATTAATTAAAAACAAGTTTTCACTGTGATTGTTTAATGTTTAATTGACCGTTTACAGTATTCGAAGTGTTTGATGAGGCACTAGAGAGGGGCACAATAGCAAATTAAATTTATAAAGAGCCTCGTGCGTTACCTTTCAAGGTTGCAATATTCCGCAGTCCTAAACTGCCTATTTGCTGTGAGCTTTGTCATGTTTGTCGAGTTTCAATTTCGTCGAAATAATTATCTTAAATGTGTAGTGTTATTTATCAAAATAGGACATTACTTACACGTATCAGACGGGGTTACGTTTTAGTGAATGAAGTTTTCAAATAGTCGTTAAATCATACCCGAGCAAGGTGGGAGGAAACGTTGACCGGTAACATGAATAATGTTGACGTAATGAAGTGGCGGAATTACGAGTGAAGTGATTAGGTGCGGTGTTTAGTGAAATACAAAAAGGATTCTAATTCCGAAGATGGGGAACCAGGGATCTTCGCCACACGAGCCCTTGGATAGGGTTCAAGCTGCACAGAACGCTGACCTCAAAATGGTACATGTTTCAATGGCTCGTTTTGAAATTAATATTCAATGTTTAACACCTGCTTTAAAATTGTCACTAGTGGCTATACTTGTTTGAATAATATACATGGTCCTTATACTAGGTATGCACGTTGTTTAAGCATGCATGGCAAGAGGTGTTGTATTGTCTGTGTTCTCCGTATTGTCATCAGTAGGCTTCGCGATATCTCATTGTTGTATTCAACATAATTCGTATCCCTTCAATCTGGGTGAAGTTTACCTGAGTTATGAATTAGTAGCGTAGACTAAAATATAAATAGAAATGGAGTTTAACTACATATCGAGGAATTAAGACCATTTTCCGGTACGCGAGACATTCTAAGCCGTCCGATATTCTCACAGTTTACATAGACGAAATAAATTTAACATTAATCGATAATAAATTCCAGGCCAGACACAAGTCGGTTACGTCTCTGGTGTTGCAAACGTCCATAGGCGACGGCAACCACTTTCCATCAAATGGGCCAACAAACCTGTCTGCTATACTCCAGCAATAAATACATACATACATATCTTCACGCCAGTTCCCTTGCGGGGTAGGCACGAACAACAGAGCGCCATTTAGGCTTATTCTTACACACCTCACTTGCTTCTTTGACATTCATAACTCTTGTCATGCACGCTCGTCTGTTCTTAAGGCTCCTGACATCACCTTCTGTTAGTACACGATCAATTTGATCATGGAAGGTGTCGAAGCAATAAATACAAATTATAATAATACGTATGTTGCACTGTTGAACTGCCATACACCGTATATACGATGCATGGGAACCAGCACCATTAAATTAATGTAGATATTGTAACAAAATATCAAGTGTTAGAAGAAATTTTGTATTTTGGTCTGGTAACCCTTGTAAAAACTATCAGACTGCTGAAGCACTTGGTTCAAAATCCTACAATGTTCTATAATTAATCAAAAGTAGCAATTAGGGCTACGACTTATTTATGCGTTACTGGAGCACAATGTACGGCATGTGACGGCGTAAGATCGTTTAATTTCGAAATGGAAACCACAAAAAGCTCTGCCACACCTCGTAATTAATATACAGAGTTGTGATAATTTATAGGCAAACACACCTACGTCTGATTCCAATGACGTGTATTCGAATCTAGCCCGGAGAACATGCAACGCTTATTGGCAATTTTTCTGACCTTATGTATATGTATATTGTACCACTAGCGGCCCGGCGCGGTTTCACCCGCGTTCTGTCCCGCTCCCGTGGTATATAGTGTCATGTTATATAGCCTATGATACTCCCTCTTAACGTAGCTTTCGAACAGTAAAAGAAATTTTAAAATCGGTCTAGTAGATCCAGAGATTACCCCCTACAAAACCTCATAAACTTTACCTCTTTATAATATTAGTATACATAACCACATGCTGATAATAAGGGAAAAAATTGCGATGAAACCTACGAAGCAAGATTACTGATGTGTGAAGCCTGTCAATATGATTTGCACAAGCTTGGTAGTTATAACGTCTGTCGTTCTAAAACTTGGGAAGGCTCAAACCCAGTAGCGGGAAGCGTATACGCTAATATTTTAATAAACTATTCAGAAGGATTTACACAATAATTATGACCTTATGATTTTAACAATGCGTCGACCTTTAAACAGTAATTATAAACCGTGATTTACTGAGGACAACCTTGTTTCATAAAATAATAGAGGTTCGCTTAATAATTTTGTGTAATAAGTAAATAAGGTTTTGAACTTTTTGCATAGATCTTTTGCATATTTTGGCAAAAATTTATAGTATCGGCATCTTCATCCGTTTGTGTTTTTGGCGTGGGTCTAGTTCCTCTAACACATCGGTACTCAACCTGCGCGAGACCATTGTGGGTGCGCAGTCTGTTAAAAAAAATAAGACCTATATAATATAAAAATCAAACGTATAAATAAACTAGTAATTAATAGTAGATTATGATACAAGTATGCTAAGTTGGACATTACAGTCGAGGCGGGATTCTAGCCCGAGCGGTCAGGGGAGGGTCTGTTTGAGCCGAGAGTGTAATGATCAATGCACACGCGTACCGTACGAGGTTTTTCAACACTTTCGGGAAAAAAACATGTGTCTTACTAAAATGTTTAATTACCTATTGAATTTTGAAAATGATTGGACATTTTTTTTGTTTTCCATACTATGAAATTATCATAACTCTTAGATATTTTTCTTTTGATTTCGGTGGCAACAAGCTATCAGCATTATTTTATGCCTCACTGAGTATTTTCGAATGTGTTAATTCTATATGTATATCTTCTTCATTACTCGAACTCGACATTTTTTTAAATAATCACACCACCAGAGCTGCTATAAATCAAATATTTTTTGTACAAAATGGCACAGAGATTTGGTTTTACGCATTTCTTTCCTTGGTTGTACTGAAACTCGCCACAAATCACTAATAACCAGAAAATTCACGCGCGGGCGACAGATAACGGTGGCGAAGGCACAACTGTTAAACAGCCTTATATGTCAATTAGGTGACAAAAATAAATAATTTGATAAAACTGCGTGTTTATGCATTGCGTTTTATGTGCCACAATTAATCACGTTATTAAATAAAACTAATATTTTATTTTGTACATGAAAACTCTTGATTGAAGTTAAAAAATAACTATAATGAAAAGGCACTAGTATGTAATGTAAAGTAAAAAGCACGCATGTGTTATAGGGCTATTTACGGTCATAAAAACAGTGCAATGAGCGCCACTTTACGAGCAAGTGTGTTGTAAAATATTATTTATTATAATTCCGTACTGAAGTGGTCGCAAGACTTTTTATTTAACTTTTTGTTTTTTTGTGGGTCGCGACGTGAAAATCGTTGGGAAACAATGCCCTAGCACATACTTTGTTATTTATGTATCTTATTCCACTTGTTCTACTTTCTATAGATACTGCGACGTTAAGAACCACTTTATAAGTGGATAGCGACCATTATCAAAAATATTCCATTTAATTCAGAAAGCAATATTAAAATAGAAATACTCAAGGTGTAGACGTAGAGGAATATCTAAGGTTCACAGCTAACAGACTGTATTATTCGAGTTATAAACTATTGAATGTTTTCCTCCTTAGATATAAGTACAATATAGACTAGGATCAGATCTGATCTTTGGAAAAGAAACCTCGAACTATTCAAATTTATTGCGTCATGCATGAATTGACTATCTGATAAAAAGTATCTTTAAAATCTCGACGATAGAAAAAATTGGTGCGTCATTTACTTTTTTAGATATCAGCTTTTGAAATGTTTGTTCCTCTATTGTTCAATATTTTGACGGAATATATTGACAATTATTTGACGGCCTCTGTGGTTGAGCGGGCTAAGCCTTTGCCGGCGTACCTCACTGCAACGCAGAGGTTCCGGGTTCGATTCCTGGTATAGTAAATTTCGGAAACGTATTTTCTCCGTTATTTACTATGGTCTGGGTGTCTGGGATCGGCCCCAGAGTAGTCCGTTGTATATTACCCATAACACAAGCGTAACTTGCTTAATTTGGGGATATACAATGTGTGTGTTTGTCTGCAAAAAAAAAAAATCGAGTCATTTAGTTTTTCTACTTTTTTATCTATCTTTAACTAATCGCCGGCTCCTATACTTACTAATCGTTCATTTGCCTTACTAACGGTTAAAATTTGATATAAGCTCCATATAACTAATGCCAAATTTCTACCAATGGTAAGGCAAATGAATGAATATTAACATATAGGAACTGGCCAAAAATCGTCATGTATATCGGTCCGTCTTTTTGTGTATCTGCCTTACTTATACACATTGTACCAGCAAGGTCAGATTCAAAACCAAAGATTTTAGAAGAGTCCCATGGAACAGTAAACTTATTGTTTCCATCAGCCAAAAATGGACCAAGTACTACGTGTCAGCCATTAATAGAAAGTTCCGTATTGGTAACGAACTTCCCCTATTTTTCGCATTTGGTTACAAAACCCTAAAAATATTGTAATCGAAATACAAGTTTTCTTAATGGATCTTGTTTTCGTTGAAAAGATCGTTGAGCTATCTACCTCGAAATGTTTCTCAGTCATTTAGACAAATAGTTCTAGAGATAGGGGAGGGACACTTTACGACTTTGGAACCAAATATCTCTTTACTTGTTTACAAAAATTCACTTCGATTAATAATGTATGATTTTACATGTGTGGTGCTGATTTTTATTCTTTTAACGATTTCATTACATCATTGAGTAGTGGCATATAGAAACTGAGAAATTGCAACCATATAAAAATAATACTTGTGACATTAGTCCGACAAAACGATCATCATAAATGTTCAATCGTTGCGTGATTGATAAAACTTATAATATTAACTAGCTTTTACCCGTGACTTCGTCCGCGTGGAATAGTTAAAAAAAACCCTCACGATTTTAAAACATTCTTCATTGGTGCTCCGCTCCTGGTCTTAGCGTGATGATATATAGCCTAATTGTTTTTTAATGTATACATTGTTTTATTGTATGATGATTCCGACAATATCAATACTTAATTAGATGCATAAGTTGTATAATAAGCTGTTTAAGTATCCCACGGGAACTCTTTAATTTTTCGGGATCAAAAGTATCCTATGTATTGACCAGGGATATAAGCTATCACCATACAATATTTCATTTTAATCGGTCCAGTCGTTAAGGAGATTAGCCCGTACAAACAGAGAAAGGAAAAATTTGAAAAAAAAAATTAAATTAGTTCTATTTCACTTCTTACATCGCCCTGACTCGGTTTTTAGCATATTTTTTTTTCATTGTACAGAAATTCGACCTCTATAGTTTTATTATATGTATAGATTATAAGATGCGTGTACAGCAGTAATGATCAAACTTTTAAAAAAATATGTTTACTAAGTGGATCCCCAATAAATAACAATAACAGATTTAACATCATTATTTGAGTACTTCTGTGATTTTTGAGAAAACATGTTAGTATGAGTTTAATATTTGTACTCCGATTATGTGGAATCATGTAATTCCGGCAAAATATTTTGTGTTTATTAATTAAATACACATTATCTTTAGTTCTTGGACTGGCATCAATCAAGATGTGATAATTACTCGTCAGTGAAAATCTGTATTATAAAAGTGTAGCCGTTTGTTTCTTACATTTGTTGTGTTTGTCTGTTTGTTCGGGGTTCAC
Source organism: Dendrolimus kikuchii (assembly GCA_019925095.2). Taxonomy (NCBI): domain Eukaryota; kingdom Metazoa; phylum Arthropoda; class Insecta; order Lepidoptera; family Lasiocampidae; genus Dendrolimus; species Dendrolimus kikuchii. Next base: position 5,256,559 of record CM034401.1, read on the forward strand.
ATAAAAAGTACTAGGCCGATTTTGATGCGGTTTTCGCTGATCGACAGTAAATTTCCATAATTAAAATCTGCGGAATTTTCTTGGGAGTGATTGAAAGAGGCCAGGTCAAAAATAAAATGATTTTGATGTGAAATTGTCACTGATAGATAAAATCTTTAGTGAAACAATAGGAAATATACATGTTTTTTTATCATATTTTTAAATCATTGTTTACATCGTTTTATATACTGTTTTGAGTAGCAAGACTCGAATTAAAATGCCGTTGGAATTATAGAGTTTATTAGAACTATACAAACACGTATAACAGCGGTACAAATATAACCGAACAAAACAAATCCAAACGTAATGCAGAAGGTCGTAATTCAATAAAACGCGCAAAGTCCGTCAATATTAGATTCTCGTTATGTACACACGTCTCGCCTTGATCGTGGTTCTCGCTCGACTGCCCCCTCCCTCAATCAGGCCATCGTTTTATACTGCACAAATGCAACGTGCCCGTATCGTAGTCGACTTAATTGTGGCTAATGACTCGGCCGCAAACGGCCATAAAAGAGTACAATAAAACAACGGGCTGTTTTCTAGAAACGTATGCCAATCAATAAGTAAACAAAAGAAGACGATCATAAAAGAATTACAATTTGTTTAAATGCCGACAGGTAATAAAATGTGTTTTGTTTCAGATATGCAGGTGGATTTTGTTTTTGTTGGGACCTGAGTTGTAACAATACTGTTGGGAATGTCCAAAATTTTTAAAAATATTTACAATGTCAAATAAATTTGAGCTATTTAAATGCCATGATTTTCGCGGGCTTTTGTTGATATCATAGTTCATTCTCAGGGCGCGTTGCTCTTGTGACTCCCAACGCTCAAAATGCTCCTTCAGCTGTTCCATATACCAATCACGGTCGTTATGGTCGCCGCGAATAAAACAATATTATTAATTGAATAAAAAAATAACCTTAGACATGTAATTCTACAGCAAAAAAGAGATTATATAAAATAAATTGACTCGTATTTGAATTACATGCATATTCCCTATTGTAGTTGTGTATTCCCTTAGTAACATTACTTATCCCGACTTTTTACGGGAATTTCCGGGATTCATGTATTTTCATACTAAAAAAATCCATCACCCTGCTGAAAATATCTTTTGATTTTATATTTAGCAATATAACTATAATCTTTGTTACCTGTCTAACGTGGACAAAGTCGCGGGCAAATGTTAGTACTTATACTAAATATAAAATCACTTAGACGTAATCTCTGTTAATTATGAATAGATATATGTGGACAGACATACTACAATTCGTAGTAGCTTAAAGGCTAGCTCACGCATCCCAAACTTCAGTGTGCGGTTTTGAGTCCTGGCCGGAACGCATTCACCACTTAGATAGTTTTTCGACGTATTGTTCATATTGTACAATTACCACGTGCTAACAACGGTGACGGAAAACATCGTGATGAAACCTGCACATCGAAATTACCGACGTGTCAAACCTGCCAAGCTGCCTTGGACAAGCGTGGCGGATATACTGTCTATTCCCCTATATTAGGAGTCCCGAGCCTAGTAGTGGGACATTTATGGACAGTTATTATATTATATACTAAGATATACCCGCGACTTCTTGCACACTTGACTTGAAATTCCCGGACACAAAGTACCGCATCATTTAAAAAAGAATGTCAGCTATCGTTTTAGGGAAAATTCTGTCGGAATAAGTTAATTTTTATGCACCCGAACAACTACAAACCGCTCCTTGGAAACTCACGGGATAAAAAATATGACTCATTTTATTATAAAATTTGCTATGGATCAATGAAAAAATCACATTGACATTAAATTTTTCTTAAATCTGGCCTATTTAAATTATTCCCAGAATTCACGCGGGATTCCCAGGATAAAAAGTAACGCAGATCTTAAGTCTAAGAATTAGCTGTCGATCAGCGAAAACCGCATCGAAATCAGCCCAGTAGTTTTGACGTGAATCCCGAACAAAGTCAAAACGACAAACAGACAAGAAATCTAAAAAAAATTGCATCGTCTTTTCCAACGTTTATATTGTCTGTTCCAGTTGTTTTTTTTAATAGCTTAAATGTACAGACATGGCATGTTTAGAATTTTATAATATTAGAGATCGATGAGGACAAAACATACAAAAACTTAATGTAAGGAACAAACAAATGAATCACTGAGACCACATAATAAAAAGTACTTATTTAATTATTTAAGTGCTTTGCCTATATAGGTGAAAATATACCAATAAATAAAATTGAAGTGGCTGTCTTTGATTTCAATTAAATGCCAAAATTCAAATGAAAATTACTATTTACACGATGTGTAAGGGAGTCCACGCTAATCGGCACGGATTCCGCAAATACAGGCCAAATAAAGCGTTAAGCCTACGTAACAAGGGCGGCAGTGGTATCGTTCTCACCGACTGGATACGGCGCAAGGAGCCAGTAAGATCGATATCAACGACGCCTTTATTACATAGACGTAAAGCTCTTTTTGGATGGTATTTGCCGAAATTGTGCCGACGACGATGGGTACTCACTCTAGTCATAAAACGCCGTTGTTAAATTTTTTATATGGCAATCTATATAAAAGTATGTCTCGAATAGGCTCTGAAACATTCAATAGATTTCAATGTAGAGATTGTATAAGAATTTTGTTTAAATTTTTTATGTAGTGATTTAGATGAAATCTTGCAAAGTTCGGAAGTTTTGATTATGAATGTTTGTCTCGCGCAAACCAAGTCGTGGGTACAGCTAGTTATGAATAATTATTATAATGATTGTGCATTTATAAGATACAAGGTCCTTGTGTTTGGCGTCATATCATCGTAATTTGATGACACACCATGCAAAACAGTTCATTGTTCTTATATAGAGCTTCTAAGAATAAGTCGTCGTATTGATTTGAATGGCTAGTATGTCGCCTATGCCAATGCTTTATATTAAGAGTAAATAGTTAAAAACACGGTTCTGCAGTATACTTAATTTAAACGGAGAAACAGACAATTTTTATATTCTATGCACCTATGTCATGGAAGAAGATTACTAGATAATGATATAATCGCCTAGGAGACACCCTGCAATTACAGTTGGGACCCCAGTCCCTTCTCATTTTTTGAGAAAATCTCGATGAAACCTATCCGTTAACGTCTTATTATTTAAAACATATTTTGAAACTTAAATTAGTCATGAATTGAAAGTCCTATTTCGCACTTTTCAATTTCTTAAGTTACATACATACATGTTACATACAATCAGGGCTGGGCAAAATACATAGTTTCCTTTAATTGAAATACAAATTACAAAATACTGTCTCGCATGTATTTAAAATACGAAATACAAAATACTTTTAACTCGGGTATTTAAAATATAAAATACAAAATACAGCATTTCAACTATATTTATTTAAAATACAAATTACAAAATACAAAATACCGTCAGGTGTTAGGTTATGTAAATAAAATATTCACAAAAATCAAATAATAATCATTATTAGGCCCTTGCCTATGAAATTGCCGTTTTTTCTGAAATAAGTTAACCTAATTTTATTTTTTTTATTCTAATCTCCACGGCCTTGAAGATAAGGACATTTCCATCTTGTAGGTACGCGTAGATTTTGGTGGTTCCACCCGGATCTATGCGTGCTTATATCGGTCCCATGGCAGAGAATGCACAAGGACTGAAACAGCTCGCTTTTTTTGAACACTTTCATGAGGTGACCGACAAAGTTTTTGGGCAGTATCCTTTAGCAGAGGTAGTCATACTCGAGAATTTTAATGCTCATCACGCTGAGTGGTTGGGTTCCCCGAGAACTGATCTGCCAAAGACTACTGCCTACGATTTTGCTCTCGCCCCTGGATTCACTCAGGTGATTAGGAAGTTTACCCGAATACCGGATAGAGTGGATCATGAGCCTTCTTTGCTGGATCTTCTGCTGACCACACACCCGGAGAATTACCAAATCTCCATCAGTCCTCCACTGGGAACCTCTAATCATTATCTGGTATCTTCGGTGGAGCCCCTTCCTATTCCCGATCGGACTCGTCTCGCTGGAGGACGGAAGGTGTGGCGATACAGGTCAGCAGATTGGGATGGACTCCGTGAATTCTATGCATCCTTCCCATGGAGGCAGTTATGTTTCTCGTCGGAAGATTCTGATCCGAGCACAGACTTGATCGCCGATGTAGTACTGCAGGGAATAGAATGTTGAATTCCAAACTCAACTGTACCTTTTGGTGGTACGACTAAACCACCATGGTTCGATAAGTCCAGCAGTGAGGCTGTAAAGCTAAAGCAACAGGCTTATCGAGCCTGGACTGCAGTGCGGGCTCGTCAGGATCCAAGTTCCTCTGACCTGAAAAAGAGACACAATGCCGCCCCCAGGTCCCTTAAAAAAACAGCTCGCGAGAGCAAAATTCGCTCACATCGACAGAATTGGTGAGCGCCTCTCTAGCTACTCTTCTGGGACTAGAGCTTTTTGGGGCTCGCCAAAGCAGTCGAAGGAAACTTTTGTCGGACGTCTCTTCCACCTCTGCGCACAGTGGACGACCGTCTGGTACACGCCGCCAAAGATAAAGTCAATCTTCTGGGTGAAATCTTTGCGGCCAATTCAACTCTTGAGACATAGGAGAAACTCCACCTACAATCCCTAAGTGTGAGTCTAGAATGTCGGAGGTGCGCTTTACTCAAAAACAGTCTGATGTGTTCTCCTCTCCCTCGACGTCAAAAAGTCTTCTGGCCCTGATGGCATTCCTGCCATTGTGCTGCAGACGTGTTTAGCTGAGCTGTCCCCAGCCAGTCCTTGCCCGACTTTTCACTCTCTCTTACCACAAGGGTTGTGTCCTCGCTTCGTGGAAGATTGCCCATGTGCACCTTGTCCCCAAAAAAGGGGACGTAACAGACACGTCGAATAGGCCTATAGCAATAACCTTTTTGCTCTCAATGGTGATGGAGCGTATTATCAACGCGCTGCTTCTGTGTTACCTCGAAGATTCCCAGCTGCTAAACGATCGGCAATACGGCTTCCGCCACGGTCGCTCAGCTCGGGATCTCTTGGTTTACCTAACCCACCAGTGGGCTGAAGCCATTGAGAGCAAAGGGGAAGCACTGGCAGTTAGTCTAGAATTCTAGATATTGCTAAGGCCTTTGATCGGGTCTGGCACAGGGCTCTTCTATCGGAGCGGCCATCGCATGGGATACCCGAAGGGCTTTGCACCTGGCTGTCCAGCTTTTTTGATGAGCTCAGCATTCAAGTCGTTATCGACGGTTGTTGCTCAAGTATCAAGCCCATCAACGCTGGTATGCCCCAGGGTTATGTGCTATCGCCAACGTTGTTCATCTTACATATCAATGATATGTTGTCTATTCGCAACATTCATTCCAATACGGATAACAGCACAGGCGATGCGCAGTACTCTGGTTGTGCAAACGTCCCTCGATCACTTGTGGAGGAAAGTTGGGTTAGACTTGTATCTGAAGTAGAGTATTCCTTAGAGAGAGTTTCTGAATGGGGAAGACAAAACCTTGCCCATTTCAACCCCAAGAAGACATAAGTCTACGTATTCTCTGAGAAAAAAACTCCATTCGAGCAATCGCTTCAGTTCCAAGGAACTCCCCTTACCACCTCCAAGAGTATTGGAATCCTCAGTGTTGACATCGCGATAGATGTTCAGGGGCCATCTTGAAGGCAAGCCAAAAGTTGCCTCTAAGAAACTAGGAATGTTAAACCGGTCCAAGCACTACTTCACACCGCGGCAATGCTTTGTGCTTTATAAAATCCAGGTGAGCCCGCATATAAAGTACTGCTCACACTTTTGGGCTGGAGCATCTGGCTACCAACTCGATCCTCTAGACTGTATTCAACGTCGAGCCGTTCGCGTTGTTGATGATCCCATACTCACAGACGGTCTAGATACGCTTGGCCTTATGAAAGACTTCGCTTCTCTCTGCGTATTCTACTGACTGTATAACGGGGAGTATTCGGAAGAACTGTATAGAATGGTGTATTTGTCCTCTTTCTACCATCGAACCGCTCGCCATGTGTTGGGATTTCACCCCCACTTCCTTAAGCCGTTTCGCTCACGTACGCCACGGTTCTGTAGAACCTTTTTCTTGCATACCGTGGGGATTTGGAATGAGCTCCCAGCCGAGGTTTTTCCACAGCGCTACGATATGGAGTTTTTCAAAAAGGATGTCATAAATTTTCTTCGAGGCCGGAAACGTTTTGATGTAATCTCTGGTGTTGCAAATGTCCATAAGCGACAGTAACCGCTTTCCATCAGGTGCGCCGTCAGCCTGTCTGCTGTACTCCAGCTATAAAAAAAGGTCGAAATTTCCAGAATGAAAGCGGGAAAACCAATAACAAGTGGTGCGTTCATTGTAGTGTTCGCTCATAAAGGTCGTTGATGTTGCTTGTCGCTCCTGCCGCGTTGCTGCCACGACGGTACTCTTATTCCATAATTATTCGAATTTTTAACTATCCATAATGACGAAAAAGATTCAAATGGGATGAAAACATAACGCTTATCAATAAATAAATGACTAATTTTTAAAAAAAGAATTTTTTTATTTTATTTTTTTATTGCAGGAGTTCAGCAGACAGGCAGACGGCCCACTCGATGGAAAGCGGTTACCATCGCCTATGGACATTTGCAATACCAAAGGTGCTACAAATGCGCTGCTGCTCTCTTAAGGGAGACTGGAACCTGGTCACTAATGCCGGAACACAACTCAAGGTTGTTCTGGCGACATACTTTAGACCAGGGGTGGTAGCCATCCAGTCGGCAAATGCCCTACCACCTGGCAACACATTCATGTTTTCAAAGTAAAATTAATTTGAAATTATATATCTTAGCCAAACAGAAATATTTATTTTACATGGCCAGTACTGCAGAACGTACCTAATATTTAGCGGTCACCATTTTGCTTATGAAAGCTCTCAAGCGCTATTTTCTGAAGAACACACCCATCAATAAGGTAGCTAAATGTATTTTGTGAAATGTATTTTGCAACCATAAGTATTTGAAATACTAATTACAAAATACCTCAGCGTCAGGTATTTGAAATACTAATTACAAATTACATTTTGAAGAAGTAATTGAAATACAAATACAAAATACGTATTTGTATTTCAATTACGTATTTCAATTACAAGTATTTCAAATACTGCCCAACCCTGCATACAATACATGAAATTACAAAGGAGCTAGTTAGGACTCGATGGTTTAAGTTTTTATTGAGATTTTCTATAGATTTTTTTTAACAAAACAATGCCGACTTTAAACTGAAAAGCAAAAAATAGATATTGTCTACAACACCTTGAAGTCGATGCATTTTATTTTTGTTTTTTTGTGTTTTACTTGGCTTGACTTCAAGGTGTTGTAAATATTATTATATTATATTGAGTTTCTTCGATACATCGGATGAATATTGCAATGTATTAGATATCCAAATGTATAAATTTTAGGGATGTGCGAAACCTTTATTTTTTCAAGTGGATTAATCCCTGTTGTTGCAAACGTCTATAGACGACGGTAACCACTTTAAATCAGGTGGGCCGTCTGCCGGTTTACCTACTTCAGGCAATAAAAAAAAGTCAAATCACAATGTTACGTAAGTGGAATTACAAATCGGTTTATCCAAAGTGAGTCGACTATGAATTGGAAAAGGTAGTTCGGACGCAGATTGCTGCTTAAAATTCGGTTACCGTTCTCAGTTCAATATGATAAGGCACATTTGTACCTTACACATATTTTCCTAAGCGAAATCTTTAGACTAGGTACTGATTTGAGTAGATTACATACAAAGTCCTTTAATAATTCGTTTTATATTATAACAAAACACTCTTTTTCTATTTCTTGTTTTTATCGGAAGCAATTGGAAGCAACGCAATATGTTTTCCGTCTAAAGTGTTTTATTTTGGCTTAAATCATTTGTCTCACCACATATCATCGGAACCTACTGGTAGTCGCAGTAGTTATTCGTCACAATGGTAAGCAAAAGGACAGTCCATAACCTTGTCTGATGTATTAAGTCTTCGGTATAGCTTGGCTAAATTGTAGGCCTTCGAATGACCCCGTTCAATGGAGTTTTTGTGACAACTCGAAAGACCACATTTGACTACACAATTCACATTTATCACAAAAATACATAATTATTACTCAAAAACTGTCAATATCCTACAACTATTGTTCGATTTGAAGTAATATACGTTTATAAAATAAAACGATAAACCACAAATCCTCACGAAAGAGAATCGTTTCATACCTAGAATGGTGCGTGGCTATTGAAATAAAAACAAAACACCCAAAATTCAATATAAAAGATGGTTGTCAAGTACCACCTGTTTGGGATCCGATCATCAAAACTATTAAGACCCAAACCAAGCAAAAACCAACTGCCAGACCTCAAGACACTGAGCTCTTTCTGCGTGCACCGGAACACAAACCAACTTGATTGATAATTTCTTTTTGTTTTTCCTCCCACCCATTTTAATATTATATAAAATTATAAGAGTTAGGCATGTTTGCTGATGAGTTTCTTGTGCCGTTTCTTCTCTTCAAGCTACATGTTGTGAAGCGGTGGTAAATTCGACTAGGCTCCCATAGAGTAAATAAGAACCATAAACAAAAATTTAAACTAAATAAATAAAATGAACGAGTTGGCGGTAGCCTTAATAAAACTACTGAAAAGTGGCCGAAACGTTGGAATAATAAAAATCAAACAAATTACGGCGTTAAAACCCCTAAAACGTAGTTTTATAAGGAGTTTATAGCTCTAATAGGAGCTACACATTCTTGCGACAAAAAATTGACAGAAATATAAGGCCTAACATTCTCGTGTCTGACGTTCTCGCGAGCATGTCGAGCGTCTCTGATACTCACGCCAACCATATTTTACATATTAGTGCTCATAAACAACAATGTCGTTTCAGAAGTCATCGGTACGCAGCTCACTGAGGAGAGCGCGTGCAGGCGCTGCGCTGTCGCCGCCGCGCGCCGGCATGGAGCGCCTGCGCCGCTCGTTCCGGGAGTCCTTCCGGAGGCGCAAAGGCTCGCCGCCGGAGTCCGCGCGCCCGCACCAGTGGCACGCGGACGAGGCGGCCGTGCGCGCCGGAACCTGCACGTTTCCGGTCAAGTACCTCGGCTGCGTCGAGGTCTTCGAGTCCAGGGGCATGCAGGTCTGCGAGGAGGCGCTCAAAGTGCTCAGGGTAAGCTCATAATTATTTTTATTTAGTTAATTTTTTTCAAGCTGACATTTCCATATTTAGTATATTTCGCTGCGACACCGAATTCTTAAGGATTTACTTATGTCGCAGGAGGCTTTTAATCCAAAGAATAATAATTACTACCACCATAGTAATCTTATTCTATACTTATATCATTGTATTATTTTATTTTGATACCAACTATTCACACCGCTTCGCTCGTGTAAGTTAGCTAAAAAAATAATTTTCTTAGAAACAGATTATCCTATGTTATCGAAAGAAGTATCACCATAATTATATACAAAATGATATAATAGGAGTCTCATTCGACTTCGCTTGCATAACAACAGAGTTCTTAATCTACAAAAACTATTTTATATTTTTGGAGATAGGAAGTCTCTTATTCTATGTTCATCTCTAAAACCGAAAGATTATGTATATCAAATTTGGTGATCATCGACTCCTCTACGGCTTTGAAGAGAGAAAAAATGAAAATATAAAACAAATATCATGAGTTTTTTTTATTTTCAGTGTCTATGGATCTTTATTTATTTAAGATTCAATTAAATTTTATTGCTTTGATCTTTAGACACGGGTCGTTTCAAGTTGATAGCACTCTTGTGTAGATCACCTTGAAGATACCGGCTTGTACACACACATACTAGACTTTGATATTTTGGAAATTATGATAAAAACGAATGGAAACTTGTAGCTTATATCTATTTATTATAAACTGACTAATATAGTTAGGATATATAGGTAGTTAGAAACCACATTAATGTTCACCATAACAGGTAAAAGCTTATAAATAAAGTCTTATCGCATCACCTGAACGCATCATTATTCGTAACCACATTTTTTTAACTCGGATCATTTTTGTCCACAATATCGCTGATTGTAATTCTCATAACATGTTAGTTATCAAGAAGGCACTTTAAAAACCTACTTGCGGCCAATGACGCGCTCGGGAGGTTTACTCTTTACGGAGTACCCATATTAATCGGCACGGATACGACAAATACAAGCCAACGGCGCATATCGGGCTCGTGAGAATCTATCACTGACGCCTTTATGTCGTAGAGATAAAGCTCTTTTTGGCTTGTTTTTACCGAATTCGTGCCGACTAGTATGGGGAATATATATATAAAATTAATATGAATTCTAGAACTCACGTCGAAGACCTGTCCGCGCTGTGCTGCATGTTAGTGGAGACGGTCTCAGAGTGGTCGAAGAGGAGACCAAAGGGCTAATAGTCGACCAAACGATAGAGAAAGTGTCGTTCTGTGCACCGGATAGGAATCACGAACGTGGCTTCAGGTTTGTATAACATGCTACCCCAAAATATTTAAAATACTAATTACCTCTTTCCTGCTACTTTTATCCTTACAAGAATGCAGAAAGCAATCCACAGCCACGTGGTAGGGTATTTGCTCGTCTGGATGGCTATCATCCCTGGTCTAGAGTACGCCGCCATAAAAACCTTGAGTTGTATTACGGCATTAGTGGTCAGATTCCAGTCCCCCTTTAGAGAGCGGCAGTATATTGATAGCACCTTTGGTGTTACAAATGTCCATAGGCGATGGTAACCGCTTTCCATCTGAATGTTATACTGCAATTTAATCACTGAAACATTTTTTATTTCACTCCTTTATTTATATAACGCCAATAATCTAAGAAAAATGATTTTGACATACATATGTACGGTAGAAAATGATTCTAATAATGTATAAAAAAAAAAGTGACACATTCTATAATGAATAACTAAAACAATATCCATATAAAAGAGTGGGCATTAAAATGCCTTATAATCACCATGCTTTTAAAATATCATATTAAAAATAATTATAATTAATGTTTAAAGAACAATTAATACACCTATTGTCTTTTTAAACGTACGATTTAAAGCTTTCAAAAGTAAGCATTTCCTAATTATGTAATTGGTTGCGTTATTAATATTTCAAATTACGTAATTAGTGTGATATTTCTATACAACTATGACTTCTTTATCTTTTTAGTTATTTTTAAAAAGAAATATTGAAATAAATGAAATAGATACTAATTCGAAAAATAAAAAGTGTAATATACCTCTTTCTCTTTTTTATGAGACTTAAAATCAGCGCTACTTTTTATCCTAGGGGTCGCGCGAGAATTTTTCTGGATATGATTTAAAATGGCCAGATTAAAAAAAAACTGATTCCAATGTGATTTTTTCACTGATCAATAGCAAATTTTATGAATAAAAATGTGTCATATTTTTTTATCCGGGAAAACCGCGGATATTTTCCTGAGGGCGGTTTTGTAGTTATTCGGGTGCATAAAAATATGCCTATTCCGACAGTTTTCACTAACACGATAGCTTACATTCTTTTTTAAATGCTGCGGTGTTTTGTGTCCGGGGTGTCCTGGGCGAAATTCAAGTCAATAAAATTGTAATAGACATAAGAGTTTCCAAAAAGGAAGGAGACAAAAAAAAATTGGTAAAGCAATGTTTCCGATAAGTTGTTGGTAAATCTATACATTTGTGATACACGAATTTTTATTAGCGGGGTAGTGGAGTGGGAGAAGGAATCATACTTACACCTATTCTACTACAACCTATGGTCCGGTGATTTTGAAATATTAATTTATAATAAACATAACCTCACTTATTATATAACTAATATTGCACTTACATCATAGGTGTAAAGTTGAACAATCCTTTCAATGTCCAAAAGAAAACCAGTAATCAACCGGAAAGAACCTAAAAACAGTGTAACTCGAACAAAAAACACAATAGAGCACATTCACATATATTCGAAGAGTAACCATGAATACCAAAGAAATATATATTTTCTATTGCAAATAACTTATGTTTTAAAGTGTGTTAGTTTAATACATAAATATAAAACAATTTAAAATATAAAAAGCTTATTCGAAGTGGTCTCCATTGGCTGCAATACAGTCCTTTAAACGTTGAGGCCAGTTATGAATAGAAGCACGCACTCTTTCCATGGGAAAATTCTTTACTGCCAATCGTATGGATTGTTTTAGGGACTCAAATTATCATGGCGTTTAGAGCAAGCCGTACTCTCTAAAACTGACCATAAATCATAATCTAGCGGATTAAGATCGGGACCAGACGACGGCCAGTCTTGAGCTCTGATGAAGTGCGAAACGTTCCGTTTCCAACCAAGACTGCGTGGACCGAGCTTTATGAACCGGCGCGGAGTCTTGCTGGAAGGACCATTCTTGGTTATTGAACATGGTGTTGTTAAGGGGCTTACCTACCTTCTCAAGAATGTTATCTTGATACACTTGTGCCGATGAATTGATAGCTTTTTCACAAAAATATGGCTCAGTCACTCCTTCATAGCTAACACCCCACCAAACCATCACTGAAGACGGATAATGCCCACGTTGCACTCTGTCGACTAATTGAGAAGCTTCCTTACAGCTTTGAGCATAAATACGGTCATTTTGTTTGTTAAAATGTTGCTCAATTGTAATAAAAATTTCATCCGTAAACAAATTTTTTCTGTGACTTTCCTTTGCGTACCGCTTCAGTAGTTGTTTCGATTTTACCACTCTATTATTTTTTAAATTGTTAGTTAAGAAATGACCAGTGCGTCTCTTATAGGCTGCAAGTCCTAAGTCATCTTTTAAATTACGCGACATGGTTCTAGGTGATATCTTCATCTCCCGAGATAAAATCTTTTGCTTTCGGACAGTATTTCTTCGAATTCTTTCCTTTACTGCTTTGACCACCTTTTTCGTACGAACACTACGTGGACGGCCAGATCTTTTTCTGTCACAGAGGAGGTCTCATTGTACCTATTAATAGCCCGGTACACAAACATTTGACTAATACCAAGCGTATGGAGAGTTTTAAAAATTGCATTTGGCTCCATACCTACTTTGTGTAATGCAATCACAGCGATTCGGTTCTCTTTATCGCCCCACTCCATTTTAATATCGCAAAATGTTGTACAATGTATTGGCGCCAAAATGAGAAAACACAATGAACAATCATATAAAAATGACAGATTCCAAATTCAAATGTAATATTTTGTTTCTTTTTAATTGTAACAGTATTTATGGCCAGACTAATTATATTCAAAATAAAGACGTAGTTATAAATCGTGTGTATAAAATAAATAGTAAATGGTTACAGTCGGTTCTGGCGGCACGGTCGCTTCGCTCGCTCGGCTCGTGCTCTTTGGTCTGAAACTAACCTAACCTAAATCCTTCTTCTAATCACTGGTCACGTCCTTTCACCACTCATTAGTAAAAAAAATTGGTGAGGTTGTTTATGTTTAGCAAAAAATAAAATTTCAAAAACTCCGGATTTTAGTGATTACAGAAAGAGTAAGTATACCTCCTCCCCTACCCACTCCGCCCACTCACTATTTAAATTCCGTGTACCGGATATGTGAGTTGCAGCTAAATTGTTTGCAGCTACATATGCCGCGACGGCACCACGCGGCGGTGGATGTGCCACGGGTTCCTGGCGTCGCGCGACAGCGGCGAGCGGCTCTCGCACGCGGTGGGCTGCGCGTTCGCCGCCTGCCTCGAGCGCAAGCAGCGCCGCGACAAGGAGTGCGCCGTCTCCATGAGCATCGACGCCGCCAGCCACGCGTTCACCAGGCAGGGCTCCTTCCGGAAATCGGGTCAGCTTCCCCTTCTTACAGACTAGATATTAATATTAACTAATGGTCGAAATTCGACCATAGTTAATTTAAATTATAAGTTTGAACATTATTAAAGTTCTGTTGTCAGAGACTACCTTCTATAATCACAGATTTCGCCAAGGCTACACTGTTAATTTGACTTTAACAATAAACAAAAGAGTATATATGCGTGTGTGTGTCAAATACATGGTAGTGTGTGTAATGTTTCTTTTATTGATTTAATGTATTTTTTATGCATAATTTAAAAAAAAAAATTAGCATTCTGCACTCCTTCTCTATATAGACTATAAGTGTGCGAAATTTCATACTCCTCCGTCCGCGCAATTTCCGTGTAAAGGGGTACAAAGTTTTGCTTCACGTATTAATATAATGATAACTAGAGTTCCGAAAACATTAGTACATAGCCCTAGTTCGTTTATTGAAAGTATTAATACTTTATCTTTTCGATCCCCAAACATTTACTTAATTTATCTCGAAAACTATCCCAATTTACTAACCGAATGACTACTGAACTAACAGAATGGCTTATTTCGCTAAAGCTGCATATTCCTGGATTTTCCCGAGAAATTATGGTTGCAGCTTTTATAGCATAAGGTCTGACCACATTCCAGTTAACAATTTTTACCATATGATACGGCAAAGTTATACCTTGTGAGCACTGTATTAAAATAGAAGATCATACTGTTCTGGAACGTGGCCAAACCCAACCAATTAGAAGGACATTCTTGCCAGACTCGTCATTGCATAATGGAGAATAAATATTATTGTAAGCACCCTTTGAGCAAGGAGGCTGGGTTATTATTTAAGTTCACAGCTAAAATATTTAAAAATTGATCTAATTGTAGTTAAGTATTATATTATATAGAAATGTAAATTTGCCATCACCTATGAGGCGTGGAAGTCGTGGAAGGCCACGACTCACCTTCCATGATCAAATTGATCGTGTACTAGCAGAAGGTGATGTCAGGAGCCTTAAGAACAGACGAGCGTGCATGACAAGAGCTATGAATGTCAAAGAAGCAAGTGAGGTGTGTAAGAATAAGCCGGAATGGCGCTCTGTTGTTCGTGCCTACCCCGCAAGGGAACTGGCGTGAAGTTATGTACGTATGTATGTATGTACCTATGAGGCTGATGACATCACCAGTGACGAAGTCTCGATAAAAAATATACAACGGACCACTCTCGAGCCGTCCCAGACTATAAAAATGACTAAATGCAATTTGTTGCTTTTTGTTTTACTTGGCACCGACTTCAAGTTGTTGTAGAGAAGATTTATTTTTGCTTTTTAGTTGTACTTGAGTGGCATTAGAAAAGTAAAATACATTTATGAAACAAGTTGCACATGCCTATAATATTCGAGGGTTCCTCTCAATTTCCTTGGAATCCCCACTCATCAAATCCTGACTTCGTGACAAGTAGGAGTATATTATACTCTTTATAATATTTAAAAAAAAATTGAAAATGAGTCCACAATCGACGGAGAAATCGCGTTACAAACATCCAAAAATAAATTTGTCGAATTAAGAACCTCCTTTTTAAAATCGGTTAAAAATACACGTGTCGTCTCCCTGTCTTTTCTTCTTTATGTATTATTATTAAAGTTCTTATTCTAATTTGCCTTTGTATGTCGCTGAATGGCCCTAGCGGAAGATAGCGATGGTTCACAACCAGCCATCTGCTGAGCTAGAGTCAATTTAGAACTCCATCTTTATGGTTTTTTTATTATTGTTATTTAGTATTCTTTTATTGTATGTATACTCTGATTTTTAATTACTTAGACTAAAATGACAGCTGCTATCGATCTTTTTTTTATGTCATAGTATGGCTATGGTTCATTCATAAGTAATAATGCTATATAACCAACAACTCAGTGGTGAGTTGAATCAACGACTCGCACAACTCGCTTATGAATGCGCCATACTACAACACTAAGATCTAAGTTTGCAACATAAAAAAAGGTTGATTGCAGCTGTCATTTTAGTCCAAGTAATTGAAAATCAGAGTCTAGTTCTAAGTAAATGCTTTTTCTTTCTTTATTTTTTTACCTTTTGGCCCAAGCGAACGAGATTGCCTGAGAAATAAATAATAGTACCTTACTCAGGTACTATTATTTATTTCTGCAACTAATATACAAAAAAGTTTACCTATACCTAATTTCGGAGGCTGTCTTATGCTATTTTAGATAATGCTGGAGCTTATATTAATTACTATTACTGCATGTGGGGAAACAAATAGAAGTTGGATAGTTGGTTCATAAATAATCTCACTTTAGACATAGACAACACTTTATTGTTCACCAAAACAAAAATTACAAAAAAATGCACAACAAGACAATAGTTACTTGGTAAAACAAAAGGCGGCCTTATCGCTAAAAACGATCTCTTCCAGGCAACCCGACTCCAAAGAAATTCTGTAATTATTAATTGTTCATGTTTGGATTCTTTTTTTATTTTTTATTGCTGAAGCACAGCAGACAGGCTGACGGCCCAACTGTGATGAAAAGTGGTTATCGTCGCCTATGGACATTAGCAATAGTAGAAATACTGCCAGCCTTGAAGGAGAAACTGGAACCTGGCCACTGATGCCGGAACGCAACTCGAAGTGGTTATGGCGGCATACTCTAGACTAGGGGTGGTCGCCATCAAGTCGGGCAAATGCCCTAGCCCCTGCACCTTTACTGATTAGATTTGTAATAATTTGAATTGCTTTCCGTTTCAGGTGTGATGAGCCGGCGCGTGTCGGAGGCGGATAGCGTGTCGGTGGGCGGCGGCGCAGCGCCGCCGGCGCCGCCGCCGCCGCCCGCGCCGCGCCCCACCCCGCACAACCCGTTCGCGGTGGAGCGGCCGCACGCCGCGCCGCACCTGCTCGAGCGGCAGGGCTCCTTCAGGGGGTTCGCACATCTCAACAACAGGTTACTATTCCCTTTCCAAGCAATTATTGTAATTTTGACAGCTCGATGACAGGTCGACTGTTAAAGACCTAATGCGTTACCAACTCGATTTGTTATAAAAATCGACTTCATTTATATATACGTTTTAATCAATATAATCCCTATTAATATTATAAATGCGAAAGTAACTCTGTCTGTCTGTCTAGTCATTTTGATAATTTATGTAGTTTTCATAAACATAGAGTACGAAAGTTTGTATGAGACCAATCTGTCATCTGTGGACATCAATCAGTATGTAAATAGTATGTTCTGTGTAATAAATATATTTTAGTCCAGGGCAACATTTCGGTGTTTCCACTGCGCAAAATTTCTCAATTTTATAGATATAATAATTCATCGTCTATAAAAAAGGCGGTAGCAACTCGTTTTGTCTGTTGGTTAAGTTTTCACGACAAACTACTAAAAATGCTAGATCGGTTTTGCTGTAATTTTGTTTAAATGTAGTTTTAATACTGAACTTGGACATAAATACTTTTCATGCCGGGAGATGGGATAGTTTGCGATATAAAATGAAGTAAATCTTTTGAGGACAAATAGCATGAATCTAAAAATTTAATACAATGTAACCTGTACTACTAACACCTGCTTTTAAAACAAAGACACACTCAAGTTTGACCCGCGCTGCGGGGTAAATTCTAATACTTGTTATAGTAGAGATTATGTATACTTTATAAAAGAAAAGGATTAATGGCCGGTTTCTATATCTTACTATTCATTCACATGCCCTACCATCGGTTGAATTTTGACATTACAAATATAGAGCATAAGCTCCATTTGACATAGGTCATATTTGAACACATAGTAAGGCAAATCAATGTGCGGTAAGATATATACGAACCGGGCCTAAAAGAAGTTTCCTTTCTAGTTTTGATTTTAAAAATTGTTCTAAATAATAAAGCATGGAAACCATCTTTGGCATCACTGCGTCCCTTGTATATTTCAATATTGCTTCGGTGATGTCCGCCTTGATAGTGTCGTGTCGCTTGCAGTTCGCCGTTCAAGCGGCAGATGTCGCTGCGCATCAGCGACCTGCCGTCGAACATGGAGCGCACGCGCGCCGGCCTCGGCTCGCCGCCGTGCGCCTCGCCGCCCGCGCCCGCCCCGGCGCCGCCCGCCTCCCCGCCGCCCACGCCGCAGCCGCACCAACACGACGCAGAGGTAGGTTCAACCACCTACAAAAATTCACTTACGAAGTACCGGTACACACGTGGTCATAATGTTCAACCACCTACAAAAATTCACTTACGAAGTACCGGTACACACGTGGACATAATGTTCAACCACCTACAAAAATTCACTTACGAAGTACCGGTACACACGTGGACATAATGTTCTACGGACATTTTTCATTTCATATACATTTCTACATGTAAAAATCAATTCTTATGATAAAAATAATTATGTACAAAGCTTTCTCACTATCAAATTTATTTTGTACGAAATATTCGTAATTTTATTTTTAAGATTTTGTTGTAAGTAAAGTCTATATCTTCTATTCTATTAGATTTTCAAAAATGTGGTAATACGAGCGAGATAACAAACTCTATTAAGGTAACTCCTCAACTGTTTTTCGAAGGTTCTGTTAAAGGCAAGAAACGGATAAAATCGTCATACACATTAGTCCATCTGTCTGTCTATGTATCTCACTGGCAATTTTACAAAAACTGCTATCTATTGGGTAAACTAAACAATTGTTGGCACCCTGTTATTTTATTCAAGAAGTTTTTTTATTGCAGAAGATCAGCAGACAAGGCAAACGGCCCACTTGATGGAAAGTGGTTACCATTGCCTGACATTTGCAACAGTAAAGTTGCTACAAATGCGCTGCTGCTCTCTTAAGGGAAACTGGAACCTGGTCACCAATGCCGGAACACAACTCAAGGTTGTTATGGCGACATACTTTAGACCAGGGGTGATAGTCATCCAGTCGGGCAAATGCCCTACCACCTGGCTGTGTGGGATGTTAAGTCGCCTCTTACGACAGGCCGCCCGGCTGCAGGAAATTGTATTCTTTCTCCGTTCCTGCACGGATGAATTTCAGGTTTTAACATTCTTTTTTTTATTTTGTAACTATATAATAATAATATTATTGTATGGCGACGAAATAAACACTATTATAATTTCTAATATGTAGAATTAATTGACAGGGTACCAAAAAATAGTATAATTTGACATATACAGATGAAATTTGACAGCAAGATTATATAAAATATAAGATATGGTTACACAATAGTATGATATTATCTTGAAAAAATTAGGAGTAGTCATCATATTTTTTTTAAATGGAAATTTATGTATGAGCTATGGAGTGACATCAATACAAATAGTGATTATTTTTAAATATTATAATTATACCAATTATTTTCAGGAGACCGCTCTAACACCGGATCCGGTGGCGGCGATGTGCCAACAACTGTCACTAGGGCTCCGCGCGCTGGCCGAAGAGCCCGTGGTCTCCGCCGTGGCCCCTGTAGCCCCCGTGGCCCCAGTACAGGGCGTGCCGGCCTCGTCGCTCCCCCACCCGGACGCGTGGCTGGGGCGGGTGGCGCGGGCCCCCACCCTGGGGATGCAGGGGCGATCCGCAACAGTCGGAGGCCCAGTCCCACCCCTGCGGTCAACCAACCCGTTCCTCCCCTCCGCTCTGGACCGCTTCCCCCGCGCCCTCGAAGGAGCAGCAGACCGGTAGGCTAATTGCAAATTACATACAGCACCATTAAATCTCTTTACAAAAAAACTAAGGTTGACTCTCTAAAGATCCAATGACATCCACCCCCCCCCCCCCCCCCTAATGAGTCAGACCGCCTAGTGCGTGGCCTGCCTACATGATTCGAAATAAAATTCTCAAAGTTTAATATCATGGCTGCCATGATGTATCTGTGTTAAACATAATCACGTGTATTCCTATTGTAATAAAACGTTTCAAATAATAGGCTGGTTCTAATACTACTGCAAACTGCAAAATAGTTTTACGTACGACCAAAATTATTGTGTCTGACTGGTTTGCAATCTATGAACAGACCTAATAAGATTGATAATAGTCTTTGACGTGAGATTAAATAAAGTACTTAAAATGTTACTTAAAAGTCAACTAATTGTTACTTAACTACAGTCAAAATTAATGCCAAAACATTGGAATTGACCACATATTTAAGTTCAACACTTAAATACTATAAGCGACCAATAATTCTGCTTAATTTATATATAACGGAATATTATCTACGCAAAATTAAATATATTAAATTATATTACTTCAGATCCGCCATAAGATGGTAAAATCGATTTTGCTCATTTATTGGCAAAAGGGATCGACTATAAATTGTCTAATATAAAAAAAAGTTCGTTTTGAATCTACTAATTGAAAGATAATAATATAATTGACTATGTTCACATATAATCTGGAAATGTTTTAAGTGTTTAAAATTCATATAACTACTATAAAAAGTTCCTTTATGCTATAATCGTATACAATGGTTGTAATATTTAAGCCAAGAATTGAATCTTTGAGCATCTGAACAAATTATGAACTGAAAAATAACTAAGATCGATCTTCTAGAACTGCATTTAGTCTTGAACCAAGGGCCCCAGTTCCGCTATTACAATATCGTTTGACGGCCTCTGTGGTGGAGTGGGCTAAGCCTTTGCCGGCCTACCTCACTGCAACGCAGAGGTTCCGGATTCGATTCCTGGTATAGTAAATTTCGGAAACGTATTTTCTCCATTATTTACTATGGTCTGGGTGTTTGGGATCGGCCCCAGAGTAGTCCATTGTATATTACCCATAACTCAAGCGTAACTTGCTTATTTTGGGAATATATAATATGTGTGTTTGTCTGCCGATTATTTATATATTTATTTATTTATCGTTAGAATGGTCTTCCATTGGCGTCATAATAGTGCTTTTCATACAAGAGGAACCATTATGACGCCAGTGGTCGATTTTAAACATAATCAGAATCGGGGCCCAGATCGTTAGCATAGATATGTTTAAAAACAAACCGTTTCGAAATTATATGTAATTTTTTTGCCTTAATCTATTTATTTATTTATCTTTGTTTGTTAATGACACAGTACAATAAATTAAGATCTTATATAACAAACATCATTTCATTACCCATTCATTGGGCATACAAATATTTGAATTTAATTTAAATAATTGTTTTTGAATTAAAATTTACAATTACTTTAGAATTAAATTACATGGTCATGTCCGTTTTATACAATAATAGTTAATAAATTGATATATAATATTGACAAATTGTCATAAAAAATCAATCAATAACTGAGTTGGAGAATAATAATATTATATCCAAACATTATATGTCAATCAAAAACTTGACATCGGTTGTTTTGAGCGCTACGTGTTCGAAAATTACGACGTCATTAGTTACTTTTTCGCGGCGGCTATAACAACCGCGGTCACTATGTGGAACGGCTGAAGAAGAATTTTGAGCGTTTTGAGCTACAAGAGGAACGCGCCCCTAAATGGACTTCGCTATCTCGCTCGCGCATTACCACTTAACATTAAAATTATGAATGTATCACAGAAATTTGATTATTTGATTTCATATACATGATGTCTATATATACAAATTATTTTTTACTAAACCTTTTTTATGTATGAAACCTTGTCTGAATCAAAATATATTTTTTTGTGAAACATTCGTAATTTCATTGTTCAGATTCCCGGAATACAGATTTGTCGTAGGTAAATTCTGCCAATTTATATTTTCAAAAATGTGGCAATGCGTGAGCGAGATAGCGAATACCATTTTTTTGTAACGGTTTGTTTTTGATGTTGCAAAGTGTCGATCTCCGACTGAACGTTGTTCTAAAATTCGAGTCTTAGAAGGAAATAGGACATGAATGTTGTTGTTATTTTTGGACTGTGTTTTGAACGCTGTTTTCTGCTTTACATATAAAATATCTAACTGTATAATAATTTAAGTATGTAAAGATGATATTTTTTTGACATACATATTGTAACGTGGGTTCGGTTAGTTTTCCTAACCAGTTGTAGCCAATAAACGAATGATAAAAATGTATCCTACCTATATAATACATATTTTATGAAATCCAGAATTGCATTGCTGTGTTTAGAATATTATTTTGATTTGCATAAAAATCTTTCAAAATAGTCTAGACTATGTAGTAGCTCTATGTTCTATATATATATATCCCTACCTCGTTGTACGCAGAGGCTCCGGGTTCGATTCCTGGTGTGGTAAATTACGGAGACGAATTTTATCCGTTATTTACTATGGTCTGGGTGTCTAGGACGTCTAGGCGTAACTTGCTGAATTTGGGTTAACAAACACACATATACAATATATGTATTTGTCAGCTGATTTAATTTAATTTATTTCTGTGAGAGCGTAATATCACACCGATCGAGTCGGGGCGCGGTCATAAGAGCTGTAGTCAAAATAATGATTCCAGCATTATGAAAATGCTGGTTAACTGCCATGGTGACACTAAAGTAAGCTGAATTCGGGCCCTGGAATTCAGTCGATGCAATCCCAGCAATGTAACTCTGGCTTTAGGAACATCGTTGACGTATAAAAGAAATTATGCTTGATGTATATTTATAAATATAATAAACCTATATAAATTGTACTTAACTGTCACTGTGCTTTTGCACTGCACGCGTTTAGCAAAACTATTGTAGTGTGTGCTCGTGTTCACATATTCGTCCATGCAAAATTAATTAGTTTTTCGAGAGCACTTTTTAATCAATCAATGTCTATTAATGGATAAACAATGCAGTATTTTAATATTAATCAATTTATAACGTAAAAACATTTGACATTTATAAATTCGCGCCAAACTTCATAACCGCTAGTTATTAGACGGCGGCGACATAGATTATGTTTAATATAAAATCATTTATTGCGCAACTATCTATAGCTAATCTACAGGGGGCATAAAGTTAGGTGCGAATTGTAATAAGGTCTTGAATTTCTATTTTGTACATAACTGTAAATTTGTAGTTTCTCTTTTTTACTTTTAAATCCCCATTCCTCCAGATCTATTATTATTATTAAATGCCTTTTGTATTTTTTTACGAAAAATAATTTTAGATTTCCGTGTTTGTAATATAGTTTAAAAATTTGTAAGTACTTAAATTGTTTAGTGAATTAATTTGTGTTATTTGATATTGTTGTTTTAGCTTTTTATTGTTCAAGTTAATTATTAAAAAAGCTTGCTTCGCCAGGTTAAACGAGATTTACTTTCATAACGTTCCACAAATAAAACACATAGCACTAATTCAGATTAGAAGAAGTGAAATATTTTTTTAATTCGTATACACCGCGCCATAATTGATGAGTTCTGTTGTTGAGGTTGCGCAGTAACTATTCAGTTACTTCAATTCTATGAAACACAGTACGTTACATAGCAACCGGTTGTTATTTGGACCCAGTTGTGCTAAAATGACCAAATTGATTTCAAGAAAATGATCTTTAAAAATTGATTTGTAATATAACTCAAGTAAATATTGTTATTACCACTTTTTCTAATTGAAAATAATGTACTCGGTGCGTTTTGATAACAATAAATTCGGCAAGATATTAGACATAAAGTACATAACTCTATCTTATCACATTCTACTATAGGCGACGGTAACCACTGGCCGCCTATATAAAGCAATTGCTTATTGTTATTGAAATGATACTAAACTTGATCAGTTTAAGGTTATTTTTGTGTGAGTTGGCTCATTTTGACATAACTAGGTTCAATTGAGAACTTTACATACAGTTTGGCACAGGTTACTATGATATAATTGTATTTTTGTAGTACAAACACTTCCGTAATAGGGCTAGAGCAGACATATCCATATAAGTAGTGCCAAGAAAGTACGAATTTTAATATTTCCCCAGAAAAGCAGGCAAATATTACACACTATACATAGATAATGTATTATATTTACATTTTTGTAATTGTTACATTGTAATATTTGCACCCTGTAGTAATTGTTGTGATGATATCGGTGTTCCGTAATATATTAAGTGCACGAATTTAAAAGTTAGCAAATTATGTCACTTTAAATTATTCTCTTCTAATTTCTCTCTCTATGAAAGAAAAATTAAACAGACATTCCAAAATATTCAATGTAATGAACTGAAGGCCATATTCTAGAACTACGTCTGATCATTACCATTTAAATTAGTCTTATCATGGTATTTTAATAACAATTTTTCAAAATTATAACTGTTTTAAAATGGATTGTAAACTGTGTTATGTTATACTCAATCATTTATAGCAAATCTGTTATTACTGATGTTTCTTGATGTCAAGGCAAGGCATATATATGACTTAGTTCTAGAATACGTCTTTAGAATGCATATCATTAGCTAGCCTTTGCAATTGTACTTAAATCATGCAGAAACTTAAAAATTATTTTATAATATACTTTATTTCGAAGTGTAATCTGTACATAAGATTATTTGGTAATGGGTTGATACAGATTATGTAAATTTAACGTTCTTATATATGTTGTAATTATTTTGATTATTTCATTATTAAAATATGTTGTGAATAAAGTTGGGTAAAACGTACGCGCAAAAGTTAAAAGCCTCTTCGAGTGAAGTTAGTTCCATTTGTTTACGCAGGTCCAATCAATGTTAACGTTGATTACACCTGACGATGTGTTGTGCGAAAGAGAGGGCTTGCTAGTCCGGATAGCGGCCGAACGAGAGCGCAACACTTTACCCTGTCAGCTGTCTGTAAACCTTATAGTGTTCTGTGTAATGGATGTGTTCGAACTTCAAGAACGCATTTAAGTTTTGCTCGTACTCTACGTAAAGCAATGTTTACCAGTATAGATTTCACATATGAGTATCTTTTGGTATAAATTTATATATCTTCCTAAAACAGAGTTTATATATTTTTATTATGTTGGCTTACAATACAGAGTACCGTGTTGTATGCGTAAAAACATCCTAATGCAATAGACACTTTACTAAGCGAATGACATACATGGCCTTCCCCTATGAGATTAAAAATACTATTCCTTTAAACAAGTAGGCGCGAAATTTAAATGTGCCATCGAGAGTTAATTTCTTGAGTTTGCGCAGGTCCAGTCAGGTGTTAGCCCTCGTTTGTATTATGCTCAATGGAACGACACGACAGTAAACATGGAACTGGGCAACGTGAACATTCCATAATAAAACTACGTTTTAACGGTTTTAAGCGCGGTAATTTTATTTGATTTTGGTTTTTCCGACGTTTCGGCCACTTTTAATAATTACTTTTATTTTTCCTTCCACCCATTTTAATATTATATAAAATTATTAGAGCTAGGCATGTTTGCTGAAGAGTTTCTTGTGCCGCTTCTTCTCTTCAAGCCATAACATGTTGCGGAGCGGTAGTAAATTAGATTAGGCTCCCATAGAGTAAATAATAACCATAAACAAAATTAAAAATTAAATAATTAAAATTAATAAGTTGGCGATAGGCTAAATAAAACTTTAACAATACTCGTTGACACTTGACATCTTTGTCTTCCGTGATCACGGCCACTGAAAAGTGGCCGAAACGTCGGAAAAACCAAAATCAAATAAAATTACCGCGCTTAAAACCTTTAAAACGTAGTTTTATTATGTATACAAGTCGCGAAAAAGAAAAATTAAGAAAATATTATGCGAACATTCCATGTTACGATATAATTACATTGGATACTCTCGCTGCCCATCCGTTATTTGACACACTAACAGTATGATGTGCTCGCCAGGTGGTAGGGTATTTGCTCGAATGGATGGCGACCACCCCTGGTCTAGAGTATGCAGCCATAACAACCTTGAGTTGTGTTCCGGCATTAGCGACCAGGTTCCAGTCTCCTTTAAGAGAGCAGCAGCGCATTTGTAGCACCTCTGGTGTTGCAAATGTCCATAGGCGACGGTAACCGCTTTCCATCAAGTGGGCCGTCTGCCTGTCAGCTGAACTCATGCAATAAAAATAAAAAAAAAGTAAAAGAATACAAGGCTTCGGCGTTGACAAAAAGTATCTCATTTGATTTGATAATGTTGTGTACGAATTTGAAGGGCACATTTAAGTTTTGCTCTTACTATAATAATAATAATATTGCCAAATACATTTTTATACCTAATGGATGAACTATTATGCAAAACGTATCGCTGTTGTGACGTGTCTATTAATGAGTGTTTGTCAAATATAAAGTCGTACACTTCCTGTTCTGTATTTAATATTAGATAAAAAGATGATTCCACCAATTTTATCTCTTCTGTCCATGCTCCACCTGGGATAGTTTTCGTGCGTGTGGCGAAATGCGTTTTGTTTAGAGCGTTAAAAATAATGCCGTTAATGATTAGCTACATTAATTTATTTAAATACGTTAGATGTAAATTTTTCACATCGCTAATAATTAATAACAATGTCGCATCACAATGAACGCATTAAACCCCTTGGCCACAGCTGCATTACACTAACATTATTCCAGATGAAGCAGGAACATCCAAATAAAAACTATTTTTAATATGCACAAGTTTCTTATAAAGAGTACACGATAGTTGTTAATTGGTAGTCTATATAATATTTTCATGTGCTTTAAAAGTTTGTATACTGTACAAGTGGTACTTATATTTAACGTGAAAATAATGTTGTTTCTGAATTAGTTGTTGGGTGTTATTTGTATGATATATCAGTGATTTATCTTTATCTAAAGCATGTAAATATCATCGCATATTGTGTAGATATATTAGTTAAAATTCAAATATTATGAAGAATAATAAATATGTTTAGTTGAAATAGTTTGTTTTCTTCGCCAAACTCTATGATCGATCCTATACGCTACATTACCTTTGGCGCGGACTGCCGTAATTGGGTGAGGTTTGCATTTCGGAATGTATTTACACCAGATCGATTAGCTAAGGGGCTGTAACGTTTCACGTTCTTCGGTGTGTACGAAAATTGACAAGCAGTGGATACTTACATCAAAATCTCAGATTTATCGGAATTTAAATTCGTTATGATCCGGAAAATGCGTATGTCATTATAGGTTACAGAGACAAACCTTAGTAAATAAATACAGTTCAGAAAACAATAAAACAAACATTTTGCTGCATCATTTTTATTCATTTATATTATTACATGAATACATTAGTCAACGGCATAAACTTCATCGCCTACGTACTACCTAAACAACATACAATATTGTCTGTAAATTATCTATACAATTTCAGGATGCGCGGTTATTAAACATCGATATAATCTAATTGATTAGTTTCTAACAAGAATTTAGGACCATATAAGAAGCCATACTTTGATATGTCACATGATAATATATACATCTACATTTGAAGACTGAAAATCTAGGTATGTATGTATGTTAATCAAATATTCACACTTGTACATTCATGATATTTAACGTAGCTAACAAAATGGCAAATACCCAGGTAGTTAATAAGATGAAACTCTAAAGATAATAAATTGTTAGGAAAAATTAACAATAACATGAGTGTATAACAATGGCAGGTCTTTCCTCTATAAGACGATTGAGAAATTGAGGAAAGCTGTTGTATATAGTATTGTTATTATATCGTGACTAACAAAGTAATAATAAATACATTGTTATGGTTTTAAATGCGATTTTAATATAATTTTTCATTTTAATTCAAAGTTGAATTGACTTCAGTAACCAAGCTACTGCTACGTAGTAACGGTCTTATTCATATTGAGTTAGAGTAAATTTAAAGACTTCTTTATGGTTCTTAAAGAAGCCTTCAAACTTACACTAACTCTATATTCTATATGAATAAGACTGTAAATATTTAGTTAATTAAACATTTTAATTTGGTTTGGCTTCGACGTGATAAAACTGTTTATAAAAGCTGATAACTATATATATATATATATATATATATATATATATATATAAAAAGCATTTATATACACAATATAAAAATAAGTATATATGTACATATATAAGTTATTGTTGTGGACCTGTTGTGGACCTGGGGATATACTCGTATATTATTTTCATAGAATTAAAATTTTATTGTAATTCGATTCAATGTGACATATCAAATGACTTCAAGTCTCCAGTTCAAAGCAAGTTATTTTATATATCCATTATAAAGAGATCTTATGTTATAGGTTTATAAATATAGAAAACTGCCTTGCATGACTAGGAATTAATTTTGCGAAATATTTACTTTTCATTTTATTAGTCGCCACTTTCCGGCATGCAGCTAAAACACAGGTAAAAATAATTGTTTAAAAATAAAGCATTGATGATTTTTCTCCAAATATGTAATATGTTGCTAAGTCAGATATTTTGAAATGGTATTTAATCGATTAGAACATTTTTACCTGACGATTTAAACAAATTTGTCTAACATCAACATATTATAGACAATAACAGCTTACTGATTAAACTA
Organism: Dendrolimus kikuchii; assembly: GCA_019925095.2. Classification (NCBI taxonomy): domain Eukaryota; kingdom Metazoa; phylum Arthropoda; class Insecta; order Lepidoptera; family Lasiocampidae; genus Dendrolimus; species Dendrolimus kikuchii. The sequence continues at coordinate 5,284,789 of CM034401.1, forward strand.
ATATAAACGTTTATTTGAACTAAATATGGAAGCTTTGGTTTTATGAAAATAGTAAAAACACACTAATCAGGAATGTTATCAAATGCATTCGAATTAAATATTTGTTACACATAATTTCATAACTTTGAAATATTTTATTTAACTGCAAGCTTTGTTTTCGATACACTTGTATCAATTAAAAAGCACCTAAGAATGACGATTTTTCACGTGTCGTTTGTTAAACTTATATTTATTTAATATAACCTAACCTTCGTTAGTCTTACCATCAGGAACGTCTTGACCGTATTGGGTGCCGGGTGGGAAAATAAGATGCCCCCCCCCCTTTTTTCTTTTTAATTTTCAAAACTAGCAAATTACGCGTGGTAGGTGTGTAGATATAGGGTCGTTGGATTGCATCCCCTACGTCTTTGCGCCCGGGTGCCACGCAACTCTTGCCCCTCCGGGTAAAGACCGGCCCTGATTATCATTATTATGACACCTGTCAAAAATTGTTAATAGCAATCGGGAGCTATTGAGCAATATATCATCAATATCCCCTGAAGTGTCCTATGCACCAATGGTGTTCACAATTAAAATATTTTTATCCGTGCAGGAACGGAGACAGAATACAATTTCCTGCGGCCTGGCGGCCTGTCGTAAGAGGCGACTAAACAACCCACAGCCAGGTGGTAGGGTATTTGCTCGACTGGATGGCGACCACCCCTGGTCTAGTGTATGCCGCCATAACAACCTTGTGTTGTGTTCCGGCATTAGTGACCAGGTTCCAGTCTCCTTTAAGAGAACAGCAGCGCATTTGTAGCACCTTTGGTGTTGCAAATGTCCATAGGCGATGGTAACCGCTTTCCATCAAGTGGGCCGTCTGCCTGTCTGCTGAACTCCTGCAATAAAAAAAAATAAAAAAAAAAATACATACATACATACATACATAACTTCACGCTAGTTCCCTTGCGGGGTAGGCACGAACAACAGAGTGCCATTTAGGCTTATTCTTATACACCTCACTTGCCTCTTTGACATTCATAACTCTTGTCATGCAAGCTCGTCTGTTCTTAAGGCTCCTGACATCACCTTCTGCTAGTACACGATCAATTTGATCATGGAAGGTGTGTCGTGGCCTTCCACGACTTCTGCATCCATCCACTTTTGCAATTGCACAATTAAAATGACTATAATTAATAGATATAATGCATAATTCTACACTGAAAAGTATTTTATTTGAAATTATTTTATATAATTTCAGTCATTTTCCAAATAAAGTCTGGCCCGCCGGGTTTATTACTAGTACGTTAAATTCCGTCTTGTACTTGAGATTTTTTTACTTTTAGCCATGTCATAGGATATTGATGCAAACCGGCCGTTGCAAGTATTTTATTACACCTTTCAATTTGAGTGATCTATTGTTCGCAATAATCTCTTTGTTCACGCCGCCGTAAGACGTCATAAAACCTTCTTTCCTCTGTTGGTATTACATGCGAATTCTCAAAAGCCATTAAGCTGACCATTTAACGATTTCAAGAACCAGTGCGCGGCATATTGCTAGGAGGCCATGTCTAATTTACAAATGCATGAGAGTCGGTCACTCGGAAATTGCGCCAGTCGTGTTCTGACTGCGAACGAGGCGTTACTTAGTGACTTTCGGAGCGAGTATCTTATAACGACGAACTTTGCGCGATTTATGAGATAACGATTTTCTGTCCTACGGTTTGGTTTTGTGGTATTCGGCTGTCCTTGTAAGAACTGTGAAATACGTGTGTGTACTTCTAATAAACTTTGTGATAATTCTAACGGCATTTTCGAATTTACATACTCCAAATCCCGTACAAATTCGTAACAATATTTAAATAATTAAAATCTTGCTTATAAAAAATATTTTCGCAATTTATATATTAGTTGTATATATTCATTTGCGAGGGCAGAGAGATGCGCAAATGGCAGCCATCGTTGTTTGTTATATCATTAACATAATATTACTGTAATCAACGACACTGAAAAAGCGTCACATAAACACACACTAAACAAAACAGATATATGACTAGTTCTACTTAATATATTCACAAAAAGAAATAGTACAAATATAATTCATTTTACTGTAAAACATAATTTAATTATATCACAATTATAAATAAAATATTCATTATATTTGAAAGCAATGTATTCGAGTACCGTCAACTTATTTACATAAAAAAAGCTAAAAACCCAATAATAATAAGAAAAATACCTTTTTGATTTTAAGAGATCTCTAATTACAATAAAATAATATATTTTTCACTATCTATACGATTATTTTAATACTGTTTTATGTATTTTATAAACATCAATATACACAGTTTATCAATTAATTTAATGTTTAGTATAAGATGTCCATTTTATCGATGATAAGTTTACATTTTGAGTAAAAATATTTATTATTTAATTTATTTTGCATAATTTTATAACGAATGTTTATTGTTTTAATTTGCTTTGTGGAGCTAAGCCGTGGCATCACTTAGAGGTACTTGCGGAAGATCAGCGCTGGTTGTGAAACTAGCATTATGCTGAGCAAGAGCCTTTTTAGGACAACACAATTAATTGTTACGGCGGCGTCTCAGACGCCGCCAATCAAGATCTCTCCACGTCCCCGCGAGGGACGCTAGGAGACAGCTCACCCCACAGGATAGACTAGGCGTGTTGCTGGGAAGTTTCTTTCGCCGTTTCTTCTCTCCCAGCCATAACACGTTGCGAAACGGCAGTAAGATAGCGTAGGCCACCGCAAACCACCGATCCCGGCCCGCCGTGATCCTTCCCTTCGGGCTTTATATTACCCGTCGCCCGTTCTCAATTAGTATTTTGTGTCGCCCTATGGTGGGCATCATTAAATTCATTCCCCATTCATGGCAACAGTCCAGCCGAGGTAAAACTCCTTAGGGAGCTCCCTCGAGCAAGTTGCTCCCCCGGGCTCGAGCACGTTCACTTCGCGAAGGCACTCGCCCCAAAGACCCTGGTAAAGTTGTAAGGTCTTCGGACCAACAACATAAAGTCAAGTCCAATAAAAATTAATTGTTACATATATTATCATATAAGACTTTTTGTATCTTGTCCTAAATAAATATTTTTTCTTTCTTTCTTTCAAAAAAAAAATTATTGCGGGATATATTGCAAATGTATATACTTTCGAATAAGTTATTTAATTTTGTATATGTATCAGTTTAGCCATTTTATGCCAAGTAGGACTTTCTCACGGCTCAATAATTGTATGGCTATAAAATCAATAACATAAGTACAATGCATTTAACCGTCAAGAAACAACGAACAACAATAATAATATTTCTTAATAATTTAGAACTTATTTATTTGTACTCATCTCAATTTTAAATTATTTTTTCAAACTTATCACCGATAAAACAGAGTCTTCAGTGATAATAATAAAATTTGTAATATGTCTTTTGTTAAACACTGCTAAAAGCAGTATAACTTAATCACAATAAATAAATACTTATTAAATTTCAAAATCTTTGTGTATAATAGATTTTCGGGTAAAATGTTTTTATTTCTACTCATTTTCTGGCAAATCATAATGTTATCAATTCATTTTAATACATTTTCTGAAGCAATTCTAACAATTAATTATACATAATTATGTTCTAAGCTACTCTTAAATACTTATGATAGCCATTGAACATCTGCGATTTAGAATAACGTAGGAATATCTATTCTACGTGCATTTTATAAATTTTTAAACTAACGGTCTTATTCATAGAGAGTTAGAGTAAGTTTGAATTCTTCTTTATGATTCCTAAAGAAGCGCTCAAACTTAGTCTAATTCCATATGAATAAAACCGTAAGTCGCTAAGTAAGATGAATTACATATCTGATTTACCCACGATATTTTCGTCCTTGTCGCTCGTATACAAATATATAGCCATTTCGTTCGCACACATTTCACGGCACAATGGCGTGCTTCGTACGAAAACCATACTTCCATTCTTCTTCTTTTCTTTCATTATTTCCCGAATATAGAAGAAACTGATATGTTTTGATGTACCTGTGTGTTCTATATACAATCTGAACAAAACATTTACATGATCGCAACTAACATGTTTATGATCCAGTGCAATACGGCCGCCATTTATACGTTTCCAATACACTCGTGATATGTCAAACCGCGATGTCTCAAAATTAGCAACATAAGCCTGCTTAATACCTGGTTTTGTATAAAAAACAGTCTTAGAGCAGTTATAAATTCTGTACAACGTAACGTATGGCAATACTTATGTGGGTTCATATTTGTTTGGGCGAATATATTTGCACTCAGTTTTAACTTTTCACCATTAAAGTAGTACTAAAATTATACTTGGTTTTATCTGAAAACATTAATATGCTGATTTTATAGTTCAATGTGGAATATACAAGTTATTTCTATTGTGCACAGATTAGCTGTGCGAATTTCACAGCTATATTATATTAGTGTGCGAGCGAGAAGACAAATGTGGGTAGTTGAAGTAAATTCTTCCTATTTAGCGGCTGATTTTTAATACAGTTTAATTTGTACAAAATTTTTTGTTCACGTCGTAATTATGAATTCATTTGTTCATGAAGTAGTTGGCTTCAAGTTTTGATGTTTTGGAAATACATTGCGATTGGATAGTATTTAATAATATTCGGGTGATCAATGTCCATTTGTGTCATACTTATAGAAGCGAGCCAATATCCGGTATTAATTTTTCGACATAAATCTCCGAGTGATTACAATAGATCAGTTTTCGAAGCGTTAAGAGATTTTAAAAAGCACATTAAAGTACACATAAATACAGTTAGCTGTATAAAATTTTGAAAAATGAGCAATTTGAGATTTTTTTAATATAAATAACTAATAATAACTGATCCAGGTTATTTTTGAAGATTTCATTATGTACTGTAATAATAATATTTATACACCAACGGCTTCACAACAGATGATGACATAATGTGGGACACCTGACTTCGAGCTTCGTAGCCGACGCCCCGACCACAGTTGGCATTTAAAATTCGGATAACGTTAAATATTTGTCATAAAAAGTAGAAAACGTAGGAAAGCTGACCCCAGGCGTCTAAGCGGACGCTCCGAACGCAACTGGGAATTAACGTTCGGATGATGATGAAAAATAATATGTGTCATAAATATCTGCGCTTAGTCCTAGCGGTTGGTGCTGATGTGGTCGTGGCACGCCTGGCAGACCCTGACGGGCCTCAGCGCCCGGAGCCTCCTGACGGGCGCCTCGTACCTCGAGCAGCGGCCGCAGAACACGGCGCCACACTCGCGGCAGTGGTGGCGACGCTCCAACGCCGTGAAACGGACCTTTAACATGACAACGATATATTGTACGTAGTGGAAAACTTACAAGCCAATAGATGGCGCTGTGCAATAATTAACGTCACAAACGTTTACCGAAACATACAAACAATATATAAAAAATTTCAACTGTAACAGATGGACCTAGGCCTGCGAGGCTACAATAGCCTCGCTGAAAGATCCTCCTTTGAGATGGAGGAGCTCTCGCTCCTCTCCCTATACTGATCACCCCCTTCATGTATGTACCTACACGGAGAGAATTTATCACTAGAGTACTCGACAGTCATCAAATGAGATACTTTTTTTTACACATATAACACAACGGCACAGTTTCCTTGCATCGGTTAAATAACAAATTCTGCAGTTAACTCTAAAACAATGTTCGATATGGTGATAAAAATAAAATGTTGAGTGGTCGGCGAAATAGTAGGGATCGCTTTGCTCATTGATCGTAGCCAATGTAATGAGATTTATCGACATATCGATAATATTGGTTTTGTCTCTTTATTCGAAAGAGACAATACCTTATATTTCGAAAATGCATCGGAATATCACTGTCCGTAGGAGAAAGTGATAGCTCAAGAATCGTGCCGGGGACTACAATTATCTTACTTGATTTAACTATCAACTACCATATTTGCAAGGATGTATTGCGTTATGAGGTCATAATTACAACAAGTCGAGATTAAATATGGTAATTTTCTGAATCTTTGAATAACAATTTACAAGATTTCTATGTTGAAGTTTGAAATAGCAAGATATTTATTTAAAAGCACCGTATTTTTTATGTAAATCGTTTTAGAATTCATTGTAACATGTGTCAAATACCCAATTGGGCGAACAGAAACGAAGGACATTCTAGTACAATTCACATGCGCAAGACGACGCTACTTTTTGTTTTTATTTACTCGAGGAACGGCCGTTTTTTTGTCTTCGGATAAAAGCTATTTCGAATAAGTTTCATATGGCGATTGAAAAATTAGTCCAGAGGTCACAGGGTTTTCAAAAATTGCTACACTTACTTGACATTGTGTGCAGTAGGGGGCGTTGTCGTCGCGTATCCAGTGGTCCGCCGGCCCGCCCTTGGCGCCGGCCGCGCTCGACATGTCCGGCGCGGACCATCGGAATATCTGAAATACATTAAAGCAATATAAAATTTAATTGTTAACTAGCAGCCGCTTGTTACGTCACCTGTTGACCTGAAAATTCCTAATATGTACACAACAGTCAACGACGTTTGCTCGTCTTCGGGTCGTGCATCCAGCGCTGCAGCTTCGTCTCGAACCCAGGCCGTACTACGCGCAGCCAAATACCGCGAAATGACTGATATCGGAGGCGTCTATTTTTACACTTATTATTATACTTTGACAATTTTCAGCAATATCTTCAAAAGTTATAGGTTATATGATATTCTTGTCTACCGATATTTAAATAATCTATACCATAATATATTGTACATTACGTTTAAAAATGTGAAAAAAATTACTGGGAATAATTATACGTACCAGGAGATTCCGAAAATGCAATTTGTAGATTTTTTGTCTGTTTATCTGTTAGAGCATCACGTGAAAACTACTGGACGGATTTAAATGAAACTCGACACAGAGCAAGTTCATAATCCGGGGTGTAACTTAGAATACTTTTTTACGCGATAAATGACGTCGTTTCCATAGAATAGACGGACTAGCCAAATAACTACGTTGTCATAAACATGTCATTCGCCTTTGTTCTGCTATGCAATTGTCTAGACTGCGTGGACTTAGTTATGTTTAACCGAATTAAGTTTTTGTGTAAGTAAAATAATGATACTGCCTAGAGTTTGTCACGCGGGGCTAACTCTAGTATTTTATATCTATAATATTATAAAATTTTAAACATGGCGTGTCCGTAGATTAGAGCTATTAAAAAAAACTACTGGAATAGACTATATATTAACGATTCAATTTTTTTCGATTTCTTGTCTGTTTGTTCGGAATTCACGTAAAAATTACTGGACCGATTTCGGTGTGATTTTGACTAATCGACAGTTAATTCAAACGTGAAGGAAGTCAAGAGCATATCCTAGTTTATTATATAGGTCTAATGTGATGAATTAACTGAAAGAGAATTAAAAGTGAATGATATGCACGCACCCGGCCCCTGGCGTCGCCGACCGCGAGCCCGCGGCCGCTGCGCGCGGCGGCCACGGCTGTAACGGGCGCGGGGCACGCGTTGTCGCGCCGCTCGAACGCCGTGTGCATCGTCAGCTTGCCGCGCAACATCAGCCGCCGCAGCCACTTCACACCTGTATCTGCTCGTTCGCAACCAATATAGAACATTACTTTCGGTTTTTGTTAGTCACAAAAGTAATGGCCCCCTACTACTATATAGGTTATATTATTATTCCATGATTCCGCCTTCTGTCAGTTATTTAAGATTAAAAAAAAAGATATTTTTTTAATTTGTATCTATCCATACGTCGCTAATTGAAATCCGGCTCGAAGGACCACAATGTTTGACGCTGCATAGAGCTGAAGGAATTTGTGCGGTTTTAAGCCGAATAATAATAATGTTGTAATAAAAATATTAAAATCTTTTAACATCTTGAATAAATAGGGGAGCGTACTGAATCAAGTCAGCTAAGATACTTTTTATCAATACAAAATGTCGTAGCCTCACAGATTTTATATGAGCATATCTACTTATATAATGTCATAAGTGGGTACAAGTAAAAAAAGTGAAATAACGAATTCATTATTATTGTTTGAAAAGTAATTAAGATTATTAAAGTCGTAGTATTTTAAAAGTTAGATAAAAAGATGTTATTTTAACGACTCTTTTTAAATGTAAAAATATTAGCAGTTACTATAATTTAATTATGTTCACATTCCTATGAATAGGATGCCAGTAATTGAGAAAATTACCAAGAATAGTAATAGATTACCCTACAAATAAATTTAAAATAAAACGTTATAGACGATACTTATGTACAGTCGTGGTATAAAAAGCTTCGTCAGCCTACAGTCGGCTTTTGCTTGCACGAGTACAAAAAACAGTACTGCCAATATTTTAATAGATGTTATGTTTATAAAATCTAGAAACGTGAAAAAAATGCAATGTTGAGAATGACAGAAATTGAGATTGACTATAAGAAACAAAGAGGATATAATCACTACGCTTATCATAAATATTAAAACGAATAAAAAGGCTTTACATCTCTAAACAATCTTCTTATTCAAAATATTCAAACAAATTTGATCTTAATAATTTTAAACTGTATTGTCAAACAGTTAAACAATTTTCTGTGAAACAGTCTGTTCTCTGACTTAGTTTGAAAAGGTAACATGTGCTCGTGGAACTTTAATTTTTTTTTTAATTGCTGGAGTTCAGCAGACAGGCAGACGGCCCACTCGATGGAAAGCGGTTACCATCGCCTATGGACATTTGCAACACCAAAGGTGCTACAAATGCGCTGCTGCTCTCTTAAGGGAAACTGGAACCTGGTCACTAATGCCGGAACACAACTCAAGGTTGTTATGGCGACATACTTTAGACCAGGGGTGGTAGCCATCCAGTCGGGCAAATACCCTACCACCTGGCAAAAATGAATCGATTTGAAAACATTTTCATACCACGGCTGTATACTACGAATTTCTTACATTTATTCCACAAAAGTACTCGTATTATTACATTATTAGCATACCTGTTTGTGCGATCGTCGTCGGCTGACTCACTCGTACGGGTTTCGCGGGCGAATCCGGAGCAGAGACCACAACGAAGGAATCGGTGAGGCTGGTGTCAGATTTGCTCGGCCTGAGGCCCCCCTCCACGGTCTCCAGGGACGTGGACTCAGTAGAACCAGATTCCGCCGAATCGCCTATGCTGCCACCACCTTTTACCATTACGCCACAAATTAATTCATCAAATAATTAAAATTAATCAAAGTCAATTTTCAAAGCACATAAATGAATAGGGTGTTTAAAAATTGTCAGTAAGGTTGTGGACAGTAGTATAAATTATTAAGCAATTTTTTTATCATCGTAAAAAACCTCGCAATCTGAAAGTTTTGTACGAGCTTACAAACTTATGGCGTTATTTTGTACAAGTAAAACGAGTCAAATGGCGCGTAATTTTTTATTGTGTTAATGTTTTAAAATAAGTCTGGCCCTGTTCTTGTATATCTCCTGATTGCTTAACAAAACTAGGTCGCCAATCAGAACCCGCTTTAAATTAAATTTATTAAATTCAGTATAAAAGTATGATCTTTATTATTAAATTAGCACGAGCAATCTGCCTTCATGCAGTTTTTTATCCCATACAGGCCGGCTACGCATTGGTTTCACGCCAGGACCCCACTCTGCTATTACTATTTCGTCAAAATCCACGGACGTTATCGTCTCAATTGTAGTTTTATCTGATTTCCGTATTCTGTTAAAATCAAAGGCGTGCCAGTGGCACGACACTCTACCTTTATGTATATTCATTTATAAACGCTTGCGGACCGCGTTCGTAATACCGAACTAAGAAAGACAGTTGGTCTGAAAGAGAGTGTCGGGGTGAAGGTAAGGAAAGGAATGCTCCGGTGGTTCGGGCATGTGGAAAGAATGCATGATGAAAGAATGACTAAACAGATATACAATGCAAAAGTGGATGGATGCAGAAGTCATGGAAGGCCACGACACACCTTCCATGATCAAATTGATTGTGTACTAGCAGAAGGTGATGTCAAGAGCCTTAAGAACAGACGAGCGTGCATGACAACAGCTATGAATGTCAAAGAAGCAAGTGAGGTGTGTAAGAATAAGCCTGAATGGCGCCCTGTTGTCCGTGCCTACCCCGCAAGGGAACTGGCGTGAAGTTATGTATGTATTTATAAACAAAAACTCGCGACATAGATATTTAAAATTTTTGGTAGCTATTCAATGTTCATTTCGGTTAACGCCATTTCTGCTATTGGTAATATAAATATTTTCTACTAATATTTTGCCGCGACAATATCGAAAAGATATTGTGAATTTAGTAGAATATTGTTACGAATTTTTGGGATGTGAATAAAAATGCCGTTGAAAGTCACACACGAAATTCACAGTTCTTACAAGTACAACCAAATATAACAAATCCAAACCATAGAGCAGCAAATTGTGATCACATAAATCGCGCAAGTCCGTCGTTATACGATACTCGCTCTAAAAGTATACTAGCTAACGTCTCGATTGCAGTTAAAACATAACTGACCCAGTCCCCGCCTGACCAACCATATATATTTGTAAAACAGCCTAGCAACGTGCCCACTTATCCTTGGAATCCTTAACTTCTCAACTTCATGTCTTCTAAGAATTTGCATGAAATACAAACAATAGAAAGAAGAATTTATAACGTTTTACTGCGGCACAATACAAAGAGATTAGCTCGGACAATAGATCACGAAGGGGTAATAAAACACTTGCAAAGGACCGGTACGCAACAATACGAATCTTTGATACTATCTCAATGGAACCGTACTTTGAATGTGTTTGCAACACTAAAATACTGAAAAAGCAGAATTAGGCCCCTGGTGTTGCAAACTTTTATAGGCAACTGCAATCATTTTCCATTAGCCCACCTGACTGTTTCCCAACTACCCTATAAAATAGGCAAAAGATGTACAGATAATAATTACTGTTTACTAAAATTACTACGGCACTGTCTAAAAGATGTTTACTTACTCTTCCGATACAACGGATTCCCTTTAGATTTCCGCCTCAGTACAACGTTGCCCTGTTTATGCAGTTTACTCCTGTGCGTCAAGTTATCTTTGTCGTCTTCCAAATCCTTCTCATTGTCATAGCTCTGTTTGGCTTCGTCACACGAATCTATCTGTTCGCGGTCCTCGTTCGTTTCGCAATACTGCCGTTCTTCGCTATCGCTGCAAATGTCTTTTTCTTCGTGTCTTCTGGACGATTCTTTAGCGCTCGTCGTCTCACAAGCGTCTGATAAGGAACTTTCTGAACCTGATTTGACTAGATTACCTGTGAAATTAACTTATGTTGGACTTCTTTTCTTAACATGTCTTTGCACGATTGTATGTCTAGCCAGAGTCAAGTATGAAGAAATATTGAATTTTACAATAACCTTTAAGTAAAATTCTCAGTTGAGTTGTAGATTTTTGATTGACGCCACACAAGGCAGTTCTTAAGGCAGCTCGAAAAGGACTATATTTTACCTAACTGTTGCTATTTTCTGAACCTATTAGAGACAAACTTACTACTTAATATATCAATATGTATGAAGTTTGTCTTGAATAAGCCCAGAAAGAATATTAGATTGCACAATTAGATACATGTAGTTTTACCCCCTTATTCATAATATAATTATTTTTACGAGGTTTATCGGTTTGCTAAAAAGAAGTTTAAAAATGTGTTTTTCATCATCATAATTGAAAATATGGCGCCTAAATGGCGCTCTGTTGTTCGTGCCTACCCCGCAAGGGAACTGGCGTGAAGTTATGTATGTATGTATAATTGAAAATAAAGTAGAAATATAAGTATTTTTTTATTAACGAATTATTAATGGATTATGATAAACACTTCAATTTTTTTTTTAAATGTGCCTATACACCTCATCATATAACTATTATGTATAAGAAAGTTAGTCTACTATAAGTTTATATTGCATTAGTGTACAATAAGGAGCGATCAATCTTTTTTTAATTTACCTTCATTCTCCTGCGAAAGGCTCATTTGCTTGACTAGTGCCTCAACTCTTTTAATAGCTACCTCTGTTTCACTCTGACCAGTGTCTTTTGTCTCACTCAGTTCTTTGGCTTGAGCTTCTGGTATTTCTTCGTTCTCCTGTATTGATACTTTATTAGCATCGTCTTCTTTTTCAATGTCAACACTTGAAACTGGGTCTACACTTCCTGTTTCTATACTATCTATTTGGTCTTCAGCTGTATCAGCAACGTAGCCAATCGACCACATCTGGAAAACAATAAATGAATGAATATGCTTTACAGTTAAAAGAAACAAAAATAATACAGATTCCAGACATCCTTTGGATGGTCAACAAATTTTATAAGAACAGTGGCATTTTGCATTATTGTCACTTATACTCAATTTCATATTTTATAAGTAAATTAATTGAAATATGTACTTTTTATTGATGTAGAGGAAACTACCATTTTCGGCACAAGTGATGGGCAGGCACCCTGTCAATTTAAGGTATTAAGAAGAAATATTAATATTTTTTTATTCTTTTGTAGTCATACAATAGTATTATTATCATCATACAGGGTTACACGAATCAAAACTCACAGGTGTATGGTCGGGTTAAAAGAGTAATAATTTAAATAGGAAGAACACTGACGGTTAGCAAACATTTATAACTGCACAAGCTATCAATTACTACTCGGCTTACAACTGATTGTGCATATCTGTTCAAGACTAGATTTCTCTCTGTTTTGATAGTTGGTAACACATTTGTCCATTACGATTGCTAACACCGGTGATCTAGAATAAGAATCTTGAGTAGTGTTCCAGTATCAAAGGCCCGTCTCGAGGTGTTGCAAATGTAGAAAGATGTACTGCTGTAATATAAAGGGCAGGTCACTGACCCTGACGACGCCGTCCGAGGAGCCGGTGATGAGCACGTTGAGCGGG